>CM062820.1:1602893727-1604093727 GCA_031772625.1 Pinus tabuliformis | reverse complement strand
ATGCTATGAAATGTGCAGTGAGATCTTGAACTAACGATTGATAGTGCTTCAAATGACTTGACAGGCAGTGTATGGTGTTACGTACCTGTTTGACGACGATCTCGGAATCTCCAAAGACTTGAAGATACTTGATGTTCAATCCGATTGCTTTGTATAGGCCTTGCACCAAGGCCTCGTATTCCGCTGTGTTGTTCGTGCAATCGAACTCGAGTCTGCATGTAAGCATAGTCTTATTTCCATCTGGGCTAATTAGAACGCATCCTGCTCCTACTCCCTCGTTGGACTTAGAGCCATCAAAATATAATTTCCAAAATAAAGATGTATTTACAAGGTTATCTAAAAAACTAACACATTTTGAATCATCAGTCTGGGAAAAGTTTTCTACTTGGGACAAAACTGAATTTTCACATAAGGTGATATGTGAGCATTGAAATTTCCGAGGAAAGAATCTACCGAGTAGTTGCCTATGATGCTGCTGTTGTATGCTATGGCTTCATTCTCTCCTTCCAAATCCGTCACTATGTATTTTTGGTGCAACTCTCATTCAACCTTTATTTGATTTGGTTTCCCGTTGGAGGGTAACCACATGTGCGACCAGTCGGTTGAAAAGTATCCGTGGAGTTTCTCAGACCAGTCCCTGCTAAGAACCAAACCATAAAATTCAGGGATATCAGCCACTAGAATGTCGATAACCTGGCATACCTTGGGGTTAGACGACAATCTTATGGTCACTTGGTTAAGTTCACCTATCACTTCGACTTGCGATCGATCAAGTTGAACCATGTGCACTGCGGATTTTTGCGGTTGAACATTCAGGTTGGCGCATATTGACCTAGGTAAAATATTGGTTGAGGCACCAGAATCAACCAAGCAGTTGTGCACGTTTCTATTAAAGATTTCATAAGTGAGGAGGAAAGGAGGAGTATGAGATCTAGATCTTCCTCCAATCAAAGCGATGTCATTCGGATCGATTTTATTGATCGTGTTGACCAGAGGTCTTCCTATATGGTGGGAAGCTACAGCTGTAGGTAAAGGTGTAGTAGGCACGGCATGTAACTCTTTCATCATGATTTTCTGTTGGTGTTTCAATTTGCTCAACTCGTACAGAGTGATATTAGCCCTAGTCTTTTTCATGTCATCGATGATGTTATACTCCATTTCATCCGACACTATCAGTGTTCTTGATGGAGGCATTTGATCTGATTGGACTGGGCTAAATTGGGTCGCTTTAGCAGTTGTTTTCTTTGTTGCGACCTTTTCTTTTGCTGCAGGGCTTGCGCCCTTCTGTTTGGGGGTAGTTTGGGGAGGATCAAGTTGATTTTTGCTTCGTGTGCTAACCGGAAATGCTTCTTGATCCTCTTCTTGTGGGAGGATGAAATCCCACATTCCTTGTAGTTCCACCACTTCTTCATCGTCGGTCTGTGTTTCGATGGTGCTCTCTTCTTCTTCTTCTTCAGATTCAACGTTTGAGACCACATTGGGTGGCTTCGTCTCCATGGGAGGATTTCTTTTAAAATTCCTAAAAGGCTTTCTTGGGGACGATTCTGCTACTTGTTTTCTTATGTCAATCATCTCATTAGACATGGCTTTTAATACCTTTTGTAATCCTTCCATATCGAAAGGATCTTTCGTTTGCTTCTTCTTGGTGTCTTCTTTGAAAGAGATTTTCTTAGATTTACGTTCTTCGATTGCAGATCTCTTTTCTAGGGCTACTACGCATTTTTCAACTGCTAACGCCTCAGTCAAATTTTCAACTAAGGTTGTCTTGCTTGCCCTATCTACGAAGATGGCCAAGTTTGAAGGTAAGGCCGTGATGTACCATTCACATCTCACTTCCTCGCTGGGTTGGGAAGCAGCGGGGATTTTGTTGAGGATCTTGTTGAACCGTAAGTTAAAATCTTTAATGGGTTCCCTAGCCTCAGCTTTGAGATTGGATAAATCGTTGATCAGTGTCGCTGTCGATCTATCATCACCGAATTTGGTAAGAAATTGATTTTGAAAAATGTCCCAGCTCGTGATAGATCCGGAGGGCAGCGAAAAATACCATGACCCGGCTGTCCCTTGCATTGTATAGGGAAAAAGTCGGACCACGGCATCTTCGTTGGTAACTCCGTTGAGATTAACAGAAAGCATGAAATTATTGATATGTTCTTCAGCTAGCATTCCTGTTTCTGGATTGAACTTCGGTAGCCATTTCTCAGGATGGGCGGGTATTGGACTTAGGGGTGGAGGCATTAAAACCGCCCCAGGATTGTTCCATGGAGATTGGGCCATCGCTGAGTTGCTAGTTAACAAAAGTGCAGAAGATGATTTCTGATGTTGAGAAGATGGAGATATTATGATCTTCGATGATTGCGGAGGAAGGGTTGTGGAAGATGGATGGGTGATTTGAGGTGAAGATGTGGGTGGTTGACTTCACGGAGAGGGAGTTGAAATGGATGAAGTGGACGAAAGAGTCTCTTTGTCAGACTCTGGAAGTGCTTTCCTTACTCTTTTCCTAGTGGGGAGAGGAATTTCAGTTGGCTGGATGCCAAACCTTTCACTCTTCAATCTGGTCAGGGGATGAGCAGGATTGTACTGCGAAGTCACGCTGCCTTTAGATTTATCAGACCTCTGAGTAAAAATGGAGAATCCCTGGAGTTTACGGATCAAAGTTTGAATTTCAGGGGGATCAATGATAAGTTGGTCTGATGTATTACGGTGTGTAGCAGCGGTGGATGCCCGAGCGACCTCTAGTTCCGAGTTTAATCGTACCGGAGAAGTCGGGGAAGTTGGTGAGGGTGATTTGCTCTCAGAATGGTATTTGGATTTTGAATTATGCGCCATTCATAGCTCAGCCCTCCTTCTAGCGCCAGAAATGTTGAGGGCCCCGAAATCGGGTCGACAACAAGGGGGATACCCACCCGGTCCGGAACTTGGTTGGCGGCTCCTTGCCCGTTTGGTGTAGCGGGTCCGACTGGGGGTAATGGGACCAGTTTCCCAATGTGAAGGGTGTGCGTGTGTGTGTAGAGTTTGATGGTATTGATTTAAAGGTTTTTCTAAACTAGTCTTAATTCTAACTGCTAAACTAACTCTATACTAATGTAATCTAATGAAGAAAAAAAATACATCTAATCTACGCTAACCCGGGGTGTTTTCTTTTGTTATGCGATCTAGAAAGATTTCAAACAACAGCTGGTAATAAAGATCATTCAGCTATTATCAGAATATAAATCAATAAAGATAAACCACTCTGCATAAGAAGTTAGGCAGAACAGTTGTGAACAGCATATCACATAATTAGTTATTCATATGTCAAGCATAAATAAATGACTCCACCGTACAGAAGTGCCAAATGGTAATACACACATTCATACAGTAACATATAAAGAACTCAGCTGCATATCACTTTAGGAATACTAGCAGAATTTAGTCAAGAGATAAAAGTACCATTTATGACTGACTTCGCTAATAAACTTCAAGTAATAATGATTTATTTCTACTTTTTCTAATATCTGCTAAGAGTACAGAAGTGCAACATCAGTAACAGACATTAAAATGCAAACATAAATAAATCTCGATCCATCCATTCATCAAAAACCTCCTCCGAGGGTGCAGAAGTGCATGTTCTGAGGACAAGTTTTTTGACAAATTTCCGGACCCTTCTCCAAATGCCATGAGAAGGGTTAAATACTACTAACTAATTAATCTTAATTACACGAATTTAGGGAAACGGCTTCAAATCACCGCCCTTTACTAAAAGCAAATTTATTTCTAAAACTAAAATCTAATTTCTGACCGTTTCTGTATATTCTCCTTAGTGCTGTAAACAGTGCAACGTTTGCCTGGGAAGAGTCGGCTGCTTGCTTTCTTCTTTTGCTCGGGAGATAAAAGTGGAAATAACAAGAGCTGGCACCTCCTTCTGACAAACCAGAAGATATTTTCGAAAACATTTCTCTAGCTGGGTGTATTCGCTGCGTATATACTTAGCACAACCCAGGTTCTTCTCGAACTGATTTTGCTGTTGCTATTTTGGTTTCTGGTCGTGCGAATGACTGAGTGAGTTAGGAGTCGTACTGTATGGACAATTCCTAGTGTCGAGAATTTCTTCCGTTCTTTGTTCCAGGCTTTTCTGGAGCGTCCTCCTTCTCTTGCGCTTCTTTCTCTGCTTTACCAAGTCTGAGCTTCAGGATCTTTTGCAAACACGCTGCTTTTGTGCGCCTTTGACTCTTCGTCTTGGACAGTCTAATTTCATCAGTGCCGGTTGGCTGATAGTCTGGAATCCGCGGTCCTGCTGCATGCGGCATCCATTTGCGGAGGCATCTGTAGAAATTTTGAATAATTTAACACATATTCAATGGAGATTATCCTGATCATGTACTATTGCGGAAAACGTACACAATACATAAGCTCCTCTACGTTGATCAACAATATAGCAGCATCAATAACAATAAAACATCAAGAGCATTCACACATTAACACAGTATGTATCCCGGGGAAAGCATCGCGCTAAAAACCCCAACTATCTGTATATTAATGATTGAGTCATGTAACATTACACAGCATAATACTTCTCACAAGTATCTCCACCTCTGTTACACACAATACAGCTCAGATCTAATCTCCAAATCTCTTCCACTGCTTACCTGCCTCCACTGCTCAATACCTGCTCAAGAAGTGATGAGAATGGCTTCCCAAATTCGTTTTTCACCTGCAAAATAGTCACTCACTCTTTGTGGACGTGAGCAAAGGCTAAAATGTGGGCCAAATACGTGAGCAAACTCATTGGCATACTCAATCCCTTGATTGTGCAAGATCTGATGCACAACTATAGTCACAACTGATAGCAATCTGATTCTCTACCACCTGTCCCTGTTGAACTGAACATGCACTGACATGCAACTGAGTTAACTGATGTATTCATTAGTTGTATTATGAGTTAATAACTTGTGAATTAATTAATAACTAATTCACCCAACTCATCTCTAGTCTATTTGCCAGTTAGACTAAATACAACCAGTTTAACAAAGCTAAACTGAACACAACTCCATCAACTCCACAATCAACTCCACCAAACTCAACTGATTGAGTTCTAACTGAAGTCATGCATGCAACAACTCAACTGACTCATAAGAAAAGCGTATTTCCTTCTGACAGCTACATGTGCCACTTCTGTAGCTCAAACTGAAGTGCTCCAAGAGAATAAGATTAAGTTTATAGTCCAAATATTATTGTGAGATAATAATATTTGACTTTTCTATTTTTGACAGCCAGTCTAAAAATAGACTTTGATCACTCACACTGTGATCACTCACACTTTCATCAAAAATAGAAGTCCATCTATTTTTCCCAACTTGATCAATCATCCATAAACATAGACATGATCCATATGTCTAAAAATAGACATAGTCTAAAAATAGACTTGCGCCAAAAATAGCCTGTGGGCCCACTTAGTGAAGGCGACTCTTTTCACTAAGCTCCATCATCTTGTTGCAATCTCAACACTCCCTCTCGACAAGATATGGATTATCAACAACCCCTATCCTGCCTCGGTGGTACTCGAATTTGCTCCTAGTGAGAGCCTTCGTCAGAATATCAGCATCCTGATCCTCCGTTGGAATGTACGAAAGTAACATGATCCTCCGCTGCACACAATCTCTGATATGATGGTACCTGATGTGCTTAGACCCGAAAAACCCGACCAGGATCATCCTCATCCACACAGATCTCTGCTTCCTGCTGTACCAAGAAACTACTGTCGATCCGATACTGAAGACCCCTCCTGATGTGCTCTTTCTGTCCGTTGGGCTCCCTGCCCAATCTGCATCTGTGAAGCCACATAGCTTCACCTCATCCTCCTGTCTGTACCACAAACCATATCCCGATGTGCCTCTCAAGTAGCGCAATACATGCTTGCCCGCCTTCTAGAAGAGCTTGGTAGGCTTAACCATAGCTTGTGAAAGCTGGTTAACTGCATAGCATATATCAAGTCGTGTATTGACCAAATACATCAGCGACCCCACCAACTGTCGATAAACAGTGGCATCCACTTCTTCTCCCGAAGTGGCATCCTCCTTCCTCCAACCTCCAGGAAGAGGAGTATCAACAGGCTTGCAGCCATGCATGTTGAACTTCTCCAGTATCTCCCGAGCATACTTGCCCTGAGAAACAAACAGTCCACCACTGCGCTGCCATATTTCCAATCCTAGGAAATAGTGAAGGAGGCCCAAATCCTTCATCTCAAACTCTGTAGAAAGATCCTTCTTGCATGACAGTATCAACAGCTCATCACCCGTTAGAATCAAATCATCAACATACAGTACAATGATAAGCAACTTACCCTCCACCACAATCTGGTATAGGTTTGGATCCGCCTCGCTCTTGGAGAATCCAAGTCCTGTGAAATAGCTGTCTATCCGTGTGTACCAAGCACGTGGTGCTTGCTTCAACCCATACAACGCTCTCTTGACCCTACACACATGCGACTCGCTGCTGAAGACTTCAAAGCCTTCGGGTTGCTCAATGTACACCTCCTCCTCAATGACTTCGTTGAGGAATGCAGTCTTCACATCCATCTGATGAATGTGCCATCCCATCTGCGCTGAGAGAGCAAGAATCGTCCGTATGGAAGAATACCTTGCGACAGGTGCAAAGGTCTCCTCATAATCGATCCCCTCAATCTGTGAAAAGCCTCGGGCAACAAATCTTGCCTTGTACTTCTCCACACTCCCATCAACTGCCTGCTTAACTTTGTAGATCCATCTCGAACCCTCCACTGATTTCCCTTCCGGTCTAGGAACAATCTCCCATGCACTGTTTCTGACAATAGAATCATACTCTTCCACCATGGCGTCTACCCATGCGGGATCCTCCACAGCTTCCTTGAAAGAGGATGGCTCAGTCACAACACACTTGCTCATAAGAGCCATGTATCCAGTGTACCGATCAGGTGACTGTCTCTGCCTGCGTTGGGCTGTAGGTGGTCCTACAACTTTCTCTGCATCTTGAGCCAGTCGCTCAGCTTCTGTCAAGCACTTTCGCCCTCTGATGGTTGGCGCTGCATGAATGGTCTCTTCCACTCCATGAACCTCGTCCTGTGGCTGATCCACGTCCTGAAGCTCATCCTTAGGAACTAATAGCTCCTCATCTACATGCAAGTGTAGCTCCCTCTCAAGCGAACACTTCATGGCTTTCTCCTCCTGAAATTTTATATCCCGTCGCACAACAGTTTTACCACTGTCTGGCAAATACACACGATAGTTGTGGGGCGTATCAGTGTACCCCACAAATATCCCAACCTCTGCAGTCGGCTCCAACTTCTTTCTGGCATCCTTCGTCACATGCATGTAAACGTTAGCACCAAAAATCCTCAAATGAGAAAGATCAGGCTTCTTACCAGAATAAGTCTCCTCAGGTGTACTCATGCCAAGTATCCTATGAGGACAACGATTCTGCACATAAACTGTTGTATTTCATGCTTCCGCCCACAAGTGAAGGGGTAGGCCCTGATCATGCAACATTGCCCGTGCAGCACCCACAATCGTTCTGTTCTTCCGCTCAGCTACCCCGTTCGGCTGTGGGTTATGGGGAGCTATGAGCTCTCTACGAATCCCTTCTGCCTTGCAGAAATCCTTGAACTCGTCCGAGATGTATTCACCACCATTATCACTCCTAAGAGCCTTCACCTTCTTCCCCGACTCCTTCTCGACCAGTGCTTTGAATTCACAGAACTTTGAATATGTCTCGCTCTTCTTCTGCATGAAGAAGATCCAGCACTTACGAGAGAAATCATCAACAAAAATCACATAATACCTGTGTTTTGCTGTCGAAGCAACTGAGAAAGGTCCACACACGTCTGTGTGAATTCTCTCAAGGATCGTCGTGGCGCGACTATCCTTCTCGTGAAAGGTGGCTTTCACAAACTTCCCCAAAGTACACCCCTTGCACTGATCTGACTGCGCAAGTGTGCCTTTAGGAAGCCCTGTAGTGATCTGCTGCAGTATCTTCAAGGCTCCATGGTGAAGGTGACCCAATCTCCTGTGCCACAACTCGCCATCATCCCGGCTCACCAATCCTTCTGCCTTGCCTGCCATTGTTGCGCATCCATCTACATGCAACTGATAAAGGTTCCTAACTCGAATCCCTATCTTCCGGTTCTCACCAGTTGTCTTGCTGCGCAGGAAAGCCTTTCCCTCGCTGAAAACAACATCATACCCCTTGTCTTCTAACATCGCCACTGAGATGAGATTCTTCTTCAATCCTGGAACATGCATGACTTCCTTCAATACAAAGGGTTTACCAGACTCCCTCTCAAAGGAAATGGTACCGATACCGGTCGCACTGTATCTACCATCATCGCCCATCTCGATGTGCACTCCAAGATCTTTGTCCTCCAGATCAGAGAACAAATCTCTATCTCCCGTCATGTGAAAAGACGCACCACTGTCCAGGAACCACACTGATCCCATCACACTTGAAACCAAGCATGCGATCAATGAAAAATCAAGCTCAAACTGAGAAGCTAAGGCCTCTCCCCCTGCAGATCCAGCAACTTTCTTGTTCTTCTTCTTCTTAGGACAATTTGTGGCATAGTGTCCATGCTGGTGATAGTGAAAACACTTCACCTTGGACATATCCTGCTTTTTGCCTTTCGCACCGGAATGAGAAGCTTTCTTGCTCTTCCCTTTCTTTGCTTTGGCAGCCAAAGCACAATTCTCTTCATCAGATACCTTTGATGAAGATCCATTCTCACCTTTATTGTTTCTGAGTTTATCCTTGAGCGCCAGGTCGCTCTTGCTTTGGAATAACATTTGCAATCCATTGAAAGACATTTCAACAACACTGCTGCAAATTCGATTTCCACCAGCTCCAAACTCAACCGCCTCCGATCTAGAATTCGTGAGAACACAATATTTCTAGTACAGAGATTGACTGTATGGGCTTTCACCGGATATTTCACCTTCCAAAGGAAGGATGAATCCAGAGGCTACCTGGCCCGATTACAGGCTCTGCCTAGAGAAATAGAATGTAAACACTTCCTGAATAGTAGATCTGATGATCAACAGCTCTGATACCATGTAGAAGTTTTGAATAATTTAACACATATTCAATGGAGATTATCCTGATCATGTACTATTGCAGAAAACATACACAATACATAAGCTCCTCTACGTTGATCAACAATATAGCAGCATCAATAACAATAAAACATCAAGAGCATTCACACATTAACATAGTATGTATCCCGGGGAAAGCATCGCGCTAAAAACCCCAACTATCTGTATATTAATGATTGAGTCATGTAACATTACACAGCATAATACTTCTCACAAGTATCTCCACCTCTGTTACACACAATACAACTCAGATCTGATCTCCAAATCTCTTCCACTGCTTGCCTGCCTCCACTGCTCAATACCTGCTCAAGAAGTGATGAGAATGGCTTCCCAAACTCGTTTTTCACCTGCAAAATAGTCACTCACTCTTTGTGGACGTGAGAAAAGGCTAAAATGTGGGCCAAATACGTGAGCAAACTCATTGGCATACTCAATCCCTTGATTGTGCAAGATCTGATGCACAACTATAGTCACAACTGATAGCAATCTGATTCTCTACCACCTGTCCTTGTTGAACTGAACATGCACTGACATGCAACTGAGTTAACTGATGTATTCATTAGTTGTATTATGAGTTAATAACTTGTGAATTAATTAATAACTAATTCACCCAACTCATCTCTAGTCTATTTTCCAGTTAGACTAAATACAACCAGTTTAACAAAGCTAAACTGAACACAACTCCATCAACTCCACAATCAACTCCACCAAACTCAATTGATTGAGTTCTAACTGAAGTCATGCATGCAACAACTCAACTGACTCATAAGAAAAGCGTATTTCCTTCTGACAGCTGCATGTGCCACTTCTGTAGCTCAAACTGAAGTGCTCCAAGAGAATAAGATTAAGTTTATAGTCCAAATATTATTGTGAGATAATAATATTTGACTTTTCTATTTTTGACAGCCAGTCTAAAAATAGACTTTGATCACTCACACTGTGATCACTCACACTTTCATCAAAAATAGAAGTCCATCTATTTTTCCCAACTTGATCAATCATCCATAAACATAGACATGATCCATATGTCTAAAAATAGACATAGTCTAAAAATAGACTTGCGCCAAAAATAGCCTACGGGCCCACTTAGTGAAGGCGACTCTTTTCACTAAGCTCCATCATCTTGTTGCAATCTCAACAGCATCTTCTCTCTGTTATCTGATTGGCGCTTTCCCCCTTTCCTTAGATGTTTCCTGCATATAGATTTATATCAGTTGCGTGTCTTGTAGTCTACGCAAAGAAGAAGGGAAAATGAAAAGATTGACATGAAAGCATTAAATTCTAATGAATGCATAATCTTGACATTCATCATGACTTGACTCTTCGGAAAATGCGATGCAATCATTTCTGGATATTCAAGCATGCGGTCATTAATTTCATTTAAGGTGCGCGCTTAATCGTGGGTCTATCGGGTATGTCGGAGAATTCTTGCAATGAGTCTTTTCATATCGCAGATCGCAGATCGCTGATCGCGGTTCACTGATATCGCAGATCGCAGATCTCATTCAATGGTTTATGCTTCTTAGCGCGACGTTTGCGATGTGCGATGTCGCATATCGGCGATCGGCGTTTCTTGAAGCTCTTCTTTTTAAGAGCGCTTGGAATGCATGCGACGCGATGAACTTCGCGTCGCTCTTTCGCAGTTTTGCTTTTCGCGCTTGGGGGATGCCTCAGTCTTTCCTTGCGATGCGATTTAAGCCTTAGGGAGAAAAATACAAAAATTTTAACAAAGTATTTTTTGGATTTTTTGTTCAGGGTCCCCCCCTTTGCTTGATGTTATGGATAACATCAAGCAAAGAGGGGGGGTTGTTGGTGACCACAACAGATACCCAATCCGTTAACGGGATCAGATAAATGAAACCTGCTTTCAACAGCTTTTCGACTTCTGCTTTAATCGCAGCCGCTTTCCTAGGGTGTATCTGACGCAGACGTTGCCAAACGGGTTTAGCGTCCGGGTAAGTCTTGATTTCATGAACAACAATGGAGGGATCAATTCCTGGCATTTCCTCATAGGAGCAGGCAAACACATCGCGGAATTCTTGAAATAGGACCTTGTATGTTTGAATTTCGTTATCTGTACACGAGGCACCTATATGAATGTTTTCAATAACTCCGGTTTTAACTAAGATGTCAATGGCAATAGTTTGGGAGATGTTTCCCAAATTCAACTCTGAATCAGGATGTTTCATGGGATTCTGAGCGTCCTTGACATATTCAGCTGTAAAAATTGATGAAAAATCATTTTCAAAGTCATCATCCTCAGGTAAAAACGAAGATCTATGATGAAGATCTTCCCATGGTAGATCGTCTACACTTAGGATTTCGCGAAGTTGTTCGTCAGATGACACGACTTCAGGAAACGTTATCTGTTCTGAGGTTGATGTGAAAAGTGATTCCTCACGGACCACATTCATTTGGTCGATTTGGGTTGAACGCGGGTCGGTAAAAGACTGCACGGCTTCATAAGCAATTTCATATGGACTCAAAGGCATTGCATCACCGAATGAGTCTATCTCAGATTCAGATGGGACAATCCAAGGATCATCGTAAATAATAGTGTTTGAAGTAATCATATGAATGGACGCGAATGAAGGGTCTGCATTGATCGAAGGAAAAGGAAAAGTTCCCAGTAAACCGGAATCTTTAACTAATCCTACACCAACATCCTTGTAAGGGATAGTCATTTTACCGACATGCTGGATACTCTCTGAAGAGGCTGGGTCGGATGAAAAGTAAGCTAGCTGGTCTATCGTTACGATCTTACCATTGTGTGGAAATTTTATAACTCTGAAGACCGATGGCACGACTGCTGTCATAGCGTAAGACCAACTGCGACCCAAAAGAAGGTTGTAGTCTAGAGGGGCATCAACCACCTCCACATCCAGACTAACGGTTTTTCCTTCAACCCCTATAGGAAAATCCTGTAGAATGCCAAACAGATGGAACCCACGGCCATCAAAGGCCTTAAGAATCGTCGGGGATTGGTTCAGTGAAGGAGAACCAAGCGATCTCCAACACTGAATCGACATAATACACGTAGAAGCTCCTTCATCAATTACAGTCCGATGAATAGGCCTGTTTTTTACTATCACTGGAATCTGGAAAGCCATTTGATGAGGGAGACGCAGTGTACTATTTTCTAGATCAAAGATTATCAGGTTCGGGTCCTGAATATCAACAACTCCTATAGCCGACAAGAGTAATTTTCGTTGTGCTGGGCATGATTGCAGCACTTCCAAAGCCGACATTGCTAAGGGTGAAACAGCTAAATCCTCAACAATGTTATAATTCTGAGTTGCTCTCGCATGTGGATTGAAAGCAGACTTTCGAAGTATACCCTTGGCGGGCGGTTTGATTACCAAGTCTGGGTTAGGTTTCTCGATCTGTAGTGGATCGGAACCGGGAGCTGAGGTTGATGGATTAGAATGAGAAGATTTTGCTTCTTTGCCATCAACAGGATTCTTACTACCATAATCTTGCGATCGAGTTGCAATCCATACATGAGACATCATCAGTATGGGTTCTTCACTGGCACTCGAGGAAGAACCTATCATTTTACTCTCCTGCTTTGGAAATGGATCTTTCAAAACAGCAGGAGTTGGGGAACCTTTAACGATTTTCACAACCTCTGCCCGATGAGGGCAATCTCTTGTGAAATGATCTTCTTCACAAATTAAACAAGGATAGCGAGGTTTGTGCTTTTCGTCGTTAGATTCCGACTTCTCTTTTTTCTCCTTTGGAGCCTTGTCTGCTTTATCCTTCTTCTTGCCTTTCTTCTTACCACCATTTTTTGATTTAGCCGTAGATGACTCTACGGCGTGAATGTCGGCAGTAATTTCAGGAGAAGACTCTCACGTCGAGGAATCTGGTAAGGTTATTATTGGAGAAGAATTCTTTGAGGATTTCTTCTTACTTTTAGTATTCACCGTACCAATCATGCCATTAGCAGCATGAGACCCCGAAGGAGCAGCAACGATTTGATTCGACTTAGGAAGATCTGGGATCTTCTCGTGCAACGTACCCGACTGAGTGTAAACTAAGTCAAGGTACTGGGCTTGAGCAATGACTTGCTCCTCAGTAACTACTCCAGCCTTAGCTACATCTTTAGTAATCTTCGGTAATAATGATTTTACAAACCATTCAGCTAAGATTTGGTCCGGGATAAAAACTTTCACTAAACGTCTTCGACGTCTCCATTCATGAATATGATCGGAAATATAAGTGGACATCGATTGTTTTAATGAAGTTAATAACTCAGTACCATTATCGTATCTGACCGGCAACTGAAAATGAGTTAGGAACGAGGTAGCTAACTGGCTAAAATTGTAAAAAGAGACCCGTGGTAACTCAATGTACCACTTGGCCGCGATACCAATGAGCGTACGCTGGAAAAGACGTAAGCGGATCGAATCATCCGAGATAGAATTTGAAGCACACCAGAGGTGGTAAGTCATCACGTGATTGGACGGATCCTCTCCAGACTTACCTTCGAACTTGGGTATATCACTGGGCAACTTATTTGGCATTGGCGGCCAGAACGGAAGATATTGAATTGGATCGTTCGTTAGGCGCGTCAAGTCTGGTAAATCCAAAGTTGCGATAAACGGTAATTGCCGGTTAGGATCTCTAAAACTCTGGGTCACAATACCAGTTCCAGGAGGAGGATATCCAGGATAACTAGGAACAGGGATCGCATTCGGGATATTATATCCTCCTGGAAAACCAGCATTAACCGGACCGTACTGGGGTTGTTGAGGTTGTTGATAAGTGTACCCAGGATACGGTTGATACTGGTAAACCGGTTGTTGGACAGCAGGACCGAATTGGTACTGTCCCTGGTACTGTTGATAGGTAAATTGAGGTTGACTTGTTACAACAGTACTTAAACCAGGCTGCCCTACAGGCATCTGGACCGTGGTTTGAATCGTAGATCTGGACAATGGTAAAGATGTCTGAGGAGTGGTTGCAGAGACAGTAGAAATCGGAGCTGTCGATACTCCAGAAGTAAGTGCGGTAGATGTTGCGGTAGTTGCAGCAGTCGTTTGAGATGGAGTACTAGGTGCAATTGGCGGCTGAGTAACTACCGAAGTTACAGAAGTTTGAACATTTGACTGGACAGGTTGCGGTTGCTGGGGTGAACCAAAAACTACGGGTTGTCCTGTTTGAGGTAACAACTGTATACTTGGCTGCAACACCTGTTGACCTTGTGATGGATCCCACACTATCATTCCGGGGTATTGACCCGTAACAGGTTGAGGATACTGAGATCCATAACCAGATTGAGGATAGGATTGATAACTGAAAGGCACAGTTCCCATACCTTGAACATATGACTGACCTTGAGGTGGTTGATAACCTTGACTCGAGTATTGACCTTGAGGTTGATAACCTTGGGGTAAATACTGATACTGGGGTTGACCTTGACCTTGAGGTTGATACCCTTGAGGTAAATATTGATACTGAGGTTGACCCTGGGGTACATATTGAGGCTGGGGTTGACCCTGGGGTACATATTGAGGCTGGGGTTGACCTTGAGGCATGTATTGTACTATGGGTACATACTGGCCTTGAGGTTGCCCCCCAGACACGATTTGCGTACCTTGAGGTTGCCCCCCAGGCGTTAACTGAGGCTGCCCCCCAGACGGTAATTGGCCACCTTGAGGTTGAGAAACAGGAACTGAACCTGACATCATGTAAATGTCCCCTACACCCAACGGTTTATTACCATTGTTTCCAGCTAATAACCCATGATCAATGGATTGAGGAGATGCCCCCGCAAAGGTACCAGAAAGTGACTGATACCCGGTGGGAACAGAAGGACCGCCGTGTAAGAAAGATTCAGGAGATTGAGTGAACACGGACGACTGACCAGACATATTTACAGGAGTATAAATACCTCCAGGTGGAAAAGGAGTACGAGGTGGAGAAAAACCTACCCCTGAGTTGTCTAAATAATTGGTTAACGAAAGGTACCAAGAAGTACTTCTAGGAGGACTGTAAAAGATAGATTCACGCTCCCTTAGATCAATAGTAGGTTGATCTTCAAGGATAGATACGCCTAATTCTTCCTCTGGAGCAAGTTCTTCAATAGCTATCAAACCAGTAGGAAGATTTTCGGTGATGACTTTTTCTACCCTAGGTGAATCTGGTACACTAGAAGTTGGAGTAACAGGTTCAGATATTTCAGGTTCTTCGCCTATATCACTAGTAGATGAAAAACTACCAGCAAGCTCAGAAATTGCAACAGCTTCAGGATTATAACCTGTTTCTAGACTTTGGTAATCTTGATGGACTACCAACGAAGACTCTCCTTCTTCAGGTGAACCTACTCTACTGCCACTAGGAGGAGTTACAAGGACCTTTAAACCTTCGTAATGACTTGGGACGTCTTGAGGAGGTTCACCCCGAAGTCTACGGGATTTCCTCAACAATTCAGCCACAGAAACAACCTCAGGAGACTTGCCCCGAAGTCTACGGGACTGTCTCGGTAATTCCGCCACAGTTAAAAACTTTTAACTACTGCACACGCAAACAAAGTAAAATCTCAAGACAAACCACCTAAAGTCTCTAAAGAACCAAACAAATTTGAATCACACGCCTAAAGAATCTAGGGCGTCAAACCAAGCAAAAACAGTAACCTTCCAGACCGAAAACGCTAGTTGGAGATGAAACCCAACATCGCCGGATTCAGTACAGAAGTGGCGGGTGGAACAGTTACCCCGGAAACCTGCTTAATGAATAGATCGGCACAAGTTCCTCCACTTTAACCGTCTCGAGTGAAGTGAACCCCCCAGAAAATCCAAGTGAGTCTAGCCGACGTCTGCTCCAGGTACAGTGGGATCTTCCCTCCACCATCACCTCGGTAGAATCCTAAAGATAATGGTCACTAAGGTTACCAACAGCAACAAATGCACCTGGGGGAACAGTCTACACTCTGACAGCACGCAAGGGCAGAGTATCAAGCTCAATCCCCTTGCCGGCTCCTTGACAATAATCCAAGGTTTAACGACAAGTGACCCCTGGCTCCTCGACAATGGTTAATCTGAGGTTTACCGTTTGTAATACGTGCGTGTCTGGCGTTGTTCCCAACGAGGGAGGATTGATCCCCTCACTGGTTCGGACACGAGCTCGTGCTTCTCCTTTAAGAGGAGCCTTCCCAGAGTACAAATGAAACAATTGGATTTATTCTATCACAAGATAAGCTACTTGTTTGGTTTTGTTGTCTTGGAGAGTTAATTACTCTCCTACTCCAAGACACTAGCCTGATCTAAATTGGTGTTTCAGAGCCCTAGTAAATAAAAGTTCCTAAGTTGATTTTACTTTAAGCATTAATTTTATGGTTTTTCTTAAAGACAAAAGGTAGTGGAGATGAAACTGGTGGTGTGTAGACTCGACTCGCAACCACTACAAAGATGCACCTAAGATGATTTACACTACTTTTCTTTTTCAATGAATCTCCTAACTAAGAGAGTTGGAAAATGCAAATTTTATAGAAAACAACTTTCTTAGTAAAGACAATCAAAGAAACAATTCTCTTTATCTTTTCAAAACACACAACTCATGACCACTAATTACTCTACGAAATTTCCTTTTTCTCCCAAAAGTCTACAAATGCTACCAAAGCAAACTTTTTCCAAAAGAATTTTTGTGTTTTTTCTATATTAATAAAGCATGTAAAAACTATTTATCAAATCAAATTTAACAAATCTAATACAATCAAATCAAATTCACTCAAAAGCAAATTAAAAGGAAAATTACTTAAAAGCAAAAATAATGAGGACGAAAGCCTACAAGGATGATTCCCGGATGTTTTACTCAGTCAAAATGCAACTAAGGATCAGTTCATGCAGAATCATAAACTAACCAAAAAACAAAATCGAAATCTTTTTGTTCTTTTTTCTCAAGAATGAAATTCAAGGTTTTAACAAACAAACTTTTCGAGATTCGCAAAGAGAAGACACAAAGGTAGGTCTCTCACAAAGATGACTTCTATGACAGGCCCGACTCCTAATAGTTAGACAGCCAAAAATCAGAAAACAAGCGATTTTTCTCAGACCAAAATATCAAATTAAAAAGAACTCAAACACATTCATGGATTCCCCAGTGGAGTCGCCATTTTGTCACGCGGAAAGAGTCGTTAGTGCGGACACAACCGACTGTTGTTGGGAAAAGTATCCAATACGGAATGACCCTATCCCACTCTAAGGGTGATAGTACCTCAGCAACAATCAAAGCAAAGCTATTTGAGATTACTTCTTTATGAGATGTAAGAGAGGGGAGAAAGGGATCCACTAACCGTTGTCTTCCGCTAATGATTGATCCAATCTTCTCTCTTTGCTGCTTGCTCCCAGCTCCTTGCTCTTTCACTGGCCCAGCTACATCAAGATCCTGCAAAATAACAAGAGAGGGAAACTACAAGAAGCATACATTCATAATTGATTCAAGGATTAGAATAAATCAAATACACAAGTATAGCAATACACCATTGAGACACATGCATATAGAAGAACCTCAAATGCTTTATTAATGGAAGAAGTAAAGTTCAGGAAGTGATACAACCATAAAAGGCCCAATCCAGCATCACCTCCCAGCAGAAAGAAATCTCCTCGTCACCTCCTTCAAGCAAATCACCCAATAGTTCTATATTCAAACCAACAGCACTTCCTTACATTCACAAGATTACAGCCTCCTTAGACCTCATGAGAGAGCTCTATATATAGGAGTTTTGGAGAAAGGATGAGTCAGCTTGAGGCTGGCATGAAGCTGACTAGTGTCCTCTCCCACTTCAGTTATTCTTCAGTTCTTGAGTCCACTTGGAGGTTCTTGCTTCCACTTGGAGATCTAGACCCTCTTACTCATCACTAGGCGAATTCCCTGATCCAAGTGTCATTTTGGAAGCTTCCTGGGCATTGACACCTTGAGGAATGACTGTGCCACTTGGCCAAACTCGCCCAGCGCAGGTAGCCTTCTTTACAGTTGACATTCAGCACAGGTACAGAGTGGAGCAGTTGACATTCAGCGCAGATGCTCAGTGGAGCAGTTGACATGATCCAGAATTAGCTTGTTTTTGAGTGTTTTCAGGTGGAGAACTGATATTCAGTGATGTGGTTTGCTGACCTTGTTCCTCTAGGGGTAGGAACAACATGTTTAGGGACTTTGGATCCCTTAGATTATTGACATTTCATGCTTCATGCTGTAAGGCACAAAAATGTCTATAACAGTTGCCCCCTAAAGTATGAGGTCGTTTATCGGGTGAAATGCTTTATCAGGAGGATCCGAAGTTCATTCAATCGCTGAGAGGTGACCTGTAATAAAATACAATACAATACATTATTTTTTCATTCTGCTTTCATGATCTAGCTGAGGCGGGCATTCCCATGCTCAGCTTTATAAATTCATTTTGGTACATAGAACAGACGACCGTCTGATGGTAGACTGATAATTCTCTGCTGAAATTATCATCCTTTGAGTAGGATGATCATCTGCTGCAATGATGTACATGTCAAATGTCTTTATGTTTCCTGAATATATATCGCAGCCCGGATGGATGAAACTAGATCCGGGGTCTTCAAACTCGTTCGATCTTCACTCTAAGTACAAGTCGATCCATGTGAGAATTGCGCTGAAGTCGAACATGGAAAGACATCGCTTGATTACCGGTCAATGATGTAAACCGTTAACAAGCGCGAGAGGAATCACCGATAATGATAATGACCCTCAAGGTACTACAGTACAATTCACGTGGTGTGAATATAGGACTTGGCGTCGAACACCACGCAAAATCTTCTGGTCGAAGGTCATTGATGTATACCTGTCGCCGGAAGTGAGAAACTTGCCATTGAGGCATGCAAGCTTCAAAGTACTAAGGGGGTTGTTCCTAGATCAACTTCTTGGATAATGAGCTGAAGTCGACAAGAAGCGATCCGTCAAAGGAGGGCCTTAATGAATCCCACATCAATGACACGGAACGGAGCTAATGATTTTAGTGGAGGTGAAAACAATCTGTGAAATATGATTCAGGGTGGCGATCATGGGTGGATGAAGGATAATGTATGGCAGTGGATGGGACACGGTTGACTCTTTCTGAACAACATCTCTTGAACATATAACGACACTGATGCGATGGATCGGTAGCATTACCCCAAATGTGGATGGTTTGGCGAAGACCATGGTGATGAGACCGGTGAATGAAACAACCCAACCCGATGTGATACGGAGGAAAAGTGTCATGTTCAAGAGCGACTTGCTACCATTAAAGCTTTGAGGTTCTCCCAATTTTTCCCCAGTCATTTCTGACCAGTACCTCTTTATTTTTGTCAAGCTTGAGGAGGATAACATATGCTTGTTCTATAACCTGCCCTTCGGGCAAGCCCATCGCTATGTTTTAACGAGCCTAGCGATAGGGAAACTCGTTCTCGTCTAAAGACAAGTTTGTCGCTATTTAATCATTTTAACGAGTCTAACGACAAGGAAAACTCGGTCCTTTTCATTTTTAGAGAGTCTGAAAAGGTACAGAAAGTTAACTCCAAAATTCCTTTTTCGTCATCTAATCCCTTAAGTCCAAAAAAGTATAAAACAATACAGAAGGGATGAGTTTTCGATAACTTTAACGAGCCGAATAAAACAAGCGCTCGACCTTTTTGTGTAATAATCCCTCAGGTCCAAAAAGATTAAAATCTAGAGGAGGGATAGCTCTTCCGGTCCTTTTAACGAGCTGGAAGGCCAAAACTCGGCAAACTTTTCATATTTTACGAGTCAGATGAAAAGAGCTCAAAGAAGACTCGTCTTTTGAGGAACGAGTGATAAACAGGGATAGCAGCAGATTCCAGGTACAGGTTGGAATTTTCCAATCACGACAGTGTCACAAGGATGGCTAGGTGAAATCACTCTTCGCAGCTGTTCCTCAAAATAGGTAAACAATCATATGGAGGTGAACGATCGGCCAAATGGAATGGAGGTGGCAGGTGCAAACACGACCAAGGCTTTTTATGGCTAATAAATTTACGATCACAATGGTTATTTACCGGAATAGGTTCATTTTTTAATGAGCTTAAACTCTGGAGGAAACTCTTGCTCAATCTTATGTTTATTTTTTAACGAGCATGAACTATGTATTAAAACTGCTCGGATCTCGCTTTTCTATTTTTTAACGAGCATAAATTCCGCGGTAAAACTGCTCGATTATATGGTCAAATTTTGATTTTTTACCATTACTAGCTTTTCTCTTTTCAAGGGTAGTGCTGCATTTTCAATTGCTGCAACAAACTTTGTTAGAAATGAATAATATTTGCATGAACATGAGATTATAACCCTAATATTTTACTTTGAACTACGTAAAAAGCCATTAAAAGGTGTTTTTACCTCTCATTTACCATTTCATTTGCATTTGGTTTGTTGGAGCTCTGGAGGTGCCTCTTCCCCCTTGATTTTCACCAGCTGATTCCGGGAGATTCTGCGGACGATTTTCGGCGCCGTCTGGACCAGGTAGGAGCTAAACCCTAGCTCTTTCTTTTCATGGTTTTCTTTTCCAGTTTCATGCCTGTTTTTCAGTCTTTCTGAGCCCCTGGGGTTTTGCCAGGGCGCCCTAGTTTCAGCGCAGGTTCCCCATTCGAAACCTGCGCTGAATGTCAAGCTGCCTTAAGGCAGCCTGACCCTCAGCGCAGGTGGGAGACTCTCTGCCTGCGCTGGGCTCAGAAAAATTGAGTTTCAGCTCATTTTTTGATGAGTTTTCGCCAGTTTTTCATCAAAATCAGGAACTTACTCTTTCTCTTGTTTGCTTTGCAGGGAACTTTGAACAAAATGTCCCTTACGTGGCGAGAACGAGAACATGAAGAGGAGGACATGATTGCCCTCCATGACCCTGTCACGGTGAACGCGCTGCGGAACTGTGGCCTGCTGAAGTTTTTCCGTATCTCTAGCATGAGGGCACAGATTACTTTGCTGCAGTATATGCTTGATGCTTGGGATCCTGTTAACCAAGTATTCCAGATTAGGGGAAAGTCCATCCCCTTGACCATAGAGGACATGTACTTCTTGACTGGGTTGTCAAGACGTGGTGCCCCCATTTCCTTGTCAGTTACGGCCCGGGGGACTGATTCCACCAGAGATTATGTCCGCCAGTATTGCAGGGAAGGTTCTAAGCCGAGCAGAGACGGCAAGATTGTTATCCGTGAGATTACTGACAGGTATCTCAAGTCCATTCTGTATACCATTGGTAGGATGGCCGGTAGCGCAGCTCTATATGTTGCCAACAGATCTTATATGCAGCACGCCTTGGAGTGTCTCCAACCGAAAGTATTCAACTGGTGTGATGCAGTACTTGTTCAGATGAAAAGTCAATTGACCAAGGTAAAGGACGGGAAGATGAAGAACTTTGGATTTGGTTCTATTCTGACTGCCTTTGCCTTGGAGAAAATCCCACTGATGCAGCCTCAGTACATCATACTCGACTTGCCTTCTCCGACCGAGCCACGCATGCAAAGGTGGGTTGACCACATGTCTAGGCATGCTGGTCAACCTCAGATTACTTTTACTGAGGCCTTCTTCAGGTGGTTCGAGCGCCAGGAGATGGCGTTTTTCGAGTATCCATATGTGGGTATGGATTTCCGAGGTGATCCGGATTTGGTGCTACCGGATGGCGAACAGTGGGGCGCCATTGGTAAACTCTTTGACCATATTACTGTTTACTGTTCTTATTTATAATGTTGTTGTGCTTTATTCTATCAAGAATTTTAATCGTACTCTTGGGTGCATGCAGATATTGGTCCTGTTCGTCCAGCAGTTCGTCCGAGACCGCCAGTTGCTGCCCCGGCAGTGGAGCCTGCTAGGAGAGCTGTTATTCGTGACCTTGACGATACTGAGACCCTTACAGCTGTGCAGGAGCAGGTTGAGAGCCTTACTCTCGGCATTCCCGATGTGAGGATTGATGAGTTACCTTTACAGTTGCAGCGACACACTACCGATGTACCTAGACGATGGACTCGTCTCTTGCGCATGATTGCACAGGCCGTGACGTGCTATCATGAGCACCACTAGGCTAGGGTGCCCCCTAGCATCTTTTTGAGTTTTAGGTCATATGACCAATTTTGTCTTGGTTACAGAACATTATGTATGAACTATATAAACAACTTATATATTTTGATTTTCGAGTTTTATTCTGTTTGAGTTATATGATCCATATGTACAATCTTTGATGATGTGTCCCTTTTATAAATGTTGCAAATGTCTATCTAACACATAGTTTGCTAATGAGTCAGTTAATGTGTTTAAGTTTCTTGAAATATGTTGATATCGAATTGAATCAAATCGTCTTTCCAAGATCTTAACCCTTAGGAACATGCGATAAATAGCTGGATTGCGAACAGAATATATACCATTGAGTTGTAGTATTACGAGCTGTGAGTCTAGCCTGACAATTAGTCGGCGTATGCCACGTGTGATGGCATCAGAGAGTAGTTCTATCAACGCGCTATACTCAGCGATGTTATTCGTTGATTGCCCAATACACACACCTCTGAAACTTACTAACTCGCCGCTTGGATCAAAAATGGCCTAGGCTGCGGAAGATAGGTTCCACGAACTACGACTCGCTCCGTCGGCATATCCAACACATGTCTCCAGAAGGTTCGACATCTGCAACAAATGAAAAAGGTGGATCACTCGACCAGAACAAATACTTTAGCGAAAACAAAATACAACAAAAGCGTGCAGGTTACTATTTAAGCATAGTAATGCTTGAGGTACAACCCGTTGCGGGGCTGCGCCAGTGGAATTCCATCGTAATCCATTAACTCGTAGGCTCCTTTTGCTAACACCCTTTTAACAATATAGGGGCCCATCCATAAGGACTTGAATTTACCTGCTCCCAATTTATCGGATTCTTGGTCATAAAGTAAGACCAAGTCACCTTCTGAGAAGACACGGGGTTTGACATTTTTGTCGAACTGAGCCTTGACTCGTTTCTTATGGGCTTCGTTAGCCAAAGCGGCATCACGACGGGTTTCATCCAATTGGATTAATTCCAAGAAACGAGCCTCTTCTTCTGAAGTTCCGGGGAGAAGATCGATTGTGAGTTTAAGCGACGAAATTTCGCACTGGATTGGCAAGACTGCTTCCAGGCCATACACCAGTTGAAAAGGTGTGAACCCGGTTGCGTTCTTTACCGAGGTTCGGTAAGCCCACAAAGCTGAGTACAGGATTAGGTGCCATCTTCTTTTATGAACCCCGATCATCCTTTGCAACATACGCTTCAGGACCTTGTTGATTGCCTCAACTTGTCCGTTGGCTTGCGGATAATATGGGGTAGAGCTGTCGTGAGATAGCCCTAGCTTGGCAGCTAATTCGACCATCATGTGATTGCGAAAATGCGACCCATGATCTGTAACTATAGCCTGTGGTACGCCGAACCTGGCGACTACATGATTGAAAAAGAAAAGGGCAGCTGTTTCACCAGTGTTATCCAATGTAGGCATCGCCTCGGCCCATTTGGTAAAATAGTCAACAACGACTATAATATACCCATGCCCCCCGGTCGAGGTGGGGTTACATTGCATGAAATCGATGCCCCACTTGGCGAAGGGCGCAACAGCAACTATCGGCTGTAAAGGTGCGGGTGGTCGTCTGGTTTTGCTATCAAAAATTTGACAAGCATGGCAACTTTTGACTGCGGTTATGCAATCTTTGAACATGGTTGGCCAGAAGTATCCTACTCGTAAGATTTTTTATGATGTTGCATATCCAGATTGATGTCCCCCACACGCGCCTGAATGACATTCATTCAGGGCTTTTTCGGCCTCCTCATGGGTAAGGCACCTCCTCAGAACTGTATCGACACCACGACGGTAAAGTGTATCACCGACGATCATGTAGTCTTTTGCTTGGTATCATATACGTTTTTGTTCGGAGTGAGAGGTGTTAGGCCTAAACTTTTGGGTTTGGAGATAAACTATGATATCTCCATACCACTCATCGCTTACAGATATCAGAAACAAACTTTCGTCCACGATTGACTCTTCCGATGTTTCATCGTTGGACGATGATGGGAGATCGCACAATAATTCTGCGAAAACTAGAGCTTTCTTTGATTTGGACTTTACAAATTCCAGATCAAACTCTTGAAGGATCGCTATCCATTTCGAATATTTGCCCCCCAGCAACTGTCGCGACAGTATATAAGTCATGGGGTTGCAATCTGACAAGATGGTAGTTTTCCGAAAGAGGACATAATGTCGAAACCTTTGAATCGCTTGAACAGCTGCAAGCGCTAGTTTTTCCACGTAAGAATATTTACTTTCTGTATCATTTAAGTTTTTACTTAAATAATATATAGGATGTTCAATTTCATCAACTCTTGAACTAAAACCATCGCAATGGTCGTATCTGCTGCAGCCAGATACAGGTTAAAATCTCTTTGATAGTCCGGGGCGTACATTAATGATGCTTTTACTAGACAATCTTTCAGAGCATCAAAGGAAGCTTGCGCCACCTGGTCCCAGACAAAAGGTACATCCTTTTTCAAAAGACGAGTATAACCCTTAGCAAGTTCTGCGTAATTTGGAATGAACCTCCTCAGAAAGTTTGCTTTCCCTTGGAGTTTCTGAATCTGAAGCAAATTTGAAGGTGGAGGCAAATTAATGGTTGCCTGAACCTTAGAGGGGTTGAGACGAATCCCATCCTTAGAGACTACAAAGCCAAGTAAACGACCAGAACTGACGAAAAACACACATTTGTGCGGATTGAGTCTTATTTTGTAGTGTCGGCAACGTAGAAATATCGCTCTTAAATGCTGCAGATGATCAGTCCGCTTTCGCGAATGAGCCAGAAGATCGTCGAGATAAGGTTGAACAATGTTCTTGATGTCATGGAAGGCATAATTCATCGCCCTCTGAAACGTCGCCCCTGCGTTCTTTAAACCAAAGGGTAATTTTCGATAAGCGAATGTGCCCCACGGACAAATAAATGCAGTCTTTGACTGGTCCTGTGGGCGGATATTGATTTGATTATACCCGGAAAATCCATCCATAAATGAAAAGATTTCACATCCAGCGCATTCATCAATTATCTGGTCGATGAAGGGTGTAGGGTAGTTGTCCTTCGGACAAGCTTGGTTTACATCCCTATAATCGACACACACTCTAATCGTCCCTTGTTTCTTCATAACAGGGACAATATTCGATACCCAATCGGTTAGAGGAACCGGGTAGATGAATCCAGCATGGAGAAGTTTTTCAACTTCTACTTTAATGGCCGCGGCTTTCTTGGGGTGCACCTGCCGAAGCCGTTGTCTTACTGGTTTGACATCAGGATACATTTTAATTTCATGTTCAACGATACTCGATTCAATGCCTGGCATTTCATCATATGACCAAGCAAAGACATCTGCGAAAAAGAGCGTTATATATTTCCAGTTCTGAAGGGGAACAACCTTTGCCAACATAAATATTCTCTACAACATCTGTTTTAGTTGAGATATTTATGGCTATAGTCTCTTCAATATTGGATAGGTTTTGCTCGGAATCCACCGTGTTTACAGTATTTGTTAGGAATTCAAAAACTGAAGGGTGATAAAGGTCCCTTTGAGTATCTTCTTCATATTCCGAAAGAAGGGAACGATGGTGGTGATCATTCCATGGTGCCCCCTCAATCATCATTGACTGTAAGATTCCTTCGTCAGTCCCATGTACTTTCGACCAAGGATCTAATGGGGTCCCATATTCTCTAGACCTATCTACCCAAACGCTTGACGAGCGTTGATTTGGGTTCGCCTCCCATGCTTGAAACATTGATTGCTACAATATTTCTAAAGGGCTTGGGGGCGAAACCATTGAACGATCCATGTCGACCTTCGTGGAAGATATCATGTTGCAGGTTGCTACAAACGGTACATTTCCTATGTAAATAGGAGGTGGTAGCGCAAAAGTTCCCATCAATGTGGGGTCTTTCAATAATCCTACTCCGATATCTTGAATTGAATGGTTGCTCTCATGGATCATGGGGATGCTTCCTGTAACTTGTGAACCATTAGGGAGGAAATTCTGTTGGTCGACGATCGTAATCCCTCCTTCAAATGGGAATGCGATCTTCCTAAAATAAGTCGACACAACAGCTGCCATGGCATAAATCCATGGTCTACCCAGTAGGATGTTATAGTCGAGATTTCCATCGATGACCTCAACATCAATTTCTACCGTTTTTCCCCCTAGTTCAACTTTCAAGTTATTAAGGATACCGTATGGGGTATAAGTCCTTCCGTCGAAAGCTTTTAATGTCGTCGAAGATCGCGACAAGGTTGGAGATCCTAAAGTTTTCCAGCAACTCATCGACATAATACATGTCAAGGCTCCCTCATCAATTATTGTTCTGTGAACAGTTTTGTTGAGGGCTTTCACTTGAATAAGGAAAGCTAGCTGAGCTGGTAACTGAGGATCATATCCCTTGTGATCAAAGGATACAAGATAGGAATTCTTAGGATCAACCCCACCAATTGCTGATAACAAGGCCTGCCTTTGGGTTGGACAATTTTGTAGTATTTCAAGAGTCGACAAAGCGGATGGCGATTGTGCCAAATCTTCCACTATGTTATAATGCTGCGCCGCTCTGGCGCGAGGATTAAATGTCGACTTGTGTACTACACCCTTCGGCGGTTTTATTGTTAATTCAGGGATGATGGGTGGTACAACTTCTATCAAAGTTGTTGTCGAACTACTCGGTTGATCTTTACCTTTTTCGTTCGACAGCTGAGGATTCCCATAATCTTTGTTCCTTGTCGAAATCAAAGCATCATTCTGCTGTTTTGAAACCGACAACATAAGTACTTGCGACGGGGAAGCATTTCCATTATCAACCAGATTTTGACCTGGGTTGGGAAATGGATCAGTTAACACAGCTGAGGTTTGGGAACTTTTAAAGAACCTCTTTAACTCAGCTTTGAATGGGCAATTCTTTGTGCTATGATCCTTATCATCACATATTAGACATGGATAATTTTGTTTTCCTTTCCCAGGAGGGTTTGAAGAATTTTTCCCAGGGGATGACTCACCCTGTTTCTTCTTCTTCCCTTTGTTTTGTTTCTTCTTGCTTCCTGGTTGATTGGTTTCTTTGCCTCTATCTTCTGATACGGCATTTACTTCCGAAGCAAGAATTTCTTCTTTTGCATTTTGATCCGAATTCTTACGGGCTTTCTTTGATGAAGCCTTTATCGATTTCGCGTTTGCCGTGCCAATCACACCGTCACCGGCATGAGAGTCACTATTGGATTTAGGAGGGGGAGGAATTGAAAATTCCGGTCTAGGGGCGTCGGGTATTTTGTCATAGAGCGTGCCGGACTGAGTGTAAACTAAGTCCAAATACTGTGCACGAGCAATAACTTGCTCCTTTGTTACGACTCCCCCCTTGGCCACATCTTCCGTAATAGCCAGAAGTAACGACTTTATAAACCATTCAGCTAATAGCTGATCGGGAACGTATGTTTTCACCATCCTACAACGACGACGCCACTCATGTATATGATCAGATATATGGGTGGCAGTTGTCTGCTTGAAGTTGGTTAATATTTCTGTTCCCGTTTCATACCTTATCGGTAATTGAAAATGGGTTAAGAAAGTCGTGGCTAGGGAACTAAAATTGTCGAAAGAGGCTCTTGGCAATTCAATATACCATTTAGCCGCTGGACCTGTCAATGTCCTCTGAAAAAGGCGAAGCCTTATTGAATCGTCGTTTAGGGTGTTCGACGAACACCATAGATGAAAAGTCATCACGTGATTCGATGGGTCTTCACCTGGATTTCCATTGAATTTAGGAATGTCAGATGGAAGTTTATGAGGAATCGCTGGCCACCAAGGGGCATAAGCAATCGGATCGTTGGTTAACCGGTGTAGATCGGGTAACTCTAAAGTTGCCACGAATGGTAACTGTTGATTCAGGTTAGGCGAAGCATAACCAGGGTACGATGGAATCGCTTGAGCAGTGGGCCTTTGCATACCAGCATAATGTAATTGATGTTGGTACGACTGATACGGTTGGTGGACTTGGCCACTGTAAAGTGGTTGATTTTGACCGTTTTGGATATACAGTTGTCCACTATTCGCAAAGATCTGCTGCTCAGAACCTTGGTATACTTGCTGGAATTGCGGTTGTTGGTATTGCACAAGCCATGGTTGTGAAGCCATGTTTTGTTGTGCCATGCTAACCATTGGACCGAGGTGTGGGGTAATTGTACCCGTTTGTACTTGTGTCGCCCCACCAGTTGGCGATTGTGGTTGTGACCCATGGTCAAGTGGCTGTTGCATCACAACCTGAGAAATCTGAGGTTGACATGCAACAGGTATCGCTTGAACTTGTGACACTGTTACAATAGCCGGTGTGGTTGGGATGTTCGTCATAGGTACACACTGTTGCATAGAATATACAACCCTTGGTTGTTGAGGTAGCATAGGTACCCAACTACTTGATGCAATTCCAGTATAACCTGAATACTGTTGAGAACTGCTGTATGGATATCCTCCTGGAGGAGGTAATGAAAGGGCATACTGCCCCCCATACGGTAGCAATCCGGAACTCAGAGGGATTGTTAGTCCTTGAGGACTAGATGGCCCAAATTGACCTCCATGAGGATCAATCTGTCGAGTCTCAACATAAGAGTTGCCGGGTATTACTCCGGATGAACAAACTGGAACAGACCACACTGTCGAAATAGTCCCTTGGTGGACTCCTTCTAGCAGTTGAGAGCTAGTCGGGACAGCTGGTATGCCGGAAAACATCGTCGGAGTGACGGCAGGGGCTTCTGCTGTCGCTGTGTCATTTGACACAGTCCTAGATGATGACGGTTGTTCAGACATTTTAATTCTATCCAATAGATTGCCTAGCGATTCTACAGGAACTTCCACTTGTGGTGGATTAACTTCTGATGAAGGAAATAGAGTGACCCCGACTCCAAAATGAGTTGGAGTACTTGCTTGCAGATTCTCTGCAATTTCCTCTATCGCAATCAAACCCGGTGGAAGAGGAAGACCGTCAGGTCCGTAAAATATTTCTGGTACCGAAGAAGTGGTTGTTTCGACAGCGACAGTTGTTTGAGGAACAAAACTCTCTGGACCGGTTACAGATGGAACTGGTTCAGTTATACAAGTATTTGCCCCCAGACTAGGATCAGTATTACTGTCCTTCTGTGGCTGTTTAATTTCTTCTATAGAGGCAGGGTTTCCAGAAATGTTTGGAGTAACTGGAACCTCAGATGTAGTTGGAACACTTGTTCTAACTTTTAAAGGAGATTTTGAACCGGTTAAACGAGTTCGCTTTGTCCGTACTGTTTTTGATTCCGGAGACAAAGACGGTTGACTCGTAAGCCTCTGCGAACGACGGGGTTTCAATTGACTTTCTTCCACGATTGCGGATTACTCGATCAACCAAAAAATTAAAAGGGGAAATTTGTGTTTCTGAATTGAATGAATTTTATTAGACGCTTTTAGACACAACTTGCTTTTTCACTTTTTAAGAGTTGAGAAAAAGCTAAAGATGACTCTAGTCTCCTTCGATGTTTTAACGAGCCCGAAGTGACAAATGCTCGGATGGACTTTTTCAGTTATAGAGTTTGAAAAAGGCCAAAAGAAACTGCTCTGGAGATCTAGGCAGAGGGTGTGCCAAACCTTTCGCAAAACCACAGAATACGTTTTACGGTACGGGTGGTCGATCTTCGTGAATGCTGTGTTCACTGCATTGCGATCAGTAGGGCGGCTGACACGGTTTCCTATGGATAAAGGCTTTGTTCCTATAGGGGTCTCCTAATATATACGCGACGGTACGTGGGAGCACAAGTCCGTATTAGTGCCACCGACTCTCAGGAGGAATCACCCACCTTCTTCGAGATCGACAGTCACTACGTTTAACGACGCCGGAACACGTCTCTAGCTTAGACCTCTATGTGTTTGCGTTATGTTTCAATGCGTTGTTATGTAAATTCGATTTATTTTAAGGTTGATCTTGTTTAGCAGTTTGCCTTTATGGATCACCACGAGATGTATAGTAACACTCCTAAATGTAGCCTAAGATGATAAGCAAGCTTTTCAATCTTTCAACTTCGAAAATCTTAACTACTGAGGGAATAGAAAGACATCATCTTTTCACACAGATCATAGAGCACACACTAATGCACTTTTTCCTAAATCAACATGCAAACTGTCATAATGCACATGCACAATGCAATTATTTCTTTTCTATTTCTTAATGTTGATGTAATACAAGAAGAAAGCTGTTGTATAACTTTGAATTCAATTTCAAGTGAAAGCAAACAAGCTTGTCCAAAATCAAAAGACACCTTAAGATTTACTTGTTTCGACACTAGAAATATATAAATTCAAACCATATGACGAAAGCGAGAGCTCAATCAGCTATGAACAGCAAATAAACTAACTCTTAAGATCAGAACGACACTTTATCACAGGTCTAGATCTAAGAGGCCACAGCAAGACTAGTTCACTTTCGTTATGGGAAACTGCAAATGATACAAGAAATACACAAAGAACAAACACAGTTTCTTTATACAACCGAGGCGGAATAGTGGCAAGGAAAGTTGGTTTCAGATAGGTACATTGACTGGTAACAGGCTGCAAAAACAAGGGTGAAAACAGGGCAATAAACAGGAGGGAACCCCAGTAGCACTAGGCAAAACTGGTTCAGCATAGGTAGTACACTGGCAGTTTGACCTTCAGCGCAGGTAGCCCCTTCGGGAACTGCGCTGAAATGCAGACTGCCTTCACAGTGCCTGCACTGAAGATTCAAACTTTCGTTTTTCTCAGTTTCCGGGTCACAGATTGCTCAAAAATTCACAGTTTTTGGCCAAATCAGAAGCTATCAGTCAAGTACACACTAAGGGATGAAAAGGAGGATGAAAAGCTATCACTAAGAGCTATTTAGAGTCCTTGTGAATCAGCTCTTCAAATCATAAACATGCCCAGAAACTGAGCTAGAGTAGCTGCCCTCTACTTTGCATTTGAAAGATCCAAATGCAGTTCGATTCGGTACTCCCTGTGTTTATGAAATGAATAGCAAAAACACAAACAACCAACAAGATACGAACCCCAGCGGAGTTGCCAATTTGTTGTTGGGAAAATTATCCAATACGGAATGACCCTATCCCACTCTAAGGGTGATAGTACCTCAGCAACAATCAAAGCAAAGCTATTTGAGATTACTTCTTTATGATATGTAAGAGAGGGGAGAAAGGGATCCACTAACCGTTGTCTTCCACTAATGATTGATCCAATCTTCTCTCTTTGCTGCTTGCTCCCAGCTCCTTGCTCTTTCACTGGCCCAGCTACATCAAGATCCTGCAAAATAACAAGAGAGGGAAACTACAAGAAGCATACATTCATAATTGATTCAAGGATTAGAATAAATCAAATACACAAGTATAGCAATACACCATTGAGACACATGCATATAGAAGAACCTCAAATTCTTTATTAATGGAAGAAGTAAAGTTCAGGAAGTGATACAACCATAAAAGGCCCAATCCAGCATCACCTCCCAGCAGAAAGAAATCTCCTCTTCACCTCCTTCAAGCAAATCACCCAATAGTTCTATATTCAAACCAACAGCACTTCCTTACATTCACAAGATTCCAGCCTCCTTAGACCTCATGAGAGAGCTCTATATATAGGAGTTTTGGAGAAAGGATGAGTCAGCTTGAGGCTGGCATGAAGCTGACTAGTGTCCTCTCCCACTTCAGTTATTCTTCAGTTCTTGAGTCCACTTGGAGGTTCTTGCTTCCACTTGGAGATCTAGACCCTCTTACTCATCACTAGGCGAATTCCCTGATCCAAGTGTCATTTTGGAAGCTTCCTGGGCATTGACACCTTGAGGAATGACTGTGCCACTTGGCCAAACTCACCCAGCGCAGGTAGCCTTCTTTACAGTTGACATTCAGCGTAGGTACAGAGTGGAGCAGTTGACATTCAGCGCAGATGCTCAGTGGAGCAGTTGACATGATCCAGAATTAGCTTGTTTTTTAGTGTTTTCGGGTGGAGAACTGATATTCAGTGATGTGGTTTGCTGACCTTGTTCCTCTAGGGGTAGGAACAACATGTTTAGGGACTTTGGATCCCTTAGATTATTGACATTTCATGCTTCATGCTGTAAGGCACAAAAATGTCTATAACACTGACCTTCCTAGAAGCCTAAGACTTTCTAATGACAAACAAGACAAATGAGAGCAATCCTTCCCTAAATATGCTTTTACAATATGAGAAATCAAGTGTTTAGATCCTACCTGTAATCCAACGCTGTTGTAGTAGTCTAGCTTCGTTGGTCCGGATGAGCTCCTCCTTCCCTTCGAAACCTGCATTCACTAACAATCAAACGATTAAATAGCACCTGAATATCACATAAAATAAAACATATTTAACATATAGACCAAGGAGTATATGAAACAACTCATAAATAACAAATTGTTGAGAAGAATGGACTAATTTGTATTAAAAGGTAACAAAAGGAACCATTACAACCTGAGCCTTGGTGTTGTGCAAGCTCCTTCCAGGGTCCACAAGAGTTCTCCTTTACTCTGATCAGCTCACCCACCTCCCAATGTAAACAAGCAAAGATGGTAATCTCTCCTTACAAGCTTCTACAAGGAAGTCCTAATTCCAACAGCATCTACCCTTAGGAATGTTCAGCTTTCAACCTTCCCTCCCTTTGGCCCAATGCCTGTATTTATAGTGTTCTAGAGGAAGTTATTCAGGTCCACCATCAATGGGATAAGCCCCTCTTTGATGGGATAGCTCCCCTCTTGATGGGATAAGTTCCTCTTTGGTAGGGATACATGAACCATCTGGAGGCGCTTCATACACGTCAAACAAGCTTCTAGAAGACTCTAGAAATGACCACAAGTAACTTTTTTAAGATGAAACTCGTGCCTTTTGACCTTTACAGGGGTACGCACCCACTGCTTTACATACAGAGCGTACAAGTACGCAGGTATTGTGAATTTGGGTTGCGTACACGCAGGTAAGGCTAAGAGAAACTGCGTACCAGAGATAATTGACTTTAAATGACTTTTCTCTCTTTCTTGAAGTTTGACATGAAGAGCAGAGGCATGAGACTTGCCAAGGAGGATAGTATGACAGTGGATGGAGCCATACTAACTGCAAATAGTCATGGTGACATTTTTTAGTGTAACACACTTTTCACATCAACCTCGGATTTTACTACGTTTTCTGAACTTGTTCACTCTGATGAGCAAATTCATGAAATCCTATGTGTAGATGATTTACCATGGGAAGATCTCCATCATAGATCTTCGTTTTTACCTGAGGATGATCGTTTTGAAAATGATTTCTCATCAATCTTTACGACTGAATATGTCAAGGAACCTCAGAATCCAATGAAACATCCCGATTCAGAGTTAAATTTGGGAAACATCTCTCGAACTATTCCTATTGACATTTCGGTTAAGCTCGGAATTGTTGAGAACATTCATATAGGTGCCTCGTGTACAGATGACGAAATTCAATTATATAAGGCCCTATTTCAAGAATTTCACGACGTGTTTGCCTAGTCCTATGAGGAAATGCCAGGAATTGATCCCGCGATTGTTGTTCATGAGATCAAGACTTACCCAGACGCTAAACCCGTCCAGCAACATTTGCGTCAGATTCACCCACGAAAAGCCGCTGCAATTAAAGCAGAAGTTGAAAAACTGTTGAAAGCAGGTTTCATTTATCCGATCCCGCTAACGGATTGGGTATCGAATATTGTTCCGGTTAACAAAAACAGGGGACAATAAGAATATGCATCGATTATAGGGATATTAATCGAGCCTGTCCAAAGGAAAACTACCCAACTCCCTATATCGATCAAATCATTGATGATTGTGCCGGCAGCGAAATATTTTCCTTTATGGACGGTTTTTCCGGATACAATCAAATCAATATTCTACCCGCCGATCAACCAAAAACGGTTTTCATTTGTCCATGGGGGACATTTGCTTATTTCAAATTACCTTTTAGGCTTAAGAATGTCGGAGCAACTTTTCAGAGGGCGATGTCTTATGCGTTTCATGACATCAAGCACATTGTGCAACCCTATCTCGATGACTTGCTTGCTCAATCATTACATCGAGCTGATCACCTCGTCCATTTACGAGAAATCTTTATGAGGTGTAGGTATTATCATATTCGGTTGAACCCACACAAATGTGTATTCTGTATAGAAACGGGTCGATTGTTGGGATTTGTAGTTTCTAAAGCTGACATTCGCGTTGATCCCTCGAAGGTCGAAGCTATCATCAATTTGCCTCCTCCTTCGGGTCTTCGCCAACTCCAAAGTTTGCAGGGGAAAGCAAACTTTTTACGACGATTCATTCCTAACTACGCCGAGGTTACAAAGGGTTTTACACGGTTGTTGAAACAGAACACTCAATTCTCTTGGGATGAGATAGCTCAGAAATCCTTTGATGCACTCAAACACGCGTTGACCCATGCACCATTGTTGCATCCTCCCAACTACAACCAGGATTACTTTTTGTATCTCGCCGCCTCCCTTTCCACCATTGGAATGGTCTTAGTTCAGGAAGATGACTTCGGAATGGAACATGTGATATATTACCTTAGTCGAACGTTAAATCCAACTGAGCTAAAATACTCACATGTGGAGAAATTGGCATTGGCAGCCGTTCAAGCTGTCCAACGTTTTCGTCACTACATTTTACTATGTAAAACTACGGTAATTTCGGATTGCAACCCTATGATCTACATTTTGACCAAAAAATTGCTATGGGGCAAGTACTCTAAATGGATCATCATCCTGCAGGAGTTCGACTTGGAATTTGAAAAATCTAAGTCTAAGAAATATTTAGTTTTTGCAGATTTAATGTGTGACTTCCCGCGTGCTGACACGGAAACTGTGGCGGAGGAGCCCATTGCGGACGAATCTTTGTTTCTAATCAGCACTTTAGATTCGTGGTATGGGGATATCATCGTCTATCTCCAGACCCAATCCTTTCGGCCAGAAATTTCAAGGTCAGAACGTCGGAAAATTCGCTTCCAGTCCCAACAATTCAAAATTATTGGAGATACTCTTTATCGCCATAGGGCGGACTCTATTTTTCGACGTTGCTTAACTCACGAAGAAGCTGAAAGGGTTCTAAATGACTGTCACTCTAGATCATGTGGTGGTCATATGTCTAGGTATTCCGCAGCCCAAAAGATATTGCGCGCTGGCTATTTCTGGCCATCCTTGTTTAAAGATTGTATTACTGCGGTCCGAAAATGCCACAACTGCCAGATTTTTGATCGTAAGATGCACACTCCACCTGCTCCTCTCCACCCTATAATTGTCGTTGGTCCTTTTTCCAAATGGGGTATCGATTTTATTACATGTAACCCTCACTCGGCCGGGGGGCATGCGTATATCATCCTTGCGGTAGATTATTTTACTAAGTGGGCCGAGGCGATGCCTACATTCGAGGTAGACGGCAAGACAGCTGCAATTTTCGTGTTCAATCATATAATTGCTAGGTTTGGTGTCCCACAAGCGATAATCACTGATCATGGGCGTCATTTTCGAAACGTTATGATGACTGAACTTACAGGCCAGCTTGGTTTACGTCACGATTGTTCAACTCCTTATTATCCACAAGCAAATGGTCTAGTTGAGTCCATCAGCAAAGTTTTAGTTATCATGATCCGACGAATCATTGGGATTCATCGGTCGAATTGGCACAACATGCTATTTTCAGCGCTTTGGGCATACCGAACTTCAGTAAAAACATCAACAGGGTTCACTCCTTTTCAACTAGTCTATGGTTTGGAAGCTGTGTTACCCATTGAGTGCAAAATCCCGTCACTGCAAATGGCCATCGAGTTATTTCCAGCTACTTCCAAAGAGGAAAAGCGTTTTTTATACTTAGCTCAATTAGATGAGAATCGACGTGATGCTGCATTGGTGATCGAGACTCACGCAAAACGTATGAAAGCTTAGTATGATCGGAATGTGACCCCTCGAAATTTTTCGTAAGGAGACCTAGTGTTATTGTATGATCAAGCTAATGATAAATTAGGTGCTGGGAAATTCGTTCCTATGTGGCATGGTCCCTATATTGTTAAGCGAAAGCTAGCAAAAGGGGCCTATGAATTGGTAGACTTTGATGGGGACTCTTTGGGTAAACCCAGAAATGGCCTTTACTTGAAGAGGTACTATGCTTAAAAGAATGGGGTATGGAGATTTTTAGTTAGGACAGTTTTTCTTTCTAGCTGGTGTGTTTTAGTTTACAAAGTGTGCTTATCTTAGAGAGTGTTTTTCCGTCATTATTCCTGCTTATCTTGGTTTTACTCTTGATATTGCAGATGTCAATGCCTCTCCAAACATACATTGGATTTGCTGATGGTGCTTGTTGTAATACACGAAACATCTCTTCCGCAGCTTGGGTTATCTATTCGCCCTCTGACGAGTTAGTTTCTATGCATGGGGTAAGCCTCAGTCAAACAACAAACAACATTGCAGAGTACAGTGCAGTGATTGAGTTATTATCTGAATCTATTTCATTTGGGATTCGGAGTTTGATGGTGAGGTTAGATTCTGAACTCGTTTTGTTACAACTTAATAGAGTGTATGCCATTAGAAATCCAGTGTTATTAAGATTATTTTTGAGAGTGCGTCTCTTGGAACGTGAGTTTGATTACATTGAACATCAACATATTCCAAGGTCTTTAAATACATTAGCAGATGCAATTGCTTCTCGAATGTTAAATAGACATTTGCAATAATCATACATGTAAATTTAAAACCATTCCATAACATGATTTACAAGATAAGCTGGGAATAGTGATATATATATAGGAGTGTGTCAAAAAATACATCGTCTTCGATCATAGGTTGAAAAACACCTTATGATCGCAAAAAATGATAAGTACAAAAAGCAAAAATGTCACATGTGCCCACAAAAGGCGATCATCCTATCACTGGTGATGATCTCTATAAGAAACCACTGCCCGGGCCACCTTGCAAAGGAACCTCCTAAAAGGTCCCGGGACTCCAATCACATAGCGCTGAAGTCAACGAGGAATGTCGTCTATAGTGGTCTCAGGAATATCCCCTGTCAAGCGCTCAAGATGACCCTCCAACTCGGCCAAAACCTCTGCTGATTCGTCCTGTGGGGCTGGCGCAGGTGCAACTGGTTGCCTCCTCTCGAAAGGCCGGAGAGCGGCTGGTCGCTGTGGACCCACATCTGCATTTAAAATTTTTACTATCAGTTTCGAGACGATCAAAAATATAAAAAAAAATTAAAATAGGAAAAGTTGAAAAGGATTTTACCTGACTCGTCCCACTGCTCTCCTAGTGGAAGAGCCATGTCTGGGTCACCACGGAAATCCATCCCAGTGTAAGGGAAGTCCTGAATGGAAAAGACCCGATTTTCCAACCATTGGAAATACTCAGGTTTGAACCGAGCAACTTCTGTCCTCTCGTTCGGGTGACGGGCCATGATTGCGACCCATCGCATCAGTTTCAGCTCTCGAGGAAGCCCAGCTCCAACAGTAAGGTGTTGTGGGATCAGCATAGGAACCCTCTCCAGGCCAAAACTCACGACCAAAGCCCCATAACCAAAGGTCTTTAGTCGTCCGCTCTTGGCCCTGGTCAGTTGGCCTTTCACATTGGCCAGCACAGCATTGCACCAGTTGAAGATGGTGCCTCGAAAGCAATCAGCTACCATACGCATCTGGGATCCAGTGGCAATATGTAATGCGGCAGCTCCGCAAATTCTGGTGACAGTAAATGCAATCACCATGAGCTCAGGACGGGATATGGTCTTTATGTCTATCCCTTTGTCTTTAGCCTGGCTGTTGCGGTACTCTAGCGGAGGTTATCGACAGACTGGCCACCTAGCCTAGTCCCGAATAGAGTCAAGTCTTCGCCTCTCTTAGACAAACCAGTTAAGAAATAAATGTCCTTCGGCTCGATTTCGAGCCGGTGCCCGCCAATGAAAAAACACTGGTCCTGTATGCTCCATCTGTCAACCAGCCACTGTAAGAAATCCACTTGAGCCCTCATGCCAGGAATGGTCCAGAATTTGTACAATCCGCACACCCTCAAAGCATCAAGTGAAGGCTGATGATTCCATGCGGCAGTATCCATGTCCTCATGCTCTCGTTCACGCCAATCTAGCATGATATACTCTCTGCATCAAGTATAAAGATTAATTAAATTGCTAGAAAACATTTTGATTGGTCCATTTTTGAGAAATTTTGGGTTCAAAACCCTTGCGGCGGGGTACGCACCCTCCGAGTTAGACACAGTGCGTGGGTATGCACTTTGTCTACACGGAAGGTGCGGACCCCGAGCTTTTTCCCAATGGAGAAAAAGTCGGGGTCCGCGGGTCCGCAATGGTAAACCTGCGGACCCCCGTGCGCGGGTTTTGCGCCTAAAAACCCTCCCAAAAAATGAAATGAAGGACTAAATCAAAAAAATAAACGGTTGAAAATGAAGAGTAGGATGATGTGGATTACCTGGAGAAGACGGCGCTCGATTCCGACGGTTGGATTTTCCACAATCTTCACGGGAAGTTTTTTAAGCAAAAGCACTATTTTCTCACCCAAACTCGAACAGTAAAAATGAATTGACAAAGGCCCTTTTTATAAGTTTTTTGAGTAAATAAATCGCAAATTTGTTTATGTTTCACTTTGAAAAGGTATTTTGCAACGCTTTTATCCATTTCAAACAGGTATGAGTAATGTTTGTGTTTTTGTGCAGAATAAAGGATTATTCAGGCAAAATCTATCATTTTCAACGAAAAAACAAGTAGAGTCATATTTAAGCCCTTTTCTGACTCCTAAAATATGAAAAGATTGCCAAGCATTTCTTTTACACTCGTTAAAACGGAATTAAAAGACGGTCCACTTACAGCTCTTTTCCGACCGTAAAAACATGAAAAGATTGCCGGATTTTTGTCGTTTCGAATTCGATATTAGTTATAAAACGACGTGTCGTTGATCGCTTTTTTACTTTTTCGGATCAGTGACACTAATAACGAAAAGTACTCCTTGGTCGTAAAAGATCAAGCGGTTCTCTCAAGTATTATTTTATACTTTTTTGGGCTTGGGAGACACAAATTTACGAAAAAGGTCAACCCTGGAGTCTTCTTAAGTTTTTCAGACTCTCTAAAATTGAAAAACGCCGAGTTTCTCCTATACTGGACTCGTTAAAATTTCACAGTAAAGGACGTGTTCAATTACAAACAGGAATGAACCACTCCTTCTTAGGGTTCGAATCTAAACTAAGTTGGACTCATCTGAAGGATGAGCTTATAATCAAACAAATGTTATCCTCCTCAAGCTTGTCAAAAATAAAGAGGTACTTGCCAGAAATGGTGGGGGAAAAGAGAGGAAAATGAGTCTCTTTGTCATACTTTGTAACCACTCTCGAACACGACACTTTTATTCAACTGGGTTGGGAAATCCTTTGCCTAACAGTTGGTCAAACCACACTGAAAGTCTTCAGCCAATTTCTAGGTATTAACTTTGGGTCAATTGTTACCAAGCCATATGTCGTGTCGTTATGTGTTTAAGAGGTCACTGCCAATAAGCCATTCATCTGAAAAATATTTGTCATCCATTTTGACCATCCCTGAGTCAGTCCTTGCAACTAAATTTCTTCAACTTGATCTATGATTTCGTGTTGTGGGCTTGCCTACGACGGATCGCTTTCTATCGACATCAGCTCATTATCTAGAAAGACTATCTAGAAATCATCAGTACCTTGAGATCTGCATGCCTCAATGGCAGGTTTCTCGCCTTTGACGACAGTTTACATCATTGAATTTCGATCAAAGGATTCCGTGATATGTTCGACATCAACACATTTACTCACATCTCATGGATTGTACTGGGTACTTTGAGAGCCATTGACATCACTGGTGGTTTCTCTCACACTTGTTAACAGTTTACATCATTGACTGGTAATCAAGTGGTTTCTACCATGTTCGACATCAACACATTTATTCGCATGGATAGAATCGTACTATTTCGGGATATAGAAATGAAGACCATGGAGCTAGTTTCCACCATCCAGGCTGCGAGGAATTTTGTATTCATTATGTTGTGGACTATTCATAAACAAATGGTTGCGTCCATACTGTGTTCACACGAGTCTATATTTATGATGTTTTGCAATATCATTCCTATATTAGAGCAGTAGATAGTTTTCTAGTTAGTTTTGATCTGAGTATGGGAATGCCTACCTCAGTGATGATATGATCTCATATATATATCTTGCATTGAATGTTTTTACAGGTTCCGACTGGGCTCTCCACAAGATGATCCTCGAAATGATAAAGTACTTCACTCTTCCTATATGATAAATGAAATCCTCATCTACTACAGACTTCGCACTTTAGGGGGCAATCTGTTACACAAAAATATCGTCACCATGATTATTTGCAGTCAGTATGGGTCTATCATTACTTGTACTATCCTCCTAAGCAAGTCTAAGACCTCAGCGCTTCAAATCAAGCTTTAGAAGTGAGAGAAAGACATTAAAAATCAATGTAACTCTGGTTCCGCACTTTCTCTCATGGTCACCTGCAGTCCCGCACCTTCTGTGTACAAAAGCTGCATACCTACCCGCTCTGTTCCTAACGGTGTAGGTGCGGACCCCTGTGAAAGTCAAAAGGTGCAAGTTTTATCTTAAAAAACTCACTTTGGGTTAATTCTAGAGTTTTCTAGAAGGAATTTTGACGCGGATTGTTTGCTCTGAGGTGGTTCATGCATCCCAAAAGAGAAGGAGCTAATCCCTTGACTAAAGGAGCTATCCCTTTGAAGGAGGGCTTTATCCCTTTGAAGGAGGACCTAGTAACTTCCCTCCATTGCACTATAAATACAGGCATTGGGGTGAGGACTAGAGAGGTTAGAAGCTGAACATTTTGAGGGTAAATGCTGATGAATTTAAGACTCTTTGGTTGAGCTTGAGAGGAGAGATCACATACCTCTTGGTTCCATTGGAGAGTGAGTGAAACTTGTCAAAGTAGAGGATACATCTTGTTGGACCCTGGGAGGAGCTTGTACAGCGTCAAGGCAAAGGTTGTAAAGTTCTTCTTCTTTTGAATCAATACAATCAAACTCATTTTTCTCAACAAGTATCTTATGTTATTTGTTTCATGGACTCCTTGACTTTCATGTTAAATATGTTTTATGCAATTGGTTTTTTAGGTGCTATTTAATGTGTTTGCCTTGTTTGTGTTTGCAGATTCGCAAAAAGGAGCTCATTTGGATCAAAGGAGCGAGGGCATCCACAAGCTTGCGTTGGACCAAAGGTAGGCCCTAAAAACACTTGTTTGCTATTGTTTATTGAAGCATATTTAGAGAAAGATAGTGTCTGGTTGGTTTGCTTGTCGTTAGGTCTTCTTTAGATTCTAGGAAGGTCTATCTTGTCTGCAAGATCGACACATTCCGTGCGACAACCTCCACTCGTGAAAACTCTGAAATAAGAAGTCTTTGAGTTGGAGATGTTGAATAGACATCTGAAGAAGGAACATGAAACATTAAAAATGCAGAATAAGATACAAAGGACTAAGAATTATTGCATTCTTATACATATGGGATTATGGTATGAAAATAACAAAAATTTAAAGAAAAAGAATGAATCTCTAAGAAATAAGGTCATGAGTCTAAAATGCAGGATTTTTATGAAGAATCCCAGAATGACAGTTACAAGAAAGAAGATAAAAACGACAAACTTGGATGTTTTGGCCCAAGTTTTTGAGAGAGAGCAGTGACAGAGAAAGATTTCCAATTTTGATTTTTTTCATGAGGACATGCAATGGCCTCCGTGTGGGGGAATGTTGAGCCTCGTGATTTCTTCATTTTGACACTCTCCCTTACCTATTTTTCTTTTCCTTGACCATCATCGTCAATTCAATAGGCATCAAACTACAAGGTTTTTGACATGGTAAGGTATTTAATTGTTTTATCTTTCATATTTTATAATGTTCCTTATTATTGAATTAATATTTGTATTGGCTATCGAATTCACACGATTCTGCAACTAATCTCTGTTTTTGTAGCCAATTCCATGGTTTACCAGGATCAGAGGTGCCAACTAAGAGGAGAAATATATAGACATATGGAGATTGATCCCTTTAATGATTTCCTCCTATTCATCCAAACCATATTATCAATAGGATCATTTGATTGCGTGGTCAAAGGATAAAATCAACATGGTTGTTAAATAGGCGAGCGAGAGTCTAAAATTCCTACGCTTCACGATTTTCTTTTCCAAATAGAAAATTGTGAGCAACGATATCTCGATAGTTGTTAGAAGCTTAAATTATAATTTTTTTAGCTAAGGTAGGTGTAAAAGCCTCGAACAATTATTGACATGGGTTTTTATAAATATCGTGCAACAAACATGAATAGAAAGTGGATTTTATGCATGCGACAATGATATTTTGAAACTTTGTTTTTACTCTATTAATGAAGAAAATCCTTTGAAGTTATAATGCATAGCTGACTGTTCAATTGAAGTTCTATAACCACCTGTTTGTGGAGGCCCCTGCAAATAGTGAAGGTTCTACATTGACATATCTTTTCTTTATCTTTTGTCATAGTTATTCATACGTTTTAGAATTGATTTTCAGTCTTGATTTCATTCAAATAGAGATAATGATATTTCATCAAGCGTTCCTTTTTCAAGATGATGTATAATTATATTAATGGTAATGTAATTGCTTTTCATATATTTCCTTATGATTGCAGAGTGATTTATTTCAGAGTTAATATATTTCTTTAGTGTTTCATTTTACAGTATTTCATTTTAATGTATGTGTGTTTTCTTTATGGTTTTCATTTCAAAACATTTAATTTCACAGTATGAGTGATTTTGTGAGAAGAGTCTTTGGAAAAAATCACATCATAATTCATTTGTCGATGCGTTTCAAACCAACGAGTGTGGTTCATTATTGTCCTGACGATGAACCACACTCGTTGATTCGAAACGCATCAACAAATGAATTATGATGTGATTTTCGTCGAAGAATCTTCTCATAAACTTGATATGGATCGCAAAAGCCTCAATTCAACAATGAGTGATTTTGTTGTAATTTCATTTCAGAACCTTTGATTTCAAATATAAGTGATTGATAATGATAGATGTGTGGTTTTTTTCAGTTTGAATAGAAGTTAATTTCATTTTGGTTTTTATGCAGAGGATTGTTAGAATTTTAGATGATTAATTATGCTTTTAGAGACTATATTTGTGTTGCAATAGATTAGTTAAGTTTTCTTAATAAGATAATGTGAGTTTTCTTTAAGTTTCATTTAGCAAGTGTGAAGAGCATTTTTTATTTCATTAGAAAATAGCAGGAATATTCAATGTATTATATCCATTTTATTTAAAGAATAAGATAGGAATAAATTGCATCCTTAGAGGTAAATCTCAATAACTCAATCATGCACATTAACAATCTCATTTAATAAAAGGAATTCTAGCATATATAGTGCACTTTCACTTCACAAGCTTACCAACTTCAGTCGATAATTCATTTAACAATTTAAGACAAATAAATTGATAAACACCACCCTAATTAGACGATGAACCACATTTCATATATTTTTCAGACTAGATCCACTTGTGCTCACGATCAAATTTGCAATACAATATCTTCTCAAACTGAATACCAAGATATCAAAATTTCTCTGCAACTGATCCCTGCACAAATTTTAATCAAAACTCTCTCTACAAAAAATTATAGCTCATCAAATACCAAACATATTGATCAAGATATCCTTAACAATATTTGCAGTAAATACTTAATAGAACATTAAACCATATTTCAACAAACTAAATATAAAACTAAGCCTCTCTTTAATAACCCATCTTAAGAACATCAAACCCTAGTTAAGGTCAAATTTTCAAGCATTATTCTCTACTTAAGGAACAACATCAACAAATCAAGAAAAAATATTTTTCTGTGATCTTGATCTGCAGTACAAATTCTCTGTGTAACTTTGATCACCAAAATCTCAACATATTTAAAAGTTAGCAACTTACTCTAACATAATAAATCTCCGAAAAAATCACCATCAATAACTCTTCCCAAAAAAAATATACTCAAAATACACAACAAAAATATCATCACAAATGCATTCTCGCACTCAATGTACATGGCATGAACATCAATACATGGCATACATGTGAGCTCTCAAACTCAGTCAAACACATCAAGGATTTGCTAATACAAAGTGAGTACTGGAAATAATACTACATAAATAAGAATCATGGAAATGCATCACAATAAAGTACTATGACATACTCTCAACTGGTTAATCTCACTACTTATGACAATATATCAATATGGAATTAGCATACAAACATGTGAGCACCAATATGAGCTCCTCTCTCTCTCTCTCCCCCAAACATGAATGGTAGCTATATAAACTCTATTTATACCCATAGCAACACATAACACAGATCAAGTGTGATCTCCTCCAAATCACTCTATATACTAGCCTAATTACATACAACATCTATAGCTACTACACACTTTTTATTCATACGTAGGCTTAGTCTACTCAAATGCACTCTACAACAACAACTTTCCAAACTAACATGTATATTTAGCATCAACATTCAAGTCACACTTCAGAAATATATTCGCACAATAAGAAACATGTATCATTATCGATCCGATTTCAAAGCATATTATTGTCTTATTCATGTACAAAGGTTCTCTAATTGACTCCATCACAGGTTCTCCAATACATAGAATTCCAATTGTTTCTCAAATCACACTCTTCTGTTGGAAATCTAACACTCCATTAATTTGATACTCATTACACAACATTATGATCTATAGGTATGCACATATGGTCACACACACAATTGATTAATATCATTATTCATCGTGATATGATGCAAGAGGTTACATTCAACCCATTTACACTGTACACAATAAAGTCGAGCATAAAAAATTGTTCACCATACAAATAGGTCACAATACAAATCACTTTAGCATGTAACAATTTTAATTGCACTTCCATTTATATTAAAGTTCCCATACACACCATATTCATTGCATATAACCATATCTACATTACCAATGTTCATTTGACCTCAAAATTGCACTAAGTCTCTAGCATATGGTCAAAATATAATTAAGCACACATATACATGTTTCCAATGCATCAGATATTTAGACTATCATCATTTCATTGGTTAATAATCTCAAGTGCACTGTCATCACACTAGTAAGTCAAGACTGATCCATATCTTAATCTCATAAAATTTTCCAACATAGCCACTTAAATTATGGATAAAAACAATGTTGAAGATCTTCAAGTATTGGCACCAAAGTTTGTTCTATGTCAAGCTTCTCATGATAAGGTTCTTGCAAAGTGATTTTTCATAGAACTTAGGTTAATCCATCATGCCAATCAACAGGGATTTGAACCATGTAACATTTAAAAGAAAATAAGTGCTACTGAGCCAAACAAAATCACCCTTGAAGGAAATTTAATCCCAAAACCCTTGCCATAAATTAGAAGGAAATTAAAAGTCCAGAAGCTTCTCACGAATTCGGCCTTCCACCATATTTTCAATAGTTCGTGAAGGGTTTTTCCTTATATAGAGAGGTCAAATAGGGTTTTTAGACATTAGATAGGGCGATCTTTAGGAACAAAGTTATAGTGCTACATGTTTGAATAAGACCTTATGGATCAACTTCTTGATGTAAATTTCACCTGCAAATAGACTCAAGAGTCCCACAAAAAACCAAGCACAAACACATAAAGCATAAGCTCAATACACCCTAACAAAGAATGATATAGAATATGCCTAAGGAAAGAGCCATGAGTCAATAGTATTCAACCTCCTACAGAAATTCAGGACTCCTCATAGGCTGTGGATAGATTCCTGAATTTGAATTGATATTCATTGAGATGGGATCGATCCCTATCTATATATATATATATATATATATAATACTTAAAATTATTAGATAATGAAAATAAAAAAAAATATTATTTCATTTATCTCTACTATCCAATTTTACATTCTCCAAAATAAAACCTCTCTTTAACATAAAATATCTAATTTGATGCTTTTGAATATACTCGTGTGCTCTCTTTAATTTTGATGCTTTTGAATCTAACCACTTGGTCTGTGTAGAATCTTTGGGCTTTTTCTTAACAAGATTGGAACAATTTAGAAACCGACTTTGCCTCCTAAACTATGCTGTCAGCAAAGCCTCCACGAACTTGACGAGTGTATAAACAATTCTCCCATTTTATTGCAGCTTGAAATATCCTGTGTTCTTTGGCCTCAACCCAAATTTAAAAGTTGTGGGGATTATTCGGAGCTGTGAAGAGCAAACATCTCTTTCTTCTTCTTCCTTATCACAATGGCAGGAAGAGGCCGAGGATGGAAAAGGAAAGTTATGGAGGATGCAGAGAAACAAGTGGAAAATGAGAGCGTGAGTGAGCCGACTGAAACAAAAAAGGAAGAAGATGAAGTGGAGAGAATACAGATAAACAGAGCGCCCGTGCTCACACTGTGGGTGGTGGGCTCAGCTGGTAGAGCGCGTGGCTTTTAACCACGTGGTCCTGGGTTCGATTCCCACAGACGGTGCCAAATTGGAAGAAATTGCAAAGACTAGTGCGAAGTCTGAAGAAATTGCAAAAACTAATATGGTATATATTGTTTTCTTAGTAATACACTTCTACGTTTTGTTGGATTTTCACTATCAGATCATCATATAGTTCGTTACATTAACGACCCACATGGCGTTCATATCTGTTCGCGATCCTTTCTTTCTTTGGGCAAGTATTATTGATCAGTGCTCTCGTCATGGGGCAAGCGATAGCGATCATTTATTTCCCGCCGTTGTGTCTCACCCTGCAACTTCAACTTCAGCTGATCATATATATATATATATATATATATATATATATATATATATATATATATATATATATATATATATATATATATATATATATATATATATATATATATATATATATATATATATATATATATATATATATATATATATATATATATATATAGATATATATATATATATCTATATATCTATATATATATGGAATGGAGGGGCCAACTAGCCTTTGATCTAATGAAGTTGACTTGCAAAATGGGGGGAAAATGAAAATGGAATTTATTTTTTGTTGGATCCACAACTTTATGAAATGAGGCCTACTTTCACTTGGTTTTAAAGATATTCCATAATATTATTTGATTTCTTTTAAATATAGGAGCCTTTTATCGATGAGACCCTAGCCAATAATATACTACCACATCATCATCTTTTGTGGTTTTTTTATCACAAGATGGGGGCATCAACTTTAATTTGACATATCCTTCAAATTGTGATAAATCTTGTGATTTGCCATTTACTGTTGGAATCGGCATGGAGAGGTCCATTAACTAATGATGGTCTTGTGCCCAAATATATTGAACATCAACTGTAAAATATTTAATAAGTGTGGGGCCTCTAGAGCTTGCTTTTATCTGGAGGTGTTGTAGTGGCTATAACCACCCTCCAAAATGTCTCCTTAGCTTTGTTTTGGAGCCTCCCTACCAAACATCCTAGCAACATGTCTTGCATTTTCAAGTACATAGGCTTCATTGGTTTTTCAGCAACTCGTTAACCTGTGCATGTTAGTTTGTTTCTCTCCCCTCATAGGATGCCATTATGGACTTGGGCTAGTTGTTGGATGAGAAACTCCCTTAGAAAATTGCATAATTCTAGGGGGGAACCAACCTTCTCTCTAGAAACTGTGCAAATCTATTGGCAAACCTTCTGGGCTAAGGAATTTCGCAATACAATCAGACAGTTTTCCTTGGAAAAATTGCACAATCTGGCCCAACACTGCAGTTCAGTGCAGAAATTGTGCAATTCTAGGTAGCAGCCACCTGCTCCTCCTAGAAATTGCGCAATCCCTCTGGGACAGCCAACCCATCTCCTCCCAAAAATTGCGCAATTATGGGCAGCAGTCACCTGCTCCTCCCATAAATCGTGTAATCCTTCTGGGATAGCCAACCAGTTCCTCTCAGAAATTGTGCAAATCCCTCTCTCAGTCAAGCAAGTTGTCACATGTGCCTTTAGGTTGACCAGTTCCCTCTGGGACTGAGCAAAATTGATTTTCATGCATGGGTTGCTCTTCCCAAAATAGAAAAAGGCAGCATGCAAAAGGCATCCCTAGATCTAGGGATCTATTCTTAGCAGCTGAAGGTTACATGCAAAGATCATTTTAGAAACCTCTTGCCAAGTGTCGCTTTTTTTTAGATTTGTGGCATGCATATCATAACCTCAATCTTGTCAAAACTTATTAACCAGACACTATAGAGCTCATTCCTCACATCAATCTTGCAACTCTGGCATCCCACATTGCATCCAGGAGTCTTTGGCACTTTCATCTTAGTTGTTTCAGGGTAAGTCTGCTTTTCATGTCTTGCGTTGTGTTTTTGTCACTTTTTGTTTTTTTCTTTGTGATAATGTTGTTTTCTTGATTTCAATGAGCGCTTATTGTCTTTTTGATGTATGTTATCTTGTAGAAGAATTGTTTCAGTTTTCGTTTGCATCTCACTGCAGTCGCATGCAAGACACTGGTTTTGTACCGACAATCGCAGTTGCGGCAACTCGCTTCACACACATGCATGATTTCCCATTTTATGAATCCTTCACTTACTATTTGCATGCATGATCATTCACTCTTGTTTACATTCAGTATCACCATGCATTCAGGCTTCTCATGTTTTCAGTCGCTTGTCGGCGGGTCTGGGTTGCCTTGGCTTGGACCTTGCCTTGCCCGGCTAACATTGCACATTCTAGAAGTGAAGGCTTTGCCTTCCCTCCATAAATTTCTCAAGTATGGCCCATTACTGACATCCAGGCTTGCATTGTACAATTCTAAGAGGCAGTGCTTTGTTGGCCCCAGAAACTGTGCAATGCAGTTTACTGGTTTTCATGTCACTGTTAGCAAAAATTGTGCATTTCACAGTTTCAGTCCTCATCAGGTTAGAATGGACTATGAATTTCACAATTCCAGCAGTCAGTCAACCTCCTGACATCCTAGAATTTTCCTTGTGCATTTTTGGTAGTTAGTCCCCCAACCTCTCGGTGAAAATTGTGCAATCTTCATAGACAATCACACAGGTATGTTGCATGTCATTCCTCCAGTTGTTTTGTTTTTTTACTGAAAAAAAATATTTTCATGAGTGTTTCTATGTCTCCAGGTATCACACATGTTTGTCTGCCCCTCAGCAACATGGGTAGAATGGCTTCCAGGAGAGTAGAGTCAAAGACACATTCAGAGCACAACTAGGGATGTAGTCAATTAAGTGTTTATGACCTTGCCTATCTATGAAGACATCAAGTTGTTCATGGACAAGGATATCAAGATGAAATGGCAGTGGTGTCACAACAAACAACAACATCAGCAGTAGTAGAAGGTAGCACACCTGCATACGAAAAATGCAAGAGGAAGGTTGTTTACAATGCAGAGGCAGAACAAAGTTGCAAGCTCAAGAAGATCCACTTATGAAATCAGCTTTGGAGATTGAGGCTATGAGGCGACATTGTGAAAAGAGGATTGTGTGAAGGTAGAGAGAGAAACAGAGAAGGAGTTTCATGTGCTGAAGCGAAAACTCAAAGAAGAATAGGAGTTTCACAGACAACAAAAGGAGTTGTAGTGGGAACAGGTACAATAGGAGGCGCAACATGCACAAATTGATGAAATTGTGCCCATACAGGTTATGGAACCATCCAGTAGTTGGCATGGAGCAGACAGGGTGAGAAGTGTTGTCGATCGCATGCAAGGGTTTTCAGGAGAATGGATGTCATTACATGCACACATGCGATCCCACCCATTGGCACACTCACCGAGGAAAAGACAAGAAGCAAGTCCGATTTGAGCTAAACATGTATGTCGACAAGTTGATGCGCATGGTCACCAACACACACTTGGAGATCAAAATAGACACCATGCATCAGAATGTTGCTGGTCTAGCTGCACTCAAGACGATGATGTGCATGTTATCATAAAAGTTGGACAAAGGAGCCATATCAGTGTATCCGGATGCAACGGAAGCAAGAGTTCACTTTCAACTTAATGTCACCATAATTGAGTGCACAGACACCATCACAGACGGCCAATCTTGGCATCAGTTCACCACTGTTGCTCATCACAAGGATGTCGAAGAGTTGGTCTTACTAGAATTGTTTGAGTGTTAGTGATAGCTTGCATGGCTTGCTCAAGCCCATTTTGTCTCACATGGGTACATGTGCAGATTGCATGTAACGTCTTGTAAAGTGAAATTCCAAGTGTCGATAGTTGAATGTAAAAGTCATGTAGTAGTTGAAGAGTCATGAGGTTAGATGAAGAGTCACAAAGGGGAATGTCAAGGGTCACCCCACACTTTTTTATATATAGTACCTCATAACTCATTTTCCAAGCTTTTTGTCAGCCAAGATTCTGATAGGAGTATCTTAGAGAAAGCTTGGAGAGTATTATAACGAGCCTTGGCTTCTCCATAGTGCAGAGCTAGTACATCTCTTTGGAGGAGCATGCAACAATGACTATAATGTTCTACTATCGGGATTAGTGGTTGTTCATGGTTGTACTATATGATTGGAAATTTATCTTCTTAATATAATAGAGCCAACATGTTTCATGCATATGTTGTTATTTTATTTCAACTATCTTCGTTACTCTAATGATATATGTATCTATTTGCTTACGCATGCATGTATGGACTCTTTTTTTATAAGTATGTATGAATGTTATTGAGATGTGTTGTTGGTTTAACAATCACTTTGGATTGTTAGCTTACTTTCTTTCCAGTTTGTGATGCATCTTCGCTCATGTGTTCTCTTCCAAGCCGCATGCTTCCATAGGTTTCCAAGGGGAACACTCACCTCAATTTCCATGTGTTATAACCGTTCATGCACCTTCCTTGACTAGTTATGTATGTCACACCCTTTCCACCAATAGGGACATCTTAAATTCCTCTTCACGCAACCACGGTCAAGGCGATACCATACGACCCACTACTGGGACTCCTACACCAAATGGTTTGAGGTCTAGTTGAGACTTCTTACCGGGGAGATCCCCTGACATGTTGGTGGGTCTAACACTGTCAACATTTTTGGTGCTAGAAGGAGAGCTAGATGAGAAGCAGTGTCCTCTCATCCAGTTTTAAATCTTTTCACATCTGTCATGGATACTGTCACACTCATCCCTCTGTGATTTTTTTGTATGTCGAAACTCTTGACATCACAAGGGAGTTCGCTGATATCTTGTCTGAATTCACGTATGATGGTGAAGGAAAATTAGCCTAGCCTGAGTACTTAGAAGACATCTATGCATTTCTTACAGATGAGTTCTATGCAGAAGAGGCCAACGTGCTTCTTGTATACACACTTTGCGAATCCCCACTACGGTGGTGTTAGAGTCTTCATCCCGACAGCGTGCGCTCACTTGAGCAGTTCTGTGATCTCATTGAATCTACTTTCCATCATTTTGATCTAGAACCTCTTGACCAAAAAATGTTACAACAATGGAAGGCCCCGCTTGAATCGCCTATGGAATTTTGGGACCGCTTCCTTGTGTTGCAGTTTCAAGCTTCGAAAAGTCAGATGAAATTCTAGTATCTCATGGACAAATTTGAGTGCTATCTTACCAAACTTGTTAATCATAAAAGGAAGTTCAATCCCAAGCCTCGCTCAACATACTTCGGTGATGGAGCTATGCAATCACAGACAGACACTGTCGCTGTCACAAGTGACGGTTTGTTGTCCCCTCATCAAATAGCTCCACCATCGTAGAGTGATGTGGGAGAATAGGCACACACATCTATTCAACTATGACATCTTCCCAACATCACTTCACTCCATTTTCACGTAGACTTGGTTGTGAATCCCATGGGTTGTCACATGTTTTTTGTACCTCAACCTCCGTCTTCATATTCTAATGATCCTCTAGATTGCATTGTCTTGTGTTCTTTCATTTCGAACTATACACTTGTTGTGAACAAGGATCAAGCCATTGACGGAGTTGTTGTTGTGCAACCAACCTGCGCTACCATTCATGAGGATTATCACTGGGATCTTGAGCATCAAACCTTGGCGAAGGATGACTCCCTTCTGTCTGAGCCTCCTCCATTCTTCTTTGACATCTTTGGTGATTCTGACATCCCTGATTTCGCATGTGTATCTACGTCTACGGATGCACCCATTGTTGATAATTTGTGGGACACACCGGATGTCAGTCTATCATCCGACAATGGAGAGGACCAATCATTCATTGAAAAGCCACTTGATTTTTCATCTTCCTTTTCTGGAAACATAGAGGGTGAACATTCTTGCTTCTCATCCACCCCTCTATGTGATTCATCAAATCACGAGGATGCCGACAAACATCCTGAATTTTCTGATATTGGTTGTCGTGATCTCTCTACTTTTTCATACGATCACGATATTGATTCAACTGTTGTTAATCTGTCTAAGACACTAGTCTACGATGATCTATCTATCGATGAAGTCAAAACCACCTAGACTGTCGAGGCACTTCAACCCAAGTTGATGGTTATGTCAAAGCTCTTTATGTGTTAAAGTAAGCTCTAAGAGTCTAGTATTCTAGGCTAGACCACTATCTTCAATACCAAGGTTTCAAAAGAGGAGTTGATGACAATAATCTATACATCAAGATGGAAAAGGACAACTTATTGATTACACTCATATATGTGGATGATATTATTTTTGGAGGCAAAAATTATGATATGGATCATGGATTTTCTCACGAAATTTCAAAGGAATTTGAAATGTTAATGATCGGAGAATTCCCATTCTTCCTTGGACTACATGTTTTTCAATCCAACAAAGGAATATTAATTTCCCAAACCAAATTCTTGTAGGAGATGCTCAAGTAGTTTGGAATGGAAGAATGCACACCAATCAATACCCCTATGATTACCGGATGCAAGTTAAGCAAGGATGATGAATCCCTTGAATTAAATTAAACACTTTACATATCTATGATTGGAACCTACTATGCTTGACAAATTATAGACCAAACATTATCCTAGTGGTTGGAATGGTTGGAATGGTTGCAAATTTTCAATCAGCACCAAAGGAATCACATATGCAATAAAAAGGATGTTTTGATATTTAAAGGGTGCACTCAATTTTGGGATTTGGTATCCAAAGAGTAAATATTTCACGTCAACAACATACACCTATGTTGATTGGGTAGGTAGCATTGAAAATAGAAAAAAAAAACCTAGTGGGAGTGCATTTTTCTTGGGAGATTTCCTTGTATCTTGGTCAAGCAGAAAAAAAATCATCAATTTCTCTTTCTACAGCTGAAGCCAAATATATAGTAGTAATAGACTGTTGTACCCAAGTTTACTGAATCAAACAAACTTTACAATGAATCAAAGTGGAATATGATCAACCCATTGTTATGTTTTCCGACAATGCTAATGCAGTCAATATCTCAAAAAATATTGGTATGCACTTAAAAATAAAGTGTATTCCAATCATGTATCATTTCCTCAGAGAACAAGTTTTTGAGTAGAATATCAAGATGGAATATATTGGCACCAAAGAAGATATTGTTAACATCTTTACCAAATCTCTGTGTAGATAAAATTTTGAATATCACCAGAAGACATCGAGATTGATCTCTCCTTTATCTTAGTAAAGGAAGCACAAAATCAGGGGGACACCCTTTGCTATTGATGTCAAAGAGGGAGGGAATGCAAATAGGGGGAGAAATTGTTAAGAAGTATGAAGAGAATTTAGATAGGGGGAGAAACTATTAGAAGAGGCAAATATCAAATTATTTCCATCAATAACAAAGGGGGAGATATTTTTAAATGGTTGTTATTGATGTCAAGGTTTTTCCAAATGAAAGAGGAAATTACATAGTCAAATACCATATTCGGAGACTTTTCCAACCGTATATGAAACTCCCTCTAATTCCATAGGAATGAGGAGATATAAAATATTTTTTCAAGATGATCCAACCAAAGTATAAGCAGACCCCATTTGGATACACTATCTTTGAAGGCATTTTTAGTCCAATTACCTAAATCGATTTAGATAATAATATATTGTTGGTCAAAAGTTGTCATTGATGTCAATAGAATGATGTCATTATTGAAGATAATGGAGACCATAGGTCTATGATAATTCCATTTTTGATGCCCTAAAACTTGCATTGATTATAAGGAAACCATAAGGTGCTAAATTCATGATGCTCTAACCCTAGATGTTGTGCAAACCCTAGGTGAGAAAACCCTAGATCCTAAATACATGAAATCTTGACATTGATGAAATTGATGAAACCCTAGTATTTCTTGAGCATGGGCCTAATTAAAGATCTATCCCTAAACCTATTTTATAATGTCATACCAGGAGTAACTCCATGAATAAATTGTTGATTTTCATTAACATAACATATGAATATATACAATGAGAGGGAAAATATTAGGTTTCATCTCCCAATGTCTCTTCGTCTTTAAACTTCTCTCATTTTGCAATTCAAAATATTCAAATAGGATTCCTAATCCCAAATATTAGGTGTTCAACTTTCCCCCCTTTAATATGAATGGATGTTGGTAAGTCCAAGCATCATTCTAAATCTTTCAAAATTTTCCCTTCCAAGTGCTTTGGTGAAGATGTCTACATTATGCTCATTTGTGAAACAATGTCATAGGTGGATTATTTTGGCCTCAACATGATGCTGAATCAAATGATATTTTGTATTGATGTGCTTGGTCTGATAATGCAACTTTGGGTTTTTTCCAACTTTATTACAAAAGTGTTGCCAATCAAAAGAGGAGTTGAATGTAGTTGTTTCTCCTGCAAATCTTCCATAATTTTCCTAAGCCACACAATTTCCTTCGTTGCTTCAGTTGTTGCCATATATTCTTCCTTCATTGTGGAATCTATTGGAATTGATTATTTGCATGACCTCCAGGAGACAACTCCTGATCCAAGACACACAACATAACTTGAAGTAGATACCTTGGTTTCTTTATTTCCATCGAAGCCTCAATCAGAGTATCCAATCAAGTTGAAGTTGCCCACCTTTGTATACTTGAGTCCAAAGTCTTGAGTTCCCTTCAAGTACTTTAGAACTCGTTTTGCAGTAGACCAATGACCCTCACAAGGCTTTTGCATAAACCTAGAGAGGATTCCAACAACAAATGAAATGTTTAGTCTTGTAGTAGTCAAGTAGTTGAGACTTCCTACAAGTTGTCTATACTTCGTTGCATCCTCAAATTATTTTCTTTCAGTGCATGTGAGCTTTAAGTTTTGTTCCGTTGGAGTAGTCAAAAGATTGCACTCAAACATGCTAAACTTGTTCAATAGATCTCCAATGCACTTCTTTTGAGAGAGGATTATAAACTTTGGATGTTGAGTTACTTCAATACCAAGATAGTAGTGAACATAGCCCAAATATGTCATTTCAAAACCTTTCCTCAGTTCTTTCTTTATGGATGAAATGTATCTCTCATTGTTTCCTATCATTAGAAGATCATTTACATACACCACAATATATACAACTATTTTTTCAACTTTCTTGACAAAAAAAGGTGCATCATCAAGATCCTAATGTTTGAAATTGAGTTTCAAAACATGCTCAGTTAACTTCTCGTTCCAGGCTCACGGTGCTTGCTTGAGGCCATACAAGGATTTTACAAGATTGCATACCTTTGTTCCTGACCCTTCACAAAAAATCCTTTTGGTTGGGACATAATAACATTCTCTTTCATATATCCATTCAAGAAATCCATTTTTACATCCATTTGATGGACTTTCCAACTATTCTAAGCTACCAAGGCAAAGAGTGTCCAGATGGTAACCCATTTTTTTTTTGGGAGGGGGGGGGGGATTATCCTCATAATTGACCCCTTCCTTTTGTCCAAAACCTTTTTCCACAAGCCAAGATTTGTGCTTGTCAAGTGAGCCATCTGCTTTATACTTTTTCTTGAATACTCACTTGCAGACCATTACTTTGTTTCCCAATGGAGGATCAACCAGATTTCAGGTGCCATTCTTTACCAAAGCATCATATTCTTTCTGCATCGCTTCTTTCCATTCATCATGAGAGGTGACTTCTTTGAAGGAAGTGGGTTTGAAATCTACAGACAAATTCAGTTTACAATCATAAGAAACATCCATATCAACAGGTGAATCAGAAACATCTACATCGTCTCCATTCTATCTAGTTCAACTTCCTGTTCCTTTCTTTCCAAACTCATTAGGACAGAAACTTCCAAGTGTCTTTGTCAGCCATTTTGGAGGACCTTTCTAAGATGTCTGAGGTTTCTCAGTTGGCTAAGATTGGGCTGAATCAAGATTTACTCTCCCAATTATGTCAATCACATCACTCAAAGCATCATCAGTGGGTAGAGCTTCATGCAGGGGAGAGAGTGCTTCAAAAGAATATTCCACAAATTGATGCAGTATAGGGATCCCCCCTTCAAGATGTGAAATTTCATTATTAAACTCTTGAAAATAATTTTCATGTCTGAATCTATCCAAGCAATCAAGCTTCCGCTCAACAACATTGTCAGTCTTGGAAAATTCAAGAAAGATCACATCTTTATATGTTACAAACTTTTTATTCACTTCATCATATAGACGATATTCTTTGGAGGTATTTGAGTACCCCAAGAATATACATTTACAACTCCTTGCACTGTTCCTTGGGTATCAAGGCATAATAGGTAGAAACAAAAACCTTGAGATTCCTCACCGAGGTAATGTGGCCATACCACATTTCATAAGGAATCTTGCTTTTGATAGTATTAGATGAACACCTATTCTTTATATACACAGCACATAGAATTGCATCAGCCCAAAACATTAGCTTAAAATTCTTGAAAAACATCATGTAATGTGCCATATTCAAGATTGTCTTGTTCATTCTTTCAGCTCCTCCATTATGTTAGAGATTATAAGGCACAATTGTTTGATGTTTGATCCCATGTTGGCGAAGATAGTTTTAAAATTCATTTGATGTATATTATTTTCCATTATCAGTATGAATAGATCCAATATGAGATTGTGTATAATTTTCAATATTTGCATGAAAGTTCTTGAATGTTTCAAAAGCTTCAGATTTGTTCTTCAATAAATAAACCCAATACATTATGGTGTAGTCATCAATAAATGTCATTATATATTTATTACCATTTGCAGAAGGAACATGCATTGGGTCAAATAAATAAGAATGAATGAGTTCAATTTTTCTATGTGCTTTGGAATGAGAATCATGAAAAGACTATTTGTTGTTCTTTCCTAAGAAAAAAGCATCACATTGCTTAAGTTTACTAGGAATTATAGGGAAACTAGTAACACCATTTTTCTTTAACAGACAAAGGTTGTCATAGTTCAAGTGTCCAAATATAGCATGCCATAAAAGACTTTATGGAAATATACTTTCATCATAGTGAGAACTATATGAAAATTTTTGTGCACGAGCAAAGGTTCCTTGTACATTCAGAAGGCTCTCTTCTTCTATCATGGTCATGACAAGTGAGTGATCTGATGCTTTTATGAACTCGACCTTGCCATCAAATATGTGAATGGAGTTTCCTTGTTGGTGGATGTTGACCAAAGACAAAAAGTTTCTCCTCAACTCCGGGAGGTATAAAACATCATGTAGAAGAAAGTATGGAAGTTCAGGCAATTTGAACCTAATGGTGTCAAGCCCTGATGGCTTGAGTTTTGGCTTATCTACAAAGTATATTGTCTCATCAACATTATCAATGAATTCTTCAAAGAATTCTCTTATAAATTTCATTTGGCAAGTTTCTCCTGAATCAAGCAACCAATAATCTTTCCATGAAGCAAGTGAAGCATTGCATAAGTCTTCAGTTACTCAAATGTTGCAATGTGCCACAACATAATGTGTGGAATCGATTGCTTTTCCTTTCCCTTTGTGAGTTGTTTTTCCTTTTCCTTCATTTCTTTCCTACTTAATTTTGTCCCAAGGTAGCTTACATGTGGATGCATCATGTCCATCTCTATTGCATTGTATGCAATGAAGATCATACTTTTCTCCTTGGAAATGTCCCCCCCCCCCCACCTCTAAAATTCTTCCTTCCTCTTCCTCTTCGACCACCTCTTCCTCTAGAAGAATCTTGTGCATGATTCTTCTCTTTCTGTGCAAGGCACACAACTTATTTAGTAGACTGAGGAGTTGTCTTCTTCCAAAAATCCTTCTCTCTTTCAACAAACTTCTTCTCAAGGGAGTCAAAGGTAATCTCCTTAAGGTTGCCACTTGCTTGCAATGACTCAAGATAATGTGAATAGGTGGGATATAGTGCCTTGGCATAAGCTATGAGAGGAATATATATTTTAACGCCAGTGGATTTTATTTCATGCATAATGGATCTTACTTCTAATGCCAAGGTAAGGGGGTCATCATTTTTAAACTCAAGATTGAACAACTCGATCATCAATTGAACAACTTCAAGTTCAGAGTGTGAATCATGTAATTCCTTCAACTTATTTAAGGCTTAAAAAGCATTTGAAAATGGATAAATATGGTGACTCACCTCTTCATTTACGAACACTACAATCAAGGCATAGGCCTTGTTGTTCTTGTTTTCCCAAATGGAAATCTCCTTGTCTGAAGTGGGATTTTCAAGTGCATTGTCTCCTTCTCCTTCACAAATTCCTTTCCAAAACTCATTGAAAATGAGGGTGTGTTTTATCTTCTGGGACCACTCATGATAGTTCTCTTTTCCAGAGAGAACCACTCCCACAATTGAAATAAGTGAATTCATCATATGATTTGAAATGGCCTCAAAATAATTTGAATAGTTGCAACAAAAGGTTGATGTATTTACTTATGGTATGTTCATCACATATGAGACATGGTCTTTATACTCCATAACATTCATATATTATATAAAAATAAATGCACATATAAATATAAAATATATGAATGTATAATCCACGTCCTTCAAAAATATTCAACGCACCATGTTTTTATGTGTCACCGCACCATGCAATATATAATACCAACGCACATAATACATACCATTTCAAACACAAAGACTTCACACACGGCCTCTGTCATACGGTTTGATCTTCAAAATATATATCGAACAAAATATAACTCAAGGTAGCGTATTTCAACGCCCAATCAACATGTATTCAAACCAATAGCATGGACAAATGTATGGTAAAAATCGCACACACAGTCTTCAAACTCAAGTGCACACGGTCTCACATTGAACACAACCTTCTAATATGGAGTCAGAAACAATCAACACACATACATATACAAAGAGTGCATCATAGAAAATGCATCAAATCATATGACACTATACACCATACGCACTGTGTATTATTTATAGATTTTAGAATTCAGCAACGCATTTCCTTTCATCACTTCATGGTATTCAAAATGCATTCAACACACAAGGGGAATACCATTACATGGTCTTCAATTTCAAGCCATAAAAAACTTCAACGCCGCACCATACAACCATGTCACATATACAACCATACGCCAACAATGTTAAACGCATATATATAGCAGTATTTGATTCATGGACAGGGATGAATGCACCAATCAATGTAGTTCAAGGTATTCAATAGAGTTTAACACACCAAATAAAATGGTATTCAACACACAACAACATAGTTCATGGCCATTAAAAAAAGAAGTCACTTTGGCATTTAAAGAACTATCCATATGCATGACTTGTAAACCTCTCCATTCATCACACATAAATTAAAAAATGCACATGAATTGCAAGGGTTTCACACCATTGATTTTGGGTGTGTGTTATATTCTTTTCATGACTAGCTCCCTATATTAGGTGGGCGGACCTACCTATGGTTTTGCACATGGTTTTGGGCATGATGGTTTTCTACCCATGGTATCTTGAAGATCTGGTCAAGCGAACTACTTTTGTTCTAATCCAGGGTTAATGGATGCTTTGACACGTATATATGTGTTGTAACATTAAAAGGAATATAACGAAAAATTAATTTGGTATTCCTAGTTTTGGGATCCAGGGGAAAATCTCTGTGTATTTGTTTTGTGTTTCTCACCATTGTATATTTTCTGTTTTTAATAATTCATTTGCACGGAATTTATGTACATGGTTAAAACCTACATTTAGTATCAGAGTTGTTTCAACTTCAAGGGGATGCCTTTGCTGCTGAGGGTTTTTTCTCGGGCATGTGGTAGACCCTGTTTAGTGGGAGATCCGCGGGATCAATTATTGCAGTGAAAAAAGATGGATAGCAGTGGAAAGATAGAGATTGAGAAATTTAATGGTCAGAGTTTTGAGTTGTGGAAAATCAAGATAAAGGATCTGCTGGTGGATAAGGATTAGTGGATCATAGCAAATTTGAGTACTAAACCAACAAAAATCTCAGATGAAGACTGAGTAAAGCTGGATCGGAAGGCAAAGAGCACAATACGATTGTGTATCTCAAATTCAGTATTATTGAATGTATCAGGGGAAGCTACGCTGAATGATTTATGGGATAAGTTAGGGACTTTGTACCAATCTAAGTCTCTGGTGAATCAACTAAACTATGTATAACCTAAGGATGGAGGATGGAGACTCTATGACAGAGCATCTGAACGCCTTCAATACTGTGGTAAGTCAGTTGTTATCTGTTGATATTGAAATTTTATATGAAGATAAGTGCATCAGTTTATTGTGTTCTCTACCATATTCGTGGGATAGTCTGGTTGTTGCAATAGGTAGCAATACAACTACCTTGAAGTTTGATTGAATAATCTCATACTTACTGTCGGAGGAAATGAGACAGAAAATATGGACGGTCAGAATGGATATGCTTTGTCTGTATGAGAGCAGTTCCAAAACAGAAACAAAAATAATTCCTCGAGTGGGAGATCTAAATCTAGAGGGAGATCTAAATCTCCAGGAAAACCTTTAAAGGTGTGTTGGAAATGCGGAAAGGAAGGGCACTTCAAAAAGGATTGTAGATATAAATCTCTTGAGAAAGGAAAGGGATCTGATGATGCTCTTTCAGCGGAGGTGAAAACCAACTCAGATGAAGGTGGGGATGTGTACTTGGATTTGTTCTGCATATTCCTGCATTGGCTAGAAATATGATTTCTGTAAGCAAGATGGATGATGTAGGTGTAAAAATAGTGTTTGAGAAAGATAGTTGCATGATAGTTCGGGGGGCACTAGTATTGATGCGAAGATTTCGGCTTGGAACTCTGTACAAGCTTCTGTGTAGTATTTTTATTGATGGGTGCACCAGTTTTGTGGTTCTTGAAAGTGGAGCGGAAAATCTAGTGGTATCTGAAGAAAATACCATGCTATGGCATCAAAGGCTTGGATATTGGAGAGAAGGGCCTTCAAATACTTCATGGTAATGGTATGGTATAAGGTATGTCTAATTTCTCTCTGGATTTCAATTTTTGTGAACATTGTCTATATGGGAAGCAGAATCAGGTGAGTTTCCCTTCTGGTGCTAGGAGGGCGAAAGGGATATTAGAGCTTATGCATAGTGATGTGTTTGGACCTGTGTGGATTCCATCAATGGGTAAGTTTGTGTACTATGTATCATTTATAGACGACTTCTCAAGGAATACATGGATATATTTCCTTGGGAAGAAATCTGAAGTCTTTGACAGGTTTAAAGAATCTAAGGCTCTTGTGGAAAACCAAACATAGAAGAAGATAAAGGTGTTGAGGATAGATAATGGTCGAGAGTTTTGAAAGAAGGAATTTGAATTGTTCTGTAAGAAGTGTGGTATAGCATGGCAGAAGACTACTCCATACACACCTCAATGAAATGGAGTTGCAGAAAGAATGAACAGGATGTTGACAGAAAATGCAAGAAGCATGCTCAGTGGTGTTAGGTTAGATCAGGAATTCTAGGCAGAGGCAGTGGAGACTGTATGTTACTTGGTTAATAGATCACCTTCATCATCGTTGGAGGAAAAGTCTCCACATGAGGTATGGACTGGTAAGAAACCCTCTCTTTCAAATATGAGGGTATTTGGTTGTGATCCCTATGTACATGTTCCAAAGGATAAAAGAACCAAGTTGGATAGTAAATTTGAAAGGTGCATCTTTATTGGGTATAAGGATGGTTTAAAAGGTTATAATATTTGGAACCTAGAAACAAGGAAGGTTGTGTACAACCAAGATGTGGTGTTTAGAGAGGTGAAAGATGTTATTAAACATGAAGTCCTACCAAAGGAACCTGAGAATATAGAGTTTGAGCTAAAGGAGGAAGAATCAGACTCTACAACATAAGAGGAATCAGAAGATGAAGAGCCACAAACTATAACTTTGAGAAGATCAGTTCGTGAAAGAAGGTAGCTAGAAAGGTATAGTCCATCTGCTTTTTGTTCAAATTTTGTTTTATCTATTACTCATGATGATCCCAAAACTGTCAGGGATGTAGTAGATTTAGAGGATGGAAAACTCTGGAAAGAAGCCATGGTTGATGAAATGGAATCTTTGGAAAAAAATGAGGCTTGGGATCTGTTGGAGTTGTCGGCTGGAAGGAAACCCATTGGAAGCAAATGGGTGTTTAAGAAGAAGATGAATGCAAAAGGAAAGGTGGAGAAATACAAAGCTCAGTTGGTAGAAAAAGGTTATCCCAGATGCCAGGAATTGATTTTGGTGATATTTTTTCTTCTAATGCAAAGGTAGCTTCTATTAGATTACTTTTTTTTTTTTTTGTTGCTTTTAATTTTGAGGTAGAAGAGATGGATGTGAAGACAAAATTTCTTCATGGGGATCTAGAAGAAGAGATCTACATGAAGCAACTTGAAGGCTTTGAGATGAAGGGAAAGAAAGAATTGGTATGCAAGTTAAAAAAGTATTTTTATGGGTTGAAACAGTCACCAAGGATGTGGTATCATAAATTTGATACATATATACAGGGAATTGGCTTCACCAAAAGCAAAGCAGATCATTGTGTGTATTTTAAATTGATTGGTGACCATGTTATTTATTTGGTCTTGTATGTGGATGACACATTGTTGATTGGAAATAACAAATATATTATCTAGGATTTGAAGACCCAATCGTCCTCCAAATTCAACATGAAGGATCTTGGTGTTGCAAACTATATTTTGGGCATGGAAATTAAATAAGATCGGGAAAAAAGGAAGATCTGGTTAAACCAGAGGAAGTATGTCGAGACTATACTGCAGAGGTTTAATATGCAGGATAGTAAATCGATGAAGGTTCTTATTCTTATAGGTGTAAAGTTATCTGTTGAACAATTTCCCAAGACACAAGAAGAGGAAGAGGACATGTCCAGTGTTCGATACGCAAGTGCAGTCGGTAGCTTGATGTATGCAATGGTTTGTACTAGACCAGACATTGCACATGCAGTGGGGGTATTGAGGAGGTTTATGTCAAAACCAGGAAGGAGCATTGGACAACAATGAAGTGGGTTTTCAAGTATTTACGTGACACTAGTGATTATGGTTTGTGCTACAAAGGAAGACTGGGATTTGACAGAGTTTTGGAAATACATGGGATTGTTGATACAGACTGGGCTGGAGATATGGATTAAAGAAGATCTACAAGTAGCTATGTGTTTAACCTATTTGGAGGTGTAGTCAGTTGGATGAGTAAGAGACAGTCTATAATTGCACTTTCAACTACAGAGGAAAAATACATGGCAATCACTCATGCAAGCAAGGAAGCAATTTAGTTGCAGATATTGTGTTCAAGTATGGGGTTCATACAATGAGCTATAAGGATAGATTGTGACAACCAAAGTGCAGTTTTCTTGGCAAATAACCATGTTTATCATTCAAAGACAAAGCACATTGATGTTCAGTATCACTTTGTGAGTGATATGGTTGAGGACAAAAATGTGTTGCTGGTAAAGGTGGACACTTTGAAGAATACTGCGAATGCATTGACAAAGTCTATGAGCACTGAGAAGTTTTCTTGGTGTATAGAAACAATGGGTGTCGCAGGGCTAGACCAATGACTAAGCTCTTATGTGACCCCCTGTGTCGAAAGAAAACAACAAGTGGCAGAATTTTGGGTGTGTGTTATATTCTTTCCACGACTAGCTCCATGCGTAGCAGAGGGATCACAAGGTGGGCGGCAGCCCCGCTTGTCGGGGGGTTTGATTGGGGCGATAGCCCCCCTCTATGATGAAAATAGAAATTGGGGTTTAAGCCAAAATCCCTTTTCCTTTACAAAATCGATCTTGAGGCCTGTGGGTTATGGGCCACAAAGCCTAATGGAAGTATTATATAAGACTTCAAGCCTTTGAAATTGGACCATATAACTTTATCGGGCTCTCTTTTAAAATGCCGGAGCCATTTATTTATTGCTATCGAGATTTCCTTTATAAAAACCAAGGACTATACATTAATCACAATACAAAGGAATAGCGGAAAAACACTCGCCGGAACACATAGCCAGACTTCAAATTCTATATACTTGCCAGAACCATTATCGTTAGATTCAACTTCCGCTTTCACTAGCGCTGTTTTTTTTGCCCGACCTCTGACTTCCGACATCTCTGATCATCGATCGGTCCATCGGCATTGTCGCCACATCGCTCATCGCATGTCGCCTATCGGCTATTCAACTTCGACGTCCCTTGACCTCCGTCAAATGCGATTGCCGATCACACCTGACTTCTGATCGTCAATTTGTTGCTATCGACGTATCGACGTTTTGCCTTTTCGGTTCCTCTGGTCCTTAACTTGTCGATCTGCGATAAATCTTCCAGACCCGATAAGGGTATAGACCATGTTCTATAAACTTTCAAGTCCGGACTCTTGAATCCGCTAAGTGTTTTACGCTATTTCTTAGTCTAATTGGGATTCGGCTTGCAGAACTATCATTTGTTAAATAACTTCGCCGACGTGATATAACTCCTATGCATGCTCACATTCGTCCGCCATTTGATGGCTCTGCAGTTAAACCCAGTTCTCTGTCATACATGTGTTCACACTGTTATCACTCCATAACATTTAACTATATTATTTTTTAGATCACCATCGATCTAAAGCAGTCGACAGTCGATTAAAATCGCAACATTAAATACACGCATACTATCTATATAATAACACACGCCGTACACAACATCAACAATGAACCTAACTTTCATTATACACAGCATGAATACAAGCTAAGGCATTTCAGCCTTAGAATAGTCTCCTCCCTCGACTACATCGAATCTATGCACTGATTACACAATATCTATCTATTCCTCTGTATCTCCTATTGAACGCGCAGGTTCATATATATATGGAAACATTAGTTCATCATTACAGGAATATTGGATCGAATCACTATGAAGGATCCAATCAATCCTCTCCTTGATCTCCTCTAACAAATCGCTCCATAATGCATGCATGGCAGATTACAATTAATAAGTCTCCTCGAGACTTTATCCATTCCATCTTTTTCTTTGTTTTAAAACAGAAAAGTCCCTATTTTTCTCCCTAGTCCATGTGCTTCTCTTTGCTCCACTTTGGATTCCTCCATTAATTAAGGGTGTTGGATGCTCCTACATCACTCTACAAGGTTCGGGGCAGCGCCCCAGGAAATTTTTTTTTGGACCCTATATTAGGTGTTCAGACCTACCTATGCTTTTGTGCATGGGTTTTGCATATGGTTTTGGGAATGATGGTTTTCTGCCCATGGTATCTTGTAGATCCAATCAAGAGAACTACAATTATGTTCTAATCTAAGGTTAATGGATCGAGGTTTATGAATGCTTCGACATGTATATATATGTGTTGTAACATTGAAAGGAATATAATGAAAAATTAATCTAATAGTCCCAATTTTGGGATCCAAGGGAAAATCTTTGTGTATTTGTTTTGTGTTTCTTTCCATTGTATATTTTCTATTTTTAAGAATTCGTTTGTAGGTAATTTATGTAAAGGGTTAAAACCTACAATTGCTACCACAGTCACAACTTGCAGAGATTCGACCAGCATGCATATAAACCAACTGGCACGACAGTGTTTTAACTAATGCATGGAAGGGATTGCTCCATTCCAATGCTTCAATAGGATTGATGCAGAGAGATAGGATGTAGCAGAAAATAATGGCAAGAAAATAAGAGTTACAAGAGTAGGAGGAAGTTAAAATGGGGTTGGCTCTAATACCATGTCAAACCAGGAGTAACTCCACGAATAACTTGTTGATTTTCATTAAGATAGCATATGACTATATACAAGGAGAGGGAGACTATTGAGTTTGATCTCCCAATATCTCTTCGTCTTTCAACTTCTCTTATTTTTCTATTTACAATATTTAAATAAGATTTCTAGTCTCAAAACTTAAATGTTCAATATATTAAACCATAACATTATCAAAATCCTAAATTCTTGTTCCTAATACCCTAACTCTAAAATTCCTAAATAATATTCATTTCACTTCATAACTTTTTTTATTAAAAATCCTAAATTCTAAAGCTTCCTATAAAATTCCTGAACCCTAAGCATACATTTACACAGTCATACATTATCTTACATTATGCTAAAATACACTACCATACATGAAGCTTTAATATTAATGTCCCGTAATACCCTAAGTACATGCACACAAATTCCTTCCAACATATACTATTCTATCACTAAAAAAATATGCTCATTGTCTTGGCCTTTCCACTCACATGTCGACTATCATTTCCACTCATATATCGACTATCCACTCACATAGAAATACTTACATAAATAAACTTAGGGAATTCGATAAAGGCATGGAATCTACTTCATAGCATTCAATGATAAAGTTTTTTGGTCAGAAAAGTTGCAGAACAGATTATAAGGAAATACAGAGCTAAGAAGAGATTGATTCTCGGTCCCAAAGTTTTGAGCTAGCCACAGAGAAAAAGTATCCCAACAAAGAAGATAAACTGAGAACGACGAAGAACACAAAAGCATTGGTTTTTGGATGAATTTCCAATTGTTTTTGAACGAAGAACAGAAAAGTATAGTGACCAGAACCTGTGAATAATTTGCGGTTTGATGACTTGCAGAAATTTATTTTGAACCTGTGAAGAGTGTTTAACTTTCTAACTTTGGACCTGTGGAGACTGTTTTGTGGAGAAACTTTGTATTTAGACTAGTGTTTGGTTCAGATCTTGGAAGTTCAGACCTAATATTCATCTTCAAATCTGGTGCACATCCTTGACCTGTGAAAATCAGAGTTTAAACTAAGTTGAAACTCTCGTTAGAACCATTTGAGAGCAGTTTTTTGTTACTAGAATATACTTGAAGAGATCTTTGTAAAAGCAGCTACACTTTGAGAAGATATTGCTGAAACCTTAGAAGCACAAGGATTGGTGTTCTTGTAGAATTATTAGGGTTGAAGCATTTTTGAAGATATGAGAAAATTCTTTTTAAGTTGATCACAAATGCAAAAATTGAATACTTTTCTTGGGAACCTCGTGGATAGCTCCATTTGATTATTCTTGTGGCATCATTGGAATTTTGATTGAAGAACAATGTTGTAGACATTTTATCTGGTCGAAGCAGATTGTGGAAGAGCTGATTGAAGATATAAGATTGTGGAGAATTCTTAGAGCTTCTTACTAAATACATCTTGCATTGTTGAAGATCTGCTGAAGACATTTGTAAAAGCCGACCTTGGAGACCTTTGGAGCATGATTGAAATCCGTGATCTTGAAGAATATTATTTGGGTGACATGAAGAGTTGTGGAGACACTTTATGAGAATCATAAAATCGTCATTGTTGAGCTAAGAGAGGGCATTTGTTGAAGGCTAATTTAAAGATATTGTCAAGGCTTGTTGCAGAAGTTTTGGGAGGCCTTGAAGAACCATTCAACCTACATTGAAGAGTTGACGCAGATTGATAGGGTTGGAGCCATAGAGGATAGGTGTCCTAAAAAAGACCAAGTTGGAGCTTGGCACCATACATGCTGGACCCTAGTAGATTGAAGATTGGAGTCTTCATCTAGGGTTGGAGCCCTGAAGCATTATTGTACTTTTGTTGTAAAGAGGATTAGAGTCCCCGTCAATATGATCAATAAAATGATTTCTTCTATATTTTTCATTTTTTGTTCTGTTTATAAGTGATCTAAACTGGTAAAGTAACAATTGTAAAAGAAATATTGATTCAACCTGCACCCCCACCCCCCCTCCTCCCCTCAATATTTCCAACATATATAAGGTTAGACATATCATTATAAGACCTTTCCAACGGTATATGGCACACCTTCTAACTCCTCATGGTTGAGGACAAATGATTTTTATAATACTCATTATATATTCTACTAGTTACCCTAGTTTCCCTAGCCAATGGATAAGTCAGGCCTACCCCAACGTCCAAACACACTATAAATAGGTGTGAGAAGGAGCATTTATAACCACTCAACTCAAGAATTCAGTTATATGTTTAGAAGAGCGAAGTAGCAAGTCCAAAGTTCATACCTCATGAATTAAGAAGTGAAGTGAAGCTGAGTTGAAGCAACTTTTTTTGGAAGGGTTTTGACACATCTTTTGAAGGGTTTCTGCATTTCTCTTGGGAAGGTTTTTTGCTATGTTTGAGGTCTTTTTTGAGGATTGAGTATTGTTGTTTTGAAAGCTAAGTTTTAGGGGACAATTTATGTTTATTGAAGACCAAGTTTCATGGGACAAGTTATGTTGTTTGATGTCCCAGTGTTAGGGCTGAGTTTTGCTATTTCAAGATCTAGTTCATGATGCAGGAGAATTCAGCTCAATAATATCATTGTATCCTAGTAGACGTAGGGGGTCTTATGTTTTCAAGGAAGTTGGTTTCCTATGTTTTGAATTAATGTAATTATTAAAGTTTTGAGTGATTTTAATGAGAGAAGCTAGAATAGGGATTTAATTAAATATTATGAGGCATATTAGTAAATATTCTCGAATGTAGGAGAACATGAGAGAATCAGGATAGTTGAAAGATTTGAGAATTAATTGTAAATATTAGATTAGGAGTTAGTTCATGATTTTGTGGATTAGAGAGGATCCTTAGAGATAAGGAAGAGACTTTAGGATTTTGTTGAGAAGATTATGGATCTAAACCAGGAATTGGTTGTAGAATCCCTTTTGTATAAATGTGAGCCTAAAAGGCATAGTCAGGGGTTTGTTAGCTAGTTAGTTAGGAGTTAAAGTGTGGAGTTTAATTGTAAGCCTACGGGTAGATTGTGAAACAGAGGCCACAGATATTGGAAATCAGGCCTGAGAGAAGAAACTGTGTAAATACAAACAACTCAATTCTGAGTGTATGTGTGTGTATGGAGTAATTTAATCATAATATGTGTGTGAACTAGAAGTAAGTTCTATGTAATGGAATTTGCATGTGCAGAGTCAGATATTACAGTGATGGTGGAGGAGCATGAAGGTGAGCGGAGTTAAGGAGGAAGTTGTGATGCAGAAGAGCAAAGGTCCAGAAACCTGAAGAAAGCGAAACCGCAGAAGAACATTGAAGAACGACATAAAAACAAAGTAAAGAGGTGATTAGTAACTACAGCGGGGGTAGAGAGTACGGGATGCCTTGATTGCGGTTGAAGGCCCGCTATGGTTATTAGCCATCGATTGCAAAATTCAAATGCTTACGTCATAGTCCACTATGGGGGTTGAGAGCTTGATAATCCGCGTGCTAGTTGAAGGGCCGCAGACCATAGGATTTGATGGATTCTGTTATCCAACGGATATCGGGTTTTAAGTTGATCGAAATTTAACCTCAAGGGCGGACTCGAATCTTTAAAGGTTAAGGTTTATAATCTATATCGGCTCCATAAGACCGGTTAAACGCCATGCAAGTGGTCTGTGCGATATCATTGTGGATCGTTGGATCAAATGGGTTTTGATCTACGGCGCAGGATCACCGAGCAACTCTGTTGATTGGGGAAGACATCAACCGTCGGATTAAAGGTGAGATCGATGGTGGAGATTGGGCGATAAGACTTGGGAAGAGCGGGCCTGAGAAGGTTATAGGTGCGGTTTTATGTTATTTGAAGTCCGGTTGTGTTATTGCATATCGCATGCGAGAGGCGATGAAGTCACAAGTTGGTGTGATGTGAGATTGTGACAGCCGTTGATTTGGTGGACGAAATCAATGGTGGAAAACGCAATCGCATGTCATAGATCATAAGTTCTGAATGCCAAGTTCTTAAGAGTCTTTGAATTCTGACACAACGATAAAGGAAAGCATTGGTAAATGTGCAAAGGCCAAGGAAATGCAAAAAGGTAAGGTTTACGTATGTTTGTAGAATATTTCTATTATAAAAGAATTATAATAGAAATAAAGTGATTAAAGGTTTTATGGGGTAATTCAAATATAACCAAGGTTAAAGTGTGGGGTTGGTTATATGCACGGTGCATTAAGGATTAACGAAGGTTTAATGAAGAGGGTGTATAGAGTCCCGATGAAAGGATTGACTAAGGGACAGACTGGGGTTAGTATCAAATCATTTTGCATGAGATTTAATTAAGGGGGCCTTAAACCTTAATTCCTAAAGATTTGACTTGCAAGGATAATTAAAATTCCTTGGATAAATAGGATATATGCATTTCATATGCATACTGTGGGTATTGCAGGTATTTCCTGTGTCATTTTGGTATTAGAGCAGAATTGTGGTTGAAATATTTGATATTAAAGCAGCACAAAGAAATTCTGCATGAAAATTTCTTTGAAAAGAATTTAGAACAGGGTTATGTTTTGAAGGTGTGTATATAGGCGAATGGTGATGAAAGCAGGCATGAGGAGATCAGATTCTAATCTGACAAATAGTAAGCACACAGAGATAAAGTGTAATAGAATGTTGGGAGAATTGCAGATGCAAGGGAATAGAGGACAATCCATTCAAAGTGTAGGTGAATGGTAGAGCAAGATCATGTAGAGATTTTGAAGGTGAGATGTTATGTTTATATTTTAATTTGATTTGAAGATTGGAGAGTGTGTGGTCTTTATATTGATGCATAGGTAACAACATAAGAAGGTGAGAAGATTGCAACAACCTAGAGCAAGGAGTGCTCAATTGCTTCGAGAGGAAAGAACCAGAGAAATGCTAACATATTGAACTCAGAGGAGAGAAGCTTAGTGAGGCATATGTAGCAAGGAGGAGACTTGTTACTACATAGGTATTGTTGCAGCTCACAGAAAGATCACAAAGGTAATTCCACAAAGGATGTAGGTAGAATTGCTAAGTAATGAAGGAAGCTGGTAAGAGTTTCTAAGCGAAAGAAGAGGTGGTTAGAACCAAGTATTTCATTGTGATCAAAATACAAGAGGACAATTGTGTTCTTAGAATGTGCATATGAGTTTAAGCCTAGAAGGAGAAGAGAGAAGTGCTCAAAAGAAGTTCCAGAGATAGAGAACCAAGGGCTTGCAAAAAGACTAAGTACCGAGGAAAGCTTGGTGAGGTAAGTGGCAACAAGGAGGACTTGCTATTGCAGAGGCTTTAATGCAACTCATAGGGAATGAGTGAGGAACTCATAGAGATGGAGGAGAAAATGACTACTAATAGTCATAGCAGAGGTTCTAAGGAAGACCACAGCAGAAAAAAATTGAAGAAGGAGGATACCAAGGCAAATGGCAAGAGAATGAGTCGAGCGGAGTTTGACAAGGAGATGCCCGAGATAAGAGAAGAACTCAATGTGTTAACAATGCTGCTAGAGGAAAACCAGAGAAAAGGTTGGGTCTTGAGGAAAAAGGTAGTAAAGTGGAATAAGCTACAGAGAAGGCTACAACAGAGGCAAGTAAAGTGGCTGATGGGAAAACTCAGAGAAGCTGAGTTGGAAATGGAAGTTTCCATTTGTGAACCAGAACAGGGTGAAATTTTGGGTGAAGATGAAGAATGGAGATCAGTGAACTATTGGGATAGTTCAGAGCAGCATACTGAAGTGTTGCCAAAGGAAGAAGAGACACTGAGGTCTTATGTTTTTAATTATAATGATTGTTTTGTGAGTGTAGGTTTTGTAGAGGATTGGCAGCCTTATGAAGCTATCATGAAACTTGATAAAAATTACCAGAGTTCAGAGGAGAACTTGGATCAGCATATTGATGTACTGATAGAGGATGAAGAGTACCTTTCAGAGGATAAGTATTCTAGAGCAGAGTATGATGAAGAATGCCTCTTGAATGAGGAAAATATTGAATTGTTGCAGCAAAAAGGAATTATTGATGAATTGATATTTGGGACTGTTATAAAACAAGGACAATTCCTTGTGGATGAAGGAGATGAAGATCAACTTGAAAAGATGATATGTGAAACGTTAGTTGAGTTTGTTGAGCCGTACATTTTGCAAACTGACAATTATTGTGTGAATACAAGGATTATAAGTGTTGAACAAGAACTCATTTCTGTGGAGATGAATGAAACAAAATTGTCTATGGAAGGTAGTCTGATTGAATCGTTGGGCAATAGTGACTGCGTAAAGGATGAAGCTGGAAATGAAGAGCATTGTGATAAGACACTTGCTAAATGTAAGTAGGAAATTGAATTGTTGGAGAGGTTATTTGGAGATGAAATGGAAGTTCAGAAGCAACAAGAGGGTAAGGATGTAAGGGTGGCAGTAAGGAACCAGCAATTACAAAGTGAAAGTAACCAGCAAAAGATTAAAGGCAAATTTAAAGAAGAGACTATGTTAGTTGAAAACATAATAAAGGATCAGCATTCCATCATGATGATAGGCATAGTGGAGATAACTAGGGAAGTTGTTGAGGCAGTCAATAAAGAAGAAGGACTAAATTCTCATCAAAGGATTCGTGAGTGGGAGACTGAATTGGAGCTACTGGAGACATGGCTGAAAGCACCAGTAGGGAAGAAAGAACCTGATGAAGATTGCAAAGGATATGCAAGAGAGGAAAAGGAAAGAGTCCAACAAAGAAATGAGTTGGACATAGAAATTGAATTGATGATGGATTTCATGAGAAAAGAGTCTCAAAGGGAGAAGACAACAAAAATAAAGCAAAGCAGCAACAAGAAAAAGATAGCAACAGACTGTGAGAGCATAGCTAGTGGGGAAATGCAGCATAAAGTGTGGAGACCTAGAGAACAACAAAAAACAACAACAGCAACCAAGGAAAGACTACATAACAAAGTAAGGGATCCAGGAAGACACAAATCAGAAGCACATGATCAGGAGACCATGATTATTTTCAATCTTGAGAGTCCGATGCAGGAGCATTCAGCTCAATAATATCATTGTATCGTAGTAGATGTAGGGGGTCTTGTGTTTTCAAGGAAGTTGGTTTCCTATGTTTTGAATTAATGTAATTATTAAAGTTTTGAGTGATTTTAATGAGAAAGCTAGAATAGGGATTTAATTAAGTATAGTGAGGCATATTAGTAAATATTCTCAAATGTAGGAGAACATGAGAGAATCAGGATAGTTAAGAGATTGAGAGATTTGAGAATTAATTGTAAATCTTAGATTAGGAGTTAGTTCATGATTTTGTGGATTAGAGAGGATCTTTAGAGATAAGGAAGAGACTTTAGGATTTTGTTGAGAATATTATGGATCTAAACTAGGAATTGGTTGTAGAATCCCTTTTGTATAAATGTAAACCTAAAAGGCATAGTCAAGGGTTGGTTAGCTAGTTAGTTAGGAGTTAGAGTGTGAAGAGTTTGATTGTAAGCCTACGGGCAGATTGTGAAACAGAGGCCACTGATATTGGAAATCAGGCCTGAGAGAAGAAACTGTGTAAATACCTGTTTATTAATACAAACAACTCAATTCTGAGTGTATGTGTGTGTATGGAGTAATTTAATTGTAATCTGTGTGTGAACTAGAAGTAAGTTCTATGTAACGGGATTTGCATGTGCAGAGTCAGAGGCGAAATACAGAGAAGAGTAATAGAGAGTTGTTACGGGCTTTGTACACACCGATAGTACTGGAGGAATCCTTTAGTATTACAGTGATGGTGGAGGATCATAAAGGTGAGTGGAGTTAAGGAGGAATTTGTGATGCAGAAGAGCGAAGGTCTAGAACCCTGAAGTAATCGAAACTGCAGAAGAACATTGAAGAACGACATAAAAACAAAGTAAAGAGGTGATTAGTAATCGTAGCTGGGGTAGAGAGTATGGGATGCCTTGATCGCAGTTGAAGGCCGGCTATGGTTATTAGCTATCGATCGCAAAATTCAAATGCTTATGTCATAGTCCACTACAGGGGTTGATAGCTTGATAATTTGCATGCTAGTTAAAGGGCCATAGATCGTAGGATTTGATGGATTCCGTTATCCAACAGATATCGGGTTTTAAGTTGATCGAACTTTAACCTCAAGGGCGAACCCAAATATTTATAGGTTAAGGTTTATAATCTATATCGGCTCCGTAAGACCAGTTAAACGTCGTGCAAGTGGTCTGTGCGATATCATTGTGGACCGTCAAATCAAATGGGTTTTGATCTACGGCACAGGATCACCGAGCAACTCTATTGATCAGGGAAGACATCAACCATCGGAATAAAGGTGCGACCGATGGTGGAGATTGAGCGATAAGACTTGGGCAAAGCGGACCTGAGAAGGTTATTGGTGCGGTTTTATGTTATTTGAAGTCCGGTTTTGTTATCGCATATTGCATGTTAGAGGCGATGAAGTCACAGGTTGGTGTGATGCGAGATTGCAATAGCCGTTGATTTGGTGAACGAAATCAACGGTGGAAAATGCAATCGCATGTCACATATCCGAAAGTTCTGAATGCCAAGTTCTTAAGAGTCTTTGAATCCCATGATAATGATAAAGGAAAGCATTGGTAAATGTGCAAAGGCTGAGGAAATGCGAAAAGGTAAGGTTTACGTATGTTTGTGGAATATTTCTATTATAAAATAATTATAATAGAAATAAAGTGATTAAAGGTTTTATGGGGTAATTCAAATATAACCAAGGTTAAAGTGTGGGGTTGGTTATATGTGCGGTGCATTAAGGATTAACGAAGGTTTAATGAAGAGGGTGTATAGAGTCCCAATGAAAGGATTGACTAAGGGACAGACTGGGGTTAGTATCAAATCATTCTACATGAGATTTAATTAAGGGGGCCTTAAACCTTAATTCCTGAAGATTTGACTTGCAGGGATAATTGAAATTCCTAGGATAAATAGGATATATGCATTTCATATGCATACTGTGGGTATCGCACGTATTTCCTGCATTAGTTCTTGTGTCTGATTTCAATTCCATTCCATGTTTTAGTGTATTGAAAGTTGAGTTTAGGTTGGAGCTTGCAATTATGGTAATTTGGTGCTTAGTGAGGATTGGTGTCCTCACAAGGTATTGTAATAAATTAAGATTGTTTTCAAGTATTTCTTCTTCAAATTTTGATTTGCACTTTAATTCATGTGTTCATACATTGTGGATGATTCATACATGATGTGAATTCAGTTTCAAGATTAACTAAGTGAAAATTTGTCAAAAGTCATGAAACATTGATTCAGCCCCTGAGTATTTCCAACAAATAGTTGCATTGAAGTTATTAATTTAAAAAAAGGAAAATATATCAATCACATGGACACATTTACTAATATAATTGTGCTAATTAATAATTTTTTAATTGTGAACCTTTAAACATGAGAGAGTTCTCAATTCATGTGGTCTTTTAAAATATTGTAGAGATTTTTATTAATGAATGGAATTAGCAATTGAGTTAGCATCATTATCCTTATGTAGAATTGGCAATTGAATTGGGCATAATACTTATAATAATTTTCAAATTTAAACTTTTAAATATATTTATAAGACTATATATAGTATATAATGAAGATGAATCTTATTAGTAGGTTCAAAATGTTGAACATAAAATATTGCTAACGTGATTTATAGTAAAGCAAGTTACAAAAATATATAAATTAATTAAGATTTTAATTAATAACATTATAAAAATATTTTATTAACCTATATTAATATTAAATCATTTATAGTTTAAGAAAAATAATTTAATTTCTTATTAAATGTATACTTCTAATAAGAGGTAAAAAAAGGGTCACTCAACATGAAAATTAAATTTATAAAGATTTTACTTTATTTTTAAAAACAATTTATTAGTTTAAAATTTGAATTTTTTAAAATAATTTATTAATTTTAAATTTTAAATTTTTAGAAAGAGGAAAGATGAAGAAAGTTAGACCTTAAAAAGAATAAGAAGTCATTAATAACCATCTTTAATATATTAATTCATTAATAATCATTTTTAATATAACAATAATATATGCATGTTCAAAAATATAGAATTTTATCTAACAAATAAACCCCTTTCTAATTTAAATCTGGATATAGATTAGATATACCAACATAATATTTAGCATTAAATATGAAGGCTTTTAGTGGACATTAAAAATTATCTTAGAATCTTATTTAATCTAATTGGTTAATTTTTATTTTTATTTTATATATAATTAAATATATTTGTCATTTTTAATGTTCAATTTATATATATATATATATATTAAAATTTTGGAGTAGTTTTTAAGTGTGATTTTTAGAGTTTTAGGCAAATTTCTAGTGGGAATGCCATGAAAAAATTTGTGGTCAAATCTTGATTTTTGTGATTTAAACTGGTTTCTTGATTACATATATAGATTCAACCGCCTCAAAAATCCATAGAGTACTTTGATTGTAAAGAGTTCACTTCTCAAACTTGTCATTTCAATAAATCTTTGTCCGGATCTAGACAAATTAGATCGGAAAATAAACACTTTGATTGTAAAGAGTTCACTTGTCAAACTTGTGATTTCAATCAATCTTTGTCCAAATCTAGACAAATTAGATCAGAAAATAAATAGAAAAACTTTCCAAAAAGTCGCACTTAAAGTCTACTCAATTCTTTTTCTATTTTAAATTTTTATTTTTATTTTTAAAGATCAAATAATTTTAAATAAATTATTAATTAATTTAGAAATTGTTTTTATTTGATTAAATTTGACTTTTTAATGTATTATTTTGATGTGCCCATTGAATTTCTTAACGCATCCCCATATTACTTATTTCTTTAGCTAGATCAGGTCCTTCGTCTATGTCTTGAGGTTGAATCATAGTGGTTGGTTCGAAACGATGACCCCAAAAACACTAATGTATTAATCAGAAAGAGACATTTATCTAAACATTATGGACCAGAGAACCCTAAATTCAAAAAATCCATTTAACTCACAGTTTCATAATTTTATTGAAGAGAAAAAGTATGAAAAAGATTATGTATTAAAAAAAGTTGTCAAGGTTGTAATATTTATGTTTATATATGAATTGATAAATTTAGTAAATATAATAATTAGAAAAAAAATGCAAAATATTAGATACTAAAATAATTTTAAAATAATTGCATCTAGACACACTCTTTAACTTAGTATGGAAGAGATGTTTGATGTCTTGCCCTATCATGTTATGTTATCTAAACATTTTAACTCAATGAAATTAAATAAAAATAAAACTGAAATTGAAATTAAATTAAAAAAAATGAAATACAAAGTAAAATTATTAATTAAAACTTTTTGACTTGATCAAATTACATAAAAATAAGAATAAAAGTAAAAATAAATTTAAAAAATGATGTCATGTCATGTAAACATTAGTAGAACTCACACCACATGATGTTTTCCCATGGTATTCTTAACCATGATTCTTCCTATGGTATTCCTTTCTAATGTAACCTATTTAAAGGCATAAAATTCCAATGAATTATCCTTTATTCTAAAGACAAAAATTTAGTTGGGACTTTGAATGTTATTTATCTCCTCTATATCTACACTTAAATGAATTATGTAAAATTTATACCATGTTTATTTGGTACCAAGACCAAATTTGATTAGTAATTTTCAACTACTTGTAAGCATCTTAAGGTTTAATGGTAAAATCATTCCTATTAAAATCTTGTTTTGCTTTTTTATTGTTATTTGTCACTGGGATATGTATATATAAAATTAACTTAATATAATATAAAATAAACAATATATTTATTAATGTGATAGGAACAATAAAAGTATTTCTCATAAATCTTGTGCTTTGTTTTTCTATCATTACTACTAAAAAAAATTGTTAATATATATAAATTACCATAATTTGGCTATTAATTGTCATGCGAATTATATATGGTTTGGAAAGAACAACGTCACTATCATCAGTGTCGTGTCCAAGTAGAAACAAAGCTCCATGAATCCATTGCTTTCATAAGTTATCTCTTTTCATGCCCCTATCTCTTTTAATTTTAATTTTTTTTTAGATTTGGTATTTTATAATTTATATTTATAATTTTTTTTTATTTTATAGGATAAGTTTACATTTTCGTAATTTATGATATATATAAAATTTAGTATTTTATAATTTATGTTATAGTGAAGAATTTATTAACATAGATCATCGTAACTCTTTATATGCCTAGATCATCTTGATTCCAGATCTACCAAGTACAAAGATATATTAAATATCTTTTCACTCAAAGAGATTTGCACCTCAAGAGATTTGATAACAACTAGTAACAATATCAAAGAACTTCACATTTGTCTCTAGACCACTTGAGCTAACCGTTGGGTGAAAAAGGGGTAGGGTGCAACACTGGGACTTCCCAAAAAGTCACTCATCTCAATACTACTCTGGCCCAAGAACTTTTAATTACAAACTTTTGATGGTATCTAATGCATTAACACTGATAGATTATATATATATATATAACCAACGTAGATCCATCTTAACTCTGAATCTATCAAGTACCAAGAGGGATCAAATCCTTTGAGATGCAAACTTTTCCTCCAATTTTGCACTTAAAAAAGAGGTTTGCACTTTGAGGGGTATCATTCTCCACGCTTGATAGATTCAAAGTTAAAATGGATCTGCATTGGTTTTAAGAAACTTGGATGCAAAATTAAAATTCACTTATGTATATATTTGTTTAGTAAAAAATCACTTGCAAATGTATAGAGTTATTAATGGTTATACCCACAAAAATTTATGCAAGTCCATGTGTCTCAACAAGAAAATATTTACTTCACATCTCAATTTATTAGTTGATCCCAAATCAAGACTATAGGATTCCATTTCGTATTAGCCACTATTAAGTTAGCAACATTGACCAATGTAGACTATATTTTTTTATGCAATTTTTCCCCTAAAATAATTTTTAACTTGAGGGACTAAATTGCCCTCGTTAGTTATAATATTGCCTTTTTATAATATAATATTTCCATTTCATTTTTTTCATTTAGTATCACATTATTTTAATCCAATAAATAAGATAGAAAAATAATAAATCAATAATTAACTTATTACACAATATTTAAAATTTAATAAAAAAAAATATTTTAATAATTTGTTTTCTTAATCAAAAAAAATAAAATATTTCAATTAGCAATTGGGCTAACATATCTAGGGAGATAGTATCTTTTAACTCTTTTATTTTCTTCTTCTTTTTAACCTTTTCATAACCAGATGGAGTTGGTGACTCTTCTTCGTTCTACCATTATTGTCTTTGTTTTTGTCTAGTCCTCATATTGAGCTTTCCAATAACAAAGTTGATTTTGCTATGTATACAACTAAGATCTCAAATTAATTATTAACTGGTACAACTATATAAATTAAACGACCGATAAATTTCTATAGATATTAATTTATAATAAACATCAAAAATCTTAGTTCATAATACATCTCATCGCTAAAACTAGAAAAACCATAAAAACCAATTAACTTATAACTTTATTTTAAATTATTATTATTACTAATTATAAAAATAATTGAGTCGAGAGGTGCTCTACAATGTAGTATATCAGAATGTGTAGGTGTAATGTAAGTATGTACGTCAACATTTTCTAAATGTTGAGAAAAATATATATATAGAAAAACAAAAGTCAACCAATATACGGTGATGTTTTTTTCACAAGGAAAAAACACCAATTTTTATAAATGTAAAAAATCAGTACATATGTCATATGTTTTGTCTAGAGACCACATCCAGACCATAAAGGATCTAATGTCAAAATCTTCACAAGAGAAAAAACAATAGCAGAATGTAAATACATAATCCTCCATGAGAAACAAAAGATTCCCAACATAAACAATATATCATAGATGTTCCAAGAAAGTCCCAATAGCAAACATGCATGACCAAAAAAAATTCACTCGAAACTTAGTTGATGTTTAGATTTTATTCTTCCCGCACCACGCCATCTTTTGTAAAGCAAAAGTGGATATAACCAGTTGGGGCTAGTAGACTGAGTTTGGAGAGGCAGTCTGCTTCCTGATTATCCTCCCTGAAAATATGCTGAAAGGTGATAGACTAAAATTCTTGTCTCAACAATACAATATGTTCCATCCATCTTTTGAGATGTGTTGGGTCAAAATTAGTTCTTCCCAACTTACCATCGATGAATGCCTTGGAGTCACCATAGATGTGTGTTGGTAGGCTAAATTGCTTCATTTTTAACCCCTTTTTCCCTTCAAAACCATAACCTTAGACCTCTGTTTTAACCTTGTAAACCTCCATGTTCCTGCACTAGTCCAAGAATCGTGCCTTTTCCTACACTAGCTTTGTATTTCATGTTTACGGGTTATGAATGTGCTTAATTAATCATTTTCATAGATTTTGTACCTTTAATAATATTTTCAACTAATATTTATCTTCCTAAAGTATTTGATAGGCAACGTATTGATCATCTCGTTAGCATGGCCGAGTGCAAGTAGGATTCCTGCACTGCTCACGAATCCTTAACTGTCATGACATCTCACCACCTCATGTGGACATCGTGTTCCAGAACGATCAACTCGAGTTGGGCTCAGAGGGGAGAGAAAAGTCAGAGATATGGTGGAGATTGGGTCGTTGGCTGAATACTTAGATTAACGTTTTGTTATAACTGAAAGGCTTAGTATGTGTTAGGTTCCTATACCAATAGGAGTCATAATTTTGAAGATTAAGCCTTGTAATATGTACATACCTTTGCTTTCTGCAAATGTTTTCCATATTGAAAAATTTAAAAATTTAAAGAGGGTATGTCCTAAAAGAATAATCAAAGGACAAAAAGAATAAAAAAGGTCAAAAAAGATGAAAAATATGAACCCTAAGAAAAGAAAAAAAGACCATGAAAGTGAGCAAGCCAAAATGTCACTCCTATTTATTTTTTATGCATAATAAAAGATTGTGTGCAGCTTGTGATCCTTGCCACAATCCATGATAGTCAAAATGTTTAAACTTGGCTATTTCATGTTTTCAATTTCATGTCTATAGATAGAGAATAAAAATCTGGCCAAACAGTGTAACCTTGGCAAATAATTAGATAGGTAGAGTAAATAAAAAGAGCTCAATTGTTTAATCTAAGCTCTTGGATGTAATAAGGTTAGATTTAGTTAGTTTACTATTGTAAAGAGAAAGAAAAATATTTGATAAGGGTTTGCTAGCTCAAATGCACCCTAATAAAGTGAAGAAAAAATAGTAGGAAAAGTAGATGGGTAAGTAGGAGAAAGGTTGCAGAAGTATGATGATTGATTAGACAAAAGCATATTTATCATTTTCCATCATATGTTCTAGATATGAATGAACAATCAAGCATGCAAATGGATCTCAAAGTTAATTAATTAACTTCCTCCATTCATTTCACCTTTTACTTGACTAATTTCCCATAATAAAGTTCAAAATGCTCAAAAACCTTAAGTCAAAGAGGCTCAGAGAATTTCTCTGACTTTTGGAGGGACTGGACCCTCGGCTCAATGATTTATGGATATCAAGTACTAAATTCCCCTCATAAAAATTCATCCCCCCCTTTAGTTCATTCATTTTCCTAATAATATTCCTTTCCTGAGGTTAAAACACTTTTGCCTAGGAAAAGCATTTTTCCCCCTCACATAAAGCATTTTCATATAAAAAACCCACCAAAACACATTACCCTAAGTATTAATGTTAATATGTGAAAAAACATCAAATTCACAAAAAGAGCATTTACTTAGTGATTTTTCCCTTTTCCGCTCATCTTTTCATATTAATTACTAATTTTATTATATTAATCCCGCCTTAACCCATCATTAACCCCGATACTGCCGCACTTAAGCGCCCGTCGCCGCCCCCCCTCCCCCGACTAGCCTTTGTGAAGCTTCCTCACCTAATCACCGTGCAATCGTCTCCCTCCACATCCAACGACCCTTATCCATGTTGGGCCAACCCATCCGCCGAATGACCACTCAAAAAAGTGGTTTTCCGCCCGGCTCGTGATGCTACATATCATTTATTGAGTGGAATCGGGCGGCCCCTCCCAAATACCACCAAGCCCACAAAAGAGGTGTGAAATAAACTGCTTACCGCCTCTTGCTAAATGACAAAATCGTCTATTGTTCACTTTGCACCAAAATTCAAAAAAATCAAACGTTTACCCGTTTAAACACGAAAACCCAATTTTGCTCATTTTCGCCTGTTTGTGTAGTAAACCTTGTGTAACCCTTCTACGCCACTTGAAACCTCTGCTAACCAATTCAAGCATGGTTTACCTCCCAAAATCACTTTGGACTCACTCCATAGACCTATAAAGCTCGATAAAGACATTAATGACCCTCCCTGTCAACCCAACGTTTTCTTAACAATTTGTTTTATTTTATAGGCGATTAAAAGACCGCAACCTTGGATAAACAGTATTAATACTAGTCATAAGACTTGTTTACTCTGAGATTGTTATCAAATCTATTTAAACAGAGATGCAAAATAAAACACACAGTTAAAAGGCAAGCAGAGAAAACATGGAATTAAATGATTTACTGTTGAAATAGATAGTAAAAACCTAAAATATATAGTGAAGGTAAAAGGACATAGTAAAGAATAGTCAAAGTGTATTAGGGTTAAAGAGTATCAGATTGAAGACCAAGTCAAGTAAAGCAGCTAGCATGAAGACAAACAACAGGGAAGACAGTTACAAAGCATACAAATTCATGTCAAAGTGAAGATAGATGAAAAAACATAGCGGTAAAAGTAAACATGGAGGCAGTAAGGGTTAAACAGAGATGAAAACACTTTCACCAGTAACAATGAAGTTTATCCAAAGTAAAAGTGAAAAACAGTTAAAAGAAATTTAAGGTTAAAAGATGAAATCAAAGCAAAAATGGTACATTCTTCAGAAATTTCCTGTTTAAGTCATAGCTTTTCAGAAACTAGTTCGGCCAATCCAAGATGAATTTTGAAAAACTGGAGGAGGTTTGTGTTCCTAAAAGGCTAATCTACAAAAATCACTTTTTACACAGGTATTACCAAAAGTGAGATAAGTACATGTCTTCACAGCCTATTTTTCGAACTGTACAAAGTCCTGTTTTTGACATCTTTTTGCAGAGAATATTGTGAACAGCTGGAGTTGAATATTTGGAAATTGAGAGAGGTTTAACTCAAAAACATATTTATCTATAATAACCTGTTTCACTTTTTACATATCTATCTCAGATTGAGATATACAAAGGTATCAATGGAATCTAATTTTGCAGCATTGCTGGGGCAGAATGCACAAAGAAAGGATGCAGTTAGTGACTTGGAAGCTTCATCATCAATTAAGAGTTCCTATCAAATTCGAATTTCTCTTCTTTGTCACCCTAAATCCATAAATATAGTGCTAAATAGATTCATCAGTTTTGAGTGTCCTTTATTTAAGTTCTATTAATGTAAAACAGTTTGAGATATTTGTAAAACCAATCTTGATATTTTTTAAGATATTTCAGTTTAGAATTTGTATAAATACTTCTTCATTTGAAATATTTTGGGTGGATTCCAAGACATTTCTATAGACTTCTTCTCTCAAATCAGAGTTCTATTATATCAATGACTGGATTGGCTTGCTAGATCAAGGAATAAACATAAGATATTTTACTGGATTCTTGTGTAAAGTGAAATACAAATAAGTATTCTCTCATGTTCACTATTGTTTTTCCTTATTTTTTTTTTCAATAATATTATTTGTTTCTATAAAATCTAAATGTATGACAAGGAATGATATTTCAGAAATTTCTTGAATGCACTCTGTCTTAACTGTTTTACATTTTGAATGTTTTCTCCTAAACTATCTTAGCTAGGAGATTCTTAACTGCTCCTTAGCTTCCGTAGTTTCTCCTCTGGTCTATAGCAAAGGATTCTTGACTACCCTTTGTTCATGATCATCCTCTGTCCTTCATTCTAGTCCCGGTCCAAGGATTCTTAAGTGCCCTTTCACCCTGGTTAGAATCACTTCACCCATTAGGCCCAAAGATTTGCATTTTGCTTTGCTAGCTTGCCCTGTGAATATTCCCTTTAATGATCTGGTCCAGTTATGTTATCCATTTGTTGACTCCATAGCCCAATGGCTTGAAGACCTAGCTATATCCATCTGCTCTAAGAATTCCACCACCCAACCTTCAATTCAAAACCAAAACACCAATGAACATTAAGAACTAGCCTAAAATCCCATAAAAACAAAGCTAATTTATAAAGAGAGAGCCCTCTCTGGACTTAGGTTGGCTAGAGCCTAAGCCTAAAAGAATGGTTTGTGGTTACCTGGTGATCTCCTTCTTTAACCTTTGGAAATTACTGGGTGATAACAGTATGAATTGTTATTGTTATTTTGTTATAACGGAAAGGCTCAGATTGAAACACTTGATGTAATTTGGTTACAGCAGAAAGCTTGAACGAATGTATAAAATATAGTATTGAGATAGAAAATGGTAGCGAGTGATAGCTATAACAAGGATATTGTAATTTTGTTCTTCTATAATTTTGTTGGTATCGCCCTCATTTTGGGTTGGATTCGAGCTCATGATGTACATTTGTTGACTATTAATAGAAAGGGACCGTGCCATGATTTTTCAATCTCGCAATGTAATTTTGTGTTGATGCATTGATTGAAGAGTTGAATATTTACATTTCCTAAACAGGGAAACGAGCTAGTTGGCTAGGGCCCAACCAACCCAGCTCATTTTCCCTTGTGTTCTTCTTTTCCGATTAAGGTGTCTTAATTTAATTTAATGCAAAGTGTGAAGTAAATAAATGCTCTTATTCTTCTGCAAAGTTTAGATCTGATTTCATCGTTGTGTGATGGATCTGTGGTGTGCATGCTCGATTGAGTTTAACTTTATGATTTCTCTTCTTCGAAGTTTAATCTCGTTTCTTCTTAGATCATGCAAGTATGCACTCCTGCACTAGTGCATTTACAGTTTCACAGATTAATTCCTTTGGTTCATTACAGTAATAGTCTTTTATTCCTGATAAACAGAGGAAGATGTCGTTGACTCTGCCGAAGATGAACCCTAGCCCTTTCCTCTCAACTGCCGCTGTCTCACCCTCAGCCGTTGTCGGGCCTCTGGTACGCCATGTCGAGGCAGGTGTTGCGCGCTTCAATCCAGGCTTACGGGATCTCCTCCATGTCGAGGCAGGTGTTGCGCGCTTCAATCCAGGCTTACCGGATCTCCTCCTTTCTCTTTTCTTATCTGGTTCGCAGGTTTCCCTCTTTTGCTATGCTCTCGGCACTGCGTCTCCCAGATCCTGGATCTCGGCTGTCGCATCTCATTCTAGCCGCCTACATCAGAATACATACGCAGAGGACAAGGACAAGCGCGCAGATTATTTTTTCATCTCACCTCAGGCGGAGGCTCCTGTGAAGAAAGTATTCACTCTGGAAGGTTGCTCATTCCTTCCGCTGCCCTCTCTATCCCCCCAAAACAATGATTTCTCTGTTCTATATCTTCAGATTATTTTACATGTCCTGGATCTACCTAGACGGATCGTCTGGAAGCTCTTCTGGGTGGATTACATTGACAGATTCAATGGTCTCAGGACCCTTTCCCCTTCTCATCACAAACCTCTACGGCAAGTACAGGGGAAAAAGTCCCTTCAATGCTCCAACCCCCTCTCGACTTGGATCTGCAAAGGAAAGCAGAACCCTGATCCTTCTGCAGCGTTCCAGATCCAGATCAAGCTTATCTCTGGCAAAACTCAACTGCATTAGGTGAACTCGTCGGATCTAGTACAGGACCTCAAGTATGCTCTGGATCTCAAGTCAGGGATACCCTCTGCAGCACAACGACTTATATATGAAGGTAAACAACTTGAGGATCCTATTCCCCTGTCTTTTTATAGCATTAAGAGAAATGCATCCATTACTCTTACTCTTCGCTTGAGAGGGGGAGCTGTTGGACAATCCTCCTCTGCTAAGGCGTTTTCATATAAAGACGTTGTCCATGCTCAGATACCTAAGAAGACAGCTCCACCGATTCAGGTACCCAAGCCTTTTCTGGTGGACAAACTTGAGGAAACCCCTTCTATTGAAATCATGCACCCATCGGTGGATGAGAAAACCCAAACGTTTGCAAAACAAGCCATTATTTGCAGGTTCAATGGGCTATGGCCGAGCACTGCTGACCTTTACCAATGGATTCATTCCAACTGGACCAACAATTGCAAGGTACTGTTATGCTCAAAGGGCTTCTTCATAGTAGTCTTCGTTCTAGATGAGGACTACCAGAAAGCTTTAACTGTAGGCCCATGGTTCTGGGGATCAGCGGGTCTATTCCTCACCCCCTGGTTCCTAGATTTCGATCCATCTACAGCAGTCATCACCAAGCTCCCCATCTGGGTCAGGCTTCCAAATCTCCCAGCTCATCTATGGCATTTTGCAGTATTCCAAGGGATCGGAAACTCTCTAGGCCGCTTTCTAGACACAGACGTCTCTAGAGGGGAAAAAGGAATTTACACCTTTGCCAGAATCTGTGCAGAAATAGACATGAGAAAAGGTCTCCCTGACCAGATCAATCTCAAAATTGGAGACTTCTATTGGACTCAGATCCTGGACTATGAGAACACAGCCTTTCACTATCGTAACTGCCATCACACAGGGCACCTTAAGGGCTCTTGTCCCTCGACACCTGCCCAAAAGAAGAAAGTCAGTCCTAAGCAGAAATCCAAGAGCTGGAAGCCTCATGATCCCCCCCCCATGGACGACTTTGATTTCAGCTCAGATGAAGAGGAACAGGATGAGGAAGAAATGGTAGCAAATATGGCACAGGACCCTCCCTTGGCCGTTCTTGAGGATTTGTCTGTCCCTCCAATCTCATAGAAAAGGAATCATGAATCCTCCCCCTCGGATTCAGACAAGGAGTCCTCCCCGTCAGCACAACCCAATCTGCAAATCATGCCGGCTCAGCAAAGTCCTCTTGACTGGGTCAAAGTTGGTAAAAAGAAAGGAAAAAAGTGTCGAATAGTTGATTCTACACATGTTGGGTAGAATCCTCTGTTCTGCTCTTTCTCCTCTGTTCTTCTTGTCTCTTCTTGCTCTGCGCAGCTTCCCTCTCTTTTCTTTCTAGGGGCCGAGGTGGATATCCTATCCTTTCCAGCAGCCTGTGTTCTTGCCTCTCTTGACTGTAACTTCTTATTGTATCATTCCTTCTTTTAATAGAATTAGTCTTTACAGAGAAAAAAAAAATAGTCTTTTATTCCTATATGATTGATGAGCCTTAATGTAATTCTATAGTGCGTGATTTTCATTATGAAGTGTTCTTGATATCTCGAACTAAATATGCTTTTGGTAATTTGAAACTGAACGCCATTGTGACACACTAATCTGTACCTATACTTCATACTATTTAGGAAATATTAGACTTTATGTGTAATTATTCTTAAAGAGAATATTTCTGAGTTAAGAAGGTTATGAATGCAAATCAGTTCATGTGAATAACTATTACAGGATTGAAGCCTGTTGTCACAATTAGATGATCTCTTTAGATTGCATGAAGAAGTTCCTTGATTAAAGAAGAGTGTGCTTTGACTTTGGAAATTAATTCTTATTTTAGATATTAATATTGGTTGAAGCACCTTTTGGTTTGAGGAATTTATTTTTGAAATGTTGTTCACCTTTGCAAGTTCTTTTCCTAAGTTAACACATTATTTATTTTCTTATAAGAAGGATTGGGAAACTTGGTGCAGGAATCTCTGTTCCGGTACAGGAATCGATATCTGTTGGCATTGTGGCACTAATTTAGAGCTATGGCACAGGTGTTGTCCTTGATGGCAACTCACTTTGGTGACAGATCTTAGTACAGGCTCTCAAAATGAAGGAAAAAGATATATAGGCAGGTTCACCTAGACGAAGGCGCGTATACACGCGGGTTAAACGTTACAAAGGCGCATATGCGTATACACACACTTTCAAGCAAGGAAAAGCACGTATATGTTGGAGACTTACTTTTGGTCCGTGGTATTTAGTCCTTGGTATTTGAACCTATGGTTTTGGACCATGGTATCTCGTCAGAAGTGTTGATCCCAAGTATTGGGTCCATGGTATTGTTTTATTATGGTTTTGGACCGTGGTATTGTGAAAGGCCTAAGACTATAAAAGAGGAAGGAGATCATTTGGCAAAGCATCATCTGAATTAATTGAATATCTAATAAGTGCTAGATCTAAAATATTGGTGATTGGGGTTATGGTGCAGATCTGGATCTGAATGAAGGAGGAACCTTAGCGCAAAGAGAAGGATAAGTTCTATTGATGGGTCATAATATTAAGGCTTGAATAATAGTATCTTTGTATGATTTTGATCTGTTATATGTGGCGCATCCTTGATCTATAAATCTGATAATCAGGGTTAATTAGTGTCTGAATATTTGAAAGAGTGAATTATCCTTTATAGATCTGAACGCAGGTTCAGTGAAGCGAAGGCGCGTATACACGCTGGTTTAGTGAATAAAAACAGCGTATACGCAGGTTGGTCCAAACACAGAGGCGTATGCACGCAGATTTTAGGTTATTGAAGTAGCGTACATCTCTTGAGTTTGGTTCTAGCTGCTTCTGTTTATTGTTGCAGTGTTCTGGGTTCAGCATTTGGTGTGTGGTTACTGTTATTGTGTTTTGGGTACAGCTATTAGAGAAGTGTCTACTTGATTCAGTTCTAATTGGTGAAAAGGAGATTGTTTTTCTTGATGATTGATTGATGTTCATGGATCCAGTCTGAAAATTTATGAAACGTGGTCCCTGGAAGAAAGAGAAGGTTGTAGCCTTCTGTAGGTCAGCACCTACATACTAGTATCTTGGCTAGTGCAAGAGCCAAGGGGGTTGTAGCTCCCTTCTAGGAGAAGCTGGAGAACGAGAGAGGGTTGTAGCTCTCAGCAGGTTGCAGCCTGCGTACTGGTAAAGGACTGCACCAGTACAAAATCATTGTAAAAAGAAGTTTCTAATTAAAAGGAAGATAGAGACGAATTGCAGCAGGTGGTTTTCACCCACATTGGGTTTCCACCTTATATCTTGTGTTCTTGTGTGTGATTGTCTTTTGCTCTGTTTTACTGTTTCTGGTTACTATTTATTTGATTTTGATACACAAATTAATAATCAACATCTGTAAGATAAAGTAAATTATAAGTTTGCATGGTATACGCGGGTTTCCTTCTACGTAGTTGCGTATATACGCGGTTTTCATTAACTGAAGTAGCGTATATGATCTGGATTTGAAAAAGGGAATATTTGACTTGATAATACTGATTCACCCCCCCCCCCCCCCCCTCTCAGTATTATTTCCAACAATATCCTGATACAGGAACAGAGTGCTCTAGTCCTGAGGCTTAAAGATCCTGCATGAAGACATAAATCTTTAGTACAGGTGTAAAATATACTTCCAACACCTAAACTTTGTTCTGGTACTAGTGCAAGCACATTGCAGAAGTACAGGAATAATAGCTTAGTGTAGGAAGAAAAATCTATAAGAAGTCAGATATATTTAAGGGTCCAATTATTAACCTGGCACACAACTATACTGAAGATAAACATAGATTTACATTTTCATTAGTCAAGATTGTTTGCAAGAAGTTTGAGAGTTCCTTTCATTTATTTTCTTGCAAGAGTACTTTCTTTCACATTCCAGCACTAGAATACCTTTGGTGTAAATTGTCGGGTGATCTTTTCTTTTTTATTCTGCAAGATTACAATTAAAGAAGTAGGAATAGAGTTTGGAAAAGTTCATATCATTTCTGGCATTTCTTGTGCTTCATCTCTAAGTTTATGAAACCCCCGGGTTGACAATTAAGTGTTGAAAGGAGTCTGCCTAGCCGCAATTCTTGCACCCAACATCTTGGCACTGTTCCCGGGGAAGCGATTTGAAATTGGTAAGAACTTTCCATTTTCTGCAATAGGGGTAAGTCTGCTATTATTTTTTCTACAGTATGCTTCTATTGTTTTGAGGATTTTATAAGTGCTGATTTTTTATTCATTGCAACAATTAACATATTCTTTTCTTTATAAGCATTTGAATTTTGTTTTTTTGGATTTGATTTTTTTTAAAATGAATGCCTAAGAAAGGTAGGGGTCTGAAGCCTAATAAGGCCCAAAAAATTACTGAAAAATCAGAAAACTCTTCTCATACTGGACCTTCTTTTGCAAGTAGAAAGTCCCAGCAAACCTAGACTCATCACGTTGGAATAGTCCACTTGGATTTTGGAAACAGTGATTCAGGTGTGACACAACCCGAAAAGGGGAAGAAGGAGGCTAACGATGATCGGAAATTTCAATTCAACATTAGTCAACCTTCACCTTCTAGAAGTGGTCCGATTGGAGGCACAACAATGGTTGATCATGAAGACCATGCAGAGGGGATTGGCGAGAACCATGTAAATGAAGAGTAGTCCACTTTTGGATTTCCAATCGTGAACTCAGAAGTGAATGTACAAATGAAGAATATTTCACCTTTAGCTCTTCCACACTTTCATGGTAAGGTGCACGAAGACCCAGATTCATTTCTTTTTGAGTTTGATATATTGTGTCGGAGTTATGATTATTCTTCTGATGCCCAGAAATTAAAGTTGTTTCCTACAACTCTCAAGGATTTAGCCTTGCGCTGGTTCATGGGACTAGGAGGAAACATTGTAAGTTCTTGGGACCAAATGAAGAGAGTATTTTTGAATAAATATTAGGAATATTGTAAAACTAGAGAAATGCAGGATGAGATCTTCACCATTGTACAAGGTGATGATGAGACTTTGGAGGATTACTTAGAGATATTTTTGTATATACTCCAAAGGTCCAAACACAAATTTGATTTAAGTACTATTCGAACCTTGTTCCTACAAGGACTTACTGAGGATTCTAGACATAATCTGAATTTGTTAGGACAAGGAGACATTGCTCAGAAAACTTTTGAACAAATTTGTGACTTGTGCAGGAAGTTCTCCAGAAATCAATCTAGATCCACTAGAGGAGGTCGAAGAAAAACTAACAAAATGGGATCTACAGATGCTATGATCATTGGCTTGGATAATAAAATGGACATCATGAAAATTGAAATAATGATTATTGTTAGCAAACAAATAAACTCTTTGAAATTTCAACAAAAATTAGAAAAGGAACAAGAGTCATTGTCTATTTTTTGTCCAAAAAAAACATCCTTTAAGAGAGTGTCTTGCTGATATGAAAAGTGCTAGTAAATGTGTGATTTGTACAGAGAACCATGCCACCGAGGAGTGCCCCTCCATACTTGGATTAAAGGTTGTGCTTGAAGGAGATCATTCTGAACTTGAGCCATTACATGCCATGGGAGCACGAAGAAACTGGCCACAGGTAAGTGTAGGTATGGCTCCTGGACCACATTTTTATTGCTATAATGCACCTTCATATTCCTATTATAATAATAATAATCACTCTAAACATTGACAGCACGGGAATCATTTTCATCGTGGACAGTCCTCTCAACCTTGGAAACAAGGAAGGAGAGGGCTAAACCATTCATATCATTCCTATCCTGCTTAGATGCCATCATATCCTCCTTCCTATGCACCACACCATATGTCATAACCATATTTTACCTCTTTACCTTAGCAAAGTCAATCAATGCCACCATTTCCTTTTCCACCACCATTTAGACACCTCAACTACCTACTCAACCGGTACCGAATCCTAATAATAAGGCGGTACAATGGATTCATTCGGTTGGACCATACCCTCTTCCTACTTATCGGACCCTGCCAGTTGGGATAAATGAGCTTCAATTGAGATCGGGAAGGGTAGTTAAACCAAAAAAAAAAAATAGTCTACGGTGATTATTGAGGAGAAAAATGAGGAGGTAAACCTTGATCATTCGAAAAACAATGTCACCCTTCAGCCCATTCTCATACCTTCAGATTCACCATCTTCTTCAAACCAGCCCCCCTATCCAGAGCGGTTGGTCATGGAGAAGAGTGACGCCAAGTGCACTCTATCTTCTGAATTAAGGAATCTTTGTATAAATGTTCCTTTACTTTAGGCTATCTAAGAAATTCCCATCTGTACAAAGATCATTCGGGAATTATGTTTTAAAAACCCAAGAGGAAGAGAGTAGAACCTCAGACCATTTAGTTTGTTGGTAGAGCAGCAGAGTTGATGATAGGATGTGTATCAATGGATAAATACATAGATATAGGAAACCTAGTTGTTTATGTCCAGATAGGTGATATACTTGTCTCTAATGTATTAATAGACCTGGGGGCGACCATCAATGTGATGACCAGGCAAAACATGTAACAACTTGGTTTGGGCCATATTCATCCTACACCCACTGTGCTTGAACTTGTAGACACATCTAAAATCAAGCTCGATGGAGTATTGGACGACGTGGTTGTCTCTATAGATTCATGGGAATACCCCATGGATTTCATTGTGCTTCAGGCAAATAATCCAGTGGGAGGACATCCTTTGATTATGGGACGACAATGGCTTGCCACGGCCAATGCTTATATTGGATGTCACCCTGGTGATATGTACATTTCACTTGGAGACTCTAAGAAAAAGGTCACCTTATACCCACCTGCTAGATCTATTCAAGAACTCAAGGATTCCTTATGGTTAGATTATGACAGTAGTGATGAGGAGACCCAACGTATTTCTTTTATTCAACATCATACCGAGTCTACCCAGGATGGTGAATTACGAGATTTCTTGAACAATCTAGACACTATGCCTAGTTTTGATACACTTCATCAGATCTTTAGTCTAGATTTCCAAGAAAATTATGATTCCCAACCTTCCTTATCCCACACTGTGGCATCATCTTCTTGTACTCTTGAGCCTGAGACCACTCTTGTTGAAATTAGTCCAGGAAAATCTTTACACATTAGTTCAGACCTGGATTCATCTCAGCAAGAGCAACTTGTTACCTTGTTGCGAGATCACTTGGATGCATTCTCTTGGAGTTATGAAGACATGAAAAGTATTCCTCCTAAGACTTGTACTCATCATGTCTATATCCAGGAGGGAGATCGACCTGTCCGACAACCCGAGAGATGAATGAATCTTGCACTACGAGATATTTTTAAAGAGGACCTACAAAACCTCTTAGATGCTAATTTCATCTACCCCATTTCAGACAGTTAGTGGGTCTCTCCATTAGTGATAGTCCCTAAGAAAGATGGAAGATGTCGTATTTGCATTGACTATCGAGAATTAAACAAATCCACTCTGAAGGATTACTTTCCCCTTCCTTTCATCAATCACGTGCTAGATACCCTTGCCGGTAAAAAGTACTTTTCATTCTTAGATGGCTTAAGTGGGTATAATCAAATCCAGATCACACCCTCAAATCAAGACAAAACTACCTTTACTTGCCCTTAGGGTACATTTTCCTATTGAATGCTTCCTTTCGGGTTGTGTAATGCACCCGCTATCTTTCAAAGGGCTATGCTAGCTATTTTTGCTGATCTTGAATGTGTTGATATTTATATGGATGATTTTTCTGTGTTTAGTAACTCATTTGATGAAGCTCTTAAAAATCTAGAAAAAGTTCTTTTATGTTACCAAGAGGCCCATCTTGCTTTGAGTGATAAAAAATGTATATTAATGTGCAAATTAGGGGTGGTTCTTGATCATTTGATTTCTGAAAAAGGTATTCAGGTGGACCTCACTAAGATTAAAATCATTATTCATCTTCCTGCACCCAAAACCCAAAGAGAAGTGAGAGGTTTCTTGTGACATGTTGGTTATTACTAGAGATTCATTCAAGACATTTCCAAGAATACTACCCCCATTTTTCGATTACTAGCTAAGGATAGTGAATTCACCTGGTCCACAGCTTTTCAACGACCATTTGAAACATTGAAGGAAAAATTAGTATAGGCATCAGTTTTGAGAGGACCAAACTAGTCCCTGCCATTTCATATTTCCTTCGATGCTTTAGACACTGCCATTGGCACAGCCTTAGGACAAGAGGAGAATAATCAATCCTATGCTATTTACTACATCAATAAAAAGCTGTCACCTACTGAATCTAACTATACAGTGACTAAGAAAGAATTTTTAGCCATTATCTTTTCTATTAATAAATTCAGAGATTACATTACAAGATATGAATCTTATGTGCATACTGATCATTCTACTATAAGATACTTAATGAATAAACCTTTAACTAGAGATAGAGTGACTAGGTGGTTGCTTCTATTACAGGAATTCAATGTTACAATTATTGATAGACCAGGAAAGTCTAATGTTGTAGCTTATTACCTTTCCAGATTAAACAATCTCGGTGAAGTAATTCCTGTTGATGATGATTTCCCTGACGAGCATATTTTTGCTATGTCAGCAAAATCTCCATGGTTTGCTGACATAGCCAACTATTTAGTCACCAGAAAGACACCACCTCACTTATCCACTCGTGAAAAGCATAATATTATTCAGAAAAGTGCTTCATATTCTTGGATACAGGGAGACCTCTTTTACACTGGACCAGATTTTGTTATAAGACATTTTTGATATCTTAAAATCTTCCCATGATGAGCCTTGCGATGGCCACTTCGCTGACAAGCGAACTACATATAAAATTTTACGCACTGGTTATTTTTGGCCTTCTTTGTTTAAGGATGCCAAGCAATATGTTATGCATTGTGATAGCTGTCAATGAATGGGTCAACCTGTTAAAGCCAATTAAATTCCTTTATGTCCTCAAGTCATGATAGAGCCCTTTGAAAAATGGGCTATTGATCATATAGGACCCATAAACCCCACATATTTCATATCTTGGTTTGTACTGATTTTGTTACGAAATGGGTAGAGGCTAAAGCTGTTTCTTTTGCCATTGAAAAAGTTGTTGTTCATTTTTTGTTCAATGAAATTTTTACTATATTTGGTGTTCCTAGAGAAATTGTTTCTGACAATGGACCGCAGTTTGTTTCTAAGTTGGTACACGAAGTCATGAATTAGTACAATATTCGGCATAGGAAATCTACATCGTACCACCCGTAAGAAAATGGCCAGGTGGAATCCACAAATAAGGTGATCGAATCCATTCTCACCAAAACAGTGAACATGCACAGGAAGGATTGGGCTAGATGATTGCCTGAAGCCTTATGGGCTTATCAAACCACTTGTAGAAACAACACGGGGCATACACCATATGAATTGGTGTACAGGAAAAAAGTCCTTTTGCCAATTGAATTCCAGATAAAGACTTTCAGAATTACAGTTCAGTTGGGTCTAGATCTCTCGAAAGCACAGAAGCAATGTCTATTGCAGCTAAACAAGTTGGATGAATTTCGAAGGGATGTTGTTCAACAGAATATTTTGGTGCAACAACAACACAAGAAGTGGCATGACAAGTTTATCAGGAAGAAATAGTTCCAACTAGGTGATTAGGTACTTCTCTATGACTCTAGATTTAAACATTTTAAAGGGAAGTTCCATACTCGTTGGATGGGACTGTATGAGGTGATTCAAGTCTTCAACAATGGGGCTATAGAAGTCAAAACTATCGATGGGCGAGATTCAATTTTCCTTGTGAATGGGAATAGGCTTAAAGTGTCTTTTCAACCCATCACAAAGGAAGACTTCATGTAGCAAGTGCAACAACAGTCTGAACTTTAGTTAGTAGGTGGCTATGCTAGCCTATTGTAATATGATTTCTTCTCTCTTGAAATAAAATTTAAAGAAAATCCAAAAAATATATATATATAATAATTAAAAGAAAAAATTAAAAAGAAAAATATAAAGAAATGTTTTTTCCCTATGATTGTGAAAATCAGTTCTACTGACATAATTGCAGAAGGATCAACCTGAAAACGAGCTTACTGGCAGGAAGACCAATTCTAATAAAACTGGAATGTTGCTTGATCTTTAGATGTGTTAACTGTCACCAAGAAGAATCAGGTTCAAGTATAGGAACCAGGCCCTTATCCAAGTTTGGGATAGCTGGCATGGAAATTTTTATTTAGGCAACACTCAATTCCCACTGCATTTATTTTATGGATCAACACTATATAGGCAGATGTCAGGTGAAATTCTGCCCTTCTTCTATTCCCATTTTCGTAAAAAAAATCCCCTTATTTTCTTCTTTTTATCCCATAAAGTTTACCATCCCTTTCTTCAAAGAAATTTTCCCTATCTGATTTCATATTTCCCTCTTTTCCCTTGAAATTTTTTCCCCAAAATCCCTTTTTCGATTTATCCCTCTTGGTGGTTTCACTCTTGAATTCCTTGTCATAATTTCCTTCCCATTCTAAAAACTTACCCTTTTTCCCACTTCTTTTTTTCCCTCATGGATCGATTGCAGGATCTGATGTGAACTCACAAATCAGATCAAAAGGAATATGCCAACACCAAAGAATGGCAAATAAAACCTCCTTTGTATATTCAACATTTTTTTTAATCCAGCCTATGAATTATATCCTATCATAATTTTCTTTTGGTTCCCATTATGCTACAAATATCCCTGGTGTAGGAATGTGTGTTCGAGTGCAAGAAAATTCGGTGCAGGCATGGGTAGTGAAAGCATGTCTAAGTGCAAGCATGCTCAGTGCAGGCATGGTTGGTGCAAGCACATCCAGTACAGGCACATTCAGTACAGGAATCCTCACTGTTGAGCGCGCCCAATTCAAAAACACATGTTCTGGTGCAGGAACACCTGGTGCAAAAATGCGCATTAAAGCTTATATTTTGCTTCATGAAATTTTGTACAGGCAGAACAACTATACCACCTACAGATCATGGCATTCATTTTGTATTATTATTAAGAATTTGTTTTATCATTTACAAAATTAGGAAGAAATTGTTTAAGTACAAAGATATTTTATGTTATGAAATCTTATTTTTTTAATGAGTACTAAGTACACCTTATGTGAGATCATGGAGTAAATGCGGGATGGTACGATTCTGTTAAAATTAAATACTTACTTCCCTTGAAAAACTCATCACCTGATAATAATGGCCTTACTCCATATCCAACCTTGGAAGACCGTTATGTGGAATTATTGTCTAAATTGTTGCCTCTTCCAATCATCATCGCCTGCATGTACTTGAACCAATTCACATTGACATCCATGTAATTTTAATAATGAAGCACAACATTTTGAGAAATGGTTAATATAACAACGAATATATAGCTCGAGCACAATTTGATTTCTTTTTGTTGTAATATCTTTTTAAAACTTGAGACAGAGATTGGGTGAATTCGAATAAACATGGCGCCTATAAGGATTGAGCCACGATCCATACAAGAGATGGAACAGATAGCTGAGTACACGAATAGTCTTGTAATATTGCAGGAATCTAGGTTCTTCCCATTTCTGCGGAAGTTCAACGGATTTGACTCAGTTAAGGCAAAAGCATTTGCCCAGACCTTTGATGGGAGTCGAGACAAGGTTGGTTCATTATAATTTGTAGTCATAGAATAATCCATATCTCAAGCTACAGGTTTACCAGCAGTGGGGGAGCAATGTTTCAAGAAGGAGAAGTTATAAAAGAAACGGTGGTGTCGATCCGTGGTCAACCCGAAGCAGAAGGTGGACTAGAAGAACGACCTCCAACGGAACGCTATGATCGGGAAGTGGAAGGATCTCATGTATGTGTTGTATAAGTTCCTTACTTGTGAGGGTCGCTACTCACTAACTTTCCTCTATCACATACGCCTACTCTTGCACTTTGAGTCTGGTAAGATCATCAATTTCCCGTATTATTTGCTCAGAAGCTTAGAAAAGATGGTGAAATGGGTTCAGAAAGGAAAGTCTAGCTGAGCTGCATATAAATTATATCACCATGGGCTGATCACAATCTTAATTAAGAAGGAGATGGAAGCTAAAAATGTGACTTGGGAGGAATTCTTGAAGGAGTTTTAGGGGCGGAGCATAGAGAAGTTGACTCAGAAGAAGAGCGCAGAAAAGTTGGCTTGGAAGAAGAGTGTAGAAAAGTCGGCTTAGAAGAAGAGTGCAACAAAGTTGGCTTAGAAGAAGAGTGCAGAGAAGTTGGCTCAGAAGAGGAGGGAAGGCAAGAATGAGAAATTGGAAATGATGACCCCGCGTCTTATCAAGACTAGGAGGTTGGCCATGAGAAGGATTGCCTCTTCGAGGGTGGGTCATGTTCAGTCGACCTCTCCAATACTATTGGATGACTCACCACCTACTTCACCAAGTAAAGATAATCTTTTGGTTCTTACTAAGGCAACGACTCATACAGTGGTTGATCGTGACTATGTGGAGAAGGAAGATGACACACCCTTATCGGTCCTCTTTGGCAGGATGAAGAAAAGAAAAGTGATGTCGAGTGCAAGTAAGGACCCAGTAGAGGGTTAGGTGGATGGAAGGACATAGGATACTGAAACCCTCAATGATTTTGAAGAGCAGGGTATTGAAACCCTTGAGAAGATGGACGAGCAGGGTACTGAAACCCTTAATGATTTTGAAGAGCATGGTATTGAAACCCTTGGGAAGATGGACGAGCAGGGTACTGAAACCCTTGGTGCAATAGATGAGCAGTGTACTGAAACCCTCAATGATTTTGAAGAACAAGGTATTGAAGCCCCTGATGAGATGGACGAGTAAGGTATTGAAGCCCTTAATGACTTTGAGGAGCAGTTTACTGAAACCCCTGGTAAATTGGATGAGGAGGGTATTGAAACCCTTGACAAAGTAAAAATGCAGGGAACTGAGATCCTTAGTGACATTGAGACTCCGAGTGTTGAAACCCTTGAAGATATTGCAATGCAGGAACTGAAAGGTGACCAAGAAACTCAAAAATGCTCGAAGCAAGAAGGCAAAGACAGTCAAAGCAGGGATCAACATACAAGTCCAAAATTGAAGGGAGGCTCTTCTCTTTTGGTTTTTTTGCAGCAGGTAAAGGTTGTGTGAGGACCCACAATAGCTTAAGGAGGGGAGGATGTTGGTAGGCTAAATTGCTTCATTTTTAACCCCTTTTCCCTTCAAAACCATAGCCTTAGACCTCTGTTTTAACCTTGTAAACCTCCCTATTCCTGCATTAGTCCAAGAATCATGCCTTTTCCTGCACTAGATTTATATTTCATGTTTAAGGGTTACGAATGTGCTTAATTAATCATTTTCATAGATTTTGTGCCTTTAATAATATTTGCAACTAATATTTATCTTCATAAAGTATTTGATAGGCAATGTATTGATCATCTCATTAGCATGGTCAAGTGCAGGTAGGATTCCTGTACCGCTGGCAAATCTTTAACTATCGTGTCAACTCACCACCTCATGCAAACACCGTGTTCTACAATGATCAACTCGAGTTAGGCTCGGAGCGGAGAGAAAATTCAGGGATATGGTGGAGATTGGGTCGCCGGCCAAATACTTAGATTAGCATTTTGTTATAGCCGAAAAGATTAGATTGGAATGGTTGATGTAATTTGGTTACGGCCGCAGGCCTAAATGAATGTATAAAATATAGGATTCAGATAGAAAATGGTGGCGAGCGATAACTATAGCAAGGATATTGTAATTTCGTTTTTCTATAATTTTGCTGGTATCTCCCTCATTCTAGGATGGATTCAAACTCATGATGTACATTTGTTGATTATTAATAGAAAGGGACTGCACCATGATTTCTCAATCTTGCATTATAATTCTGTGTTGATGGGTTGATTAAAGAGTTGAATCTTTACATTTCCTAAATAGGGAAACGAGTTGGTAGGCTAGAGCCCTGCCAATCCAGCTCGTTTTCCCTCGTGTTCTTCTTTTCCGATTAAGGTGTGTTAATTTCATTTAATGCAAAGTGTGAAGTAAACAGAAGCTCTTATTCTTCTGCAAAGTTTAGATTTGATTTCATCGCCATGTGACCAATTTGTGGTGTGCATGCTCGATTGAGTTTAATTTTATGATTTCTTTTTTTCGAATTTTAAGCTTGTTTCTTCTTGGATCGTGCAATTATGCACTCCTGCACTAGTGCATTTATAGCTTCGCAACTTGATTCCTTTGGTTCATTAAAGTAATAGTCTTTTATTTTTATATGATTGATGAGCCTTAATGTAATTCTATAGTGCGTGATTTTTATTCTGAAGTGTTCTTGATATCTCGAACTAAATATGCTTTTGGTAATTTGAAACTAAATGGCGTTGTGACACACTAATCTGTAGCTATACTTATCCTATTTAGGAAAGATCAGAATTTATGTGTAATTATCGTTAAAGAGAATATTTTTGAGTTAGGAAGGGTATGAATGCAGATCAGTTCGTGTGAATAGCTATTACAGGATTGAAGCTTGCTGTCTCAATTAGATGATCTCTCTATATTGCATGAAGAAGTTCCTTGATTAAAGAAGAGTGTGCTTTGACTTTGGAAACTAATTCTTATTTTAGATATTAATATTGGTTGAAGCACCTTTTGGTTTGAGGAATTTATTTTGAAATATTGTTCACCTTTGCAAGTTATTTTCCTAAGGTAACACATTCTTTATTTTCTTATAAGAAGGATTGGGAAAAATGGTGCGAGAATCTATGTTCCATTACAGGAATCGATATCTTGATACAGGAGCATAGTGCTCTAGTCCTAAGGCTTAGAACTCCTGCATGAAGACATAAATCTTCAGTACATGTGTAAAATATACTTCCAATACCTAAAATTTGTTCTGGTACTAATGCAAGCACATTGCAGAAGTACAAGAATAATAGCTTAGTGCAGGAAGAAAAATCTATAAGAAGTCAGATATATTCAAGGGTCAAATTATTAACCTGGCACACAACTATACTGAAGATAAACATAGATTTACATTTTCATTAATCAAGATTGTTTGCAAGAAGTTTGAGAGTTCCTTTCATTTATTATCCTGTAAGAGTACTTTCTTTCACATTCCAAAACTAGAATACCTTTGGTGTAAATTGTCGAGTTGTCTTTTCTTTTTGATTCTACAAGATTACAATTAAAGAAGTAGGAAAAGAGTTTGGAAAAGTTCATATCATTTCTGGCATTTTCCGTGCTTCGTCTCTAAGTTTACGAAACCCCAGGTTGATAATTAAGTGTTGAAAGGAGTCTGCCTAGCCGAAAATCCTGCACCCAACAATGTGGATGCGATTTATATGTTTTATGTAGGTTTTAACCCCGTACATAAATTACCTGCATACGAATTCTAAAACACAAAAAATAAACAATGCGAGAGAATAACACATATACATAGAGATTTTCGCCTGGATCCCAAAACCGGTACCAGCTTGATTTTTCATTATATTCTTTTCAATGTTACAATACATATTTATAAATGCTGAAGCAGCCAGTACCATGGACCGAAAACCATTGCATCCAAAACCATGTGCGAAAACCATACGTAGGTTCGCCCAACCTAATATAGGGTCCAAAACAATTTTTCCCGGGGCGCTACCCCAAACCCCGTAAAGGGGGGATACCTGCCCCCCTCAAACCCCTTTGATGGGGGAGTTTGCCGCACCCCTCTAACCCCCCAGTTAACTATGTCAGCTAGTCATGAAAGAATATAGCACAACCCAACATTTTCCCACTTGTTGTTTTCTTTCTACAGGGGGCCATAGGAGAGCTTAGTTATTTATCCAACCCTGAAATGCCCATTGTTTCTCTACACCAAGAGAACTTCTCAGAGCTCACAGATTTTTTCAATGCATCTACAGTATTCTTCAAGGTGTCCACATTTACCAGCAACACCTTTTTGTCTTCTATCATATCCCTCACAAAGTGATATTGGACATCAATGTTCTTTATCTTTGAATGATAAGCAGGGTTCTTTGCCAAGAAGATTGCACTTTGGATGTCACAGTCTATCCTTATAGCTCCCTATACTAACACCATACTTGAACACAAGCTCCGCAACGAAACTACTTCCTTGCTTGCATGAGTGGTTTCCATGTATTCTGCCTCTGTAGTTGATAATGCCACTATAGATTGTTTCTTACTCATCTAGCTGACTGCACCTCAAAATAGGTTAAACACATACCCTTGTATATCTTCTCTGATCCAGATCTCTAGCCAGTCTGAATCAACAAAGCCACGAATATCCAAAACTCTATCCAATCCTAGTCTTCCTTGGTAGCACAAACCATAATCACTAGTGCCATGCAAATACCTGAAAACCCGCTTCACTTCTGTCCAAAGCTCCTTTCATGGTTTTGACATAAACCTGCTCAATACTCCCACTACATGTGCAATGTCTGGTCTAGTACAGCCCTTCGCATACATCAGGCTATCGACTGCACTTGCATATGGAACACAGGACATGTCCTCTTCCTCTTCTTGTGTCTTGGGACACTGTTTAGCAGATAACTTTACACCTACAAGAATAGGAATCTTCACCAGTTTACTATCCTACACACTAAACCTTTCCAATATTGTCTCGACATACTTCCTCTAGTTTAACTAGAGCTTCCGCTTTGCCTGATCTCTTTTAATTTCCATGCTCGAAATATAGTTTGCAACACCAATATCTTTCATGTCGAATTTGGAGGACAATTAGGTCTTCAAATCTTGGATAATTTCTTTGTCATTTCCAACCAGTAACATATCATCCACATACAAGACTAGATAAATAACACGGTCACCGATTAATTTAAAATACACACAATGATCTGCTTTGCTTCTGGTGAAGCCAAATCCTCGTATAAATGTATCAAATTTCTGATAACACATCCTTGGTGACTGTTTTAACCCATACAGAGACTTCTTTAACTTGCAGACCAGTTCTTTCTTACCCTTCACCGCAAAGCCTTCAGGTTGCTTCATGTATATCTCCTCTTCCAGATCCCCATGAAGAAATGTTGTCTTCACATCCATCTATTCTACCTCAAACTCAAAAGCTGCAACAACAGATAAAAGTAATCTAATAGAAGCTACCTTGGCAATAGGAGAAAACATATCACCAAAATCAATTCTTGGCACCTAGGAATAAACTTTTTCTACTAACGGAGCTTGGTATTTCTCCACCTTTCCTTCTGCATTTGTCTTCTTCTTGAACACACATTAGCTGCCAATGGGTTTCCTTCCAGCCAGCAACTCCACCAGATCCCATGCCTCATTTTTGTGCAAAGATGCCATTTCATCAACCATGGCCTCTTTTCAGAGTTTTCCATCCTCTGAATCTACTACTTCCTTCACAGTTCTAGGATCATCATCAGTAATAGATAAAGCAAAATTTGAACAGAAAGCAAATGGAATATACCTTTCTGGATGCCTTCTCTCTTGAACTGATCTTCTCACACCTGGAGTTTGTGGCTCTTCATCTTTTGATTCCTCTTCTGTTGTACAGTCTGATTCTTCCTCCTTTAGATAAAACTCTATCTTCTCAAGTTCCTTTGGTTGGACTTCATGTTTAATAACATCTTTAACCTCTCTGAACACCACATCTCGACTGTACACAACCTTCCTTGTTACTGGGTTCCAAAGCTTATAACCCTTTAAACCATCCTTATACCTAATAAAGATGCACTTTTCATATTTACTATCCAATTTTATTCTTTTCTCCTTTGGAACATGTACATATGCATCACATCCAAATACCCTCAGATGTGAAAGAGAGGGTTTCTTACCAGTCCATACCTCTTGTGGAGTCTTATACCCCAATGGTGATGAAGGTTACGTGTTGACCAGGTAACATGCAGTCTCCACCACCTCTGCCCAAAATTCCTATGCTAGGCCGACACCATTGAGCATGCTTCTTGCCTTTTCCATCAACGTCTTGTTCATTCTTTCTACAACTCCATTTTGCTCAGGTGTATATGGAGTAGTGTTCTGTTGTGCTATACCACACTTCTTATAGAATTCTTCAAATTCTTTGCTGCAAAACTCTCCACCGTTATCTGACCTCAACACCTTTATCTTCTTCTTTGCATAGTTTTCCACCAGAGCCTTAGATTCTTTAAACTTGTCAAAGACTTCATATTTCTTCTTAAGGAAATGTATCTATGTATTCCTTGAGAACTCATCTATAAATGACACATAGTACACAGACTTATCCAGTGATGGAACCTTCACAGGTCCAAAAACATCACTGTGCACAGGCTCTAATATTTGTTTCGCCCCCTTACCACCAGAAGGGAAACTCACCCGATTCTCCTTCCCATATACACAACTTTCACAGAAATCAAAATCTAGAGAGCTATTACTCATACCTTCTACCATACCTTACCATGAAGTATTCGAAGGCCCTTCTCTCCAATATGTCCAAGCCTTTGAAGCCACAACATGGTTTTCTCTCCAGAGACCACTATATTTTCTGCTCCACTTTCAAGAACCACAGAACTGTTGCACAACCATGCCTCATGATCTACATGTGTTCTTGAAGAAACCAAGTACACAACCCCACCTTCATCTGCGGTGGTTATCGCCTCTGCAAAAGGAGCATCATCAGATCCCTTTCCTTACTCAGGAGCTTTAGATTTACAGTCCCTTTTGTAGTGTCCTTCTTTTTCGCATTTCCAACACACCACCTTTACAGGTTTTCCTGGAGATTTAGATCTCCCACTCGATGACTTATTTTTGTTTCTGTTCTGGGACCATCCTCATACAGACAAGGCATCACCATTCTAGATCTCCATATTTTCTGTCTCATCTCCTCCGTCAGCAAGGATGAGATTATTTCATCAAACTACAAGGCAGTTGCATTGCTATCTATTGCAATAACCAGACTATCCCACGAATCTAGTAGAGAACACAACAAACTAATGCACTTATCTTCATATGAAATTTTAATATCAACATATAATAACTGACTTCCCATAGTATTAAATGCGTTCATATGTTCTTTCACCGAGTCTCCATCTTGCATCCTTAGGTTATACAACTTTTTCCGTAGGAACAGTTTATTCACGAGAGACTTAGATTCGTACAAAGTACCTAACTTGTCCCACAAAGCCTTCGCTATAGCTTCCCCTGATACATTCAACAATACTGAATCTAAGACACACAATCGTATTGTGCTCTTTTCCTTCCGATCTAACTTCTTCCATTCTTCATCAGACATTCCAGTTGGTTTAGTACCTAGATCTACCGTGACCCATTGATCTTTATCCACCAACAAATCCTCCATATTGAGTTTCCACAACTCAAAACTCTGACCATTAAAGTTCTTGATCTCTATCTTTCCACTGCTCGCCATCTTCCTTCACCACTAGAATCGATCCTACAGATCTCCCACTGAATAGGTTCTACCACAAGCCTGAGAGAAACCCCTCAGCAAAAAAGGCGTCCCCTTGAAGCCAAAACAACTCTGATACCAAATGTAGGTTTTAACCCCGTACATAAATTACCTGCATACGAATTCTAAAACACAGAAAATAAACAATGCGAGAGCATAACACATAAAACACATGTACATAGATATTTTCCCCTGGATCCCAAAACTGGGACTACGAGCTTGATTTTTCATTATATTCCTTTCAATGGTACAATACATATTTATACATGTTGAAGCAGCCAATACCATGGGCCGAAACCCATCACGTCCAAAACCATGGACTGGAAACCATTGCATCCAAAATCATGTGCAAAAACCATGCAAATAAGCATAGGTAGGTCCGTCCAACCTAATATAGGTCCAAAAAAAATTTGCCTAGGGCGCTACCCCGGACGCCCCCCTCAAACCCCCTATGACCCCCTTACTGCACAATCGGCGCAATGAAGGGGGGGCTTTGACCCCCCTCTAACCCCCCCATTAACTAACTGGGCTATGTAGGTTTTAACTCTGTACAAAAATTACCTACATACGAATTCTAAAACACAGAAAATAAACAATGTGAGAGCATAACACATAAAACACATATACACGAAAATTTTCCCCTAGATCCCAAAACAGAGACTATTAGCTTGATTTTTCATTATGTTCCTTTCAATGTTACAATAAATATTTGTACATGCTGAAGCATCCAATACCATGGACCCAAAAACCATCGCGTCCAAAACCATGGATTGAAAACCATCGCATCCAAAAAAAAAATTCTCTCATAACCCCATAGAGTGGGGTTACCTGCACCCCTCAAACCCCCTGTGACTCCCCCTCCAATGCAATCGGTGCAACAAAGGAGGGGGGGGGGGGGGGGGGGGGGGGGGGGGGGGGGGGGGGGGGCGGCTCCGCCTCCCTTCTAATCCCCTGGTTAACTACGTGGGCTAGTCGTGGAAAGAATATAACACAACCCGACATTCTCCCACTTCTTGTTTTCTTTCCATAGGGGACTACAAGAGAGCTTAGTCATCTATCCAGCCCTACAATGCCCATTGTTTCTCTACACCAAGAGAACTTCTCAGAGCCACAGACTTTGTTAATGCATCTGCAGTATTCTTCAAAGTGTCTACCTTTACCAGAAACACCTTTTTGTCTTCTATCATATCCCTCACAAAGTGGTACTGAACATAAATGTGCCTTGTCTTTGAATGATATGCAGGGTTCTTTGCCAAGAAAATTGCACTTTGGCTGTCACAGTCTATCCTTATAGTTCCCTGTACTAACCCCATACTTGAACACAATCTCTACAACCAAACTGCTTCCTTGCTTGCATGAGTGGCTGCCATGGATTCTGCCTTTGTAGTTGATAGTGCCACTACAAATAGTTTCTTACTCATCCAACTAACTGCACCTCCAAATAGGGTAAACACACACCCACTTGTAGATCTTCTTTGATATAGGTCTCCAGCCCAGTCTGCATCAACAAATCCACGAATATCCAACACTTTGTCCAGTCCTGGTCTTCCTTGGTAGCACAAACCATAATCACTAGTGCCACGCAAATACCTAAAAACCTACTTCACTGTTGTCCAGTGCTCCTTCCCTGGTTTTGACATAAACCTGCTCAATACTCCCACTACATGTGCAATGTCTGGTCTAGTACAGACCATCACATACATCATGCTACCGACTTCACTTGCATATTGAACACGGGACATGTCCTCTTCCTCCTCTTGTGTCTTGGGACACTGTTTAGCAGATAACCTCACACCTACAAGAATAGGAACCTTCACCAGTTTACTATCCTGCATATTAAACCTCTCCAGTATTGTCTCGACATACTTCCTCTGGTTTAACCAGAGCTTCCTCTTTTCCCGATCTATTTTAATTTCCATGCCCAAAATATAGTTTGTAGCACCAAGATCTTTCATGTCGAATTTGGAGGACAATTAGGTCTTCAAATCCTGGACAATTTCTTTGTCATTTCCAACCAACAACATATCATCCACATACAAGACCAAATAAATAACACATTCACCAATTAATTTAAAATACACACAGTGATCTGCTTTCGTTCTGGTGAAGCCAAGTCCCCGTATAAATGTATTAAATTTCTGATACCACATCCTTGGTGACTGTTTTAACCCATACAAAGACTTCTTTAACTTGCATACCAGTCCTTTCTTACCCTTCACCGCAAAGCCTTCAGGTTGCTTCATGTAGATCTCCTCTTCCAGATCCCTCTGAAGAATTTTGTCTTCACATCCATCTGTTCTACCTCAAAATCAAAAGCAACAGCAATAGATAAAAGCAATCTAATAGAAGTAACCTTGGCAACAGGAGAAAAAATATCACCAAAATCAATTCCCGACACTTGGGAATAACCTTTTGCTACCAACCGAGCTTTGTATTTCTCCACCTTTCCCTCTGCATTTGTCTTCTTCTTGAACACACATTTGCTACCAATGGGTTTCCTTCCAGTTGGCAACTCCACTAGATCCCAAGCCTCATTTTTGTGCAAAGGTGCCATTTCATCAACCATGGCCTCTTTCTAGAGTTTTCCATCCTCTGAATCTACTGCTTCCTTCACAGTTCTGGGATCATCATCAATAATAGATAAAGCAAAATTTCAACAGAAAGAAGATGGACTATACCTCTCTGGCTACCTTCTTTCTCAAACCGATCTTCTCACACCCAAAGTTTGTGGCTCTTCATCTTCTGATTCCTCCTCTGCTGTAGAGTCTGATTCTTCCTCCTTTAGCTCAAACGCTATCCTCTTAGATTCCTTTGGTTGGACTTCATGTTTAATAACATATTTCACCTCTCTAAACACCACATCTCAGTTGTACACAACCTTTCTTGTTATTGGGTTCCAAAGCTTATAACCCTTTAAACCATCCGTATACCCAATAAAGATGCACTTTTCAAATTTACTATCCAACTTGGTTCGTTTCTCCTTTGGAACATGTACATATGCATCAAATCCAAATATCCCCAGATGTGAAACATAGGGTTTCTTACCAGTCCATACCTCTTGTGGAGTCTTATCCTCCAACGCTGATGAAGGTGATCTGTTGACCAGGTAGCATGTTGTCTCCACCACCTCTGCCCAGAATTCCTGTCCTAACTTGGCACCAATGAGCATGCTTCTTGCCCTTTCCATCAACGTATTGTTCATTCTTTCTGCAACTCCATTTTTCTCAGGTGTATATGGAGTAGTCTTCTGTCGTGCTATACCACATTTCTTAAAGAATTCTTCAAATTCCTTACTGCAAAACTCTCCACCGTTATCTGTCCTCAAACAGCTTTATCTTCTTCTCCATCTGGTTTTCCACCAAAGCCTTAAATTCTTTAAGCCTATCAAAGACTTCAAATTTCTTCTTAAAGAAATATATCCATGTATTCCTTGAGAAGTCATGTATAAATGATACATGGTACACAAACTTACCTAGTGATGGAACCTTCATAGGTCTAAACACATCACTATGCACAAGCTCTAATATATGTTTTGCCCTCTTAGCACCAGAGGGGAAACTCACCCGATTCTTCTTCCCATATACACAATTTTCACAGAAATCAAAATCCAGAGAGCTATTACTCATACCTTCTACCATACCTTTACCATGAAGTATTTGAAGGCCCTTCTCTCCAATATGTCCAAGCCTTTGATGCCACAGCATGGTCTTCTCTCTAGAGACCATTTGATTTTCTGCTCCACTTTTAGGAACCATAGAACTATTGCACCCATCAACAACCATGCTAGCTTGCAGCTTGTACAAAGTTCCAATCCGAAGTCCCCGCATCAATACCAGTGCTCCCCAAACCATCTTGCAGGTATCCTTCTCGAACACTGTTTTTACACCTCCATCATCCAACTTGCTTACAGAAATCAAATTTCTAGCCAATGTAGGAATGCAGAACACCCGGAAGTGTTCTAACCCTTCCATCTTTCAACTTCAACTTTACTTTTCCACGACCAACGATTCTAGCCTTCCTATCATCCCCTAAGAAGACATCACCACCATTGTATTTCTCATACTCACAAAACCACTCTCTATGGGGAGTGGAGTGAAAGGATGCACCTGAGTCAATCAACCATGCCTCATGATCTACATGTGTACTTGAAGAAGCCAAGTACACATCCCCACCTTCATCTGAGGTGATCTTCACCTCTGCAGAAGGAGCATCATCAGATCCCTTTCCTTTATCAGGAGCTTTAGATTTACAGTCCCTTTTGTAGTTCCCTTCCTTTCCGCATTTCCAGCACACCACCTTTACAGGTTTTCCTGGAGATTTAGATCTCCCTCTAGATTTAGATCTCCCACTCGATGAGTTATTTTTGTTTCTGCTCTGGGACCGTCCTCGTAGAGACAAGGCATCACCATTCTGGCTCTCCATATTTTTTTGTCTCATCTCCTCCATCAGCAAGGATGAGACTATTTCATCAAACTGCAAGGGGGGGGGGCTTCGCCTCCCTTCTAACCCCCCGGTTAACTACCTGGGCTAGTCGTGGAAAGAATATAACACAACCCAACATGCTAGTCATGAAAGAATATAACACAACCCAACATTTTATTCTGGAAAACCATAATATCCCCCAGAGAGCCAACACTTTTGTCTTGGTATTAGTACCAATACTTCCTTGCCATTGTAGTTTGTAGAAGGTGTGGAGAGAATTTGATCCAAGTTCCTCATCCACATTTACCCACTTGTGCAGCGTCGTCAAACATACCTAACTGAAAAAGGATAGTAGGATAATCCATTCGTGACTTGGATACCTGTTTTGTCTAAACGTCACCAACCAGCGGATCCAACCATGCCAGTATTTTGGCGCATATGTGGTTAATATTGATGGGGTTGTCATTGAAGATCCAATTGTTTCTAGCTTTCCACAGTTCCCATATAACATAAAAAGGAATGGTTTACTTGTGACCACTACATGAGAACCACCAAAAAATACATTGGTCCATTGAAATGAAATCCCTATAAGGGACATTTAAAGACAAGAGGACTTGTTTCTAAACCTGTAGATAAATTGGACATTGTAGGAGGAGGTGTAGTACAAATTCACATAAGCTAGTGCACAAATGACATCTGCCCAGGACCTGGTGGCCCCTTTTGGATAGGTTATCTGATATCAAGATCTTATTGTTCTAAGCCAACCATGTGAAGAGAATGATCTTAATAGAAATAGTTTCTTTCTAGGTAGTCTTGTACCAACAGATGTTAGGAAAATTATTATAGAAACTGATAATATACGTGTAAATCTTAGCCACCACTATCGAGTCGCATTGTATTCTGCCGAACCAAGCAAGGATGTCTCCCCTCTTGTTTTTGTATAATCTCGCCTATCAGAGTCCCATCATGATTTATTTCCAGCAATCCCTTGAGGCCTGATCAACCCCATTTCATTGGTGTCCCTCAAGATAGGATATCGATCGTTCCAATGCTCGATGATCTACGAAAGAAAAATAAAATCCTTGGAGTGAAGAAGAAAAATAAAATCGTCGAGCAAAGTAATGGATGGCCCAATCCCAACTATGTGGTCGATGCTAATAAAAATATTGGTCCCAAATCTGAAGGACCATCTTATAAGGTTGAGAAGCCATCCTTTTATTTTTATAAACTCTTCCATGTGTAGGAGCCCTTTGAAATGCCTATGTCACCTTTTTTGAACCATTCAATGAAGTCATTCTCCTTCAAGTACTTATGTTTAATTATATCCTTCCAAATCCCATGACCAAATATTTGTAGGTTTTAACACCGTACAGAAATTACCTGCATACGAATTCTAAAACACATAAAATTAACAATGTGAAGGCATAAAACATAAAACACATATACACAGAGATTTTCCCCTAGATCCCAAAACTGGGACTACCAGCTTGATTTTTCATTATGTTCCTTTCAATGTTATAATACATATTTATACATGCTGAAGCATCCAATGGACCAAAAACCTTCGCATCCAAAACCATGGACCGAAAACCATCGCGTCCAAAAAACATGTGCGAAAATCATGCACAAAACCATAGGTGGGTTTGCCCAACCTAACATAGGTTTCCAAAGCAAAATTTTCTGAGGCGTTGCCTCGGACCCCATAGAGTGGGGTTACCTGCACCCCTCAAACCCTCTGTGACCACCCTGCTACACAATTGGCGCAACAAAGGGGGGGCTCCGCACGCCTTCTAACCCCCTGTTAACTACATGGGCTAGTCGTGGAAAGAATATAACACAACCCAACATTCTCCCACTTCTTGTTTTCTTTCCATAGGGGGCCATAATAGAGCTTTCTCATTTATCCGGCCATGCAACGCCCATTGTTTCTCTACACCAAGAGAACTTCTCAGAGCTCACAAATTTTGTCAATGCATCTTTAGTATTCTTCAAAGTGTCTACCTTTACCAGCAACACCTTTTTGTCTTCTATCATATCCCTCACAAAGTGATACTGAACATCAATGTGCTTTGTCTTTGAATGATATGCAGGGTTCTTTGCCAAGAAAATTGCACTTTGGCTGTCACAGTGTATCCTTATAGCTCCGTGTACTAACCCCATACTTGAACACAATCTCTGCAACCAAACTGCTTCCTTGCTTGCATGAGTGGCTTCCATTTATTTTGCCTTTGTAGTTGATAGTGCCACTACAGATTGTTTCTTACTCATCCAACTGACTGCACCTCCAAATAGGTTAAACACATACCCACTTGTAGATCTTCTCTAATCCAGATCTCCAGCCCAGTCTGCATCAACAAAGCCACGAATATCCAACACTCTGTCCAATCCTGGTCTTCCTTGGTAGCACAAACCATAATCACTAGTGACACGCAAATACCTGAAAACTCGCTTCACTACTGTCCAATTCTCCTTTCCTGGTTTTGACATAAACCTGCTCAATACTCCCACCACATGTGCAATGTATGGTCTAGTACAGACCATTGCATACATCAGGCTACCGACTGCACTTGCATATGGAGCACGAGACATGTCCTCTTCCTCTTCTTGTGTCCTGGGACACTATTCAGTAGATAACTTTACACCTCTAGGAATAGGAACCTTCACCGATTTACTATCCTGCATATTAAATCTCTACAATATTGTCTCGACATACTTCCTCTGGTTTAACCAGAGCTTCCTCTTTGCCCAATCTCTTTTAATTTCCATACCCAAAATATAGTTTGCAGCACCAAGATATTTCATGTCGAATTTGGAGGACAATTGGGTCTTCAAATCCTGGATAATTTCTTTGTCATTTCCAACCAACAACATATCATCCACATACAAGACCAAATAAATAACATGGTCACCAATCAATTTAAAATACACACAGTGATCTGGTTTGCTTCTAGTGAAGCCAAGTCCCTGTATAAATGTATCAAATTTCTGATACCACATCCTTGGTGACCGTTTTAACCCATACAGAGAATTCTTTAACTTGCATACCAGTTCTTTCTTACCCTTCACTGCAAAGCCTTCAGGTTGCTTCATGTAGATTTCCTCTTCCATATCCCCGTGGAGAAATGTTATCTTCACATCCATCTATTCTACCTCAAAATCAAAAGCAATAGCAATAGATAAAAGTAATCTAATAGAAGTTACCTTGGCAACAGGAGAAAAAATATCACACAAATCAATTCCCAACACCTGGGAATAACCTTTTGCTACCAACTGAGCTTTGTATTTCTTCACCTTTCCTTCTGAATTTTTCTTCTTCTTGAACACCCATTTTTTGCCAATGGGTTTCCTTCCAACCAACAACTCCACTAGATCCCAAGCCTCATTTTTGTGCAAATATGCCATTTCATCAACCATGGCCTCTTTCCAGAGTTTTCCATCCTCTCAATCTACTGCTTCCTTCACAGTTCTGGGATCATCAAAAGTAATAGATAAAGCAAAATTTGAACATAAAGCAAATGGACTATACCTTCCTGGCTGCCTTCTTTCTCGAACTGATCTTCTCACACCTGGAGTTTGTGGCTCTTCATCTTCTAATTCCTCCTCTGTTGTAGAGTCTGATTCTTCCTCCTTTAGCTCAAGCTCTATCTTCTCAGGTTCCTTTGGTTGGACTTCATGTTTAATAACATCTTTCACCTCTCTGAACACAACATCTCAGTTGTACACAACCTTCCTTGTTACTGGGTTCCAAAGCTTATAACCCTTTAAACCATCCTTATACCCAATAAAGAAGCACTTTTCAAATTTACTATCCAACTTGGTTCGTTTCTCCTTTGGAACAATTACATATCCATCACATCCAAATACCCTCAGATGTGAAAGAGAGGGTTTCTTACTAATCCATACCTCTTGTGGAGTTTTATCCTCGAACGCTGATGAAGGTGATCTGTTGACCAAGTAACATGTTGTCTCCACCACCTCTACCTAGAATTCATGTCCTAACTCGGCACCACTAAGCATGCTTCTTGCCCTTTCCATCAACGTCTTGTTCATTCTTTCTGCAACTCCATTTTGCTCAGGTGTATATGGAGTAGTATTTTGTCGTGCTATACCAAACTTCTTACATAATTCTTCAAATTCCTTACTGCAAAACTCTCCATCGTTATCTGTTCTCAGCACCTTTATGCTCTTCGCTGTATGGTTCTCCACCAGAGCCTTGAATTCTTTAAACTTCTCAAAGACTTCAAATTTCTTCTTAAGGAAATATATCCATGTATTCCTTGAGAAGTCATTTATAAATGGTACATAGTACACAAACTTACCTAGTGATGGAACCTTCATAGGTCTAAACACATCACTATGCACAAGCTCTAATATATGTTTCGCCCTCTTAGCACCAGAGGGGAAACTCACCCGATTCTTCTTCCCATATACACAATTTTCACAGAAATCAAAATCCAGAGAGCTATTACTCATACCTTCTACCATACCTTTACCATGAAGTATTTGAAGGCCCTTCTCTCCAATATGTCCAAGCCTTTGATGTCACAACATGGTCTTCTCTCTAGAGACCATTTGATTTTCTGCTCCACTTTTAGGAACCATAGAACTATTGCACCCATCAACAACCATGCTACCTTGTAGCTTGTACAAAGTTCCAATCCAAAGTCCCCGCATCAATACCAGTGCTCCCCAAACCATCTTGCAGGTATCCTTCTCGAACACTGTTTTTACACCTGCATCATCCAACTTGCTTACAGAAGTCAAATTTCTGGCCAATGTAGGAATGCAGAACACCCGGAAGTGTTCTAACCCTTCCATCTTTCAACTTCAACTTTACTTTTCCACGACCAACGATTCTAGCCTTCCTATCATCCCCTAAGAAGACATCACCACCATTGTATTTCTCATACTCGCAAAACCACTCTCTATGGGGAGTGAAGTGAAAGGATGCACCTGAGTCAATCAACCATGCCTCATGATCTACATGTGTACTTGAAGAAGCCAAGTACACATCCCCACCTTCATCTGAGGTGATCTTCACCTCTACATAAGGAGCATCATCAGATCCCTTTCCTTTATCAGGAGCTTTAGATTTACAGTCCCTTTTGTAGTGCCCTTCCTTTCCGCATTTCAAGCACACCACCTTTACAGGTTTTCCTGGAGATTTAGCTCTCCCTCTAGATTTAGATCTCCCACTCGATGAGTTATTTTTGTTTCTGCTCTGGGACCGTCCTCGTAGAGACAAGGCATCACCATTCTGGCTCTCCATATTTTTTTGTCGCATCTCCTCCATCAGCAAGGATGAGACTATTTCATCAAACTGCAAGGCAATTGCATTTCTACCTATTGCAATAACCAGACTATCCCACGAATCTAGTAGAGAGCACAAAAAACCGATGCACTTATCTTCATCTGAAATTTTAATATCAACAGATGCTAACTGACTTACCATAGTATTAAATGTGTTCAAATTCTCTGTCGCCGAGTCTCCATCTTTCATCCTCAGGTTATACAACTTTTTCCGCAGGAACAGTTTATTCACCAGAGACTTAGATTGGTACAAAGTCCCTAACTTGTCCCATAAAGCCTTAGCTATAGCTTCCCCTGATACCTTCAACAATACTAAATTTGAGACACACAATCGTATTGTGCTCTTTGCCTTCTGATCCAACTTCTTCCATTCTTCACCGGACACTCCCATTGGTTTAGTACCCGGATCTACCGCAATCCACTGATATTTATCCACCAACAGATCCTCCATATTGAGTTTTCACAACTCAAAAATCTGACCATTAAATTTCTCGATCTCTATCTTTCCACTGCTCACCATATTCTTTCACCACCAGAATTGATCTTCCAGATCTCCTACAGAACAAGGTCTACCACAGGCCTGAGCAAAACCCCTCAGTAACAAAGGCGTCCCCTTGAAGCCAAAACAACTCTCATACCAAATGTAGGTTTTAACCCCGTACAGAAATTACCTGCATACGAATTCTAAAAAACATAAAATAAACAATGTGATAGAATAACACATAAAACACATATACACAGAGATTTTCCCCTGGATCCGAAAACTGGGACTACCAACTTGATTTTTCATTATCTTCCTTTCAATGTTATAATACATATTTATACATGTCGAAGCATCCAATACCATGGACCGAAAACCATCGCGTCCAAAACCATGGACAGAAAACCATCACGTCCAAAAAACATGTGCGAAAATCATGCACAAAACCATAGGTGGGTCCGCCCAACCTAACATAGGTTCCCAAACCAACTGTGACCCCCCCGCTATGCAATTGGCGCAACGAATGGGGAACTATGTCCCCCCTCTAACCCCCTAGTTAACTACGTGGGCTAGTCATGGAAAGAATATAACACAACCTAGCAATATTTCCCTCTAAAGTGATTTTATAAATAGTTCCTGTCCAAAAATATTTGAACTAGTAGACCCCAACCTCCAAGTTCCTTCGGTCTGTCTATATTTTCCCATGCGACCAAATGGTATTTAAAATGCACTTTATTACCCGACCAGAGGAATTGTGTAATAATGGATTGAATTTTCTTCAAAATAGTAATGGGGAGGGAAAATAAATGGGGCCAATATATCAAGATATGTTGTAGGACCAATTGGATTAGAGTGTATCTATTGCCAAAAGAGAGCCACCTATGTGACCATTTTTCTAGTCTATGTCGAAACTTATCCAAAAGCCAAGTCAAGTCTCTAACCTTGTAGTTGTTTGGTTTCAGATGAAAACAAAAATAGGTTAAGCCCTCTGTGACCTTCCTTGTCTCGAAGCCAAATAGTTGTGAAATATGAAAAATATCCGGTGTTTCCTCAATATAAAATAAAAAATGACTTATTACCATTAGCATTTAGGAACGAAGCCTCTCCAAACCTATTTATATAGGCATGTAGTACTTCCCATTGTGTACTAGAAGTTAGTCTGAAAGTGATGGCATCGTCAACCGAGAAAAAATGACTAACATATACATGGTTAGCCATTTTGATACCCGTGAAAGAGCTAGATCCTTTTGCCTTCTTTATATTAAGAATGAGGCCATCCATAACCAAAATGAAAAGTAAAGGGGAGAGAGAGCACCCTTGTCTAAGACCTAAGAATCTCGTTAGAAATCCATTAATTAAAACAACAAAATTTTCCGAGGAGATGCAGACCATAATCCAATATGTATTTCAAACATCCAAGCCCACCTTGATGAGAATAAGATGAAGAAACGCCTAGTCCACATAATCATATGCTTTATGTAAGTCTAACTTTGAAATTACAACATCCATTTTCTTCATATGTATGGAATGTAAGAACTCTTGCGTCATAGTGATGGCATCATGAATCAGTTGATCAAATAGAAATCCAAACTATTTGCGGGAAATGTGTGCCGAGAGACTATCTTTAATACGACCCGCTATCACTTTAGAAATGAGCTTATACATGATATTAAAGAGGGAGATGGAGCAGAAATATTGGAAAGAGGAAGGATGTGAGGACTTCAGAATGAGGGTGAGAAAAGTTGCATTGATAGATCCAGAGATGAGGTCAATGACTCATGATTCCTCCACCATATCAAGGAGATTTTGGCTCATCATTTCATAAAAATGGAGGAATAATTCAATAGTCTAGCCATCAGGCCCCACACACTTGTCTTTTGCGAAGTATTCCAGGACGCTCAGGATCTTCTCCCTCTTTATCAGTCAGAAAATGTTCTCATTATTAGCATCAGAGAACATACGAGGGTGCTCATCAATCGCCCATAAGAGCTATCCAATCAAAACTCCTTCCTCAGTAGAGAGAAATTTCTCAAAGTAGTTGGTCACCTCCTGTCGAATCTTCGAGGTGGTATAAACAAAGTCCCCACCCTTTGTTTGAATGTCCCATGCCGTATTTAGGTTCCTCCTTTGATAAGAATAATGGTGAAAGAAATGAGTGTTCCAATCACCTTCCTTCATCCAAATGGCCCTACTCTTCAGGCGCCATGTAATCTCCTAAAATTTTAAAATATGTCTCTTCTTCATTTCAAGATCTTTGAGAATAGCTAAATCTGAAGAGGAGTAAGATGTATCAAGAATATTCCCAAGTCTGTCAACCTCCTTAATATTCTCATCAATATCTCTAATTATTTGAGCCTTTTTTTGTCGTTCCCACGTCCGAATATGAGTTTTCAGTATCTGGAGTTTCTTAGAGATCAATTCCATTGCAAAAATACTAGGCTCTCCTTGTATAGATCCCTAGATGGATTTCACCAGGTTGTTGAATTTCTCATCATCTAACCAGGCCCATTTTAATTTGAAAGGAAACCCCTGTCGAGATTTCTCCGGCATCCATTGTAAAACAATAGGGTTGTGATCAAAGTAATATGATCGAATTACCCACGAGCAAAAGTGTCCAAGAGATTTCATAATATTTTTATGAACCATAAAATGGTCCAATCTCTTGCCAATATAATCCACACCCGACCTGCTATTATTCCAAGTGGGATACAAGAGATAGGGAAGGATACCATACATGTGATAACCTGCAAGAAGACTGAAAAGACGATCTGCCAAAGGGTCCATTCTGATATGAGACCCCCAAACTTCCGCCCTGGAAAAAATCGCATTGAAATCACCAGAAATAATGAGGGATCCCAAGCTCAATAAACCACAATCATTCATATGATCCTAGAAGATCACCTGATTTCAACAAGGCACATATAAATTAAGGAGGTGAACACAACCAGAGTACCCTCATACATGTCCTAATAAGATAATACCTGCGAAGTATTTATAAGCTATCAAATTAGCCCATCTGGGATCCCAAATGGCCACCAAGCCACCTGATAAACGCATATGGAAAATAAGTAGTCAATGGCCTTGTCCTTATTAGTCATCGTCTCCTGTACTATAATGATGCAAGGTTGGATTGAGAATATGAGATGTCTGAGGGAGGTTTTTTTAGTGGCATCCTCCAAGCCACGAAGATTAAGAGAGAGGATTTTCATCAGGGAAGCCCCAAGATTGGCACATCCACTCTTAGGCCCACGAATCATAGGAGGAAAAATAGGGACATCTCTGAGGTCAAAAAATCTATGAAAATATAGAAATTTAGTAGAGTGACCCTAGAAGTGACGCCTACCCCGCCCCCCTTTATGGTGGACCATGATATTCATAGCAGAATCAAGGTTGATGCACGGTACAGACGAAGAATCCCCTACCTTGTGGATGGTTAGTTTAGAGAGGTCCATGGCTGGGTTTTCATCAGGAATTCCATATCACTCCCAACTGAATTTTGGGGCGAGGAATCGAGGCGGTGATCATCCATGAGCCTAGAAGAGGGGGGTTGAACCTACAACTAGGGGAGGGAGTTCAAGGCAGGGAGATGAGTGATAGGATGATCGTCATCAGAGGGGATGTGTATAGGTTCCGTAGAGGGGGGGTAGGTTAATGACAGAATCAAGACACAAAACAAAAAGGGGATTATCATGCAGAGAAGACCCAGGAGCATGTATGGATTTAGGTAGAATTGAATCCAAGGGAAAAGTGGATGAACCATCATGAACAAGGGCATCTGTCGAAATAGTAGGGTCCAACTGAGTAGGAGAGGATAGAGGGGAAGAAGAAGTAGAGACAATAGAAGTGGACGGTACATAGAAACAAGAAAATAATTTTGAAGATTCATCAGAACAATACCTCATCCAAGATGGAGATGTGGTGACGCCAATCCATGACACCCTCCCTGACCACGTCTCCCCGCACAAATAGCATGCAAATATCAAGGACATATTTCCCATAAATGTTTAGTGTGATGAAATTAAAGGCAACGAAAAGGTATGCCCCAGTAGTCCAATCGTTGGCAGAGTCTACTGGGTCACCATTCTAGGTCAATATGCTCCATAAGGTTGCCTTTGTAGTCAATCCCTGCCATAATCCAAGCCACTTGCTTGTCTTGAGCACCCAAACATCTAGGATCCAAGTATATAAAGTGGTCAACCACATTGTCGATGTCCTTCAGGACTCGGCTTTTCCATAAATCCAGAGGCAGTACCGGTAATTTAATTCATACAAGATTGTTCCTTGATGTATCAATAAGGGGGTTAAAACCAATGTACCAGTGGTAGAGGAGAAGAAAACCACGGCCTTGAACCCATGGAGATTTTAGAATACACTTTGCATCATATTGGTGTAAAAAATGGATACAAAACCATGAATCCAGTAATAAACTCACCTTAGGAGCATATCCAAGGATGGGCATCCATACAGAGCAAACCTAGTCCTGCATGTTGACCTTTGAAATATCAGAAAAGAACTAGCGTCCAACCAAAGCCCTCTTCTATAGGCTCACAACTCGATTTCATTGTAGTGGTGTAAATGTTTGTAAACATTTAACATTTACATGTAAGCTAAATTAAGAAATATAAATAAAATATTAAAAGTAATATAAATCCTATGGGAAATGATCTGTAATGTAAACTTGAAGGTGATAGAAAATTGCAAGTAATTTTTTATATATTTTGGGTAATGGATCACTTTACAAAACACATAAAACATTGATTTTTAAACTTAGTTAATAGCAATAACAAATACAATATACCATATCAGAAATAAATAACAACAAAAATGATAAAGGAGTTTACCCCTCTCTTGGGCTACATTTTTGGTCCATCTTCCAATGTTGGGCCTATAGAGTCCAAGGACTGTCTTACCTTGACACCCTTTTTGCCTATACTTATTCCTTTTTTCCTATACCTATCACCTAAATAATGAAATAGAGACAAGGTTTTTTTAAAGGTAAGCACTTAAATGTCTTCTTATTCATATTTGTATATATACCTTATTGTTTTGTTAAAGTATGCTTTCATCTACTGAATTGGCCAGTTTCTGCAGCTAATCTGGATTTTCGCAGCTACCTCCATTGTTAATAGGGTTTAGATGCTGCAGCTCAGCAAAGGAAGATATGGATGGATGAGGAATGATCCCCTCGTGGATTCTTTCCTATTCTCTCAAGCCAATCCTTCAAGAAGATCGCACGATAACACAGTCAACCTCAAAGTCAACTGCAATATTATCGTCGGGACAAAGACTGAGCTTTCACTAAATCTTATCGATTTGCGTTTCCAAATAGAAAATTGATTATTTAGCAATATAGTTTTATTTAATAGGATTGAAATAAATTAAAGTAGACTTGAAACTCTCGTACTCTTATATAGAGAAGTATTATAAAAGAAATGGTCGCTCTATGTTTTGGGTGTGCGCCGATATATGTAAATTTTGAGAACATCTTGTTAAACTTGTTTGCAAGTAATAGACTTGGTTTATGTTTTCCATAATGCGTTGATTGGATATTGTCAACTGTTTCGTGGAGGGCCCCTATGTCCAGTACAGGTCTTTAACCAATTGCACATAGATTTCTTTAATTGCTTTATCGTAGATGCTCTGTTTTGTGTTTTGAAATGTAGTATGATGGAATTCGCAATTGAATCATTGTCTGCATAAGAAATTTCCTTTGCTTTATACCTAGCTTAATTATGTTATTTCATTTTCTTTTTATCTGGTATAGTTTGATCATTTTCCTTGCTTTCTACCTAGTGTAGTTCAACTGTTTCATTTTCATAGCATAGTTGCTTTTCAGTTTATCAGATTTATGACTTGTTTGGATGAAGTTGAATGAGTAAAAGAGTGACATTCATTTTCTTGACAATTAAATTTAGACATCATTCATTTACAATCTGATAGAATAGATCTCTTTAGCACATAGTAATTTAGGCTTGGTTGCAGCATAAAATTTAGAGATAAAATCCAAAACAACCTAACAAGAGTAAAGCTTAGAATCATATTGTTAGGACCTCATATTGTCCCTTTTTGACCATACATTTTGCTATGATGTCATCCTTTTCAACCTATATTTAAAGTCCTTGTTATTGTTTTAACCCAATTGTTCCAAAGGTACACAATATTTCTTCTCATCACTATACGTTTAATTATTTTACATATAATTACGCTATCTTCATAGTTAATCATTGAATTGATAGTTGTTGAACATTTAAAGAACGATGTGCAGTCCACGTTGCTAAAACTGCCTGGAGATTGCAAGATTACTTCTACAGTTGTTGAAACAGTAGGAACGACGCGCAAATCTCGTGGCTGAAATAGTTGTGATTTGCATTCTAGATTTGACAGCAACAAAAGAAGATCACCGAAGGAGCTGCTACACTGGATGTAATGACCATGATCCAAAGACAGCATTACTGTAACAACATTTTGTTGATGGGAAAACTGATTTCCCTATTTTTGTATATTGGGTTAAAATAGGACTTACAATGTAATCTATTGTAATAGATGTCTCCTCTTTAAAAAGAGGAGACATCTACATTAGAGGGGGATGAACAGACTGCGGGAAAGGTCTAGTTGAAGGAACAGAACTGGAATCCTTTTGTAACATGACATATTGATGGATGAATAAAATCTTGTTCTGAACATTTCTTTCTAGTTCTTGTCTCCTGGGGAATCTTGTGAGAAGGACAGGGCCCACCTTCATCACAAGATTCACCCATTATATTTCTGCAGTGTGTTAAGTGTGTCTTTTATCCATGCCTTGTTAACAGTACTGTTTACTGAATATTGTTTATACATTATTGCTGAAACTCTGTTTTCTTTCCAATTGATTGCTGCATTATTTAGTTTATCCACAATTAATTCATGAGTGTTTCATTGGCAATTGAGTTTACAGAGTGAGTTGGCAAGCTTGGTAATCAGAAACAGGTGTTGAAGATTCCCGCTCCGGGAATAGGGTCATGTTCTCTATTACAACATAACTAGTGCTTTCCTTTGCAGATTGATTCTTTTTCATTAGATTACTCCTTTAATGACATTAAGCATTCTTTGGTAGCTGTCTACAATAGATTGTTTTTGTTGTAACTCAGAGTGGAGCTTTAGTTTGCTTGAAGCAAGGTGTGACTAGTTTTTACTACAACTTTTATTGCTTTTAAGATTGAGTACATATAGTGCGTAGTTGCCTTTGAAATAAATAGACTTCCCTGGGTTGACAATTTATGTAACACTTGGTTGTTTGAATTAATAAGCAATTAAAGTGACCAACATTTTGGCGCTATTGTTGTGGAAGGAAATCATAGATTTTAAAAGCATTAATGGTTTTCTTTTAGATGTGCATGATGCATGAGAGGACGCAAGAAAACTAATCCTATAGGTGGCAAGGGCAAAGGAAGAGGAGGAAGAAAAACTTTTATTGATGAGATTATCTCAAAAGCTGAAACTTCTCAGAGGCTAAGCTCTCGGAGGCCACAGACTCAGCACTCTCTCCAAACGAACTACGAAACGGAGGAAGTAGTGGGACCTGAAAGGGTTGAAGAGATAGTAGAACATACTGAGGAACTAGTAGAGGACATTGAAGAACCAATAGAAGATATTGAGGGACCAATAGAAGTTGAGGAACCAGTTCAGGACATTGAGAGTCCAACGGAAAGCGCTGAAGACCGGGCAAGTGCAACAGGGGAACAACCAATGGATGGAAACAATGAAGGAATCTTTGGTGGGGGACATGGAGGAGGAGAAGGAAGAGGCGAGAATTCTCTCTCCACCTTGGAATTCCCTATTGGGGATCTTCCCAGAGGAGCAACTCCTATGAATAACATCCCACTCTCAGCCTTACCTAACTTCCATGGTTTATCCTCTGAAGACCCTGATGAGTTTCTTTTCGAGTTTGATATATTGTGTAGAAGTTATGATTATGTTACTAATGCTCAAAAGTTGAAGTTATTTCCAGCAACATTAAAAGGAAATGCACTAAGATGGTTTATGAGCCTGGGAGGTCATGTGATCACAACATGGGAGCAGATGAAGGAGAAGTTTTTGGCCAAATATCAAGACTATTGCTAGACGAGAGAGAAAAGGGAGGAACTATTCAATATGGTTCAGAAGGAGGACGAAAATTTGGAGGATTTTGTGGAAAGATTACAATATAATCTGCAGAGATCCAATCACCCTAATGTAAGTAAGGATATTCTTAAGACAATATTATTGAAAGGGGTACGGGATGACTGTTTAGACATGTTAAATATGCTTGGTAAAGGGGACATATCTAAGGAATCATATGATGAAATTGTCAACCTCTGTAAGAGATGTTCAAGAGGAGCTGCAAATAGACCAAAAAGCAGGGATAATACATATTCAAGAGTCCAAAAATCAACCAGTGGGGGAGCAACAAGAGCTGAAATAGGTAATCTACTTGAAGAATTTAAAACTGAAATGTTAAGCTCTTTTGCTTCACAGATTGATACCTTGCAGGTTAAGAGGAAGCAAGCAGAGGCAGAAGCTGCTTTGGCTGTCTTCTGTCCTAAATGCAAAGAAAAGCATCCACTAAGGGAATGTCCATTAGACAAGGTACCAATTCTCACCATTTGCGAGAAGGATCATGAAACCCAACAATGCCCCTCTTTACCAGGAATAAAAGCAGCCTTACAACCAACTGAGGAGGAAGCTGAAGCAGTTTATTTGCTGACACAGAGGAGGCAATGGCAACCACGAGGACAAGGTATGAACTCTAATATGCCATTTAATCATTGGAATAATTATCCTTCCTTTAATCAAGAAAATTACCTGCCCTTCAACCAAATGCAATATCCACCCTTTAACCAAATGAACTTCCCACCCATGCAACAAGCAAACCCTCCCTTTGTAGACCCTGCAATGTGGACTCCTTGGCCTCCATAGCAACCTTATTTTAATCAATGGAACCCAAACTGGAGAGCTCAACAAATACCGTTTCCAAACCAATTTCCTCAGTTTCAACAACCTCTCTCTCTACCATCAGGGGCTCCACCGAATAATCAGACAATAAGACCCCAGCTACCTGTACAACCGAACCCTAATCCTAATAATAAAGTTGTGCAAGTTATTGATATTCAAAACCAGCTTACATCTCCCATTCTCCCTGTGCAATGTAACGATATCCATTTACGATCTGGGAGAATAGTTGAGCCTATTATTGATGATATTACGTCTTTTGACTCTGACAAAGAAGAGACAGAAAAAAATAAATTACCTAATAAGGGTGCTGAAATAGTCGAGCCACCCTCTAATAAAACTGTTGAAATAGTAGAGCCACCATTCCCTGAGCATCTAGCTCTCACTAAGACACCTGAGCCACCTGATTTTAATCTTCTAGGGGAATTACAGAATCTTTATGTTAAAATTCCACTTTTACAAGCACTCAGAGATGTACCAATTTATGCCAAAACCGTCAGAGACATTTGCATCAAGAAACTTGGTAGGAAAGCTAAAGATCCCCTTATAGTTCATGTGATGGGTGATCTAGCCGCTTTAATGTCGGGAAAAACTCCTCCTGTAAAATATGGTGATCCCGGCCATCCTATGGTCAAAGGACAGGTTGGAAAAACTATTGTTCCATGAGTTCTAGTAGACTTAGGTGCTGCTATAAATATTATGACCCTTGAAGCTGCACAACTGTTACAATTGAAAAATGTAATCAAAGAGACACCAACTATCCTAGAGTTAGCTGACCGTTCCATAATCAAACCAAAAGGGGTTATTGAATACCTGATCATTTCAGTTGAATCCTGGAACTACCCAGCTGACTTTGTTGTATTACAGACTAAAACAAAGTTGGGGGGACATCCTCTGATTTTGGGGAGACCCTGGCTGGCTACAACAGATGCCTTTATCAGCTGTAGATCAGGTTCAATGACAATTTCTAATGGATGTGAAACTAAGCAGCTTACTCTTTACCCTCATGCTACACCTATGATTAACAATGATGATTCTGTATGGTTAGACTATGAGGATAATGACACTCAACCCATTTTGACCATTGGACAAGCCTTAACTCTTAAAGACACCACAGAAGATGAAGTAATTAGTAATTTTATTTCTGAACCCTCCTCGGTCACTTCTGAAACATATAATTAGTTAACTGCAATTTTGGAACCTGAAACCCAGGAAAAGCTTAAATCTGAAAATTTACCTCAAACATCAACTACTATCTCCTCTAAAAGCATAACAGTAGAAATTGAACCTGGCAAAACATTGAACATAAACCCTAATTTGTCAGATGCTGAAACACAACAGCTAATGAAGTTACTTCGTGAAAATAAGGAAGCATTCACATGGGACTACACAGATATGAAGGGGATCTCCCCTGAATTATGTACTCATCGTATCTATATTAAGGAAGGATGCCGACCAGTCTATCAACCCCAGCGGTGAATGAATCCCAATCTGAGGGAAATTGTTAAAGAAGAACTTCAAAAATTTCTTAATGCAGGGTTTATATACCCCATATCTGACAGTGAATGGGTTTCTCCATTGGTGATAGTACCTAAGAAAAACGGGAAATGGAGAGTATGTGTAGATTATAGAGCCTTAAACAAAGCCACTCAAAAAGATCATTTCCCCTTGCCATTTATTGATCAGGTGCTAGACAGCTTGTCAGGAAAGAGATTCTTTTCCTTTTTAGATGGTTTTAGTGGATATAACCAAATCAAAATTGCACCCCAAGACCAAGACAAGACCACTTTTACTAGTCCTTGGGGAACTTTTTCCTATAGAGTTCTCCCATTTGGACTATGTAATGCTCCAGCAATGTTTCAAAGAGCAGTGATAAGAATCTTTTCTGATATGCTTAATGACTCTATGGAGATATTTATGGATGACTTTACTCCTTATGGTGTGACTTTTGAAGATGCATTACAAAACCTTGAGAAAGTACTTAAACGTTGTATACAAGCTCACCTTTCCTTGAGCACTGAAAAATGTCATATGATGATGAATGAAGGAATTGTACTGGGACACTTCATTTCATTCCTAGGGATTCAAGTAGATCCATCCAAAGTACAGGTAATTCAGACCCTTCCTATCCCTAAAACACAAATTGATGTAAGAAGTTTTTTAGGACATGTTGGATATTACAGAAGATTTATCAATTTTTTTTCTAAAATAGCTTCTCCTTTATTTGTGTTACTTATGAAAAATGCTGAATTTAAGTGGACTGATGTCTGTCAGAAAGCATTTAATGAACTTAAGCATCAATTATCTACAGCTCCTATTCTAAGGGACCTGATTGGGCACTTCCCTTTCATATATCCTCTGATGCTTTAGACATAGAAATTGGAGTTGTCTTAGGGCAAGAAGAAAATAATCTTCCTTATGCTATCTATTTCATTAGTAAGAATATGACCCCTGCTGAGCTTAATTACACAGTTACCAAAAAGGAATTTTTAGCAGTCATTTATGGTATTAATAAATTTTGACATTACATTACTGGTTACCCTACTTTTGTTCATACTGATCACTTGGCCATTAAGTATTTAATGAAAAAATATGTTACAAATGCCCAAGTTACCAGGTGGTTATTATTATTACAAGAATTTGATATTACAATTGTAGATTGACCAGGTAAAGAAAATGTAGTTGCTGACTTCCTTTCTCGGATAAAAACTGATGATAATACTCCAGTAGATGATTCCTTTCCTGATGAATACTTATTTGCAGTATCTGCTCACTCACCTTGGTATGCAGACATTGCCAATTATTTGGTTGTAGGGAAGTTACCATCACACCTATCACATCGGGAGAAAAGAAAGATCATTCAACAAAGTGCTCGGTATAGCTGGATAAGTGGGTGTCTTTTTCATACAGGACTTGATCAGGAAATTCGAAGATGCATTAGAGAAGATGAGGTTTATGATATACTGAAGGCTTGTCATGATGGCCCTTGTGGAGGGCATTTTGCTGATAAGAGAACAGCACATAAAATTCTCAGAATGGGTTATTATTGGCCCTCACTTTTCAAGGATGCAAAAAAATATGTCAGCGCCTGTGATAGCTGTCAAGGAATGGGTCAACCTAATCATAGAGATGAAATGCCATTGAACCCCCAAGTAATACTTGAACCCTTTGAAAGATGGGTTCTAGACTTTATAGGACCCATCAATCCTCCATCCAGTCAAAGAGTTTACATATTTGTTTGTATAGATTATATGACTAAATGGGTGGAAGCTAAGGCACTTCCTAGAGCTAATGAAGAATCTATTTTAACCTTTTTATTTGAAGAAATATTTGTTAGGTTTGGAGTACCTAGAGAACTAGTCATAGATGGAGGACCTCCTTTCAATTCTCATGGTTTTAAAGCTATGCTTCAAAAATATCATATTAATCATAAAATGACTACACCTTACCACCCCCAAGCTAACGGTCAGGTGGAAAGTACAAATAAAGTCATAGAGGCCATTTTAACAAAAATAGTGAAGGAGAATAGGAAGGATTGGTCCCAAAGGCTACCTGAAGCTACCTGGAGGAACACTACATGTTTTTCACCCTATGAATTGGTTTATGGTTGAAGTGTTGTTTTTCCTATGGAATTTGAAATTAAAACCTTAAGAACTGCTTTAGCTGTTAACCTTGATTTGACTGATGCACAGATAGCTAGGTTGCAGCAGCTTCACGAATTGGATGAAAAGAGGTTGGATGCCATCCATCAAACAACTATGATTCAACAGCAAAGAACTAGGTGGCATGATAAAACTATTAAGCATAAGCAGTTCCAAAAGGGTAATTGGGCTCTATTGTATGATTCCTGGTTTGAAAATTTTCAAGGAAAATTACGAACAAGGTGGTTAGGACCTTACAAGATAGATATTGTTTTTCCCAATGGAACAGTGAGGCTCCTAACAATTGATGATTCTAGAACACCATAGTTAGTGAATGGGTACGGCTCCATCTATACCAGCAACCTATTTCTAAGGAGGATTTTAAGGCCACTTGCATGGCAGATTCACATTATATCTTTTTGGGGGAGCCTGCTGCCCCTCATTGCATTTAATCTCTGCATTATATATTTTTTTTATTTAGATTAGATTTCTTAACTAATAATCCCTGTCAAGGGTTGCCATGTTACAATTTATTATTTTGCAGGTCTCAGATTGGGAGGCTGGTTGAAAAGAACAATTGTATTGCAAGCAGGATTAAGTTTCATTTTGGGAAACATTGTCATCTCACCTCAATTCACAACTCATTCCCCCACATTACCTCTCAGCAACATTTTCCTATTTTTCTTTACAGCAACATCTCTCTTTATTTTTTTTCTGTTGCTGAAACACCAATTTTTCCCATTCTCCCCGTTGTTGAAACACCAACTTTTCCCATTTTCCCCGTTGTTGAAACACCAATTTTTCCATTGCTGAAACACCAACTTTTTCCATTTTTCCTAAAACACCAATTTTTTTTCTCATTTTTCTCGTAATTGAACATCAATTCTTCTCAAAAGGATGAATACATATTACTTTCCATTGTGAGAACCATATATTGATCCTTATAACTTTGTTCTTTCACTACCTCCTCCTATGTTTATAAAATCCTTTCATATAAATACCCTCATATTTCAAAACCCTTTTCCATAACCATTGGTGATCTATTAGCAACGACATTATATTTTCAGAATATCAATCAAAGGTAAACATGAGGTATGCATTTGTTATGTGTAAATATTATTAAACTATAGTTAATGAGAAGATTATGACATGATTACCACAATCTCCGTACATTCAAACTCATCATTTTAGCCGCAGTTGGGGGGGAATACCAAAATTATGCAATCATTTCATGATACGCCAATCACCATCGTTTTTTACCACGATCATGTCTTGTCACCCCATCTCTGTCCTATTATGTCACAACCTCATTTGCAAAATTTACTCTGTTTCGAGTGTGGTAACTCGACTTTGCACTGTGCATTTTACTGAAGCTAGTAACTATGGGAGGTTCTGCTATTCGAAATGAACCCGACTCAATAGCTCTATTGGAATTACACCCAGAAGTATATCAGATTTTTCAGCAGGTAGGCTGGGTAGATTATTTTTGGAGGCTCCAGGGATTCGATCCTCAGCAAGTCCTTGAATTCGCACGTAATCTACAGGAAGGCTACTCTACTGTTCAAGGAGTCTGAATTCCAATATCAGAGGATGATATAGCACAGGTTTCAGGTTTATCGGTCGATGGCATTTGATGGTTTAGTCGTAAACACATCATTTTGAACGCACAGCAGAACTTTCTTCTACCTGGAGAGCAGGTCGAGCCTAAAGGCAGGGGTGTTGCGCTTCATTCATTACCACCTCCATGGCCGACGGTTGCACAGTTTTTCAAGCACTACCTCACCTACGAAGGACGTTACCAGGTAGTTTATCAACATGATTTTGTGTTGTTAAATCATTTGAGACATGGTCAACTGCTAAATATGCCATACTATCTACTTGGGTGTTTGAAGAATATGTCACATTATTGCATGAATGCGAAGTACCCACTCCTTTCCCTCACCCATCATCGTCTTGTCCAGCTTTTAATTTAGAGGGGTTTTCCCAACAGAATCCCCCTCCCCTTAACAACCCACCCCTAGAACCCCAAGAAGCTGCTGAAATTCCTCAAGCAGCAGCCGAAAATCCTCAAGAAACTACTGAAATTCCTCAAACAGCAGCCGAAACTCCCCAATTAGATGCTGAAAATCCTCAACAAACCCCTGGAATCCCTCAGCAAATTGAAAATCCTTCTGCACAACAACCAGGGAGCATCTTTGATTCCCCAGAAATTCCACCACCCGTAGCAGTCAATCCAATTGACCCCTCCACTGCATTGACCCCACCCCATAATTTAGCTGAATCATCTAGTCCCACTATCCATATCCCTAGTGATGATTCTGATGACAACCTTCCCATTGCTAAGCTAAAAAGAAAAAGGCAAGAAAAGGCTGCGCCCCTACCAAAAAGACGAACAAGGGCCTCAACCAAAGAAGCTACCACTCCTGATGACCCTCCTACCCTAAAGAAAACTACTCATAAAAGAAAAACCATTGTTCTTCCTGCCTTTTTACCTCGAAGACGAACGAGGACGTCTTCTGAAGCAGCAACTGAGACCACCACCCTAAATTCCCCACCTATTATCCTAAAACCCCATACCCCACCATAGTCCCAAGGCCCTGAATCTTTACCTACCTCACCCTCGGGTACTGAAATGCAAAATGCCCAGGATTTTGTGACATCATTCCTTTCAGAAAACGTAGCTGCCACACAAGAACCAGCTACTAATTCAGCAGCTGCCACACAAGAACCAGTTGTTGATCCATCAAATTTAGATACCCAAGATGATGTACAGCATGTAGTTGCCCCACAAGAACCAGCTACTGACTCAGTAGTTGCTACACAAGAACCACCTACTAATGAACAGAAAATAGATGACCTAGATGTAGCTTCTCCAAAAGAACCAACTACTGACTCAAAAATTGCTACACAAGAACCACCTGCTGACGACCATAAAACAAATGACCAGGACGTAGCTGCTCCACAAGAACCAGCTACTGACTCAGTAGTTGCTACACAAGAACCACCTGTTGATGCCCATAAAACAAATGATCAAGATGTAGCTACCCCACAAGGACCAGCTACTGATTCAGCAATTGGTACACAAGAACCAACTGCTGATGAACAAAATATAGATAACCAGGATATTGCACAAACTGTAGCTGTTACACAAGAACCAGCTACTCAGTCAACAGCTGCCACACAAGAACCATTTGCTGATATGGAAAATTTGGATGCTCAGGATGATATAGTTGTTACAGAACCAGTTGATGATTCAGCAGATGTCACACAAAAACCACTTGCTGAGGCTGCAGATAATGAAGCTGCTACGGAACAACAACCCTTCCATCCATTGGAATGAGCTACTGAGACTGTGACTCCTACACAAAGCCCAGTCACATTGGCTTCCCTTCTACAGGAAAATGAGTTTCTAAAATCAGAGCTCGAGGTTTATAAGCAGGAATTAATAATGGCGAGGGAAGCCTATGAAAGAGAGCTTAATTTGTATACTTTAGCTCATGCAGCATCCGCAGCTGAGAAAAGTGTAGAGAAATATCGATATAATGAATACATGTGCAGCCAATGTGGTAATATTTATCATCAAGCTGGTTATAAGATAGTTGAAGTTCCATTGCCTAGAGCCACTCCTGCATCTACTTCTGTTACAATTAAAAAGGAACGCCCTGCTGTTACACAAGAACCAGCAGGGCCTTCAAAGATTTTTGAAAAAGAGGTTAAACCACAAATATCTCGGCCTACTCTGGTTGTTAAAACTGAAAGTCCTGTACCAAGGCCTACAAAGACTGCGTTTACTCAGACTAAACCTCGGCGTACATAGACTATCTTCACTCAGACCACAAGCACTCAAGCACAAATGGATATATGGAAGAAGGAATATGTTATGTCACAAGAAAGGATCTTGCAGGAACACAAATTATCATGGCAAAATCATATATATGCAAATTGGGAAGTTTTGGAATAGTCTCGTGCGCAGAACAAGGAAAATAAACAGTTAAAAACTAGATTGTCTCTCATGTTTGATCTGGTTCAAAGACTACTGGCCACCAGGAAACCATCCTTTAATTATTCTGTGTTTCTCGCAGAACGCTTAGCGTTCTTCCAAGTAAAGGCAATCAGAGATGGACGACCTCATGAGGTATCTACACCTCAACAGTTTGTCAAAACATTCACAGAGGCATCAATCAGTGAACAAAATTTACTCTGTGAACTGTACCTCCATAATGAAGCCATGCCTGAGGATAGAAAGCTTAATCTGATCCCTCTGGTTGGGGACATTCAGATTAGAGCCTTTGTCTCTTTCCTGGCCAATCAGCTCACATGGAAAAATGCCTTCCTTTCAGCAAAACACAATGAAGATAATCGCCTTTTGTGGATTCGATCCGAGCCACAGAATGCTGTTGTTTTCGTCGCTGAATATCGTCGGTTTTTAAGGGAACCAGGAATGACCGAGCATATCAGAGAGTTACAGGCAGCAGTCTTAAAATATTTCCAACATTATGTCAAAGCCAAGGGAGCTCTTGCCTTACAGGCAAACAACCTATTTTGGGAACAGTGCCCTAAGGAGAGAAAGGAATATCATCCCTTTAACCCTCTTAATCTTCAAACATCAATTTCATGGCTACCTAACTATGTCAAATGCATTCAACAGTGTGCTGAAAAATGGTTAGGATATCATTTTCACTTCCCTCTTCTATGGCTGCCAGCACAGCAATATAAGGCTTACTTCAGGCTGTCCAAAAAGGAGGAGCTCGCAGCATGGCAGAGATTACAAAATGTCCATGGTTTCAGAGATTTGGTTGATAGCACCTTCTATACTTATTGTCTAAGTAATTTTCACTGTACATCCCAGTACTCGAACTCAGACTCAGAGTAAAAGTTGCATGAGGACATGCAACCCTTTCAATTGGGGGGGATGTTAGGACCTCATATTGTCCCTTTTTGACCATACATTTTGCTATGATGTCATCCTTTTCAACCTATATTTAAAGTCCTTGTTATTGTTTTAACCCAATTGTTCCAAAGGTACACAATATTTCTTCTCATCACTATACGTTTAATTATTTTACATATAATTACGCTATCTTCATAGTTAATCATTGAATTGATAGTTGTTGAACAGTTAAAGAATGATGTGCAGTCCACGTTGCTGAAACTGCCTGGAGATTGCAAGATTACTTCTATAGTTGCTGAAACAGTAGGAACGATGCGCAAATCTCGTGGCTGAAATAGTTGTGATTTGCATTCTAGATTTGACAGCAATAGAAGAAGATCACCGAAGGAGCTGCTACACTGGATGTAACGACCATGATCCAAAGACAGCATTACTGTAACAGAATTTTGTTGATGGGAAAACTGATTTCCTTATTTTTGTATATCGAGTTAAAATAGGACTTACAATGTAATCTGTTGTAATAGATGTCTCTTTAAAAAGAGGAGACATCTACATTAGAGGGGGACGAATAGACTGCGGGAAAGGTCTAGTTGAAGGAACAGAACTGGAATCCTTTTGTAACATGACACATTAATGGATGAATAAAACCTTGTTATGAACATTTATTTCTAGTTCTTGTCTCCCGGGGAATCTTGTGAGAAGGAAAGGGCCCACCTTCATCACAAGATTCACCCATTATATTTCTGCAATGTGTTAAGTGTGTCTTTTATTTATGCCTTGTTAACAGTATTGTTTATTGAATATTGTTTATACATTATTGCTGAAACTATGTTTTCTTTCCAATTGATTGCTGCATTATTTAGTTTATCCACAGTTAATTCATGAGTGTTTCATTGGCAATTGAGTTTACAGAGTGAGTTGGCAAGCTTGGTAATCAGAAACAGGTGTTGAAGATTCTCGCTCCGGGAATAGGGTCATGTTCTCTGTTACAGCATAACTAGTGCTTTCCTTTGCAGATTGATTCTTTTTCATTAGATTACTCCTTTAATGAAATTAAGCATTCTTTGGTAGTTGTCTGCAATAGATTGTTTTTGTTGTAACTCAAAGTGGAGCTTCAGTTTTCTTGAAGCAAGGAGTGACTAGTTTTTACTACAACTTTTATTGCTTTTAAGATTGAGTACATATAGTGCGTAGTTGCCTTTGAAAAAAACAGACTTCCCTGGGTTGAAAATTTATGTAGCACTTGGTTGTTTGAATTAATAAGCAATTAAAGTGACCAACACATACTAAAACCATCCACAAACTAATTCAATAGAGATTAATTTCTAAGATAAGTAGATAACAACTTTAAGGAACAATTCTTTAATATAATCAGTGACACCATATTCATATTAATTCTAAGTTTAGACTTTAACAAGAACATATATATCTTAATGACATAAAATAACTTCTAACACATATAGTGCACTTGTGCTTCATCGGTATACCTACCCTAGTCGATAATTTATGTTGACAATTCAAGGACATTAAATTGCCTAAACATTTTGGCATTGTTGTTGGGAAAGTACAAATAGAAGTTTAAAAAAAAAATCATTAATTCAAAACATGATATGCGTAGGGAAAGAGACTCTACAGGTAGATTTGTAGGACGAGGAAGAAGTTTAATTCCCACAAATCCACTTCACCTTGATTTTGAAATTCTACACCACCTACTCAAACCCAAATTCCATTTTCAGGTCGACAAAGACTTCCTAAAGTCTCAAGATCAGAAATCCAATCCAGAACTTCATCTACTTCATCTACTGAAGCTGTAATTGAAGAAAATCCTATATCCCCAACTATAGGAGTAGTTTTTCTATCCTCCACTAGTGAAAAAATTTTGGGAGAAGAATTAGAAGTTCCTAGTGAAGAAGACGAACATGAAACCTATTTTGAACAACCATTGATAGAAGAACCAAAAGAATTAGAAGAACCCTATATTAATTTTGAGGAATCTATCATGGCTGAAGAAGGGGAAGGAGAGGTACACAATGTCAATGGTGAGGAAAATAGGATTGGAGGAGGTAGAGGTAGAGGTAGAGGAGGAGGTGGAGATAGGAATAGAGGAGGGGGTAGAGGTAGAGGAAACCAAGATATTTTTGGATTTCCTATTCTCGATGAAGATACAACTCTCACAATGAAGAATATATCACCCTCGATTCTTCCTAATTTCCACGGAAAAAGAAATGAATACCTAGAGACATTTCTCTTCGAATTTGAGGTATTATGTAGATCATATGACTATCTATATGATGCTCAAAAACTAAAATTGTTCCCTGTTACCTTAAAAGATTCAGCATTAAAATGGTTCATGAGTCTAGGAATGCATTCTATAAGAACATGGGAACAAATGAAAGAGGCTTTCCTAGGCAAATATAGAGATTATTGTATGCCTAGTAACCTTAAAGATGAAGTCTTCAAAATGACACAAAAGGAAGATGAAAATCTTGAAGACTTAGTAGAGAGATTTGTCTACAATATTAAAAGAGAAAAAATGGACAATTTGGATGAGGAAACTTTAAAATCCCTCCTGCTTAAAGCTATTAAAGATGAATGGATCGATCTCCTTAACTTAACTGGGAAAGGAGATATTTCTCAATTACCATTTGTAGATATTTGTGATTTATGTGTACATATCTCAAGGGGTAAAGCATGAGTTGGAAAGAGTCCTAGAGACCCTCTCTTATCAAGAATTAATAAATCCGCAGCCAAGATAGTTAGCAAGGAAGAATTAGGAAGCTTGGTTGATACCTTCAAAATAGATATTTTAGGGAGTCTAAGTGAACAAATAGACACCCTTAAAATACAGAACAAGAAAAAATCTGAAAATGTTGCATTATCTATTTTCTGTCCTAGATGTCGAAAGAAACACACACTAAGAGAGTGTCCCTTAGATTCAAAGGCTATAGAAACTTGTGTCATATGTGTAGATAATCATGATACTAAGGAATTTCCTTCTTTACTAGGTCTCAAGGATGTATTTAATGATGAAGGAATACCAGAACAAGTAGACCCTCTCTACTTTATAGCCAAGAGACCATGGAAAAACTCTCAACCAAATCAACCACAAGGCTTCAGACCCCAACAATTTTCTCATTCTTCACAAAATAATTGGAATCCATCTTGGTAGCCTTGGGCTCAGCCATAATCACAATCTTCAAATCAAGGATGGAAAATTCCTTATGGGGCTTATGCTCAATATCAACAATATTCACCATCCTATCTTCCACTACAATTTCTACCCCAATCTAATCAAATTCCCCAAGCTAATCAATTACCTCAAATCGAAGTTCAAAATCAAAACCCACAGCTCTCCCTACCATTTCCACAAAAACCAAATCAACTACCCGCTCAACCACTTCTGAATCCTAATAATAAAATACCACAACAACCTGTTTACAACATGGAAGGGAAAAATCCTCAAACTTATGTAATAACTCCACTAAATCTAAATAATGTCCAATTAAGGCCTGCAAGAGTGTTACAAATAAAATCCCTTGTTTTTATTTAGGAAACGACACCAAATCTTCCAAAAGATAAAAATCAATATGAAGAACCAGAGACCTCTCTTCCTCAAAAAGAAAATAATCAAACAAAAAATGTTCCAATAAATACTCCTATCATAGAACAACCCTCGGTATCAATTACACCACCTTTCCCTGAACGGTTGAAAATTGATGAAGAAGTAGAAAAACAAATTACATTGCCTGATTACGATATGTTGGATGAATTAAGAAATGTTTGTATCAAAATTCCTTTGTTACAATCCATAAAAGAAATACCAATCTTTGTGAAAACAATTAAGGAATTAAGTACTCAAATATCAGGAAGAAAAAGAAAGGACATAAAAAGGATTCAATTAGTCGGAAAAATTACAAACATCATGATGGGGAAAATGACAACTCAAAAATATTTAGATCTACAAAGCCCCATTGCAAAAAATCACATCAACGGAAATGAAATCCCAAACAGACTGATTGATCTAGGAGAAACCATAAACATAATGAGTAAACAAGTTATGGACTCACTTAGGCTTCCTAACCTGCAATACATACCAACACTATTACAATTAGTAGATAGGTCTGTGATCAAACTTGATGGTGTGTTGGAGGATGTTTGTGTATCCTTAGATTCTTGGGAATATCCTATTGATTTCATGGTCTTAACACCCAAGAATAATTTAGGAGGAAATCCATTAATCCTAGGAAGACCTTGGTTAGCTACAGATGATGCTTTCATCGGTTGTCAATCAGGTGACATGTTTATTTCAAATGGAAATTCTACAAAGAAATTTACATTATACCCTCTTGCAAGAGCAATAATAGAAACAAAAAATGAAGAATGGATAGATGATGAAGATGATATGCAACCTGTTTTTAATACTAAACAAGAGAGGAAGACCAAATTTTAAATCTATTGGAAAATAATGAATCTTCCTCACATTATGATCATAGTCGAAATGAATATCTCTCATCTAGACAAGTATCATTGCTCTCTATGGAAAAATTTGGGAATTCTTTAATAGAAATATTTCCAGGTAAAACTTTGAATGTTAATGAAAACTTGGAAGAACTACAAAAGAATCAATTGGTGGAAATCTTACAGAAACATTCTTCTGCTTTTGCATGGGAATACACTGATATGAGAGGAATTGATCCTAAAACTTTCATGCATCATATCTATATTGAAAAAAGTGAAAGACCAATTAGATAGCCACAACGAAGAATGAACCCAAATCTAAAAGTTAAGGAGGAATTGCAAAAGCTATTAAATGTAAATTTCATTTATCCGATATCAGATAGTGAATGGGTTTCACCCTTAGTAATTGTTCCAAAGAAAAATGGAAAATGGAGAGTATGCATCGATTACAAGGAATTGAATAAAGCAACATTAAAAGACCACTTTCCACTACCTTTCATAGATCAAGTCTTAGACACATTAGCAGGGAAAAAGTATTTTTCATTTTTGGACGGTTTTAGTGGATATAACTAGATTCAGGTAGCACCTGAAGATCAAGATAAAACCACATTCACCTGTCCATGGGGAACTTATGCTTACTGAGTACTTCCCTTTGGATTATGCAATGCTTCGGCAACATTCCAAAGAGCAGTCCTCGGAATTTTCTCTAATCTTATTCATGATTGTGTGGAAGTATACATGGATGATTTCACAGTTTATGGTGATTCTTTTAATGAAGCACTTGGAAATTTAGAAAAAGTGTTAATAATATGTAAAGAAACAAATCTTTCGTTAAGTCATGAGAAATGTTTCATGATGTTTAACGAAGGAATTGTTTTAGGTCACCATATTTTAGGAAATGGAATTAAGGTGGACTCATCTAAAGTCGAAGTCATTTCTAAGTTATCAGTGCCAAACTGCCAACGAGATGTTAGAAGTTTTCTTGGTTTTACTGGATACTATAGAAGATTTATAGAAAACTTCACAAAAATTGCATCTCCACTCTTTAAACTTCTTACCAAGGACTGTGAATTCAAATGGGATTCTGAATGTCAAACTGCCTTTGAAACTTTGAAAAAGAGAATTTCTGAAGCACCTATTTTAAAAGGACCTAATTGGAAATTACCTTTCCATATCTCAACTAATGCTTCAGATTCAGCCTTAGGAGTTGTGTTAGGGCAAAAATATATTACTCCTTATGCAATCTATTATACCAGTAAAAAATTAACTCCTGCATAATTAAATTATACTGTAACTGAGAAGGATTTTTTAGCTATAGTTCATGCCATTAACAAATTCAGAAATTATATAACTGGCTATGAAACTTTCATGTACACAGACCATTATGCCATTAGATACCTAATGAATAAACCAATCACTAGTGGGAGAATAACCAGATGGATCTTATTATTCCAAGAATTTAACATCAACATTCTAGATAGACCCGGAAAACAGAACACAATTGCTGAATTTTTATCTAGAATTAAAAATGATAATAATGATCAACCTATAGAGGATAAATTTTCTGATGAATATCTTTTTGCAGTATCTACTAAATCACCTTGGCGTGTAGATATTGCTAACTATTTAGCTACAAGGAAATTTCCATTTCATTTGTCTCCTAGAAAAAAAAAGGAGAATAGTCCACAATAGCACATCTTATTCATGGATAAATGAAGAGTTATACAAAACAGGACCAAATCTCATCATTAGAAGATGTGTTCAAGAGGATGAAATACTAGAAATACTTAAAGCTTGCCATGATGAACCATGTGGAGGACATTTTTCTGACAAAAGAACTGCTTATAAAGTCTTACTTTTAGGATATTATTGGCCTTCCATTTTCATGGATACCAAGGAATATGTTAAAAGATGTGATAGTTGTCAGAGAATGGGCAAACCCACTCTTTCAAACGAAATGCCATTACAACCACAGGTACTCATTGAACCATTTGAAAAGTGGGAACTAGATTTTGTTGGACCAGTTAGGCCACCTTCAAAGCAAAAGAGGTATATTCTTGTATGTACTGATTATGTCACTAAATGGGTAGAAGCTAAATAACTTTCTTTTGCTACTGAAAATGTTGTAGTTTCATTTCTTTTTGAGGATATTTTCACTCGTTTTGGTGTTCCAAGAGAAATTGTAACAGATCAAGGAACACAATTCACATCCAGATTAGTGCAGAAGCTTGTGGAGAAATACATAATCAAACATCGAAAGTCTACTCCATACCATCCGCAAGCCAATGGAAAATTTGAGTCTACAAATAAGGTGATTGAAACAATCCTTACCAAGATTGTACACTTACACAGGAAGGAATGGGCAAAAAAGCTTCCAGAAGCTTTGTGGGCTTATAGAACTACATGGAGAAGTACTACAGGACATACTCCCTATGAACTTGTGTATGGGAAGCAAGTCTTACTTCCAATAGAGTTCCAGATCTAGACTTATAAAACAACAGTCCAGCTAGATCTTGACCTATTAGAAGCACAGAAGCAAAGGATGAAACAACTTAATGAGCTTGATGAAATAAGACAAGAAGCCCTCCAAAGAACCAGCCTAGTTCAACAACAGAGATCCAGATGGCATGATAAGTACATTAAAGAAAGATAATTTCATCCAGGAGATAGGGCATTACTCTTTGATTCAAAGTTCAAAAATTTTCAAGGGAAATTCCAAACCCACTAGCTTGGGTCTTATGAATTTGAAAATGTCTTTGACAATGGTGCAGTTAGAATCAGGACTATTGATGAAGAGAAAATTCCTCTTTTAGTAAATGGACATCGACTCAAACTTTATCAGAAGCCATTGACAAAAGAAGAATTTGTCAAAATTTTCCAAGATAATTCAAAATTGAAGATGGTCGAAAAGTGTTCTTCTTTTCCACCTTAAAAATTTTACTTTTCTAAAAAAAAAAGAAGGATAAAAGTAATAAATAAATAAATTATATATATATATAGATATATATAATATTAAAAATAATAATAATAATAATAAGAGGTATAAACATGAAAACCAACATGTTGTTGGCATGTTTATACAGAAAATTTGAAGTGAAAACCAACTCCTGTTGGCACCTTAAATTTTCTTTTCAAAAATAAAGTTCCTTTCTTAAAGTTATTTTTTCTCAGCTATAGAATCAACAACTTTCTGTAGCTAGGACAAGTTTCTGTAGCCCTAATAAAATTTTGAAGCCCACTTGACAGGAACACTTGGTGATTCGAATTGAAGGATAATTGACAGTGCAAAGTACCTACAGGAGATATCAAAGAACAATTAAGGTTAACAAATTTAATCAAAGGTATGTGATACTTTAATTTAACAATGAGGATTAATATATTGCATATATGAACTAAGAGGACATAGCATTTCCAAAATAAAACGAAATCATTGCAAACTAAGGGTGAAGGTCGCTTGTCAAAATCATCATAAACCACCACTTAAAATACCTGTCTTGTCCCTATTCCGAATCCATTGAAGTAATCACTGAATCATTATTTTGAATGCACTCCAACAATCAAATTCATTCCCATGGCCTTCATTATAATTCACCTACTCTTCCATTTCTTCGAATTCATATAGCCTTTCTATCTCTCCGCCACTAACGGAAACCTTACCAACGCCATTTCTCCTGTCAAAGGAATCACTCCTTGAGATGAATCATCCTCCATAATGGGTGTTATTATCCGAACCGAGCTAGCAGGAAAGAAATTCTTAGAAGGATATCCTTAGACCAGGGAGTTGTTGCAAAAAATACAATGGTTACAATTCATAGAGAAATTTGACGGTTTCCACAGGGAAGTGACGAAGACTTTTGCATGCTTTCTTGATGGAACAGAGGTTGAAATAGGAGACATTAAGTTCACTATAATAGAGTCTCTGACCATAGAAGCTACTGAATTTCCTAGAAGCAGAGATAAATGGTTCAAAAATAGGGGAATCAATGGAGAATATTGGAAAGTCTTCCTGAAAAATCCAAACATGGACACAACAGTATTCAAGAAAGGTATTCCTAGTACAACCCTTAAGAGTAAATGGAGGAATTTAATTCTCATATTTCATAAATGTATTACTTGTGAGGTTCGATTTGGATACATGTATTTCTACCACATTAGGATAATAATGAATTTTTGTGAGGAACACCAAATGAATATTCGTTATTTCCTCTTGCATAGTCTTAAGAAAATGTCCAAGAATGTTTGAAAGAATATTCAATTCATAGACAATACCATGTATCGTCATGGATTGGTAAAGATCTTGGTTTAGTTCCACCTTCAGAGTGTAGGGTATAACTGGGAAAATTTCCTGGTAAGAAACCATTTTGAAGAAAAAGCTCCGGAATAGTGCATCAGTAGTAGAACCCTCAGGGGAAAGAAGAGAATAGTGGAAACAATAAAAGAACCCCAGTCTCAATAGGAATTATCAGAAGATGAACTACCCATAGTGGATATTTTGCATAAAATGAAAAAGGGAAAACTTAGAAGGAAGAAAGCTAGCAAAAGAACAGAAGATTTACCACAAATAGAGACCCTTCCTCAGGAAGAAAAGCCAAAAGCCAAAAGAAGGAAAGCACAGGGATTACAGACCTCGGGACTAAGGAGGAGTACCAAGTTGAACATAATGCAATAAGCAGTCTCAGGAGCTACAAAATATATTGCTCTCGAGGAGAATGAGCCAACTGAAAAACTTGAAGTTTCCTCGGAAGGATCACCAAAACTATCACCAAGAGTATCATCACCACCCTACAGTTCACCTCCAAAAATTCCAGTGCACAATCCAAGTGTTGATCCTGTTAAAAAAGATATTTATGACTATATAGATTCATTAGAAAGAAAGGAAGAAGCTACTAAAGAATCAATCTAAAGTCCTGGAGAAGGAAGTAATCAGTTCAATGAGCCACAAGAACCTTCAGCATCTAATGTTTTAAAGAAACAAATCTTTGAGCTGGAGACATTGAATAGATATCTCAAGAATGAAAATCAGACATTGAAAGCACAAAATTGGATTCAAATTGCAAAGAGTGACAACCTTATCCTTCATTTGAGTTTGTGGTACAAAAGAACAAAAAGTTGAAGAAAGAGAACATGGCAATGCAAAGAGAAATCATCAACCTAAAATATAAAATCCTCATGAGGAAACCAAGGATGCCAGTGGTTGCTAGAACGAAGAAGAAATTGAATCCTAAACAATTAGAAGGCACAAGAGAATGACAATGATGAATTGTATGAGGACATACAAAACCTCTAGCGTGGGGAATGTAGAGTCCAAGGACTGTCTTACCTTGACACCCTTTTTGCCTACACTTCTTCCTTTTTTCCTATACATATCACCTAAATAATGCAATAGACACAATATTTTGTTAAAGGTAAGCACTTAAATGTCTTCTTCTTCATATTTGTTTATATACCTTATTGTTTTGTTAAAGTATGCATTTGGCTACGGAATTGGCCAGTTTCTATAGCTAATCCGGATTTCCACAGCTACCTCCATTGTTAACAGGGTTCAAATGCTCCAGCTCAGCAAAGGAAGATATGGATAGATGAGGAATGATCCCCTCATGGATTATTTCCTATTATCTCGAGCCAATCCATCAAGAAGAACGCACAATAACATGGTCAACCTCAAATTCAACTGCAAGATTATCGTCGGGACAAAGATCGAGTTTTCACGAAATCTTATCGATTTGCTTTTCCAAATAGTAAATCGATTATTCAATGATATAGTTTGATTTAATAGGATCAAAATAAAGATAAGTAGGCTTGAAACTCTTGTACTGCTATACAGAGAAGTATTATAAAAGCAATAGCCGCTCTGTGTTTTAGGTGCGTGCCAATATATGTAAATTTTCAGAACATCTTGTTAAACTTGTTTGCGAGTAATAGAGTTGGCTTATGTTTTCCATACTGTGTTTATTGGAGATTGTCGAATGTTTCGTGGAGGGCCCCTACGTCCAGTACAGGTCTTTAACCAATTGCACATAGATTTCTTTATCTTACATGCTCTGTTTTGTGTTTTGAAATGTGGTATGATGGAATTTGCAATTGAATCATTGTCTGCATAAGCAATTTCCTTTGCCTTATACGTAACTTAATTCTGTCATTTCATTTGTTTTTTATCTGGTACAGTTTGATCATTTTCCTTTCTTTCTACCTAGTGTAGTTCAACTATTTCATTTTCATAGCGTAGTTGATTTTCAGTTTATCATATTTATGACTTGTTTGGATGAAGTTGAATGAGTAAAAGAGTGACAATTATTTTCTTGACAATTAAATTCAGACATCATTCATTTACAATCTGATAGAATATATCTCTTTAGCACATAGTAATTGAGGCTTGGCTGCAGCATAAAATTTAGAGATAAAATCCAAAACAGTCTAACAAGAGTAAAGCTTAGAATCACACTTAAACCATCCACAAACTGATTCAATATAGATTAATTTCTAAGATAAGTAGCTAACAACTTTAGGGAACAATTCTTTAATATAATCAGTAACACCATCTTCATATTAATTCTAAGTTTAGACTTTAACAAGAACATAGATATCTTAATAACATAAAATAACTTCTAGCACATATAGTGCACTTATGCTTCATTAGTATACCTACGCTGGTCGATAATTTATGCTGACAATTTAAGGACATTAAATTGGCTAAACAAGGCCTCTTTCATTAAGTGCTCAAATTTGTGTTTACATGGATTTACATTACTCTGAATGTAAATATTATGTCTCCAATGGCTTCAAAATAATAACAAACCCCTAGCTGGGCTTTTGCTGGGTTCAATTTGGCCAAAATATCAAGAAGTTATGCTCTCCCAAAGTTTCCTCTACTAACTGCTCTACAAACTGCACTAGACTTCTAACCATCCTACGAATTATGCCTTTCCATGGCGCGTCGAGCGACAATTTCTCTCAGTGTCAGTGAGATTTGCACCAAAAATTGATGCAAAATGTCACTTAGTTAAATTTCCCAGTAAGGCCTTGGGTGAAAAACCAAGGCCACATGGGACCATGTGCCCCAGGGCAAGGGCTAACCGCCAGCCCCTGTCGGCATAGCCCCTGGGCCTTCGACAATTGGTTCCATGTATGGCATAAAACCTGGGGCCATCCCCAAAATTACATGCCCTAAATCCAAGTTCTGCACCAAGCGCTCTGTGGTGGAGGCATGTGGTTATATGGCGGCATGTGACCGAGGTTGATCCCCAAAATTTCCGCTCCCGTTGCAACAACCTCCACCAAACAAATGTTGTGTTTACATGGTGTAATGTGACTAGGGCTGGTCCTCATGTTTCTGCCCTCAAATCTGTTGGCTCTATGGTATAACGTTGTGGTCCGGTGGTTGTTTAATGTTGGTGCCGAAACCATGGGCTGGGGCTAAGCTTGTGCCCTTGGCTCCCCTGCCTACGATCCTATGGGCATGGGGTGACCAAGGGCTAGGGCTTAGCCCTGGCCCTGTCCCCCAAATACAATTTGCATAAACTTTATATAAAAATTTTCCACTATACCTTGTAAGAACTATCACGTGCCCTAGCAGTAAGGCGCTGAACTGTTGGTTTGGAGGTTGTGTGTTTGACTCTCCTGGAGGTAGTTTGGCCGATAACAAAATTTTAATGAACCTCAGGGTGTCGTGTGGCATTCCCCCATTGGTCCAACTCAAAAACTAAACCACCAATAAAAATCAACCAAATCCGAACCAATCAGCATAGGACACTTGTCAACCTATCATTGGTCCAAAATGTACAGTCATCCTACCTAGTCACCTTTCCTAGTCATCATACAAATTGCCCAGTTAGCAGTTCTACAACCAATCTGCACTTTTTTTACCTGTTTGGGAAAATGATCAGAATGTGATATTGGGAGCATACGATATTGGTTTTGAGTGAGTCAAGTTGCATTGGATTCAGGTCGTCGAGATCTATGCTCTTGTACAAGTTTCGAGCACTTTTGAACACTTTGAATTTTGAGCACTTTATTGATCCCTTGGATCACTCCTCCCGACTGGAAGCTTTTGGACCTCCAAAAGACTACTTTCATTCAAATAACAGATGAGGGTATAGTCGGACCTGCTTCTTTGTCTTCGCCTGGGTGAGAATCCCGATTGATGGGATCGCATGTGTGTGAACCATAACATCAAAACTCTTGAATACTCGTGCATGGGAAGCCTGTATGCTAGTGATGAGTTGTGGGAGCTCATCATAGTTCCGGATATGACTCTGAACATGTGCATTTAGCTTGACCGCATTATCCCTCATCATCTTAGGTAAGTGAAGTGGGGCTCCCTTGTACTTCAATGTCTATGTTTGCATGTCATCAACGGTAGCATGCACGTTCATCAAGATACAAGCTCTTCTAGCACATCATTGCTGCCATCCGTTGAGATGGACAACTTCCTTGTACACGGTACCAAACTTGGAGTATAATGCTCTCATAACTGTGTCAAGGGACAATAATTCATCCAGTATTGCCTTCTTTAGTTTAGCTTGAGTAGACATTGTCACCAAGTCTCCTTTGGTCGTTTCTAGTTCCTTTGCTATTCGCTCATTCTTAGCTATTAGGAAGCGAACACTTGAGCTAGTGGCATCGACATACAATCTAGTTGCATCGGCCAAGGTAGTTGGGTGTTTGTCACGATGACTCATTCCTCCACTTGTGTAAGAGACGTATGATCCTACAGAGTTGACGCTCTGCGAGACTGCACAACCCTATGTTGGGATTCGTCGAATGAGATGTTGTGCATCTCTTCTTCCAGCTGATCACCAAGTATCTCAGTGCCTCCTTGGTCATTTGAGACTTTCTCATCATCTAAATGCATTTAAGCGGGTGAGTCAACCTCTTTATGGTGAGGCATGAGGTCGGTGTTCTGTTCCAACTCCTACTGCTCCATGTCTGCATCCAACTATTGGAGTGCTTGTTCTATCTCATGAGAAAAGTCTCACGCCTAGGATGGTTCACCATGTTCCCCTGATGCCAGATATTCAGATGAATCAACTACTTGTATAGGAGCTACTTCATCTGTTTGCACATGTTGCACCCCCTGCTGTATCTACTACTATTGTGCTTCCCTCTCCTATTTGCGCAGCTCTTGTTCCTGTTGGAGTTGCTCCCTCAACTCATGCAACACCTTCTCTGCTTCTTCCATTCTCTTCTTATCCCTCTACCTTCAAGCGATTCGCTTTTTACGTTGGTGCCTCTTTTCCTTTGTAGCCATAGATGCTTGCTCTACAAGTGGATCTGCTCGAAACTTGCAGCTTTTCTCCTTCTCCATGCGATCAACAATCTTCATCTTCTCTTTGTCACACACTAGTATGATTTCCTCTGATGCCACTGCTGCTACTAGTGCTCTTTGTGATACTGCTTCATGTTGCTTTGCTAACCACTCCACAGTGAAGCCGACCAGTTCATTGGGTCTAAAGAAACTATAGCAATATCTCCATGGGTCCTCCTCAACCTAATGAAATGCCCCACGGATCTAGTTAAACTGAACTCTCGTGCAGTGATCCTTCACAATGCAATGTGGTTCATACAGGTTGTAGCTTTGGAGGTCGAGTGGGTACTTCTTCATTTTTTCTGCTTCGACATCTGCTTGCTTGATACTCTAGATCTCATATAATCCAATCCGCAACGGAAGAGCGAGCCAAGGTGCTTTCTTCTTCCAATGCAGTCTAGCTGTCAATCCTGCCGAGATGTGATATGATACTTCTTGCATGACAAGTACATCCAAGGCATACAAATTTGCAATGCCTCCATTGCTTCCTTTGACATATAGGGTGGATCCTGTTCGAATATCATCTTGTACACTGGGGTGACAAAATGATCGGACAGCCGTGTGATTACTTCTCTGAAGCTGCATTCGGACAACAACTTGAAATATGTGTTCACAGCAATCTCCGCCGGTGACCATTCCCACTCCAAGCCCGAGAACTCCTGTCGAGCATAGACTACATCTAGGATGTAGGGAGACATGTAAATATCTGCATGCATACCTCCGGGTGACTATCGAGCCTTCGTTACTTGTTCCTTCAGCAGATGAGCCAATATGTCGGACCGGTTACATGGTTTTCCTTATCTAGCCAGTTGGTCTAGTGCAACCACCCAACTCTATGGGAAGGTTTCTGTGCTTGCTTGGCCATACAGTCGACATGCAAATATGACCAAGTATTGGTATGCCTTGCTTAGTATCTTTATCTTGTAGATCTGGTTGGGTGTTAACCTGAATCGAGCTGGCTCCTTTACCTAGTTCTTTAGAATGTCTCTGGAGTTAATAGTACTGTTGGGTAAGCTGAATGGAATCCTCATGAAATTCATGAGCTCTCACATCTGATACATCTCATCATAATCTCATGCCCAGAAGGTCGCAAGCTTCATCCCACTGACACTTCTCAAGGTCATCGTCTTGGGATCAGTGTGAGAGACAATCCAATGTATCATGTCTGCGGATGGGAATGCGGGATATCTGCATGCAATCCAGTACAAGCCAGACTTGTGAATGTTCAGGTACACCTGACAGTCTTCGAGGTCTTCCCCAAAAGTTCCTACAAATGTTTCATTGACCTCTTATCACTTCAGTTTGATGTCCTTGTCTAGATACAACTTTGTATCTTCATAGATCGATAGATGATCAAAAATGGATCTAGTTTTGCCTCCAGATCAAATTCTTCAAATGCATATGAGAATAATACCAACTTAAAGTGCTCTTCAAGAGGATTCTAACAATGTGAATGGTGCATAAAACTGAGTTCGTATGAAGAAGTTGTGGCTAATCAAAGTTTTGGACAAATTAGGGAAAAAAAAGTCAAAAATCAACCAGAAAGTCAAAGTCAACCCATAAAGTCAACGATCAAAGTCAGAGAAGGATGATGTCAGCAGAGGCAAGTGGCATCTTGGGGACATAACATGTGTCCTTGATGACGTTAGCACGCCTATGTGGCCTAGATGATGTTGGCAGTTTGTGATTGGTTTGTGATGTTGACTGGGAAACAAGTGGTCCAATCCAGGGCTGACACATGGCAGCCCAGATTTTGCCTAATTTGGCTTGATTTCAAAAATTTTGAGGGTCAGGGAGGATCGAGCCCCTGTCCTCCCGAAAATGCTAAGTTTTCGCTGGAATGGTGCACTAATCGGGCTACAGAAATATTGTTAAAGCAATGCGATAAGGTTATATTTATTGTATAATGTTGGTAGCACCGCGACCGCTGACCAATTAACATGGAAAAAAACTATATCGTATTACAAAAAATCTGCCGGAACGTTATACATATATGCCACCATATCCATCGAGTGCCAAATATCCATCGGGAGTTCGAGCGGTGGGTTCGATCCGCCGACCTCCGAAAAGACCATATATACAACGACTTAACTTTACGTCCGAGTACTGTAATACCAAGAGAAGGCCTTGGTAAACCAAGCACCCAAAACATTACTTAAACTTTGCAAAGCCAAATCCAGAAGCCAGGAGTGCGCACAGTTTCCAAGGCGGTTTTGTCCAAGGCAGTGGTCTTGCACAATTTTTGAGGCGGTTTTGTACCAGAGGTGGTTTTGCAGGGTCTTCAGGGGCTCTGGAGGTCACTTTGTCAAAACATGGTCGAGTTTATACTCATTTTTCTCGAAATTTTGAGCTCGTCGCAATGGTGAGGTTTGTTTTGTCATCTGAGCTTTTGTTTTCGAGCTCATATCTGTAAAAGTATTTTGAAGGCAAATAATGCAATCAACACTGGAAGCTAAGGACCCAGAGACGTAACCAAGAAGTCTGGTGAACTCCGTTATCACATGGTTGTTATTTGATGTGCTTGAATGTTGTCTTATTTTCTTATTTTTCTTTATGCTATTCACAATCTTATCGATCCGTGGATTAAATAACATAATCTTTCTCACATAGACGTCAATAATACCTTTTTAATTATCAGATCAAGAGGTATCAGAGCTTTATGGCTTTTAAGGTTTGACAAGGTCATGTAAAGACTTGAATGCTTACTATGTTAAAGTTCAAACAAGGAGAAGGAGAGCTTGTTGAAGCAAATCCAGAAATTGGATGGATCTTTTCACAAAAGAAGATAACGGAAGAACACCCATTCGGGACAAAAGCTAACTTCGTTGATAGCCTCATGATGATACGTGCGGCGATAGAAGAGATGTACAATGAGTTTAAAAAAAAAAAAATGGAGGCACTTCATCACCTAAAGGGGAAAAAGGATCGAGGGAAAATCCTCCCCCACCACCTCCTCCATCATCACCATCATTGTCATCATCGTCTTCTTCTCATAAATCTAGTTCTTCTAAAAAGAAAAAGAAGAAATCCTCTTTGATCAAACTAGATGTAAATTTTGATTTGCTAGTTTATGATGGTGAGCTTAATGCTGAAAAGCTTGATAATTGGATAATACAAATTGAAGTGTATTGTAGGGTGCAGAAAATTGTATCAGAAAGAAAGAAGATCCAGCCTGCAAGCCTTCGTCTTGGAGGAACCGCACTTGTCTGGTGGGAAGGCAAAAAACAAGCAGATCTCCAAAATCATGGTAAAATCATTTTGACATGGAATGAATTTTTTTCTTCTATTAAAAACAATTTTATCCTTTGGCTTATATGTAGCAAGCTATGATGAGTTAGCAAACATTGCGTTAGTTAAAAGGTCAAAGTGTGCAAAGTTACACTTAGGAATTTCGTAAAAGAGCTTTGACACTAGGAATATCATTGGACTCTCCATAGACGTTACTAAAATACATAAGTGGATTACATAGTTATTTGAAGCATACCATACTGATGTTTAATCCGATTAGCTTAGATGATGTATCAATTCAAGCAACTCATCTAGAGGCTAGGGGTAAAACTGTATCTCATGATGTTGGAAAGTCATTTAAATCTACTGAAATCAAGAATAAAGGAAAGAAGAAATAGAAATGGAAGGAAAAGAAAATGAACACTATGAAGAAAGAAAAGACTTCATGCACTCACTGTAAAAAGGAAGGGCATGATGAGGCACACTGTTGGGCATTGCATCCAGAATTGAAGCCAAAGAAGTTCAGGAATAAAGAGCGAAAGAATGTTACTACTACAAAGGACTTGGGATCAGATTCAGGTGACAAAACAACAATTACAGCTACAGGTATAAAAGGTAAAAATTCTAAAGCAACTACAAGTACTTCTTCGCCTTCTATTGATAATGAAAATGACGAGAGGAAGAGAAATGAGCTACTTTGCATAAGATTCATTTCCAAACACATAAAAATTGATACTTTATTTGATAGTGGCTCTCAAGTTAATTTGATTTCTGAAGAAATTGTAAAGAAATTGGGTCTAGAAATAAAACCTCATAGAAAGCCATACCCATTGGGTTGGGTCTATGATAAAACTAAACTACAAGTTATGAAACAATGCAAACTTTGTTTTTCTATTGGATCGGATTTTGTAGATGAGGTTGAGTTAGACATAGTCCCATTAGATATATGTGGAATCATATTAGGGAGTCAATACTTGTATGATAGACATGTTGTCTTCTATCAAAGGGAAAATAAGTATCAACTCACTAAAGATGGAATTGAATATGTTGTAAGAGCTCATAAACTCAAAGATAACTACTCTCTCATAAACACAGGACAGATCAAAAGAATTATAAATTCAAGTAAACAATTTTTTCTTATGATTGTAAAAGCAAAGGATCTTGATAAATCTGACGCTTTCCAAGGCTGTAATCCTAAACAGAAACCAGATCTAATTAAAGTTGTTTCTAATTATGATATTCTGTTTCAAGAGCCTAAAGGGCTTCCTCCCAAGTGACAGATAGAACATGAGATTTATTTGCAGCTAGATGCTCCTCTTCCTAACATTGGAATGTATAGGTTATCAGCTCTAGAGAATGCAGAAATAAAGAAGCAGGTGCAGGAGTTGTTCGATCAAGGGTTTATTCGACCAAGCACTTCACCATGCGGATCACCTATTGTGTTGGTGCGTAAGAAAGATGGTTCGTGGAGAATGTGCATTGATTTTCGAGCATTAAATAAAATCACAATAAAGAATCGTTATCCACTTCCATGCATAGATGATCTACTAGATCAGTTGAAAAATGTAGTTTACTTCACTAAGTTAGACTTGCGAAGTGGCTACCATCAGATCAGGGTTTCAGAACAAGATGTATGGAAGACTTCTTTTAAAACAAAGCAAGGACTCTTTGAATGGATGGTTATGCCTTTTGGCTTAACCAATGCTCCAGCTACTTTCATGCGAGTCATGAACGATGTATTTAGGCCATTCATTGATGATTTTGTAATAGTCTACTTAGATGATATTCTTGTTTTTAGTAAGACATGGGATTAACATGTAAAGCATGTAAAGCAGTGATCTGAAAATGGGGCTCTTAGGCCCCTTGTCTACTTACAAGAACCTCTCCCACTTCCAAAGCTTTAAATATTCCCAAGTCTTAATGATTAACCAATGTTGAATTAACTATGTGCTTGAAGTAAGGTGTATGCTTAGGTTAATTTTAAACTGTTAATGTGCTATAAGTTCACAAAGCATATCGCAGTAAATAAGGTAGGAAATTCAATACAACAATAAGCAGTAATAATGCTTGTAAACAGGTGTAAGCTTAAGGTTGTTTAAAACTATTTATGTGTTGTAAATCTATTTTCTTAGACTGATATAAAACATATGACATTGAAACAATGCAACAAATGAGCATCACACATAAGACAGCAATTTAATTAGGAGTTCACCCAAAACTCTTGGGCTACATCTCCGTGAGCTCTAGTCAACTTGACTAGGCTCTCTCGGATTATGGCAGCAATCTTTTTACAAGCTCTCTGGCTCAACCCCATGGTTTAACACAGAAACAATGGGTTTAGAATGTCCTTCTGTCCCCAGCTCTGAAGCTCTCGGCCTTCTTTCTCTGGCTTTGCGTTGCCTTCTTATGCCTCTCAATCGTGCTCTCAGACTCAGCAACCCCTCTATCTCTATCATTGAACGAATTTTAAGCCTATCGGCACTTGTTTGTTCATTTCAGTTCTCGAGCTCTCTGGCTCCTGGTCGCTATCCCTTCATCTTCCTTCTGGAGCATTTAACAATCATTGCTAACGTCCCAAGGTATGGTGGCCACCTGTTTTGCAACGGAAAAGGCCACTGGCGCATTGAAATCCCAAAGATATCATTTCTTTGTTTACATAGAGAAATACACCGGAAACGCTGAAAAATCCACATAAATGCCTTTTATCGGACTTGAAAATCCCTTAAATCTGCTCTATAACCCTATCAGGTCCGCCTTTATGTCGCTTATCACATCCCCACCATTGATCTGGGAGATCTGAATCCAACGGCTGAGGTTCATTTCAGGTGGCTCTTTTGTACAGGGATTAACTGACTGATGAGGTTGATTTTCTCTCTCCTTAGCCTAGAAACGTGGCCGCTACTGTATGGGATTGGGCAGAGCCTGGCCCAAACCACTTACTACCTTTGGCCCGCCCAAAATCCCGCTTGTTTCCTTTGTATAAAAAAAAATACATTAAACACTGAAAATATCGAAAAAGGGCTTCATGGAAGACTTGAAATATTATACTTGTGCATTCATAAACCCCTTTCGGGTCTGGTTTCATCGCTTTATTTGCATTTCTTTGGTTTTTCATTCATTTAATGAAAATGTGATTTACATTGAAAAGCCCTTTTTCCAAACTTGAAATATTATCAAATATCGCTTATAATTTTATCGGGTCTAGCCCTTTTATCGATGTCGGGGGTCATCGATCGTCGATCGCCGATATCGGTGATCGCAATGTCACTCGGCCGGGGGTTTTGTGTATCGTCGATGCTGATTCGCCGGTCTGATCATCGGCAATCAGCAGATCTAGGTCCCGATATCGCATATCTGTCTGCCTCCGATCCGATCGATCGGATCGGTGGATCGGAGTTTCCTCCGCCTTCATGTAAATCCGGCCTTTGCCTTTTTCCGATGCGATTTCCCTTTTTAAGGGTTTTTTTGCCATTTTTAAGGGGTTTTGCCTCTTTTTTCAAAGAAACTAGGCATCTTCTACATGTGATAACTTCTGCATCCTAAGTCCATTTTAGCCCATTCAAGTTGTAGTAGATTTAGAAGAAAATGATCTCTGCAATGGGGCTATTTCCAAGAACTTCCTCGGACTTTCATTTTTCCTCTGTGAGGACCACTTAGACTTAGGAGTCTATCCAAAATCCATTTTGGATCAAGCAGGTTTTAGATGTGTTAAAAGAGAAAATATCTATGTAAAAATGTCAAAGTGTGAATTTGACAAAACATCTTTAAATTACTTGGGTTATGTTGTAGGGGGTGGTGAATTGAAGATAGGTCCTGCTAAGGTCGAAGTCATTGTAACTTAGCCTAAGCCCAAGTCTTTTACAGAAGTTAGAAGTTTATTACGGGCAGCACAATACTGGAGAAAGTTTATTGCTAACTTTTCTTTGATTGAGGCTCCTCTACATGCTTTGACAAGTGTGAAATAGGTGTTTCGGTGGGGAGGAAAACAGCAGAAAGCCTTCAACACAATGAAAGAAAGGACCAGTACAGTGACAGTACTAGCACTACCAGATCTTCAACAACCACTTGAGATCGAGACATATGCAAGTGAATATTCCATGGGGGTAGTGTTGATGCAGCACAGGAAGCCTATATGCTTTCATTCTGAGACATTCACATCAATAGTAGTTAATTGTCCTACATATGATAAGGAATTATATGCATTAGTACAGAGTTTTAAGAAGTGGAAACATTATATAATGGGAAAAGAAACAATCATACATACAGATCATCAACCACTTCAATATTTACACTCACAAACTAAATTGCAACAATCAAGACACTATCAATGGATGGGTTTCCTACAACAATTTCATCTAGTAATCAGATATAAGAAAGGCATACACAATAAGGTTGCAGATATGTTATCAAGACCAATTATAAGTGCATCCACAATACTTAAGCATAATTCAGTAATTCATGAAAGTTACATTGAACAATATGCTCAAGATACAAATTTTAAGGATGTATATGCAACTTTAAGTCATGGAAAGCAGGTAGAAGAATTGGATTATTACATAAGCGACAAACTCTTATATCATTTGGGAAAGTTATGCATTCCACAAACTGAAAGAGTTAATGTTATTCGAGAAGCACATACTTCTCTAATTTCAGGTCACTTTGGTGTAAGTAAAACAGTTGCACAATTACAAAGATTTTGCTATTGGCCTCGAATGAATGAAACAATTTCTAGATATATCAAAGGATGTACTATGTGTGCTACAAGCAAGCCAAGTAATAGAAAATTAGGCTTGTATAATCCACTTCCAATTCCTTCTCATCCTTGGGAAAGTGTATCAATGGATTTTGTGGGGGGATTAGCAATGTCTAGAAAAGGTCATGATTATTTGTATGTAGTTGTGGATAGGTTCAGTAAAATGTGTATTTTGACACCATGTACTAAATAGGTCACAACTGAACAAACTTCAAAGTTGTTATTTCAAAATGTATGGGTTCATTTTGGGTTACCCACTTCTATTGTATCTGATCGAGATTATCAATTTGTCGGGAAATTTTGGTCAAGTCTATGGGAACTCATGGACACAAAGTTAAAGAAGAGCACGGCATTTCATCTGCAAACTGACGGCCAAACAGAAGTATTCAATAGGAGAGTGGTACAATTTCTTCGAGGTTATTGCAATAAACATCCTAAGCTTTGGGATGAGTATTTGTGTTATGTACAACATGCTTACAACCATGCAAAACATTCTTCCACTCAAAGATTTCCATTTGAGACTTGTTTTGCTTATGTACCAAAGTCTCCCTTGGATTTTGTCTTTGGTAAAGACATAGCAGTTGATGGACACAACGATGTGGACAAAGCAACCAAGTTCATTGAACGAATCCAGGAAATTCACCAGGCAGTACAGGAACAGCTAGAAAAGAGCCAAGCATAATATAAAGCGCGACATGACAAGCATAGATTTGTGCATAGTTTTCAAGTTGGTGATCATGTTTGGTAGTACATCAACAAAGAAAGACTTCAAGGGGAAGGTAAAAAGTTGAAACCAATTAGATATGGTCCTTTCAAAATTCTTCATAAAATTGATGAAATTATTTCTGCCTAGATCTACCAGCTTATATGCAGATCTATTTTTTCGTAAATGTTGAAAACTTGTGATTGTATGAGCCTTCATTGATCAAAGATCGAGAAGAGAAAAGTTAAGTACCTTCCATAGAAGATTTTTTACCTGAGTATCTCAATGAGTTACAGGAGGACACAATTCTAGACAAAAGGATAAGGACTTCGTGACGAGGAAATATTGAGTATCTTCGAGTTGGACTCAAATTTACAAATCCAAGTAAAGCACAATGGATAGAGATTGGAAAAGTGAAGGAATCATATCCTCACTTATTCAACAACTAAAACCAACTTTTGGTGGTCCAAAAGCTTCCAATGGGGAGGAGTGATCCAAAATGGAGACAATTTTGCCTCCAAATCAAAGTCTTCAAATGCATATGAGAACTATAAGACCAAGTTAAAGCGCTTGCTAAGAGGATTCCAACGATGGGAATGGCACATAAAGCCGAGTTCGTATGAAGAAGTTGTGGCTAGTTAAATTTTTGGACAAATTAAGGCAAAAAAAAGTCAAAAGTCAACCAAAAAGTCAAAGTCAACCCAAAAAGTCAACGGTCAAAGTCAGAGAAGGATGATGTCAGCAAAGGCATGTGGCATCCCGGGAACATGACATGTGTCCTTGATGATGTCAGCATGCCTACATGGCCTAGGTGATGTTGGAAGTTTGTGATTGGTTTGTGACGCTGACTAGGCGACAAGTGAGCCAATCCAGGGCTGACACGTGGCAGCCCAGATTTTGCATAATTTGGCTTGATTTCCAAAATTTTGGGGGTCAGGGAGGATCGAACCCCTAACCTCCTAGAAATGCTAAGTTTTCATCAGAATGGTGCACCGATCGGGCTACGGAAATCTTGTTAAAGCAATGCGATAAGGTTATATTTATTGTATAACGTTGGTATCGCCGGAAAAAGACCAGACGGTCGAGGTCAGCCCCGTGACTGCTGACTAATTAACATGGCAAAAAAATATATCGTATTACCAAATATCTGTCGGAACATTATACATATATGCCACCAAATCTGCCAAGTGCCAAATATCCACCGGGAGGTTGGGTGGTGGGTTCAACCCGCCAACCTCCCAAAAGACCATATATACAATGACTTAACATTACGTTCGAGTACCATAATACCAAGAGCGGGGCTTGGTAAAATAAGTGCTCAAAACATTACTTAAACTTTGCAGAGCTGAATCCAAAAGCCAGGAGCATGCACAGTTTCCAAGGCGGTTTTTTGTAGGGCAGTGGTTTTGCACAGTTTTTGAGGCAGTTTTGGACCAGATGTGGTTTCGTAGGGTCTTCAGGGGGTCTGGAGGTCACTTTGTCAGAACATGGTCAAGTTTATATTCATTTTTCTCGAAATTTCGAGCCCGTTGCAATGGTGAGGTCTGTTTTCTGATTCGAGCTTCTATTTTCAAGCTCATACCTGTAAAAGCATTTTGAAGGTAAATAAATCGATCAGCACTAGAAGCTAAGGACCCAAAGACATAGCCATGAAGTCTAGTGAACTCCGTTATCACATGGTTGTTATTTGATGTGCTTGAATGTTGTCTTATTTTCTTATTTTTCTTTATGTTATTCACAAGGTTATCGATCTATGCATTAAATAACATAAGCTTTCTCACATAGAGGTCAGTAATACCTTTTTAATTATCAGATCAGCAAACTAGAGGATACTCGCTCAACTGTTTCTCTAGTTGCATTTCCATCAATGTCTTGTGATCCTGTTCTCTTGAAAGCCATTGAGACAGATGAACACCTGAAATATATGGAGACAAGCAACATCCATGGCAAGAAATCTGTTAGCGAAAAACAGAGCAAATTCGGGGAATGACACAGCACATACCTAGGAAACTAATGGGAAAGATTGCACAATTTCTTCTGGGAGGCTAGGTGACTGGCTACCAAAACTGCACAAAAGGAAGTCTGGGCTATCTGGGAGGCAAGACTAGATGCTAGACTTTCACAATGCATAATCCAGATTGACTGCAGGATGTTGGAATTGTGAAATGTGCAATTCCAACTAGGAGTGACTATAGGCTCAGGGACTGCATTGTCCAATTTTTTGGGCTAGCAGTCACTCTCACTCAGAAATGTGAAAAACAGTCTTGGAGGAAAATGCTAGGTAGGAATGCGCATTTCTGGAGATGAAGACAGAGCCTTCCTTCCCCAGATTGCGCAATGTTGTCTTAATGAATGCAGACTCTAGGTTGAGGTTGGCCCGACCCGCCGACATGCAACTGAAAGCAAATATGACAGTGAATGCATGGTGACACTAAGTGATGATAGAAGTGATTGACAATGCATGCAAACATGAATGAAATATTCAACAAACAGATCAACATGTATGCGGGTGAAGCGATTCGCCGAATCAACGATTGTTCGTGCACAACAGTTTCATGCATGCGACAGTGGTGAGATAGCAACAAAAATTGAAACAGAACTAGGACAAGTTATTATACATGTAAAAGACAGCAAGCATTTAAATAAATCAAGCAAACAACACTCACACAAGTGAATACACAAAAAGTGACAGAAATGTTGAAAAAGACAAGTTGAGGCCACTTACCCGTGAATAGCTAAGCTGGTTGTGTCGAAGAGTCCTAGATGTGTTATGGGATGTCAGAGCTCCAATATCAACATGAAAGAATGAGCTCTGATGCATCGAATAAATAAGTTTGGGCTCATGACGCCCATGCCACAAATGTAGGAAAAAGCAGCACTTGGAGGAAAGTTTCTAAAACAACTTTGTATGTAACCTCTAACTGCTAAAAATAGCTCCCTAAATCATGGGATTCCTTTTGCATGTTGCCTTTTGCTATTCTAAGAAAAAGAAATCTATGCATGCAAGTCAATTTTCCTTGGTCCCGAGTGAAACTGGTCAACTGGACTGCTCATGCATGAAGCTGCTCAACTTCTTGAGAAAAATGTGCATTTCTGGTGGGAGTTGGGCTGGCTACCCAAGAGATTTGCGCAATTTTTGGGCAGAGCAGCTGACTACGGCCTAGATTTGTGAAAATTCTAGGTTGAGCAGCCCTGCTAGGGAAAATTGCACAATTTTTGTTGGGAGTGTTGATTGGCAGAATTGCGTAATACTCGAGCCCAGCAGGCTGTCAGACAAGATTGCATAATTTCTGGGGGGAAGGGTGGTTTCCCTCCAGAAATGCACAATTTCTTGGGGAAGATGCTCAGCCTACAACTAGAAAAAGTCCAGGAAAATAGCCTCTGAGGGGAATGCTTCAAGTTGTGATCGACAAGCTGCCTTTGTGCAAGAAAACACTGAAGCTTGTATACTTGACGAAGAAAGATAAGGTGCTGTGAAAGGTTGGTAGGGAGGCTCCAAAACGAGGCTAAGGAAAAATTTTGGAGGGTGGTTATAGCCGCTACAACACTTGGTGACACACCGGTAGAACTCCAGCTCTCTGAATGGACCTTGTTCGTGAAAAGCAAGTCTAACACCTCTGGAAGTATTGTTCAGCTCTAAGCTTATATTGGCTTCACACTAACTTGATTGTAATATGTATCATTTTCCAAGCTCTTGGTCGATTTACACACATTCCAAGCGAAGGAAACACAATTTTTTTTACTGGTGTTGAGGGGTATATTGGTGCACAAGCAGTATAGTCGTCAAAGTCTTAGTTTCATCTCTGGTGTTGCTCTGCTGCCAGCAGGCCTGGACAGTACCCCGACGGAGTCACATAAGAACACAAGCATGGCTTCGCTGCCAGCGAGCCTAGTCAGTACCTCGGCGAAGTTACTTGCATCACCTCCCTATGCAACAAGCCTTTCTCTTCTTTCGCCTTATTCATTTTCATTTTGAATTTTTTGACTTTTTCATTATTTTCATTTTTCATTTTTTCAACTGTGCATAACACTTATTCATTTCAAAGGCGGAAGAGGGATCCTGAATTATTGAGAGTAGAAGAGGTTGTTCCAGCAGAGAAGTAGTTTATTGTATCTTTGACGTGCTTGTTAAGGTTTTCCCCCTCACCTTACTCTACTTGATTGAGCTGACAAGGGTTAACCCAAAAACAACCGACTAGAGAAGGTGACACTAGTTAGTGCACAAGCGTTGTGTTTTCACCAAGGTTCACTTCGAACAGTACATATTTTCCTTCGACGTATCATGGACTAAAAGTAACAAGTTCTTCATACAGAGGCAAGATGATAGATAACCAAGTAGTGATAGTTGTACAATCCCTCTTGTACTTCACCCAGCTCGTTTCAAGAGTCATACATGGTTTCATGTGAAACTAACCTACGAACAAAACAAGTGAACTAACAGACTATTGGGTCCCTATAATACTAGTGATTACCCAATTACTATTGTAGTTATACCCCTTATTTATATTGTTGTGCCCCTATTACCCCCATATTGTTATTTCTGTGCCCCTTAGAATCCCTCTATTGTTATTTTTGTGGCTTTATATTATTATTGTTAGGTCGGCTGGATTATATTGTGACTCCTTAGACTCCTATATATAGAAAGGAGGTTTTGTCATTTGTATCATCCAAGAATTGTTCATTTATGTAATGTAAAGGAGGTTTCCCCCTCGAAGAGGCTGAATTCTAAGGCGTTGATCTTTCTTTTCTATCTTTTCTTGAGCTGGTTTCATAACATTTGGTATCAGAGCTTTGGATTTTAGGGTTTCGCTGCTCCAAACAGGTCATCGTGGAATTTTCGCTATAACTTTTTTTCTGTGACGTTTCAGAAGTCGCAAAAAAAACCCATTTGAGAAGAATCGTGCTGAACCTTGGGTCCAAATTTCAGAGCTTTTCACGCGATATTTTCGGAGATATGATCTGAGGAAGTTGGTCTTTTTGCAGACTCCTGAATTACATTCAAAACAGGTGACCTGGGGAAAATCGTCATAACTTTCTCTCTGAGCATCGGATTGAAATTTCGTAAGAAGGTACAGAAAGAGGACGGACTGTAGTTTTTTTGTATATATTTTTTAGAGTCAAAGGTTGAACAGTGACACGTGGCACTTCATACAAGTTCGCTCTACTGAACTAGTCTATAATCAGGTCACTGTGGGAGATTGTGCATAACTCTTTCTTGGAGAATCCAATTTGGATCAGACTAGTGGCATTGGAAAGAGGACATAGAAGGCTACTACAGGTCACAATTTCAGAACTGGATGATTTGAAATTACAGAGATACATCAGATTCAATATCAGGCTTCTATAAAGTGAAAAAAGGTGTGTAGTTTTTTTTTTTTTTTTGCATAAGCTTGGTTTGAAGGAATTCAAAGGGCATAGTAAAGCATTATTATCGGTAACTGATGCCCCGAGGAAAGAAAATGCAAACACCTAGTAAGGAACCTGAAAGCTCTAGCATGACTCATGAAGAAGAGGAAGAAATGCTACATGATATATCAAAATTACAAGAACAAGTGCAACAAATGTCACGCTCACAAAAGCTAACAGATGCTAAGATAAATGGTGTGGAATCTAAGATAAATGGCGTGGAATCTAAGATAAATGGCATGGAAGCTAAGATGGATGATTTGAAGACAGATTTGAGGACAGATTTGAAGACAGACATGGCAGATTTGAAGACATATTTGACAAATTTTCTACAAGAAATACTTACTAATGGTGAAAAGGTTGTAAAGGAAACTCATGATGTGAACAAAAGAAATGTTAATCATGATTCCATAGACTCTAATGTTGGATCGAAGACCCACCATATTCCAAAAATCGATATGAGGAAGTTTGATGGCAAGGATCCCGCCACATGGATATTACAGATGGAGCAGTTCTTCGATCTCAATAATGTGCAAAACACACAAAAGGTACGTATGGCAACTTTATATTTGGAACCAAATCAGTTTGTATGGTATCAATGGCTTTGCTCTCGTAAACAATTTATCACTTGGGCAATTTTTACGGAAGAATTGATAGCACATTATGAGGATACAAAAAGCAACACTTTTTTTAGCCAATTGATAAGTCTCAAACAAAAGGGTTCAATAATGGAGCACATTGAGGAGTTCCAAAAATTGAACATAAGGGTAAAAGATATTCCAGAGGAGCATAGGATTGATGTGTTCATAGGGTCTTTAAAGGATAATATCCAACATGATGTGCGCCTTTGGGAACCTGATTCATTAGAGAAGGCATTCAGGTTAGCAAGAAAAATGGAAAGCAAAATTATGGCAACTAGGAAGCATACCATTCACAACTATAAAGACGGAAGTGTTGTTGCCCATAGTCTTCCACAACCTACAAGGTTGACACCACAACAATTGGAAGAAAAAAGAGCAAAAGGGCTTTGTTACAATTGTGATAGCAAATACACAAAAGGTCATAAGTGTGCTGAGAAGAAATTATTCTACATAGATTGTGAAGAGGAAGAAGAAAAGGAGCAAGAAAGGTCAAAAGAAGAGGATATATTCCAGGAACAAAGCCTAGATGAAGAACAAATAAATCCGACCATATCTTGTAATGCATTGGCGGGAATTACCACTCCTCAAACCATCAAGATAGAAGGACAAATCAAGAAGAAAAAGGTAATAGTGTTGATTGATTCAGGAAGCACCCACAATTTTATTCATTGTAGGGTAGCAAAAGAATTGAATTGCTTCCTATATCCAGCACCAGAGTGTCAAGTGATGATTGCAAATGGAGGAACAATAAATTGTTCTGGAAAGTGCCATAATATCAAGCTATCCATGGGAGAATATGTATTGACTAGCCCAATGCTTTCCATTCCAATGGGAGGTGCTGATGTTGTACTAGGAGTCCAATGGCTACAATCCTTGGGTACAATAGCTTTTAATTTTCAAGAACTTTTCATGAAATTTTCTATGGAAGGAAAGGAAGTTGAATTAAGGGGTATTGCAGGGAAACCAGGAAAGATAATCAGCTCTAATGGCATGACAAAGCTTCTAAAAAAGGAGCAAAGAGGTGTAATTGCACAATTATGTTCGCTAGATGTTTCCACATTGGAATCATCTATTTCTCCAGATCTCCAAAAAGTCCTGGACAATCATTCCAAGGTATTTGAGACTCCCAAAGGTCTCCCACCTATGCGTGATCATGATCATGCTATTCATCTGATTCCAGGAAGTGTTCCTCCAAACATCAGGCCGTACAGATATCCATATGTCCAAAAAAGTGAAATTGAACGTATGGTTGCAGAAATGCTAGAGGCTGGTATAATTCAACCGAGTCAAAGTTCTTTCTCAGCTCCAGTAGTATTGGTGCACAAGAAGGATGGATCATGGCGCATGTGTCCAGATTATAGGGAGCTCAACAAGCTCACTATTAAAGATAAGTTCCCCATTCCTGTCATTGATGAATTACTGGATGAATTGCATGGATCAATTTACTTCACCAAGTTGGATCTTCGTTCGGGATATCATCAAATCAGAATGAAGATTGAAGACATTCCGAAAACGGCATTTAGAACTCATGAGGGTCATTATGAATTTTTGGTCATGCCTTTTGGCCTTACCAATGCACCTTCAACATTTCAAGGTTTGATGAATTCAATTTTCAAACCATTCCTTAGAAAATTTGTGTTAGTATTTTTTGATGATATACTAATCTACAGCAAGTCTTGGAAGGATCATGTTGAACATGTTGACAAGGTGCTACAACTATTGGAGGAGAAACAATTATATGCAAAAAGATCCAAATGTTTCTTTGGAGTCCAGGAGGTGGAATATTTGGGTCATATTGTATCTCATGAAGGAGTTAAGGTAGACCCTAGCAAAATTAAAGCCATTAAGGAATGGAAAATCCCCACATCCATAAAGCATCTGCGAGGATTTCTTGGGTTGACAGGGTATTATCGCAAGTTTGTTAAGAATTATGGGAGAATAGCAGCACCTCTAACAACATTATTGAAGAAAGATTCATTTTCATGGACTCCGGAAGCAACAAAGGCCTTTGAACATCTTAAAGAGGCAATGTGCCAAGCACCGGTCTTAGCTACACCGGACTTCACAAAAACCTTTATTGTGGAATGTGATGCTTCAGGAAATGGAATTGGTGCTGTTCTAATGCAAGATGAAAGACCCATTGCTTTTGAAAGTCGTCCAATCAAGGGAAAGTTTTTAAGCAAAGCTATTTATGAGAAGGAAATGTTGGCAATACTCCATGCACTTAAGAAATGGCGACCCTACCTAATGGGAAGACACTTCAAGGTAAAAACGGATCATGATAGCCTTAAATACTTTTTAGAACAAAGATTATCCTCTGAAGAGCAACAAAAGTGGGTCACAAAGATGTTGGGTTATGACTTTGAAATCATCTACAAAAAAGGGAAGCAAAATGTGGTGGCAGATGCACTCTCAAGAAAGGATGAGGATGTGGAAGCATTGTTGTGTGCCATTTCTATTATCCAACCAGATTGGATAAACGAAGCAAAGGAGGAATGGAAGAATGACGAAGAAGTGTGGGCACTTATTCGAAAGCTACAACAAGATTCCAGTACTTCTGATACATTTAGCTGGAAAAATGATTCGTTATGGTACAAAGATCGCTTATACCTCTGTAAGAATTCCCAGCTAAAACAAAAGATTCTTATGGAATTGCACACTTCTCCCTTAGGAGGGCACTCAGGATTTTTAAAAACTTACCACAGGGTTAAGAAGGAATTTTTTTGGGATGGCCTTAAATCAGATATTCAAAAGTTTGTGGCGGAATGTTTGGTTTGCCAACAAAATAAAGTTGAAACAATTAAGACACCGGGTCTATTACAACCTTTATCCATTCCAAGCCAACGTTGGGAGGAGGTTTCAATGGATTTTATCACAGGTTTACCCAAGTCTGAGGGAAAGAGTGTCATCATGGTGGTAGTTGACAGACTTACCAAGTATGCACACTTTTGTGCATTATCACATCCATTTAAAGCCAGTACAGTTTCTACTGCATTTATGGAAACAGTTCAAAAGCTACATGGAAACCCAAAGATTATTGTAAGTGACAGAGATCCCATTTTCACTGGAAATTTTTGGACAGAATTATTTTCTTGTCTTGGTACTCAGTTAGCTCATAGCTCATCTTATCATCCTCAATCTGATGGGCAAACTGAGATAGTAAACAAATGTTTGGAAGGATATCTTCGTTGCTTTGTATCTGATAAACAGACACAATGGGTCAAATGGTTGCCTCTGGCTGAATGGTGGTATAACACTTCCTTCCATACAGCAACAAAAATGACCCCATTTATGGCACTTTATGGGTATCAACCACCATCCATCACATCATATTTAAGAGAAAATTCTAAGGTTCAGGCAGTGGAACATCACATCGAACATCAACAACAAGTCCTCCAACTCTTAAAGGATAACCTCGTGTTGGCACAAAATAGAATGAAACAACAGGCAGATCAACATCGCAGTGAAAGAAGTTTTGATGTAGGTGATTGGGTATTCCTACGGCTACAACCATATAAGCAAATGTCCCTAAAGCAAGCTAAGAAGGATAATAAATTATCACCAAAGTATTATGGTCCGTACAAGGTGTTGGAAAAGATTGGTACTATGGCATACAAATTGGAGCTTCCTGCAGCTTCTCGATTGCACCCAGTTTTCCATGTTTCATGTTTAAAGAAGGTTATAGGCGACAAGCTCCCAGTTCAAACAATATTGCCAGAACTTGACGAGGAAGGAAAAATTATATTGGAACCGGAAGCAGTCACAGAAACAAGAACTCGACAGCTACGAAATCGATCAATTTCAGAGTATCTTATCAAGTGGAAGAACTTATCCGCTGAAGATTCCACATGGGAGGATGAGAATTTTATGCAGAAGTATCCAGAACTACTCAAGCGTTGAGGACAACACTTTTTTGAAGGAGAGGGGCATGTTGGGTCCCTATAATACTAGTGATTACCCCATTACTATTGTAGTTATACCCCTTATTTATATTGTTGTGCCCCTATTACCCCCATATTGTTATTTCTGTGCCCCATAGAATCCCTCTATTGTTATTTTTGTGGCTTTATATTATTATTGTTAGGTCGGCTGGATTATATTGTGACTCCTTAGACTCCTATATATAGAAAGGAGGTTTTGTCATTTGTATCATCCAAGAATTGTTCATTTATGTAATGTAAAGGAGGTTTCCCCCTCGAAGAGGCTGAATTCTAAGGCATTGATATTTCTTTTCTATCTTTTCTTGAGCTGGTTTCATAACACAGACAACAAAGCAAAGCAAGAGCAGAAGCGAAAGCAAAAGCAAAGCAAGTAAGCAAACAAGCTTGCAAGCAAACTGTCTGAAAGAAAACACTACTCCTACTCCTACACTAATGGTGCATGCGCGTGATCATGTGAAGTGATATTTCCAATGCAGCCACCGGCGCATTAGTTGACCCATGTTGGTGAAGTTTTGGTCCACGAGCAACCCAGTTATGCAAACTAGCAAGCAAGAAAGATATAACAATGAAGACAACCACACTTTGTGTTTCAAAATGCCCACAAGATGTAAGTGAGTGCAAGTGCATGACAAGCAGTCCGTGGACTTATCATGGTGTTGTGTGACACTATGTGCAAATTTGAAGCATAAGCATGCTCTTGACTGTGACATGCAAGAAAAAAAAGAAATAGAGACAACTTGCGTCACGAATGAGTGCTTACAATGTAGGATTCCTCCAATGCATGAGCGATAGGATCGTGCAGTTCGAGTGGAGGAAGTGTGGTTTGTATGCGATATGGATCTTCAATGCATAAAAATGAGTGATGAGGAGCCTTGGGTGATTGAATAGTTTCATGATTGGAAGTGAGGCTAACCCCAAGAGAGCGAGGGCCTGACATAACCATCAGCTTGGGCTGAAGTGCCTCGATAGTCTTGGGTGTTTCAACTTCTTCATTAGATAAATCATTATAAACCGGTGGCTTCGAAAGATCAACCATGATAGAGTCATGATCGTGATCAAATATGGAAACAAATGGATCATGACCACCACAATCAGAAAAATCAATGATTTCATCGACATCCTCATGATCAGATGAATCAAATAGAGAGGTAGATGAAAAGCTCATCCTCTGTGTTTTCGGAAAAGACAGATGAAAGATCAAGTGGATTTTCAACGAATAACTTATCCTCTCCATGATCGAATGATGGACCAACATCCGTCGATTCCTGCGAGTGATCAAAAATGGGTGCATCCATGGATGAAGACACACATGCGAAATCATGGATGCCAGGTTCACCAAATATGTTAGGAAAGGACGAAGGGGGCTTAGACGGAAGGGAGTCATCCTTCACCGAGTGTTGATGCTTAATCTCCCACTCGTACTCTTCATGAATGATAGCGCATGTTGGTTGTGCAAAACCAACTCCATCAGTGGCTTGTCCCTCGTTCACAACAAGTGAAGAGTCTAGAATGGATGAACACAAGACAATATCATCCGGAGGAACACCTGAGTGCGAAGAAGAAGGTCATAGAACATAATGCATATGTGAACTCGAAGGAATCACAACCAAATTTGCACGAAAATTGAGTGAGATGATGTTGGGAGGATATAAAATATGAACAGTTGTGCGACCATGATCCTCAACATCACTCAACAATGGTGGAGTTGTTGAATGAGGGGAAGGCAGACAGTTAGTCGAGACAGTGACTGCATCAACATGAGATTGTGCAGCTCCCTCAGTGAAGAATGTTGAGCAAGGCTTCATCTCAAGCTTCTTCTTGGGACGGGAAAATTTCTTAAGGCAATACTTGAACCAATGCCAAAGATAGGAAAATTTCATCTGGATACTCGGAGATTGAAACTGCAAGTCACGACAGCGCTACCGAAAATCTATAACCGATTCACGCGGAGCCTTCTGTTGTTGTAAAAAAATTTGGTCAAGATAGTATGGATCAAAATGATAGAAAGTGTCTTCAATGATATCACAGAAGTGCTCAAGTGAGTGCACGATGTTAGTTGGTAGGTTAAGCAGCCATTGACATGGAGATTCGCGAAGTGTGTGTGCAAGAAACACGCTGGCTTGTTCGTCAGAACACACATCTTCCTCATGAAGCATGGAAATAAAGTCATGTAAGTACTCAGGCCAGGCCATTTCGCCTTCACCATCATATGTGTAAGTGGATAAGAGATCAAAAAACTCCCTCATGATGGAGACATCTTCATGATTTGAAAAACATTGCGGAGGGAGAAGAGTGCAAGAATCCATGAAAGGTATGTAAAGGTTCAAAACTAGATGAGAGGACATAGCTTGTCATCTAGCCCACCTTCCAGCACCAAAAATGTTGACGATGCTGGACCCACCAACATGTCAAGGCGATCTCCTCGGTAAGAAATCCAAATTAGACTTCATATCGTTTGGTGTAGGAGTCCGGGTAGTGGGTCATATGGTAATGCATTGACCGCGATTTCGCAAAGAAAAGCAAGATAACTCTGTTAGTATCAAGGGTGTGACCACTATAGTGAGTCAAGGAAGGTGCATGAGAGGTTCTAACACTGGTGGGTTGAGAAGAGTGCGCCCCTTGGCAACCTGTAATAGTACTCGGATGGGAAGGGAACACACAAGCGAAGATGCATCACAAGCTGGAAAACAAGTCAACTAGCAATACAAAGTGATGGTTAAACCAATCAACACATTTCAGAAAGATTCGTACATGCTCATACAAAACAATCCATACATGTGTGCATAAGAAATCAAATACATATGCCATTTAGAGTAAACAAGACAGCTGGAATACAATACAACATATGCATGAAACGTGTTAGCTCTTATTATATAAAGAAGTGTAAGTTCCAGTCATAAAATACATCCATGTACACCCGCTAGCCCTAGCAGTGGAACATTACAGCCACATCCACTTGCTCCTCCAAAGAGATTTACTAGCTCCATGCAGTGGAGAAGCCAAGGCGTGTTACAATACTATCCAATCTCTCTCCAAGATAGCCTTATTGGAAGCTTGGCTGACCGAAATCCTATATAATGAGTTATGAGGGAATATTTATAGCAAAGGATGGGGTGACCCTTGACATTCCCCTTTGTAACCGTTCAACTACCCTCATGACTCTTCACCTACTCTATGACTATTACATCCAACTATTGACACTTGAATTACACTTGACATGACTTAACATTACAACGCACAAGTACCGATGTGAACAAAATGACTTGAGCAAGCCAAGCTAGACATCACTCTGACTTAGACAACCATGGAAGTCCAACTCCTCAACATCCTCATGTTGATCAATAGTAACTTATTGATTCCAAGATCTATAGTCCTCGATGGTGTCCGTCTGTTCCGCAGTGACATCCATCTAAAACCTAACTCTTGCCTCCATAGCATCCAGGTACACTACTCGGGCTCCTCTGTCCAACTCGTCTGAAAGCATGTGCATCATTGTCTTCAATGTGGCCGGACCAGCTACATACTTGTGCATGATGTCTGCACTGATAGGCAAGTCTGGGCTGGTGGCAATGCACATCAACTTGTCAAAGTACGAGTCAAGCTCTAGTCGGACCTGCTTCTTTGTCTTCACCTGGGTGAGAATCCCGATTGATGGGATCGCATGTGTGCACACCGCAACATCCAAACTCTTGAATACTCATGCATGGGAAGTCTGTATGCTAGTGATGAGTTGCGGGAGATCATCATAGTTCCGGATCTGACTCCAGATACGTGCTTTCAGCTTGACTGCATTGGCCCTCATCATCTTAGGCAAGTGAAGTGAGGCTCCCCTATACTTCATCGTCCATGTTTGCATGTCATCAACAGTAGCATGCACGTTCATCAAGATACATGCTCTTCTAGCACATCATTGCTACCATCCGTTGAGATGGACGATTGCCTTGTGCACAGTACCAAACTTGGAGCACAATGCTCGAATAACTGTGTCAAGGTACAATACTTCATCCAATATTTCCTTCTTCAATTTAGTTCAGGTGGACATTGTCACCAAGTCTCCTCCTTGCTTGGCCATTTGTAGTTCCTTTGCCATTCACACATTCTCAACTATTAGGAAGTGAACACTTGAGCTAGTGGCTTCAGCATACACTCTGGTTGCATCGGCTAAGGTAGTTGGATGTTTGCACACATCAGTCATGATCACTCATTCCTCAACTTGTGCAGGAGACGTATGATCCTCTGGAGTTAACACTCTGCGAGACTGCACAACTCTATGTTGGGATTCGTTGAACGAGATGTTGTGCATCTCTTCTTCCAATTGATCACCAAGGATCTCAGTGCCTCCTTGGTCATTCAAGACTTTCTCATCATCTGGATGCATTGAAGTGGGTGAGTCAACCTCTTTGTGGTGAGGCATGAGGTCAATGTCCTGTTCCAACTCCTGCTACTCCATATATGCATCAAACTATTGGAGTGCTTGTTCTATCTCATGAGAAAAGTCTCGCACCTGTGATGGTTCACCATGTTCACTCGATTCCAGTTGTTTAGATGAATCAACTACTTGTATGAGAGTTGCTTCATCTGTTTGCACATGTTGCGCCCCCTGTTGTATCTATTGTTGCTGTGCTTCCCTCTCCTATTTGCGTAGCTCTTGTTCCTTTCGGAGTTTCTCCCTTGGCTCATGCAACTCCTTCTCTGCTTCTTCCATTCTCTTCTTATCCCTCTGCCTTCGTGTAATTCTTTTATCACATTGGTGCATCTTTGCCTCTATATCCTTAGGTGCTTGGTCTACAACTGGATCTGCTCGAAAATTGCAGCTTTTCTCCTCCTCCATGTGATCGGAAATCTTCCTCTTCCCTTTATCACGCACTGGTATGCTTGCCTCTATTGTCACTGCTGCGACTAGTTTTTTTGGTGCTCTCCATGATGCTGCTTCATATTGCTTCGCTAACCACTCCATAATGAAGCTGCCCTATTCATTGGGTCTAGAGAAACTACAGCAATATCTCCATGGGTCCTCCTAGGCCCAATGAAATGCCCCGTGGATATAGTTGAACTAAACTCTTGTGCAGTGATCCTTCACAATGCAATGTGGGTCATACGGGTTGTAGCTTCGGAGGTCAAGTGGGTACTTCTTCATCTATTTTTCTTCGACATCTACGTACTTGATACTCTGGATCTCATATAACCCAATCTGCAACGAAAGAGAAGTTTAAGGTGCCTTATTCTTCCGATGCAGTCTAGTCGTCAATCCTGTCGAGATGTGATATGCTACTTCCTGCATGATAAGTACGTCCAAGACAAACTTCAGAAGAACATGTGGGGGCTTCTTCGCACTGAACATTCAGATGAAAGTGTTGGATGATAAGGCATACCAATCTGCACTGCCTATCAATGCCTTCATTGCTTCCTTTGACATGTAGGGTGGATCCTGTTCAAATATCATCTTGTACACTATGGGTGACAAAATGATTGGACAACCATGTGATTACTCCTCTGAAGCTACATTCAGACAACAACTTGAAATATGTGTTCACAGCAGTCTCCGCCGGAAACCATGCCCACTCCAAGCCCGGTAACTCCTGTCGGGCACAAACTACATCTAAGATGTAGGCAAACATGTAAATCTCTGCATGCATACCTTGGGTGACTGTCGAGCCTTCATTACTTGTTCCTTCAGCTGATGAGCCAATATGTCGAACCAGTTACATGGTTTTCCTTCTCTAGCCAGTTGGTCTAGTGCAACCACCCAACTCTGTGGGAAGGTTTCCATGCTTGCTTGGCCATACAGTCGACATGCAAATATGACCAAGTATTGGTATGCCTTCCTCAGTATATTTTTCTTGTAGATCTGGTTGGGTGTCAACCTGAATCGAGCTAGCTCCTTTACCCAGTTCTTCAGAATGTCTCTGGAGTTAGCACTGTTGTTGGGTAAGTTGAATGGAGTCTTCATGACAATCACTGAATCTGACATCTGACACATCTCATCATAATCTCATGCCCAGAAGGTCACAAGATTTGTCCCACTGCCACTGCTCAAGGTCATCATCTCAAGATCAGTGTGAGAGACGATCCAGTGTATCATGTCCGCGCATGGGAACACGGGATATCTACATGCAATCCAGTACAAGCCGGACTTGTGAATGTTCACATACACCTGACGATCTTCAAGGTCTTCCCCAAAAGTGTTTTCAAATGTTTCATTGACCTCTTTCCACTTCAATTTGATGTCCTTGTCTAGATACAACTTTATATCTTCATAGTTTGGGAGACTAGAGGACACTCACTCAACTACTGCTCCAGTTGCATTTCTGTCAGTGTCATATGATCTTTTTCTCTTGGAAGCCATTGATACGGATGAACACCTGAAGATATGGAGACAAGCAACATGCATGGCAAGAAATCTGTTAGCGAAAAACAAAGAAAATTCAGGGAATGACACAGCACATACCTGGGAAATTGATGGGCAAGATTGCGCAATTTCTTCGGGGAGGATGGCTATCAGAACTGAGCAAAAGGCAGTCTGGGTTGTCTGGGAGGAAAGACTGGCTGCTGGACTTGCACAATGTGAAATCCAAACTGGCTGTTGGCTGCTGGGATTATGCAGTTCACAATTCCAGCTGGGAGTGACTCCAGGCTCAAGGACTGCATTGCACAATTTTCTGGGCCAACAATCACTGTCCCTTAGAAATGCACAAAACATTCCTGGAGGACAGTGATGGGCATAAATGTGCATTTCTGGAGAGGAAGACAAATCCTTCCTTCCCCAGATTGTGCAATGATGTCTCAGAGAAGGCAGAGTCCAGGCTGAGGTTGGCCCGACTCGCCGACGGACAACTGAAAGAGGATATGACAGTGAATGCATGGTGACACTAAGTGATAGTAGAAGTGATTGGGAATGCATGCAAACATGAATGAAATATTCAACAAACAAATCAACATGTATGTGGGTGAAGCGACTCACCGAATCGGCGACCATTCGTGCACAACAGTTTCATGCATGCAACAATAGTGAGATAGCAACAAAAACTGAAACAGAGCTAGGACAAGCTAGTATACATGTAAACGATAGCAAGTGTTTAAATAAATCAAGCAAACAACACTCACACAAGCGAATACACAAAAAGTGACAGAAATGTTGAAAAAGACAAGTTGAGGCTACTTACTCGTGAATAGCTGAGCCGGATGTGTCGAAGAGTCCTGGATGTGTCGTGGGATGTCAGAGATCCAATATCAATGTGAAATAATGATATCTAATGCGTCAAATAAATAAGTTTGGGCTGATGATGCGCATGCCACAAATCTAGGAAAAAGCGACACTTGGAGGAAATTTTCTAAAACAACTTTGCATCTAACCTCCAACTACTAAAAATAGCTCCATGAATCATGGGATTCCTTTTGCACGTTTCCTTTTATTATTCTGGGAAAAGGAAAGCTATGCATGCAAGTCAAGTTTCCTTGGTCCCAGGTGGAACTGGTCAACCGGACTGCTCATGCATGAAGTTCCTCAATTGCTTGAGGAAAATGTGCATTTCTGGTTGGGAGTTGGGCTGGCTACCTAGGATACTTGTGCAATTTCTGGGCAGAGCAGCTGACTGCTACCCATATTTGCATAAATTTTGGGCTGAGAAGCTCTGCTGGGGAAAATTGTGTAATTTTCACTGGGAGTGCTGACTAGCAGAATTGTGTAATTTTGGAGCCCAGCAGGCTGCCAGACAGGATTGCGCAATTTCTAGAGGGAAGGGTGGTTTCCCTCTAGAAATGCGCAATTTCTTGGGGAAGTTGCTCAACCTGCAACTGAACCAAGTCCGGGTAAACAACCTGTGAGGGGAATGCATCAAGTTGTGATCGACATGCTACCTTTGTGCAAGAAAACAGTAAATCTTATGTACTTGACGAAGCAAGACAAGGTGTTGTGAAAGGTTGGTAGGGAGGCTCCAAAACGAGGCTAAAGCAAAATTTTGGAAGGTGGTTGTAGCCACTACAACAGAATGATAGTTTCCTTTCCCATCAAATAATGTTTCCACTTTTTCACACTTTGCACCAATGCATACAATTCCTTATCATATGTAGGATATTTAACTACTGCACCATTAAAATTTTCAGAATGGTAACATATGGGCTTACCATGTTGCATCAAGACCACTCCCATGGCATAGTCACTTGCATCTGTTTGTATCTCAAATGGTTGTCTTAAATCAAGAAGTGAAAGAATTGGATTTGTGTTGATTCTTTCCTTCAATGCATCGAAGGATTTCTACTGCTTGTCTCCCCACTGAAAAACTTGCTTCACAATTGTCAAGGTATGTAATGGGGCTGCAATTGAAGAAAATTTAGAAATGAACTTTCTCCAATATTGAGTTGCTCCCAAAGATCTTCTAACCTTAGTTACATTATTGGGCTTAGGCCAACCTAAAATGACTTTGACCTTTGAGGGATCTATCTTCAATTCACCCCGTCCAACAATATGTCCCAAATACACCAATGAGGTCTTTCCAAATTCACATTTAGACATCTTTTAAAAACAAATTTTCTTTATTCAAGGCATCTAAGACTTGCCTAACATGCCTGAAATGTTCTTCACGGGTTTGTTGAATATCAATATGTCATCTAAGTAGAATGTTATGCTCTTAACCTGCAAAAATGATACCCAATACAGAATATGCGAAGAAAAGATACCCAGAACACAGAATAGCAATGATTTTATTATTCAAAGAGTAATGTTCACTTGCCTCTTCGAGGGGGCAACCTCCAATAGAGCAGAGCTCGATTACAAAATAAGACACGATACTCCTCGCAGGGAGTCTCTATCCTTTATATATGACTCATACATGCAATACCACGGGCCAATACCGTGGGTTTTATTAATACCATCTATCTAATACTACAGCCCATTTGCAACTAACTGTGGTCCCATCATTAATTGCGGGTTAACCACTTACAAATATTAATATGGGCTTTATTGACTCTTGACTCCCATGACATAAATAAGGGGGTTAGGGTGGGACCCTAACATGCCCTCCCCCTTAAGACTAGCCTTGTCCTCAAGGCTGAAGCTGCGGAAACTGCTGAAGAATAGTGGCTGGTTCCCAAGTTGCATCTTCCAGAGAGGTGTCTTTCCATTTGATAAGGACTTCCTTAATCATGCGGCCGCGCAGGTGTTTGTTTCTTGTGTCTAAAACCTGTACGGGTTGAAGCCAGATTGACCCTTCTTCATCCAATTCAGGTAGACTGGTTTGAACTCGGCAATTGTTCCCGATCACTTTCTTGAGGCACGATACATGGAAAACTGGATGGATTTTTGCAGTAGGTGGCAAAGCCAACTTGTAAGCCACTTCTCCAATGCGATGAAGTACTTGGTATGGTCCGTAGAATTTTGGAGACAGCTTCTGACAACCCTTGTCTTTGAGTGATGTTTGCTTATATGGTTGCAGCCTCAAAAATACCTGATCCCCTTCTTGAAATTGGCGCTATGAACGATGCTGGTCTACCTGTTGCTTCATGCGGTTCTGAGCTTGATGAAGATTCTCTCTAAGATGGGCGAGCATGGTTGCGCGGTGTTGTAGGAGTTGATCCACTACTTGTACTTTGGAGCACCCCTTGAGATAAGAAGTAGGGGAAGGCGGAAGTTGACCATATACTGCTTCATAGGGAGTCATTTTGGTGGTGGCATGATAGTTGGTGTTATACCACCATTCAGCCAGAGGTAACCACTGTACTCAAAGGTGTTGCTTTTCTGAAGTGAAACACCTAAGGTAGGTTTCTAGACATTTGTTGACGGCTTCAGTTTGACCATCCGTTTGCGGATGATAGGAAGTACTGAGTTTTAGTTGAGTGCCTTGTATCCCGAAGAGTTCCTGCCAAAAATTATTGGTGAAGATCGGGTCGCGATCGGACACAATAGAAGTGGGCATGCCATGCAATTTGAAAATCTGATCCATGAAATATTGAGCGACCAAAGTTGGTGTAAATGGGTGGGGTAGTGCACAGAAATGAGCATACTTCGATAGTCGGTCCACAACCACCATGATGACTGACTTGTTCCCGGACTTTGGAAGACCTGTAATGAAATCCATAGAAACTTCCGTCCAAATGGATGTCGGAATGGGCAATGGTTGTAATGTGCCTGGTGTGTTGACTGTTTCCCCTTTGTGGCGTTGACAGACATCGCATTCTGCTACAAAAGTAAGGATGTCCTTTTTCATGCCTGTCCAAAAAAATGATCTTCTGGTGCGAGCATACGTCTTCTGAAAGCCCGAATGTCCTGCAATGGGCGATGAGTGCAATTCTGCCAAAATGCGACCTTTGAGGGTGGATGTTGGGGATATTACGACTCTGTCCTTGTAGCGAAGAATATCATCCTGCCACGAGTAGCCCTTGGTGGAATTTGGATCTACCTGCAATTGAGAAATAAGTTGTGATAGCCCGGGGTGTGAAAACCATTCCTTGCGAGCCTCTTCAATCCATTCTGGAATAGGGAGGGAAATTGCTAGCAGAGTACTTTCTTCCTCAAATTGGCGAGATAATGCATCTGCTACACTATTGTCTTTCCCTTTCTTGTAAATGATCTCATAATCATATCCCAACATTTTGGCGAGCCATTTATTTTGTTGTGGGGAGGATAGGCGTTGCTCCAAAAAATATTTAAGACTGTGATGATCTGTGCGGATTTGGAAACGTCGCCCCAATAAGTAAGGTTGCCAGGTCTCGACGGCATGTAAGATGGCCATCATTTCTTTTTCGTAGGTAGATTGGCCCAAATTCCTCCCACTTAGTTGTTGGCTTATGAAGGCCAAAGGTCGCCCTTCCTACATTAATACCGCCCCAATACCGGTCCCCAAGCATCACATTCAATGACAAAGGATTTGGTGAAGTCAGGTAGTGCTAAGACTGGAGTGGAACACATGGCGTTTTTTAGAGCGGTAAATGCCTGTTGTGCTTCCTCATTCCAGAAGAAGGAATTTTTCTTTAGGATTTGAGTGAGGGGCTTCGCTGTGCGGCCATAGTTGTGGACAAATTTACGATAATAGCCGGTGAGACCCAAAAATCCTCTCAAGCTCTTCAAAGTCTTAGGTTGCGGCCATTCTTGCATTGCCTGGATCTTTTTGGGGTCCACCTTGACACCTTCACGCCCCACAATGTGGCCCAAATACTCAACTTCTTCCATGCCAAACGCACACTTGGACATCTTGACAAATAATTTATGCTTGCGGAGTAGGTGTAAGAGTAGATCTACATGCTGAAGATGTGCAGCCCAAGTGCCACTATAGATGAGGATGTCATCGAAGAAGACAAGGACAAATTTCCTGAGATATGGTTTGAGAATGTGATTCATAAGGCTCTGAAAAGTAGAGGGGGCATTACAAAGACCAAATGGCATGACCAGGAACTCATAATGGCCTTCATGAGTTCGGAAAGCAGTCTTGGGAATGTCGACTTCCTTCATGCGAATTTGGTGGTAGCCTGAGCGAAGATCCAGCTTAGTGAAGAATTGAGCCCCATTGAGTTCGTCCAGCAGATCGTCAACCACCGGAATGGGAAATTTATCTTTGACTGTCAACTTATTGAGGGCCCTGAAGTCGGGACACATCCGCCACTCCCCATCTTTCTTGAGTACCATGACCACTGGGGATGAATAAGGACTAATACTGGGACGAATGACACCTGCTTCCAAAAGTTCCTTGATGATTTTTTCTATTTCATTCTTTTGGGTGAACGGATATCTGTATGGCCGCACATTTGGGGGTTGGGCCCCTAGAAACAAGGTGATGCTATGATCATGTTCCCCTCGCGAGGGTGGAAGCTCATGAGGCTTGTCAAAGACCGGCAGATGGTTATTTAAAATATGTTGCATCTCAGGATGAATTGGCAGAGACTTGGTTTCAACGACCTGGATGGCATTAAATTGAGCTACCACTCCATGATTGCCCTTTTTTAACAATTTTTCCATCCGATGCGAGCTGATGATAGAGGGGGCTCCCGCCTGGAGTCCACAGAGGGTATGTGTGTAGTTGTTTTGCTTAAAACTCATATATAATTCCTAAAAATCCATTGTGATTGGCCCAAGCGTGCGGAACAATTCAGCGCCGAGGACAATGTCGCAACCCCCCATGTGTATGGAAAACATGTGGGTTTTCAACTGATAATCCCCCATTTGAAGTTTGACATTTTCACAGCGGCCTTCACATTTCATTGTGCCCCCATCCGCAATTTGGACTTGGAAGTTAGAAACTGCTCTTACAAAACAATGCACTACTTCTGCGATTTTTTGATGGATGAAATTATGGGTACTTCCACTATCAATCAAGACTACTACTGGGCGATGTTTAAGAAAACCCCTGATTTTGAGAGTTTGAGGGGAAGAAATCCCTGCCAACGCATGCAGCGAAATAACTGGTTCATCAGAGACATTCTCCTTTGGGTTGTCTTCTTCTAGCGCCTCATGTTCCTCAAGTGGTGGATCTTCCTCTATTGAGCTGTAGTCAGTGGCATCTATTTGAAAAAATTTGGGCTCCTTGCATTTATGACCTGGGGAGTATTTTTCATCACAGTAGTAACATAGTCCTTGCTTCCTTCTTTCGGCCATTTCAGCCGGTGACACCTTTTGGACCTTAAGTGTTTGAGTCGTGTTGTGAGCCTGTGGGAGACGACCTTTAGTGGGGAAATTTGGGCGACTGTATTGGGCTGCTAATGCACGTTCCACGTTACGGGCTACCTTGCAAGCCTCTGTCCAAGTGGGAGGGTGGTGCAGTAAGACTTGAGCTTTGATGGCTTCTTTAAGACCACTGATAAAACATTCCGTGTAGAAATCATTTGAGAGACCCCAAGTGCGGAAGGCTAAGGCTTCAAAAGCTGTAATATATTCATCCACGGTACCTATCTGTCGGAGCTTAGTAAGACGACCCAAAAAAGAGTCCTCCTGTTCAAAGCGGTCTCGAAGAGCTTTGGTAAATTGGGTCCACATCTTAAAAGGTCCATTGCAACGTTGATGCCATTCCCACCATTGCCACCGTTCATTGTCCAAGTACATGCTCCCCAACATAAGCTTAGTCGCATCATCTAAGATACGATTCAGTTTGAAATACTGCTCCATTTGTGCTATCCATGCGGACGGGTGAGAACCGTTAAATTTATGCATATCCAACTTGGGAGGTCGCTGACTGGGTGGTGGGTGGGTGTGCCAGACGTGAGGAGAGTGGCTAGACTCACCCTCATTGTATTCATTGTCATTATACGCCTCCTCGTGGGCTGGCTCCTTGTCCTTCGGGAGTAATTGTTGGACCTGGAGAGATAGTCCGGTAAGCTGCCTATTGATGGATTGGATGGATTCGTCAAGTTTGTCCAGTTTTTCATTGGCCATTGCTTGAGCTCTAGTTTCTACCATACACCAACCTGATGAAAAATTGGGACCGCCAAAAAAATTTTCACTAATAATTGAATGGTACCACCGTGCTCAGCTCGTCGTCCTGATTCTGATGGGCTAGATCACAAATAAGCGCCCGGGAAGATCTCAGACTTTTTTTTTTTTTTGAAAACTCCTAACGGAGTTTTACTCCTTCCTGATCAATACTGCAGTCGCCAAATCCTCAAAATGTCAATGCGGCCAAACTTCCTGCGAAAATTATACCTCGGTATAGGAACCCTTCACAACAACTCCGATCTGGTGGATCTGAGAGATCTGAATGCGGATCGGCTGGCTCTAATAGATCGGAATGACTGATCTGCGAACTCGAGACTACGGGACTGATGTCGGCTGCTTCTGCACCCCTTTGCACCAGCGGATCTGGAATAGATGATGTGCGATCCCCCGAGAGAAAAGGGAACTATGGTCTTGAGGAGTGTCAGGTGCTACAGATCGCAATATACATAAGGGTCTGGCAGTAGTACTCGGCCCAATGTTTCAGGGCTCTAACTAAGGAGGATCGACCGTACCCTTAGCCGTACAACCCGACTACCCTATCGTACGGGCGAGTAATCTCTCCGAGTGTTGTTCTCGGTGTATTGTAGCCACAAGACAGCCGACGGTTTATCTATGGTGAGGTTTCAAGGGAGCCTAGGGGCTTCCGATATACCCAGAGGGTACGTGGAAAACAGTCCGTGCGCGGTTCTGTCTAATGCGCTACTACTCGAAGGGGTACCCACAGGGGTTACAAGGGAGTCCAACAGACGTGACCACCTCTTGTATTTCTTGCGTGCATGCCTCCCCAAATCCGCAGGTTTATGCGCTCAATGACAGATCCCGTGGTTTAAAGACGCCGGAACACGTCTCTAGCCACAAAAAAAAATTGCTAAGAATTGGCGATCCCACCGGCCCTGGAAAGTGCTATGATACCACTTGTTATGCTCTTAACCTGCAAAAATGATACCCAATACAGAATATGCAAAGAAAAGATACCCAGAACATAGAATAGCAATGATTTTATTATTCAGAGAGTAATGTTCACTTGCCTCTTCGAGGGGGCAACCTCCAATAGAGCAGAGCTCGATTACAAAATAAGACACGATACTCCTCGCGGGGAGTCTCTATCCTTTATATATGACTCATACATGCAATACCACGGGCCAATACCGTGGGTTTTATTAATACCATCTATCTAATACTACGACCCATTTGCAACTAACTGTGGTCCCGTCATTAATTGCGGGTTAACCACTTACAAATATTAATATGGGCTTTATTGACTCTTGACTATGACGTGATCCCATGACATAAATAAGGGGGTTAGGGTGGGACCCTAACATAGAAAATCACAAAATCATCAAGAAAAGGCCTTAAAACATCATTCATAACTCTCATGAATGTTGCAGGAGCATTACAAATCCCAAAAGTCATAACGAACCATTCAAACAAACCTTGCTTTGTTCTGAAATTTGTCTTCCATATGCCTCCTTCAGCAATCCTAATCTGATGATAACCACTTCTCAAGTCCAACTTAGTGAAATACACAACATATTTCAATTGATCAAGTAAATCATCAATTCGAGGAAGAGGGTAATGATTCTTTACTATAATCTTTTTCAAGGCTCTGAAATCCACACACATCATGTATCATCTTTCTTTGGTACTAAAAAAATTGGTGACCCGCATGGCAATGTGCTTGGTCTGATGACCCCTTTATCAAACAACTATTGGATTTGTCTCTTGATTTCCGCATTCTCCATAACTGACATCTTATACATGTCAATGTTTGGAAGAGGATTATCTTACTGCAATTGGATCTCATGTTGGGTTCCTCTTTTAGGAGGAAATCCTTTGTGTTCCTGAAACATCTCAGCATTGGTGTTAACAACCTCATAAAAATCAGATTTTAATCTTGCATCACAACCTTGGAAGGCTTCATTTTCAACATTCTCTTTTGGTTTTATCATCAAGAATACAAATTTCTTACTAGCATTAACAAGCCTCTTCATTTGTCCAACATTCACAGGTGATAAATTTAACTTCTTGCTATGTGCTCTAACAATGTGTAACTAAATGCCATCTTTAAACAAGTGATATTTGTTCTCATGGCGATGAAATATGACTCTCCTATCATATAGACATGGGCTTCCCAAAACAATACCACAAATGTCAAGTGTAATAACACCAACCTAAAGGATAATGTTTAGGATGAGGAGTGGTTTCCAAATTCAATTTCTTAACAATGTCTTCTAAAATAAGGTTTGCTTGTGATCCACTATCAAACAATGTATCTATCTTGGTATGTTTTGAAATGACTCTAATGTGGAAAAGCTCTGTTCTTTCTTTTTCGTGTTGAGTTTCCTTAAGGCTATTTGAAGAACTAGTACTTGCAATAGAGTCCTTACCTTTAAATCCCATGGTTGTGATATTTGTTTCATCCCCAGAATCGGATCCTAAATAATGTTGTGTAGTTGCAATATTATTTTGTTTCCCTTTGTTGTTAAACTTTTTTGGTCTCATTTCAGGATGAAGTTTCCAACAATGCTCTTCATCATGGCCTTCTTTTAAATAATGTTTACATGTGAGATTTTCTCCCTCTTTCTTGACTGAAGCATTCTTCTTCCATTTTCCTTTGAATTTCCCCTTTCCTTTGTCTCCACTCTTGAATGGCTTTTTTCTACCCTCTTGAGTAACATTCTTCCCTCTTGCTTATAAGTTGTTTGTACACAAACTTCATCTAGTTTTGTAGGGTTAAACATGAGAATTGTGTGTCTCAAAGAACTATGCAATCCTCCAATGTACTTGAGTAAAAAGTCTTGAGAGGATAAATCTATACCCAAAATCAAAGCTCTTTTCTTAACTTCTTGAGTATAGCTTTGCACATTTTGACCCTTAGCTTGCCTAAAGTTTTTCCAAATTGTGATAGCTTTTTGCATTTATGCTAATGGATAAAATTGTCTTCTTATTGCAACAACAAAATGATTCCAAGAGGATAAAACCTTACCATGTTTCTTAATGTCCTCTTGAGTATTGGTCTCCCACCAAATAAGTGTTGCACCTTCCAACCTAAGAGAAGCAAGTTGAATTTTGGTCTCATCATCCTTGATTCTTTGTATCCTGCAATACACTTCAATCTGACAAACCCAATTATCTAATTTCTCAACATTTACCTCTCCAATGTACATAGGCAATTCAAACTTTATGTCAAGCTTTAACAAAGGACTTTTACCACGTCTCTTTGGAGAATTTGGAGGTGTTTGTGAAAGTGTTGAAGAAATAGAAGAAGATGAGGATGATGGAGGTGAAGGTGGTGGTTTGTCACCATTCCCTTTTAGAGGCTTGTCTTCTTTCCCTCCATCTCCTTTTGGATTTTTTGATCTCTCTCCATACAACCTTGAGTTCCTCTCCTCATAAAGAACTTTCACCATTTCAGACATCTCAAAGAAATATTTTCTGAAAGTTCTTTCATCTTCAGACATCCCTTCAAGACCTTATTCATGTTCCATGACTATTGAAGCTTGAGGTGTATGTGTTCTCCTTCAAATAATTGAAGGCCTTAGCTCCACAAGTTCTCCTTCTCCTCTTTTAAGCTTCAACCTTGTAAGAATCAGAAAACACTTGTAAACAAAATCAAACCTTCAAAATAACCTTGAGCTCTGATACCAAAATGATATGTAATGTAAACTTTAAGGTGATGGAAAATTACAAGTAAAAAATTATGTATTTTGGGTAATGGATCACTTTACAAAAAACATAAAATACTAATTTTTAAACTTAGTTAACAACAATAACAGAGACAATATAACACATAAAAAAAATGATAGAGTTCACCCCTCTCTTGGGCTACATCTCTTGGTCTAGCTTCCAATGTTTGGCATCTTTCATTAAGTTCTAAAATTTGTATTTACATGGATTTACAGTGCTCATAATGTAAATATTATGTCTCCAATGGCTTTAAAACAGTAAAAAACCCCTAGTTGGCCTTTTGTTGGGCTCAATTTGTCCACAAACTAAAGAAGTTATGCTCTCCTAAACTTTCCTCTGCTAACCGCTCTACAAACTGCACTAGACTGCTAACCATCCTACGAATTCCGCCTTTCCAGGGTGCACTGAGCGACAATTTCGCCCGACACTGGCGAGATTCACACCGAAAATTAGTGCAAAATGGCGCTTAGTTAAATTTCTCAGTAAGGCCTTGGGCTGAAAACCAGGGCCACATGGGGCCATGCGACTGAGGGATAGCGTTAACCGCCTGCCCCTGTCGGCATATCCCTTGGGCCTACAGTGGTTGGTTCCATGTATGGCACAAAACTAGGGGTTATCCCCAAAATTACGTGCTTGAAATTCAAGTTTTGCACCAAGCGCTCTTCGGTGGAGACGTGTGGTTATATGACAGCGTGTGACCAAGGCTGGTCCCCAAAATTTCCATGCCCATTTCAACAACTTCCACCGAGTGACTATTATGGTTACATAGTGCAATGTGATCGAGGTTGGTCCCCATTTTTCTGCCCTCAAATCTGTTGGCTGTGAGGTATAACATTGTGGTTTGGTGGTTGTTTAACATTGGTGCCAGAATCGTGGGCCAGGTTTAAGCCCGCCCTTGGCTCCCCCTCCTGCAGTCCTATCAGCATGGGGTGACCGAGGACCAGGGCTTAGCCTCAACCCCATCCCCTAAATACAATTCGCATAAACTTTACATAAAAATTTTCCACTATACCTTGTAAGAACTACCATGTGCACTGTTGGTTTGGAGGTCGTGTATTTGACTCTCCCGAACGCAGTTTGATTGATAACAAATTTTTAATGAACCCCTGGGTGCCACATGGCATTCCCCCATTGGACCAACTCAAAAACTCAACCACCAATAAAAATCAACCAAATCTAAATCAATCAGCATAGGACACTTGTCAACCTTTCATTGGTCCAAAATGTACAATCATCTTGCCCAGTCATCCTATAGACTGCCTAGTTAGCAGTTCTGCAACCAATCTACAATTTTTTTCCCTATTTGGGAAAACAATTAGAGTGTGATATCAGGAGCATACGATATCGATTTTGAGCAATTCAAGTTGCATTGGATTCAGGTCGTCGAGATCTACGCTCTGGTATAGGTTTCAAGCACTTTTAAACACTTTGAATTTGAGCACTCTACTTATCCCTTGGATTATGAAAGATGATGTAATGCCTGTAAATTAGTGTAAAGATGCTCAATTAATAATACAAAGTTAAAAGTAATCAAAATAATAATATTCAATTTTTTATATTGTAATTTTGCTTTTATTAAAGTAATCAAAATAATAATATTCAATTTGTTATATTGTAATTTTGTTTTTATTAATAAAATTAAGAATATTTTTTTTTGGTAAATATGTTATTTATATGAGTATGAACTTTTTTCAAGGTTTTATTTTTGAATTAAAAAATCATTACATAAATATCTAAAAATCATGAATATTGGAAGCATATCCATAAACTATGACATAAAATATCCACACGACATTATGATGATGATGATGATGGTTAACGTCCACTGAGACTAAATTGGTCTATCAAACCTACAATTTTCTTAATTTTTACTTGTCTGGCTCCTCGTCTTTCTTGGCGAGATTGGCGTTGTAGCTTTCTTTCTTTTCTCTACGGTCTTCCAACTTCCTTTGTCTTGCATCTCCTTCATCTCTTCTGGTTCTTGGGACATTGGTGTCTTAGCTTCGCGATCTATAGTCGAAGAAGAAGTTTGGTTTAGGAGATCTGCTTTGCTGTTAAATGAAGATTTATTTTCTGCGGTATTCAAATCCTCATAACTGTTGATTTGTTGGGGCGGGCTTTCTCCTTGCTTGCTTTGAGAGTTGTTTCCTTCTTCCTTGATTTCTTGTGACTCAGAGTTTTCTCTAGAATATTCTTCTTTAATGACAGTGTAGTGTTCTTTTTGTGCTCCTTCCCACCATGTAGATCTGTGGTGGTTTTTTCTAGCAAAGGCTACAATAAGACCTTCAAGTTATAGCCCAATTAAATGCTTGAAAAAAAAAAAATTTAATAATATTGAAAAACTATTTTTTTTTTCCCTAAGTTAAACGTGATAAGTTGCATTGGTCACTACTTAACTAACAATGGTCAATGGGTAAACAAATTGTTAGTCCTACATTGCAAGAACTGATAATGATTTTGTAACCATATTAAATTTAATTAATAAGCACATAAAAACTTAATACTTACAACTTACAATATAACAAATTCTTAACCATTGATATTCACCCTCATTTTACCATAGACATTATTAACTTGTAAATAGGTTTTGTTACAATACCATGGACCAATACCATCGCTTATCAAATACCACATGCCCAAAAACCATAACTCATTTCACAATCAAAATATTTTATAAATATTTTATTTTAACTTATTTTTTATTATTTTTTAAATTAAACCTAAAAGAAAAACAGTGAGACTTATCTAAACCTTCTACCATATAAACCTACATATCTAAACCTATACTATTAAAATAATATCATGGATATTTCATAGAGATTAATTCAAGGTTTTAATAAAATAAGAATGAGATTACTTTTATATATAGATATGTGAAATGTATATAATACTTACCTAAATCCTTCTTAACCCTGAATTTACCCAGATGGAGTGGGATCAAATCTTTTTTCACTCCAAAAGTGGTCCCCTCTTGGTGCTTGATAAATCTGGAGTTAAGATGGATCTAGGTTGGTTAATATATAAGTTAAACATATATAAATTTGTAAAAACATGGATCAAGGTTCTTTCCATGGAGATTTACTCAACTTTACTATGAAGATTCTTAATCTATAAATAGACTTTGTTACAGTACCATGGCCAATATCATGGTTTATCAATACCACATGCTAAAAAAACCTATAACTCACTGTGAACGCCCCTTGCTGATCTGACATTCTTTTTTAGTTAATCAATTTAATTTAAAGAAAAAGAATGAGCATAAATATTTTGGAGATAACTCTAAACCTTTGTTTTGTATAACTATTAAAAATATTTTGTACTTACCATCCCCTTAATAATTATTTATGATTAAAGTAAAATTTTCAAAAAAAACCAATATGAATTCAAATAAACACAAATATAACCAACCTAGTAATTATTTATGATTAAATTAAAATTTGCAAAGCGCAAATATGAATTCAAATTAACCCAAATATAACAAACTTGACTGTAAACCATGGTTTTCATGAAGAAAATGATTCCATTAGAAGCTGGAAAAGGTTTTCATGAAGAAAATGATTTCATTAGAAGCTGGAAAAGAGTTTGCAAGAAACTGTCACTAAAGACGGTGGCAGTCATGTAGTTTGCAAGACATGGATTTCCTTGTGAATCATTTTTTAAATACAAATGTACTTTGTCTTCTGGAACTCGATGCATTTCGTGGCTAAACTGAAGCAGAACCAAATGCCACATTCCAAACCTTCTCTAGGTTACCATTGGAACTTTAACATTGACCTTAGCCTGACCCGGTACAAAATTCTGTACTGGATTTGAAACAATACTCAAGTTAGATTTGGGGGTCTTGATTGGGGGTTCTCAGCTTCAATCCTACGCTCACCCAAAACAGAATCCCTTTTGTGCTAGACGCCTTGCTCAAGTCACAATAATTTTTTTTTATCTTCATCCTTTGATCGATCCAAAAATTCATTTTTGAACTTGAGTCATCGCTCATCTCCAAGCTGGGCTGCCCTGAAACAGAATCCAATGTTAAATCTGACACCCTTCTCAAATGCATGGATTATTCAACTACATGTTCAATCTGACATGCAACAGAATCAAAAGTGGACTTTGATGCCTTTCTTTAATCACAAATGCGGTTCTCACCTTCAAGCTTGGGCTGATTAGAAAGAGAATTCATTGTTGTATTTGTTATTATTCATAAGTTAAGCTAAGGATCATCAGGTGGAGTGTTACACTCGCTGGGAACAGACTCCAGAGTTGGACATGGCGTATTTTTTAGCAAGATGCTTGAGTCATTAGAAATAGAATCATAATTTGAAGATTCCATATTTCTCAAGCTACCATGCAGTCCACAGCTTCAACGTTGTTCTTAGTCAAAACCCTTCTTATTGTTTGTTTCACGCAATCCACAGCTTCAACATTGTGCTTAGTCAAAACCAAAGTTGACACTTGTTTCAACTGTTCGCTCTGCCGTTCTGGAAGAAAATCCAGCAATGAATTTAACAGCCTTTTTATGCTATGGCGCTGATCTGAAACAGAATCAGGTGTTGATGTGGAATCGGATCCCTTTGTCAAGCTGAACGCTGGTTTGAAGAACAGGGTCTAACATTGAATTTGACTCATTTATCAAGATATGCCCTGGATTTTCAGTTCTGGCTCCTAGGATGTGTGCATGCTCACTTTTATTTAAGCACTTTGCAGTATTATTTGCTTGAACTGACAACCAGACTCCCAAGTAGAAGCAGCCATCCAACGTTTCAACCATTTTGATCCAGAATTGCAGTGGTCTGGATCATACTCCAAACATAGAGAATCTGTGTTTGGTACAGTTTCTAAAAGCTTGAAAAAGACAAAGAAAAAGGTAGAATTAAATAGCAATGCGATGCATTACTACTTTTTTTTTGCATGTTAGGCTTCATGGTATTGGTTCAGATACTCGAGTTGCAGATTTACTTGATTAGCAAATCCATTTTGAGAACAGCTTTCCTGACAGAAAACTATCATTGCTCATTGAAGCCTTTGAACCATTTTTCTCCTAAAACTGTCCAAAAGAATCTGCCAAACATTAAATAAGAATGAGTACGACATGCCATACAAGTTTTAAACAGTCACATACAAGCTGATGAAAATGTTTTCCTAGTTCAAGTCAAAACACAGTGGTTATATATTATTACCAGGCCACTTCCTTTTGAACCATTCTGCTGTCGTATGTATTCAAGCTTGTTTTGAATAGCGGATCCTTCTTCTGACGATCGCACTCGAGGAGGATGAACCAGAGGTTGCAATCTGACAATTGCTCACACACAATGCAAAGTTCTCGTGGACTACTTTCTAATTAAGTGTCCACGAACATGGACTTGTAAACTTACAATACGTTTAGGGCAACATAATTCTCTGCAGGCCTGCAAAAAATTTTAAAACCCGAATTCGCTAGCTCAAGCCCTGCCAAAATTGCCTTAAAATGCATAAATGTATACAGTGGTATCATCCTATAAGAGAAAATGTAACATGGGAAAGAAAAGGAACTGCAGGAATTCAAATGATTATGTTCTAACAGATAAAAAGGAGAAGAAGCTCAATACAAAAATACTGAAAGCTCTTGAAAGGAGAATTTTCAGATCATAAAAGTGACAGTTTAAATACCAATAAGGCACTGATAGCTGCTTGAGCCTTGGATATGAATGACTGATGAAAGCATCTTGTGTGTTTGTGAATCTTCGGGGATTTCTTTCTGCTTCAATTCAATCCCAATGAAGAAACCCACATTACGGTATTTTCTTATGTACAACTAGGAGAAAGTTTATGGGGAATAGCGAAGATGGGGTTTTAGGAAAAGAGCTGCACAACACAGGGTGCCCAGACACCACTGTGGAAATTGAACAATCATCCTCAAGTAAAAATAAACATGAAAAGGGATCTGCTTTTTATCAGAACAAACTGATAAAGCATGCAACCACAGGAAAAAGCATGCAACCACAGGAAAAGCCTGTGCTTACCTGCATTATCTGTAAGCTTGACAGGAAAAGCCTGTGCTTGCATGCATTATCTGTAGTGCTTGCATGCATTATCTTGCATGCATTATCTGTTTGTTCTGATCACAAACAGATCTCTTTTCATGTTCATCTGTACTTGAGGATGATTGTTCAATTTCCACAGTCGTGTCTGGTCACCCTGTGTTGTGCAGCTCTTTTCCTAAAACCCCATCTTCGCTATTCCTCATAAGCTTTCTCCTAGTTGTAAATAAATAAGAAAGATCCATAAATAAGGTTTGTTCATTAGGATTGAATTGAAGTAGAAACAAATCCCATAAACATAGAAGATGCTTTCATCAATAATAACAAGATAACGGCCAGAGTGTCTTCGATAAATCTCAAACACTATCCACGTTTCAATTATGCGTACGGAATCTGGACGCATCCCTTCTCAAGCTGCTATAGTGGAGTTTCATAAATTGCGTTGAGATACTCCTGCTTCTGAGGTGGCAAAATATGCTTTTTGTTTGCAACTTTCTCAAGATTTTATGGATGATTAGGTAAAACATGATATCTAATGCACAGAACGTACCATGAAGGCGTAACCTAATTGGATGAGCACAACTACCTACAAGCATTCTTCTTTATTGCCCTTCACTATGTATTATGTACTCTGCTGGCAGGCAGAGTAAGAAAACACCAAACCAAATAACTTTTATCTGTCTCAATAGGAATTACAGGTTAAACGTTGCATCTCCTTTCCACCAATTTTCGGTACAGGTGGATTTTCTCCTGATATGTATATACATTTAGATTGTTGCCAAAGTATTCCAAATACACATCTTTTGAGTTGATAATGAAGAAACCAAGTTAAAGGTAAGGAAAGTCATCCTTGGTAGATTCAATGAGTGTTTGGCATGTGGCAGTCTTCACAGGTCAAATGCATGGTATATCCTTGGTAGATTCAATGAGTGTTTGACATGTGGCAGTCTTCACAGGTCAAATGCTTGGTATGGGTTCAGTTTGTACTTATAGAGAACACCCATAGGTATATTTTGGGCCCAAAGAGCTATATAGAAAGGTGTGAGGACCTCAGCTAGTCAAATTGCATTTTTTTCAATCTCTTTCCTACTATGCATTAGAGATGCTATTACAATCACCTTAAATCCTAAATAAGTTTTATGACTTTTTAAATTAAAAAGGTCCAAGAAGATCTAGAGGAAACTCAAGCCTAGATTCTATTTGCATTGTAGCTCTTAAGGAAACTCAAGCCCAAGGGGGTTATGGCGAAAAAATTAGAACACTAATGATCAGGTGCTTAAAATTATGCTAAAAAATCATAGTTGTCATAATGGTGTGTAACCTAAATGACCGCGTAGTGCTCATCATCCTGAATTTGGCGCAACTCGTTTTGCGCGAAACAGACACTGTATGGCTTCAGAAATGCATTATGTTCACTTTGGTAAACAGGTAAATTTTTGAAAAAAAAATGGGGATAGCCCAGTCAGTAGTCCACACCGTTGACTAGGCTGTCCAGTTGGCACTGACTGTGCAGTGAGGTGGCACCATAATCTCATCAACAAATTGTTGAATGCCATGTGGCACGTTCGTACAGGCATGAGTTGGCACGATGCTATTGGTTGAAGGCTATACAAGTGGACCAATGAGAGGGTGACACATGGCAAACCCAGAAGCCGCCACGTTCCCTCTCAAAGGTCGAATAAAATTCAATGTGGGGAGGTTGGGGTCAACCTCACCCACAACAACACCAAGCTTTACTGCCATGCCCGCAAGTTGGTTCTTTACTAACATATTGCAGGAGGGTCGGCGTTAAAGAATCGACCCCAGAACAAGTTAGGGTTGCGATGCGATGATCGCAATCGCACATCGCAGAAGGGAGGTTGTCAGACTTGGCCCCGATAGGATCAGGTTGCGATTGCGATATCACAATCGCATATCGCATAGATTAAAGCCCCATTACATGTATTACCCTAGCTCTGTTGATTGCGATATATTCTGGATGCGATACAGTTAAATTGTAGTTGATAGTTTTGTCGGGTCCGCCGCTTATCGCAATCGCACATCGCCCAAGGTGCGTTTACAAACCATAAGACCCACCAGTTCTCACCGATTGCGATTTACGATGGAGTTGCTAGTGACGACAACTTATGGGTACCGCGTAGTGAAAATTTTGCCCAGTTAGCGCTTTTTGGAGAGAAATTGTAGGATCATGCCGGAAATGGTGCAATTTGTGGAGCGAATATTGAGAAAACTAGGAGAGGTCATAACTTCATCAGTTTTCCACCAAATTGGATGAAAAAGAGGCTAGATAACCATTTTTAACATTCTAGATTGATTGGAGCAGGTTTTAGAAGCATTTGAACATTGTAAACACATATTTTTACACTTTTGAGCATAATAGAAAGGCTCAAGCCATTGGAAGTTAGACCAAGGAGACGTAGCCTAGGAGGGGTGAATTACTTTATCATGTTCCTGTTGTAATGTGTTTTTGATGATGTTCTGTACATATTTATGCTATTGTTCAGTCTCTCATTTATGTTAAATTTCTCATAAAATTAACATAAAATCTCATCATTTCACTTGCAAAAATTCATGAATCTTTAAGCACAATAAAAGCATTTTGTTTCTAATCTGAGGAGGATCTTAGCACAACTGTAGTATACCTAGGATGGATATTATGGGGTACAGAGGGAGGTACCTAAGGGAATAATGTAATAATGGGATGGGCCATAATTAATAAATAAAGTGATCAACCCCGCATCATGTAAGGGACCACAAGTATTTAGCAATAATGTGATAAACACGTGGTATTAGATATATGGTATTGAGACACCCATGGTAATGACCCATGGTATTGTATGTATGAAGCATATATAGAGGCTAGAGACTCCCCATTGAGAGATGTTAAGGATTATTATATTGACAACCATATGGCTTGTGGAGTGTTCTCCTTCCTTAAGGAGTGATGGTATGGTGTTACCCTGCCTTAAGCGTTTTGATTAATAAAGAAGCATTTTCAAGTTATATTATTGGATCGATCTTGTTATTTTTGGGAATATATACAACAACAATCTAATATTCTAAATCATATCATTTTGGTATCATAGCACTAGGTTTGTTTTGTGAAAGAAGGATTTAACTGTTTGCAAGTTTATGCCATGCTTACGAGGTTAAAAATAAAAAGAGGAGAAGGGAAGCTGGTGGGAAGCCCTGAAGTTGGGTTAAGGGGAAGGAGAGCAAGGTTGACATAATCTCCAACACCAGTTCATCATCGAGTTGTATTTGAGACTCTAGAGATCATGTCTCATGAAGGAGAACCTATAAACATGACAAAAGATGAGACGACATTCAGAAAGGCTTTCTTTGATATGACAGAGATGGTAAAGGTCCTCTATGAAGAGAGGAATACCAAGTTGCAAGGTGAAAGTTCCAAACCTACCAAAGGAGAAGGCTCTTCAGGAGGAGGTAATGGAAATGGAGACAAACCTCCACCCTCTCCACCATCTTCTTCATCTTCTTCTTCTTCATCTTCTTCTTCACAAGCATCTTCACCCTCTTACACTAACACAACCCTTACTCATACTCATCATCATACTTCAAAAGGAACTGGTAAATCACCTTTTTTAAAACTTGATGTTAAATTTGAGCTACCCATGTATAATGGTGAAGTGAATGCAGATAAGCTTGATAATTGAATTTTTCAGTTAGAGGTCTATTGCAGGATTCAAAACCTTCAAGAGGATGACATAAAGATTCAGTTAGCTTCCTTGAAAATGGAGGGTGTAGCACTGGTATGGTGGGAATCAAAGACCTGAGAAGATATTAAAAAACATGGTAAGATCCCAATTTCTTGGAATGATTTCATTGTTGCAATCAAAAGACAATTCTACCCTCTACCTTATATGTAGAAAGTCGTCATGAATTGGTATAACTTTAGACAACTTAAAGGTCAAAATGTGCAAGATTACACCCAAGAATTTAGAAAAAGGTCTTTGATGTTAAGTGTAGATTTGCAATCACATGACACATTGCTGAAGTACATAGGGGGTTTACACAGTTACCATAGGCATACTATCTTAATGTTTAATCCCAATAATCTAGATGATGTGTGTGTGCAAGCCACTCATCTTGAGGCAAGAGGGAAAAACACCCCAGAATAAGGTAGTAAAAAGTCATTTAAGAGTAAAGGAAAGGAAAAGGCTTTCAAAGGGAAGGCAAAGAAAAATGTGTCTAACAAAAAAGGAGATAAATTTACATGCAAACATTGTTTCAGGGAGGGTCACGATGAAGTTCATGTTGGAAGCTTCATCCTGAAATGAGACGACAGAGAAACAACAACAGGGGAAAACAAAAGACAATTGCAACCACTCAACAGGATTTTGGATTCGATTCGGGTGATGAAACTAAAATCACAGCCATGGGGTTAAAAGGAAAAGAATCCATTGCTAGCACTAGTTTTTCAAACTTACAAAATGAAACTCCAAATGAAAAGAGGAGAATAAAACTTTTTCACATAAGGGTGATCTCTAAACACAACAAGATTGATAAGCTTTTCAATAGTGGCTCTCAAGCTAATCTTATCTCTGAAAACATTGTCAAAATTTTAAACTTAGAAATCGTTCCACATCATAAACCATATCCACTTGGATGGGTGTGTGACAATGCACAATTGCAAGTTACTAGAAAGTGTAAATTGAAATTCCCCATTACTGCAAATTTCATAGATGAAGTGGAGCTTGATGTTGTGATGTTAGATATCTGTGGCATAATTTTGGGCAGCCCGTACCTTTATGATGGAAAAGATATCTTCCATAGACATGAAAACAAATATCATTTATTCAAATATGGAGTAGAATATATTGTGAGAGTTCATAGCGAGAAAATAAATCTTACGCTTGTTAATGTTGGGCAGATGAAAAGACTAGTGAATTCGAGCATGAATTTTGTGCTTCTAATGATCAAACCCAAGAATGATGTTGATAATGAAGCTTTTAAAGGTTGTGATTCAAATTTGAAATCTGAATTGGTTGACGTAGTTAACTAATATGATGAGATGTTTTAGAAACCAAAGGGATTACCTCCCAAGAGAGGAATCTAACATGAGATATAGTTGTAGCAAGATTTTCCTCTTCCTAACATTGGCATGTATAGGATGTCAGTGATGGAAAGCGCAGAAATTAAGAAGCAAATTGAAGAATTGTTGAATAAATGGATCATCATACCATCTTCCTTGCCATGTAGTTCACCTATTGTCTTGGTGCCAAAGAAGGATGGAACATGGCGCACGTGTGTGGAAATTCGTGCATTGAACAAAATTATGATAAAAAGCTATTACCCACTGCCTAGAATAGCTTATTTACTTGATCAATTGAAAGATGCAAAGTATTTTACTAAGTTTGACTTAAGAAGTGGCTACCATCAAATTAGAATAGTTGAAGGAGACATTTGGAAGACAACATTAAAAACAAAACAAGGTTTGTTTGAATGGTTGGTTATGCCTTTTGGTTTATGTAATGCTCCTGCTACATTCATGCGTGTGATGAGTGATGTGTTGAGGCCATTTTTTGATGAGTTTTTCATAGTCTACTTAGATGACATCTTAATTTTCAGTAAATCTTGTGATGAACATGTCATGCATGTAAGAAAAGTACTTGATGTCTTGAAAAAATAATAGTTGTATCTTGAGATGTCAAAGTGCGAGTTTGGAAAAATTCCTTTTGTTTACTTGGGTCATATTGTTGGAGGAGGTGAGTTGAAAATAGATCCCTCCAAGGTTGATGTCATTGTGAATTAGCCAAGGCCAAAGACAATTACTAAGGTAAGAAGTTTTTTGGGAGCAGCCCAATATTGGAGGAAATTCATTGCTAATTTTTCTCTTATAGTTGCGCCTTTCCATGTGTTGACAAGTGTGAAAAAGGTTTTTCAGTGGGGAGGCAAACAACAAAAAGCATTTGATGCATTGAAGGAAAATATCAGTACAGACTTGAGATGGTCATTTGATATTCAAAATGATGCTAGTGACTACGCTATGGGTGAATTCCTCATGAAACATGATAAGCCTATATGTTTTTATTCAGAAACTTTTAATGGTGCAGTGATTAACTATCCTACATATGACAAGGAATTGTATGCATTGGTGCAAAGTGTGAAAAAATGGAAACACTACTTGATGGGTAAGGAAACAGTCATTCACACTGATCATAAACCATTGCAATACTTGTAATCTCAATCAAAGTTGCAGCAATCAAGGCACTTCTGATGGCTGGGTTTTCTTCAACAATTCCACTTGGTAATCAGGTATAAGAAAAGTATCTACAATAAAGTTGTTGATATGTTTTCTAGGCATATTGTTAGTGCAACTACTTTACTCAAGCATAATTATGTTTTACATGAAAGTTATATTGAGCAAGATGCATTAGATAACGAATTTCAAAATGTTTATGAAAACTTGTGTCAAGGTAACCAAGTAGAGGAATTGGATTATCATTTGCATTATAACTTGTTGTTCCATGTTGGCAAGTTTTGTATTCCACGGGGAGAAAGAGTTAACATCATAAGAGAGGCACATACTTTTCTTATTTCTAGTCATTTCGATGTAAGTAAGATGGTGACACATCTACAGAGGTATTGTTATTGACCTCGTATGCTTCCAAGTGTGTCTCGTTTTATTAAAGGATGTTCATTATGTGCAACCAGTAAGCCTAGCAATAGGAAGTTAGGATTGTACACACCACTTCCAGTTCCTTCATGACCGTGGAAGAGTGTTTCTATGGATTTTGTAGGAGGTATTCCATTGTCAAAAAGAGTTCATGATTATTTGTATGTAGTTGTGGATAGGTTCAACAAATTGTGTATTTTGATGCCATGTAAAAAACAAGTTACAACTGAACAAACTACTCAGTTATTCTTTCGGAATGTTTGGGTGCATTTTGGATTGCCCACATCCATTATTAGTGATCAAGATTCTCGCTTTGTGGGGAATTTTTGGTCAAGCTTGTGGGGATTCATGGACACCAAATTGAAAAAGAGTACAACTTTTCATCCACAAACAGATGGTCAAACAAAAATGGTGAACAGAACAATGATACATCTTCTTCGTGGGTATTGCAGCAAGCATCATAAGTTGTGGGATAAACATTTGCACTATATTCAACATGCTTACAACCAAGCCAAACACTCTTCAACTCAAACTTCGCCATTTGAGGCATGCTTCGGATACTTGCCTAAATCTCCTTTGGATTTTATTTTTGGCAAAGATGTTATTAATGAAGGTCATAGAGACATAGACAAAACAAGAAAGTTCATTGAACAAATCCAATTAGTACAACAAAAGGTTCAAGAACAACTTGAGAAAAGCCAAGGCAAGTACAAAGCAAGGCACAACAAGCATCGTCAAGATCATAAGGTCTAAGTTGGTGATGAAGTTTTGCTTCACATTAACAAAGAGAGGCTCCAGCCCCCTTCGGCATAGCCCCTAGGCCTTCGACAGTTGGTTCCATGTATGGCATAAAACCTGGGGACATCCCCAAAATTACATGCCCTAACTCCAAGCTCTGCGCCAAGCGCTCTGCGGTGGAGGCATGTGGTTATATGGCGGCATGTGACCGGGGTTGATCCCCGAAATTTCCGCTCCCGTTGCAACAACCTCCACTGAGCAAATGTTGTGTTTACATGGTGTAATGTGACCGAGGCTGGTCCTCATGTTTCTGCCCTCAAATCTGTTGGCTCTAGGGTATAACGTTGTGGTCCGGTGGTTGTTTAATGTTGGTGCCGAAACTGCGGGCTGGGGCTAAGCCTGTGCCCTTGGCTCCCCTTCCTGTGGTCCTATGGGCATGGGGTGACCAAGGGCTAGGGCTCAGCCCCGGCCCCGTCCCCCAAATCCAATTTGCATAAACGTTATATAAAAATTTTCCACTATACCTTGTAAGAACTACCACGTGCCCTAGCAGTAAGGCGCTACATTGTTGGTTTGGAGGTTGTGTGTTCGACTCTCCTGGAGGTAGTTTGGCTGAAAACGAATTTTAATGAACCTCGGGGTGTCGTGTGGCATTCCCCCATTGGTCCAACTCAAAAACTCAACCACCAATAAAAATCAACCAAATCCGAACCAATTAGCATAGGACACTTGTCAACCTATCATTGGTCCAAAATGTATAGTCATCCTACCTAGTCACCTTGTCTAGTCATCGTACAAATTTCCCAGTTAGCAGTCCTACAACCAATCTGCACTTTTTTTACCTATTTGGGAAAATGATCAGAATGTGATATTGGGAGCATAGAATATTGGTTTCGAGTGAGTCAAGTTGCATTGGATTCAGGTCGTTGAGATCTATGCTCTTGTACAAGTTTCGAGCACTTTTGAACACTTTGAATTTTGAGCACTTTACTGATCCCTTGGATCACTCCTCCCCACTGGAAGCTTTTGGACCTCCAAAAGACTACTTTTAGTCAAATAACAGATGAGGGTATAGTCGGACCTGCTTCTTTGTCTTCGCCTGGGTGAGAGTCCTAATTGATGGGATCACATGTGTCTGAACCACAACATCCAAACCCTTGAATACTCGTGCATGGGAAGCCTGTATGCTAATGATGAGTTGCGGGAGCTCATCATAGTTCTGAATCTGACTCTGAATATGTGCATTTAGCTTGATTGCATTGTCCCTCATCATCTTAGGCAAGTGAAGTGGGGCTCTCTTGTACTTCAACGTCTATGTTTGCATGTCATCAACGGTAGCATGCACATTCATCAAGATACATGCTCTTCTAGCACATCATTGCTGCCATTTGTTGAGATGGACAACTGCCTTGTGCACGGTACCAAACTTGGAGTACAATGCTCTCATAACTGTGTCAAGGGACAATAATTTGTCCAGTATTTCCTTCTTCAGTTTAGCTCGAGCAGACATTGTCACCAAGTCTCCTTTGGTCGTTTGTAGTTCCTTTGCTATTCGCTCATTCCTAGCTATTAGGAAGCAAACACTTGAGCTAGTGGCTTCGACATACAATCTGGTTGCATCAGCCAAGGAAACTGGGTGTTTGTCACAGTCACTCATTCCTCAACTTGCGTAAGAGACGTATGATCCTATGGAATTGACACTCTACGAGACTACACAAATCTATGTTGGGATTCATCGAATGAGATGTTGTGCATCTCTTCTTCCAACTGATCACCAAGTATCTCAGTGCCTCCTTGGTCATTTGAGACTTTCTCATCATCTAGATGCATTTAAGCGGGTGAGTCGACCTCTTTTTGGTGAGGCATGAGGTTGGTGTCTTGTTCCAACTCATGTTGCTCCATGTCTGCATCCAACTGTTGGAGTGCTTGTTCTATCTCATGAGCAAAGTCTCGCACCTGGGATGGTTCACCATGTTCCCCTGATGCCAGCTATTCAGATGAATCAACTACTTGTACAGGAGCTACTTCGTCTGTTTTCACATGTTGCGCCCCTTGTTGTATCTACTACTATTGTGCTTCCCTCTCTTGTGTGTGCAGCTCTTGTTCCTATTGGAGCTGCTCCCTCAGCTCATGCAACACCTTCTCTGCTTCTTCCATTCTCTTCTTATCCCTCTGCCTTCAAGCGATTTGCTTGTTGCGTTGGTGCCTCTTTTCCTTTGTAGCCATAGATGCTTGCTCTACAAGTGGATCTACTTGAAACTTGCAGCTTTGCTCCTCCTCCATGCAATCGACAATCTTCCTCTTCTCTTTGTCGCACACTAGTATGCTTTCCTCTGATGTCACTGCTGCTACTGGTGCTCTCCATGATACTGCTTCATGTTACTTCGCTAACCACTCCATAGCGAAGCCGACCTATTCATTGGGTCTAAAGAAACTGTAGCAATATCTCCATGGGTCCTCCTCAACCCAATGAAATGCCCCATGGATCCAGTTAAACTGAACTCTCGTGCAGTGATCCTTCACAATGCAATGTGGTTCATACGGGTTGCAGCTTTGGAGGTCGAGTGGGTACTTCTTCATTTGTTCTGCTTCGACATCCGCTTGCTTGATACTCCAGATCTAATATAATCCAATCCGTAACGGAAGAGCGAGCCAAGGTGCCTTCTTCTTCCGATGTAGTCTAGCTGTCAATCCTACCGAGATGTGATATGCTACTTCCTGCATGACAAGTACGTCCAAGGCATACCAATTTGCAATGCCTATCAATGCCTCCATTGCTTCCTTTGACATATAGGGTGGATCCTATTCGAATATCATCTTGTACACTGGGGTTACAAAATGATCGGACAGCCATGTGATTACTTCTCTGAAGCTGCATTCGAACAACAACTTGAAATATGTGTTCACAGCAGTCTCCGCCGGTGACCATGCCCACTCCAAGCCCGAGAACTCCTGTCGGGCATAGACTGCATCTAGGATGTAGGTAGACATGTAAATCTCTGCATGCATACCTCCGGGTGACTATCAAGCCTTCGTTACTTGTTCCTTCAACGAATGAGCCAATATGTCGGACCAGTTACATGGTTTTCCTTCTCTAGCCAGTTGGTCTAGTGCAACCACCCAACTCTGTGGGAAGGTTTCTGTGCTTGCTTGGCCATACAGTCGTCATGCAAATATGACCAAGTATTGGTATGCCTTGCTTAATATCTTTGTCTTGTAGATCTGGTTGGGTGTTAACCTGAATCAAGCTAGCTCCTTTACCTAGTTCTTCAGAATGTCTCTGGAGTTAGCACCACTGTTGGGTAAGCTTAATGGAATCTTCATGAAAGTCATGAGCTCTCACATCTGATACATCTCATCATAATCTCATGCCCAGAAGGTCACAAGATTCATCCCACTGACACTTCTCAAGGTCATCGTCTTGGGATCAGTGTGAGAGACGATCCAATGTATCATGTCCGCAGATGGGAACGCGGGATATCTGCATGCAATCCAGTACAAGCTATACTTTTGAATGTTCAGGTACACCTGACAGTCTTCGATGTCTTCCCCAAAAGTTCCTACAAATGTTTCATTGACCTCTTATCACTTCAGTTTGATGTCCTTGTCTAGATACAACTTTGTATCTTCATAGATCGGTAGATGATCAAAAATGGATCTAGTTTTGCCTCTAGATCAAATTCTTCAAATGCATATGAGAATAATACCAAGTTAAAGTGCTCGTCAAGAGGATTCCAACGATGTGAACGGTGTGTAAAACTGAGCTCGTATGAAGAAGTTGTGGCCAATCAAAGTTTTGGACAAATTAGGGCAAAAAAAGTCAAAAGTCAACCAAAAAGTCAAAGTCAACCCATAAAGTCAATAGTCAATGTCAGAGAAGGATGATGTCAGCAGAGGCACGTAGCATCTTGGGAACATAACATGTGTCCTTGATGACGTTAGCACACCTATGTGGCCTAGGTGACGTTGGCAGTTTGTGATTGGTTTGTGATGTTGACTAGGCAACAAGTGGGCCAATCCAGGGCTGACACGTGGCAGCCCAGATTTTGCCTAATTTGGCTTGATTTCCAAAATTTTGGGGTTCAGGGAGGATCGAACCCCTGACCTCCCAGAAATGCTAAGTTTTCGCTGGAATGGTGCACCAATCAAGCTACGGAAATATTGTTAAAGCAATGCGATAAGGTTATATTTATTGTATAATGCTGGTATCACCGGAAAAAGACCAAACGGTCGAGGTCAACGCCACGAATGCCGGCCAATTAACACGGCAAAAAACTATATCGTATTACCAAATATCCGCCGGAACGTTATACATATATGCCACCATATCCGTCAAGTGCCAAATATCCATCGGGAGGTCGGGCAGTGGGTTCAATCCGCCGACCTCCCAAAAGACCATATATACAACGACTTAACATTACGTCCGAGTACTATAATACCAAGAGTAGGCCTTGGAAAACCAAGCGCCCAAAACATTACTTAAACTTTGTAGAGCCGAATCCAGAAGCCAGGAGCACGCACAGTTTCCAAGGCGGTTTTGTGCAGGGCAGTGGTTTTGCACAGTTTTCGAGGCGGTTTTGGACCAGAGGTGGTTTTGCAGGGTCTTCAGGGGGTCTGGAGGTCACTTTGTTAGAACATGGTCGAGTTTATACTCATTTTTCTCGAAATTTCGAGCTCGTCGCAATGGTGAGGTCTGTTTTCTCATCTGAGCTTCTGTTTTCGAGCTCATATCTGTAAAAGTATTTTGAAGGCAAATAAAGCGATCAACACTGGAAGCTAAGGACCTGGAGACGTAACCAGGAAGTTTGGTGAACTTCGTTATCACATGGTTGTTATTTGATGTGCTTGAATGTTGTCTTATTTGCTTATTTTTCTTTATGTTATTCACAATCTTATTGATCCGTTCATTAAATAACATAAGCTTGCTCACATAGACGTCAATAATACCTTTTTAATTATCAGATCAAGTGGTATCAGAGCTTTATGGTTTTTAAGGTTTGACAAGGTCGTGTGAAGACTTGAATGCTTACTAGGTTAAAGTTCAAACAAGGAGAAGGAGAGCTTGTTGAAGCAAATCCAGAAATTGGAAGGGTCTTTTCACAAAAGAAGATGACGGAAGAACACCCATTCGGGACAAAAGCTAACTTCGTGGACAGCTTCATGATGATACATGTGATGGTAGAAGAGATGTACAATGAGTTTAAAAAAAGAAAAGATGAAGGCACTTCATCACCTAAAGGGGAAAAAGGATCGGCGGAAAATCCCCCCCACCATCTCCTCCATCATCACCATCATCATCATCATCGTCTTCTTCTCATAAATCTAGTTCTTCTAAAAAGAAAAAGAAGAAATCCTGTCTGATAAAACTAGATGTAAATTTTGATTTGCTAGTTTATGATGGTGAGCTTAACGCTGAAAAGCTTGATAATTGGATAAGACAAATTGAAGTGTATTGCAGGGTGTAGAAAATTGTATCAGAAAGAAAGAAGATCCAGCCTGCAAGCCTTCGTCTTGGAGGAACCACACTTGTCTGGTGGGAAGGCAAAAAACAAGCAGATCTCCAAAATCATGGTAAAATCATTTCGACATGGAATGAATTTGTTTCTTCTATTAAAAAACAATTTTATCCTTTGGCTTATATGCAGCAAGCTATGATGAGTTAGCAAACATTGCGTTAGTTAAAAGGTCAAAGTGTGCAAAGTTACACTCAGGAATTTCGTAAAAGAGCTTTGACACTAGGCATATCATTGGACTCTCCAAAGACATTACTGAAATACATAGGTGGATTACATAGTTATTTGAAGCATACCATACTGATGTTTAATCCGACTAGCTTAGATGATGTATCAATTCAAGCAACTCATCTAGAGGCTAGGGGTAAAACTGTATCTCGTGATGTTGGAAAGTCATTTAAATCTACTAAAATAAAGAATAAAGGAAAGAAGAAATGGAAATGGAAATAAAAGAAAATGAACACTATGAAGAAAGAAAATACTTCATGCAGTCACTATAAAAAGGAAGGGCATGATGAGGCACACTGCTGGGCATTGCATCCGGAATTGAAGCCAAAGAAGTTCGGGAATAAAGAGCAAAATATTGCTACTACTACAAAGGACTTGGGATCGAATTCAGGTGACGAAACAACAATTACAGCTACAGGTATAAAAGGTAAAAATTCTAAAGCAACTACAAGTACTTCTTCGCCTTCTGTTGATAATGAAAATGACGAGAGGAAGAGAAATGAGCTATTTCACATAAGAGTCATTTCCAAACACATAAAAATTGATACTTTATTTGATAGTGGCTCTCAAGTTAATTTGATTTATGAAGAAATTGTAAAGAAATTGGGTCTAGAAATAAAACCTCATAGAAAGCCATACCCATTGGGTTGGGTCTGTGATAAAACTAAACTACAAGTTACGAAACAATGCAAACTTTGTTTTGCTATTGGATTGGAGTTTGTAGATGAGGTTGAGTTAGACATAGTCCCATTAGATATATGTGGAATCATATTAGGGAGTCAATACTTGTATGATAGACATGTTGTCTTCTATCAAAGGAGAAATAAGTATCAACTCACTAAAGATGGAATTGAATATGTTGTAAGAGCTCATAAACTCAAAGATAACTACTCTCTCATAAACATAGGACAGATCAAAAGAATTATAAATTCAAGTAAACAATTTTTACTTATGATTGTAAAAGCAAAGGATCTTGATCAATCTGACGCTTTCCAGCGCTGTAATCCTAAACAGAAACCAGATCTAATTAAAATTGTTTCTGATTATGATATTCTGTTTCAAGAGCCTAAAGGGCTTCCTCCCAAGTGACAGATAGAACATGAGAATTATTTGCAGCCAGATGCTCCTCTTCCTAACATTGGAATGTATAGGTTATCAGCTCTAGAGAATGCAGAAATAAAGAAGCAGGTGCAAGAGTTGTTCGATCAAGGGTTTATTCGACCAAGCACTTCACCATGTGAATCACCTATTGTGTTGGTGCGTAAGAAATATGGTTCATGGAGAATGTGCATTGATTTTCGAGCATTAAAATTACAATAAGAATCGTTATCCACTTCCACGCATAGATGATCTACTAGATCAGTTGAAAAATGCATTTTACTTCACTAAGTTAGACTTGCGAAGCGGCTACCATCAGATCATGGTTTCAGAACAAGTGTATGGAAGACTTATTTTAAAACAAAGCAAGGACTCTTTGAATGGATGGTTATGCCTTTTGGCTTAACCAACGCTCTAGCTACTTTCATGCGAGTCATGAATGATGTATTTAGGCCATTCATTGATGATTTTGTAATAGTCTACTTAGATGATATTCTTGTTTTTAGTAAGACATGGGATTAACATGTAAAGCATGTAAAGCAGTGATCTGAAAATGGGGCTCTTAGGCCCCTTGTCTACTTACAAGAACCTCTCCCACTTCCAAAGCTTTAAATATTCCCAAGTCTTAATGATTAACCAATGCAGAATTAACTATGTGCTTGAAGTAAGGTGTATGCTTAGGTTAATTTTAAATTGTTAATGTGTTGTGAGTTCACAAAGCATATCATAGTAAATAAGGCAGGAAATTCAATACAGCAATAAGCAGCAATAATGCTTGTAAACAGGTGTAAGATTAAGGTTGTTTAAAATTGTTTATGTGTTGTAAATCGATTTTCTTAAACTGATATAAAACATATGACATTGAAATAATGCAACAAACGAGCATCACACATAAGACATCAATTTAATTAGGAGTTCACCCAAAACTCTTGGGCTACGTCTCCGTGAGCTCTAGTCAACTCGACTAGGCTCTCTGGGATTATGGCAGCAATCTTTTTACAAGCTCTTTGGCTCAACTCCACGATTTAACACAGAAACAATGGGTTTAGAATGTCCTTTTGTCCCTAGCTCTGAAGCTCTCAACCTTCTTGCTCTGGCTTTGCACTGCCTTCGTATGCCTCTCAATCGTGCTCTCAGACTCAGCAACCCCTCTATCTCTGTCATTGAACAGCTTTTAAGCCTATCGGCACTTGTTTGTTCATTTCAGTTCTCGAGCTCTCTTGCTCCCGGTCGCTGTCCCTTCATCTTCCTTCTGGAGCATTTAACAATCATTGCTAACGTCCCAAGATATGGTGGCCACCTATTTTGCAACGGAAAAGGCCACTGGCGCGTTGAAATCCCAAAGATATCATTTCTTTGTTTACACAGAGAAATACATCGAAAATGCTGAAAAATCCACATAAATGCCTTTTATCGAACTTGAAAATCCCTTTAATCCGCTCTATAACCCTATCGGGTCGGCCTTTATGTCGCTTATCGTATCCCCACCGTTGATCTGGGAGATCCGAATCCAATAGCTGAGGTTCATTTCGGGCGGCTCTTTTGTACGGGGATTAACCAACTGATGAGGGTGGTTTTCTCTCTCCTTAGCCTAGACACATGGCCGCTAGTGTATGGGATCAGGCAGAGCCTAGCCCAAACCACTTACTGCCTTTGGCCCGCCCAAAATCCCGCTTGTTTCCTTTGTATAAAAAAAATACATTAAACATTGAAAATATCGAAAAAGGGCTTCATGGCAGACTTGAAATATTATACTTATGCATTCATAAACCCCTTTCGGGTCTGGTTTCATCGCTTTATTCGCATTTCTTTGGTTTTTCGTTCATTTAACGAAAATGCAATATACATTGAAAATCCCTTTTTCTGGACTTGAAATATTATCAAATATCGCTTATAATTTTATCAGGTCCGGCCCTTTTATTGACGTCGGGGGTCGTCGATCGTCGATCGCAATGTCACTCAGCCGGGGGTTCTGTGTATCGCCGATGCCGATTCGCTGATCTGATCATCGGTGATCCGCAGATCTAGGTCCTGATAACGCATATATGTCTGCCTCCAATCCTATCGATCGGATCGGTGGATCAGAGTTTCCTTCGCCTTCACGTAAATCCGGCCTTTGCCTTTTTCCGATGCGATTTCCCTTTTTTAAGGGTTTTTTTTTCATTTTTAGGGGGTTTTGCCTCTTTTTTTCAAAGAAACTGGGCATCTTCTGCATGTGATAACTTCTGCATCCTAAGTCCATTTTAGCCCATTCAAGTTGCAGTAGATTCAGAAGAAAAAGATCTCTACAATGGGGCTATTTCCAGGAACTTCCTTGAACTTCCATTTTTCCTCTGTGAGGACCACTTAGACTTAGGAGTCTATCCAAAATCCATTTTGGATCAAGCAGGTTTTAGATGTGTTAAAAGAGAAAATATCTATGAAAAACTGTCAAAGTGTGAATTTAGAAAAACATCTTTAAATTACTTGGGTTATGTTGTAGGGGGTGGTGAATTGAAGATAGATCCTACTAAGGTCGAAGTCATTGTAAATTGGCCTAAGCCCAAGTCTGTTACAGAAGTTAGAAGTTTCTTAGGGGCAGCACAATACTGGAGTAATTTTATTACTAAATTTTCTTTGATTGAGGCTCCTCTACATGCTTTGACAAGTGTGAAATAGGTGTTTTAGTGGGGAGGAAAATAGCAAAAAGCCTTCGACACATTGAAAGAAAGGACCAGTACAGCACCAGTACTAGCACTGCTAGATCTTCAACAGCCATTTGAGATCGAGACATATGCAAGTGAATATTCCATGGGGGCAGTGTTGATGCAACATAGGAAGCCTATATGCTTTCATTCTAAGACATTCACATCAACAGTAGTTAACTATCCTACATATGATAAGGAATTATATGCATTAGTACAGAGTTTTAAAAAGTGGAAACATTATATAATGGGAAAAGAAACAATCATACATACAGATCAACCACTTCAATATTTACACTCACAAACTAAATTGCAACAATCAAGACACTATCAATGGATGGGTTTCCTACAACAATTTCATCTAGTAATCAGATATAAGAAAGGCATACACAATAAGGTTGAAGATATGTTATCAAGGCCGATTATAAGTGCATCCACAATAATTAAGCATAATTCAGTAATTCATGAAATTTACATTGAACAATATGCTCAAGATACAGATTTTAAGGATGTATATGCAAATTTAAGTCATGGCAAGCAGGTAGAAGAATTGGATTATTACATAAGCAACAAACTATTATATCATCTAGGAAATTTATGCCTTCCACAAACTGAAAGAGTTAATGTTATTCGAGAAGCACATACTTCTCTAATTTCAGGTCACTTTGGTGTAAGTAAAACAGTTGCACAATTACAAAGATTCTGCTATTGGCCTCGAATGAATGAAATAGTTTCTAGATATATCAAAGGATGTACTATGTGTGCTACAAGCAAGCCAAGTAATAGAAAATTAGGCTTGTATAATCCACTTCCAGTTCCTTCTCATCCTTGGGAAAGTGTATCAATGGATTTTGTGGGGGGATTAGCAATGTCTAGAAAAGGTCATGATTATTTGTATGTAGTTGTGGATAGGTTCAGTAAAATGTGTATTTTGACACCATCTACTAAATAGGTCACAAGTGAAAAAACTTCAAAGTTGTTATTTCAAAATGTATGGGTTCATTTTGGGTTACCCACTTCTATTGTATCTGATCGAGATTATCAATTTCTCGGGAAATTTTGGTCAAGTCTATGGGAACTCATGGACACAAAGTTAAAGAAGAGCACGGCATTTCATCTGCAAACTGACGGCCAAACAGAAGTAGTCAATAGGAGAGTGGTACAATTTCTTCGAGGTTATTGCAATAAACATCCTAAGCTTTGGGATGAGTATTTGTGTTATGTACAGCATGCTTACAACCATGCAAAACATTCTTCCACTCAAAGATCTCCATTTGAGACTTGTTTTGGTTATGTACCAAAGTCTCCCTTGGATTTTGTCTTTGGTAAAGACATAGCAGTTGATGGACACAACGATGTGGACAAAGAAACTAAGTTCATTGAATGAATATAGGAAATTCACCAGGCAGTATTGGAACAGCTGGAAAAGAGCCAAGCATAGTATAAATCGTGGCACGACAAGCATCGATTTGAGCATATTTTTCAAGTTGGTGATCAAGTTTGGTTGTACATCAACAAAGAAAGACTTCAAGGGGAAGGTAAAAAGTTGAAACCAATTAGATATGGTCCTTTCAAAATTCTTCATAAAATTGGTGAAAATTATTTCCACCTAGATCTACCAGCTTATATGCAGATCTATTTTGTCATAAATGTTGAAAACTTGTGATTGTATGAGCCTTCATTGATCAAAGATCCAGAAGAGCAAAGTCAAGTACCTTCCATAGAAGATTTTTCACCTGAGTATCTCAATGAGTTACAGGAGGACACAATTCTAGACAAAAGGATAAGGACTTCGTGACGAGGAAATATTGAGTATCTTCAAGTTGGACTCAAAGGTACAAATCCAAGTAAAGCACAATGGATAGAGATTGGAAAAGTGAACGAATCATATCCTCACTTATTCAACATCTAAAACCAACTTTTGGTGGTCCAAAAGCTTCCAGTGGGGAGGAGTGATCCAAAATGGATCCAGTTTTGCCTCCAGATCAAAGTCTTCAAATGCATATGAGAATAATACCAAGTTAAAGTGCTCACCGAGAGGATTCCAACGATGGGAACGGTACGTAAAACCGAGTTCATATGAAGAAGTTGTGGCTAGTCAAATTTTTGGACAAATTAAGGCAAAAAAAGTCAAAAGTCAACCAAAAAGTCAAATTCAGAGAAGGATGATGTCAACAAAGGCATGTGGCATCCCGGGAACACAACATGTGTCCTTGATGACATCAGCACGCCTACATGGCCTAGGTGACTTTGGAAGTTTGTGATTGGTTTGTGACGCTAACTGGGTGACAAGTAAGCCAATCCGGGGCTAACACGTGGCAGCCCAGATTTTGCATAATTTGGCTTGATTTCCAAAATTTTGGGGGTGAGGGAGGATCGAACCCCTGACCTCCCAGAAATGCTAAGTTTTTGCCAGAATGGTGCACTGATCGAGCTACGGAAATCTTGTTAAAGCAATGCGATAAGGTTATATTTATTGTATAAAGTTGGTATTGTCGGAAAAAGACCAGATGGTCGAGGTCAGCCCCGTGACTGCCGGCCAATTAACATGGCTAAAAACTATATCGTATTACCAAATATCTGTCGGAACGTTATATATATCTAGATATATATATATATATATATATATATATATATATATATATACCACCAAATCCGCGGAGTGCCAAATATCCACCGGGAGGTCGGGCGGTGGGTTCGACCCGCCGACCTCCCAAAAGACCATATATACAATGACTTAACATTATGTTCGAGTACCGTAATACCAAGAGCGGGGCTTGGTAAACCAAGTGCCCAAAACATTACTTAAACTTTGCAGAGCCAAATCCAGAAGCCAGGAGCATGCACAGTTTCCAAGGCGGTTTTTTGTAGGGCAATGGTTTTGCACAGTTTTCAAGGCGGTTTTGGACCAAAGGTGGTTTTGCAGGGTCTTCAGGGGGTCTGGAGGTCACTTTGTCAGAACATGGTCAAGTTTATATTCATTTTTCTCAAAATTTCGAGCCCGTCGCAATGGTGAGGTCTGTTTTCTCATTTGAGCTTCTATTTTCAAGCTCATACCTGTAAAAGCATTTTGAAGGTAAATAAAGCGGTCAGCACTGGAAGCTAAGGACCCAAAGACATAGCCATGAAGTCTAGTGAACTTCGTTATCACATGGTTGTATTTGATGTGCTTGAATGTTGTCTTATTTAATTATTTTTCTTTATGTTATTTGCAATCTTATCGATCTGTGCATTAAATAACATAAGCTTTCTCACATAGACGTCAGTGATGCCTTTCTAATTATCAGATCAACGGACTAGAGGATACTTGCTCAAATATTTTTCTAGCTGCATTTCCATCAGTGTCTTGTGATATTGTTCTCTTGGAAGCCATTGAGACAGATGAACACCTGAAAGACATGGAGACAAGCAGCATCCATGGCAAGAAATCTGTTAGCGAAAAACAGAGCAAATGCGGGGAATGACACAGCACATACCTGGGAAACTGATGGGAAAGATTGCACAATTTCTTCTGGCAGGCTAGGTGACTGGCTACCAAAACTACACAAAAGGCAGTTTGGGCTATCTGGGAGGCAATATTAGATATGTGTAATCCAGATTGACTGCAGGATGTTGGGATTGCGCAATGTGCAATTCCAGCTAGGAGTCATTGTAGGGTCACAGACTGCATTGTCCAATTTTTTGGGCCAGCAGTCACTCTCACTCAGAAATGTGCAAAGCAGTCTTGGAGGACAATGCTAGGTAGGAATGTGCATTTCTAGAGAGGAAGACAGATCCTTCCTTCCCCAGATTGCACAATGTTGTCTTAATGAAGGCAGAGTCTGGGTCGAGGTTGGCCTGACTCGCCGACATGCAACTAAAAGCAGATATGACAGTGAACGCATGGTGACACTAAGTGATAGCAGAAGTGATTGACAATGCATGCAAACATGAATGAAAGATTCAACAAACATATCAACATGTATGTGGGTGAAACGATTCGCCGAATCAACGATTGTTCGTGCACAACAGTTTCATGCATGCGACAGTAGTGAGATAGCAACGAAAATTGAAACAGAGCTAGGAAAAGCTATTATACATGTAACGACAGCAAGCGTTTAAATAAATGAAGCAAACAACACTCACACAAGCGAATACACAAAAAGCGACAGAAATGTTGAAAAAGACAAGTTGAGGCCACTTACCCGTGAATAGCTAAGCTGGATGTGTCGAAGAGTCCTAGATGTGTTGTGGGATGTCAGAGCTCCAAGATAAACATGAAAGAATGAGCTTTGATGCGTCGAATAAATAATTTTTGGCTCATGACGCGCATGCCACAAATCTAGGAAAAAGCAACACTTGGAGGAAAGTTTCTAAAACAACTTTGCATGTAACCTCTAACTGCTAAAAATAGCTCCCTAAATCATGGGATGCCTTTTGCATGTTGCCTTTTGCTATTCTGGGAAAAAGAAAGCTATGCATGCAAGTCAAGTTTCCTTGGTCCCAGGTGGAACTGGTCAACCAGACTGCTCATGCATGAAGCTGCTCAACTGCTTGAGAAAAATGTGCATTTCTGGCTGGGAGTTGGGCTGGCTGCCCAGGAGATTTGCGCAATTTCTGGGCAGAGCAGCTGACTGCGGCCTAGATTGTGCAAATTCTAGGTTGATCAGCCCTGCTAGGGAAATTGCACAATTTTCATTGGGAGTGTTGATTGGTAGAATTGCGCAATTTGGAGCCTAGCAGGCTGTCAGACAAGATTGGGTAATTTCTGGAGGTAAGGATGGTTTCCCTCCAGAAATGCACAATTTCTTGGGGAATATGCTCAGCCTACAACTAGAACAAGTCCACGTAAATAGCCTGTGAGGGGAATGCTTCAAGTTGTGATCGACAAGCTGCCTTTGTGCAAGAAAACACTGAAGCTTGTATACTTGATGAAGAAAGACAAGGTGATGTGAAAGGTTGGTAGGGAGGCTCCAAAACGAGGCTAAGGAAAAATTTTGGAGGGTGGTTGTAGCCGCTACAACACTTGGTGACACACTGGTAGAACTCCAGCTCTCTGAATGGACCTTGTTCGTGAAAACCAAGTCTAAGACCTTCGGAAGTATTGTTCAGCTCTCAGCTCATATTGGCTTCACACTAGCTTGATTGTAAGATGCATCATTTGCCAAGCTCTTGGTCGATTGACACACATTCCAAGCAAAGGAAACACAATTTTTTTGATTGGGGTTGAGGGGTATATTGGTGCACAAGCAGTATAGTCGTCAAAGTCTTAGTTTCATCTCTGGTGTTTCTCTGCTGCCAGCACGCCTGGTGATCCAGGTGGATATTGGTGGCCACCTGCCAAGTCCACCTGGACCCCCACCATTGTCTTTCTCAGCATTTTCAGTTTCCTTAATTGTAGCACAACTTACTATTTTTAGCAGTTTTTCGGGTCCTAAACTTCCGGAGCCATTTTGAGGCCCTAAACGACGTTTTTTGGGGAATCCGGGGGCAACATGGGTCCATGGAATGGACAGATGTTACCCGTTCCAACAATGATAGTGCTCGGATAGATCTTTCTAATGAGCTATTGTATGCGTCAAACGGAGATCATATGCCAAAGTTACGACCCCGGGAAGTTGATGTACCAATTTACCCCAAACGGGGCCCACAGTTTGATGTTTCATCTCCTAGGGTTAGGTTTTGGAATGTTAAGGGTTTTCCATTGTTTCTCAACAATAAATAGGCCTTCGAGCCTCATTGTAACACAGTTCAGAGGCATGTAGCCATCACATCTCTTCTCAGAAATAAGCTACCATCGCCCTAGCTGGTTTATTTCCATTTCTGGTTGTAAGCATATTTCAGTATTTTCCATTAATGAAATGAAGTATTATTTCCGCTGCATCTTTGTGTATATGGTTATCTCTGTAATTTGTTGCGTTCTTGTTTAAATCCGGATCAGTGGTATCAGAGTGGTCTGCTTTTTCTCTGTTTTTCTTTGCATGTCCCCAACAAGGTCGGGATATAAGGAGTTAGGGCTCAACTGGTTGAACCTTTGCAAGACCAGCCTCGCAAATCCCGACGGCCTCCCATGGCGGACGAGAAGAAAGACGAGGGGGCAGGAGATCCCATCAAAATCTTGCTCGAAGAAGCCCTCGAGCGACAACGGAACGCGATGATGGACAGTTTTCCCAGATCCTTCAGCGGCTACCCAGAAGCGACACATCGGCTTCCAGCAGCTACTCTGGAAACGCCACACCCTTTAAGGTACAATTTTATTTTGAAATCCCCATATTCGAGGGTCAGATAGACGCAGATGCCGTAGATAAATGGTTAAATCTGCTAGAGGGTTATTTTTCTGTTCATGAATTTTCGAGTCGGGAAAAGATTGTTTTTTCTCTTCTCAAAGCAGCCCCCCACGTCAAGGACTGGTGGGAAACCTACTGCGAGCAGAAGGATGAAAGTACTGGCTCACTATTTTCAGCCGCACCCACCTGGGATTCGTTCCGGGATGCCATCAAGGAGCAGTACTACCCTGTCGGAAGCTATGAGGATGAATACATAAAGTGGACCACGCTGCGGCAGGGAAGGGACCAAGACGTGCCGGAGTTCACCAATCTTTTCCATACCCTTCGCACAAAGTTGGGTATCAAGGATTCGGAGCAACATTTGATACTCAAATACCGTGGCTGCCTGCACAAGTACATCCAGGAAGAAATACAATTCCTAAACATCCCCTCGCTCGGCGCAGCATACCGATATGCCGTCAAGGTCGAGCAGAAGTTTAAACAAAAGAAGCGAGACTTTGGATCTGCGAATCCAAAGCAGGGGAAAGGTGCCCCTAAACCACAAAACAAAGGACAAAGCCAAGGCGGGACAGCCCAAGACAACCAGCCGAAGCTGCAAGCAAAGAACAGCGCCGCGAAGCCGAGAAAGGACACTGGAAAATGGTGCGAGTTCCATAAGAGCTCCACTCACAACACAAGTGAGTGTCGGGCCAAGCAGTCACTGGTGGCTGAGCTAAAGGTTTCAGAATCAGATGCATGTTCCGACTCTGAGTCAGAACCCGATAAGGGGTATGAAGAAGGGAAGCAGATCATTGATGCAAATCCCAGCGCCACTGTTGCTACCGCAAAGATCCAGAAAAATGAACCCGAAGATCCAGAGGAGGAGGAGCGTCTCTTCCACTCCCAGATGTGGGTAAAGGGCTCCCCGATACAGTTCATTGTTGATAGCGGGAGTCAAAAGAACCTCATTTCGGCAGAGGTCGTGAAGCGGTTGGGCTTACCGACCACAACACATCCACAACCATACACCATTGGGTGGCTTCACCAAGGACGAGATCTTCGCGTGAGCCAGCAGTGTCGCCTTCCATACAACATCAAGCCCTTCACGTATGAGGTATTGTGTGACATTGCTCCCCTTGAAGTTTGTGATGTATTACTAGGACAACCATACTTGTGGAAGCGACATGCTGTGTATGAATCAAGACCCCGTGCTGTTATTATTACATTGGGAAATAAGTTGTTTAGGATACCAGAGGTAGCACCACCTGCCGCCATCTCGTTGATTACTGCAAAACAATGCAGTAAGATCATTTCCAAAACCAGGAAATTTGTTTTCCTGATGATACGCCCTCAAGGAAAGAAGAAGACAGTGGTCGCGGCCTCCAGACGGGGTCCCTCTGCACGACAACTACAGATGGACAAGATTGTGGAGGAGTACGAGGACATCTTCACCTCCCTGGCAGGGGTTCCTCTGCACTGTCAAGTCAAGCACTCCATCGATCTGACCCCAGGTGCGCCGCTACCCAATGGACCAATTTATCGGCGCTCCGTTCTGGAGAACGATGAAATCAAGAGGCAGATTCAGGAGCTCCTGCAGAAAGGTCACATCCGTCCGAGTTCATCGCCCTGTGGGAGCCCGATCGTGTTGGTGCAGAAGAAGGATGGGACGTGGAGACTCTGTATTGACTATCGGGTGCTGAACAAGATCACTGTCCGTAATAGGTACCCGATCCCGCGGATTGATGACCTCCTAGACCAACTAAAGGGGGTGAAATATTTCAGCAAGATCGATCTGAAGTCAGGATATCACCAGGTACCAATCGAACCCTCTGATGTGTGGAAGACTGCCTTCAAATCCAAGGAGGGCCTCTTCGAATGGTTGGTCATGCCTTTCGGATTGACGAATGCTCCTGCAACCTTTATGAGGCTAATGGATGACATCTTGCGGCCATTCACCAACTCCTTTGTAGTAGTATACTTGGATGACATTCTGATCTTCAGCCAGAGTTGGGAAGAGCACCTCCACCACATCCGACAGGTTCTCCAAACACTGCGGCAACACAAGCTATGTGCCAATTTGGAGAAATGCACTTTTGGCATGACCCAGGTTCAGTATCTGGGATACATCATTGATGAACAGGGGGTGCATGTCGATCCAGCCAAGATCCAAGTCATTCGGGATTGGCCCTCTCCAACCACTCTAACAGAGCTCCGCAGCTTTCTAGGTCTTGCCAACTTCTACCGCAGGTTTGTGTTGGGGTTTTCTCATATTTCTTGGCCCTTGAGTCAAGTCACCAAGGGAGGGGCGAAAGCAAAATTCTTTTGGTCTGAATCTCAACAGAAGGCATTCATGGAGTTGAAGGATCGCCTCTGCACGGCACCAGTGCTCGCGTTACCAGATTTACAACAACCATTTGAGGTCGAGACAGATGCCTCTGACTATGCTATTGGGGCAGTCCTTACTCAACATGGACATCCAGTGGCATATCACAGTGAAACACTTTCAGACACAGTCCGGAAGTACCCCACTTATGATAAAGAGATGTATTCCATTGTACAGGCCTGCCGACAATGGAAGCATTACATTTTGGGGAAGGAAACGGTCATCCACACAGACCACCGACCACTGCAGTTCATACAGACCCAAGGGAAATTGCAGAATGATCGCCATCAGAAGTGGTCTACATACCTGCAACAGTTTCACTTGAATATCAAGTATAAGAAGGGCAGCACCAATAATGTTGCAGATTGCCTCAGTCGACCACCGATCATGGCGTTAACCACCGTGCTCAACTCTTGTGGGCACGAGACTTCTGATTGGCCACTTCTCTACAAAAGCGACCCAGAATTCGGCCACACATACCAGACACTCTTGGAGGGTCGGCATGTTGCAGATTTTCACCTCCAGGATGCCCTATTATGTCACCTCGGTCACCTTTGTGTTCCTTCAAGCGAGCGTGCCAAGATGATTTGGGAAGCACATTACAGTCGGGCTGCTGGGCATTTCGGGGTCGAGAAAACAGTGGCAGTACTGCAAAATTATTTCTATTGGCCGAATCTTCGACAGGATGTTGGGAAGTACATCCGATCATGTACTGCCTGTGCCATTGCCAAACCGACCATTAAGAAGCACGGCCTCTATACCCCGTTGCCTACCCCTAGTCGACCTTGGGAATCCATCTCCATGGATTACATGTCAGGCCTTCCTTCCACTAAGCATGGAAATGACTGTGTTTTTGTGGTCGTCGACAGGTTCTCGAAGATGGCCATTATGGTGGCCTGCAAGAAGAATATCACAGCAGAAGCCACTGCTAAACTCTTCTTTGAACGAGTGTGGGTGCACTTTGGGATCCCACAGTCTATCATCTCAGATCGAGACAGTCGGTTTCTCAGCACATTTTGGTCCAGTCTCTGGTCAATGCTGGACACCAAACTCACGAAGTCCACAGCCTTCCATCCTCAAACTGATGGCCAGACAGAGGTTGTCAATAGGATGATTGTGCACATTCTGCGCATGTATAACTCAAAGCATCCACGCACATGGGACGAGAGCCTCCCCTATGTTCAGCACAGCTACAACCGAGCTCTTCACAGCTCCACTGGCCATAGCCCTTTTCAGGTGGGTTTGGGATTCCAGCCACTATGCCCCATTGATGTGGCCATGCCACTTGCAGCTACTCACATGAATTCAGCTCATGTCCAGTCCGAAACAGATAAGGCCACCAGCTTCATTGAGCGCATCCAACATATTCGCCAGCAGGTCCATGACATTCTTGAGAAATCAAATGCCAAGTACAAGCAGCGACATGATCAACATCGGGTGCCACACAAGTTTCAGGTGGGCGACAAAGTCTGGTTGCATTTGCAAAAGGAACGCCTTACTGGAGCCTATCGGAAATTGAGACCACTCCGATATGGTCCTTACACCATTACTAAGGCTATGGGAGACAATGCATTTGAGCTCAGCATTCCCCCATTCCTTGGCCTACACCCAGTGTTCAATGTGGACCGCCTTCGGCCATACTTTCCACCATTGCTAGACACATCCGACATTGCAGAACAGCTCAAACCCCCAGAATTAAATACAGATTGCATGGAACAAGCTGCAACTGATCGGATCATGGACACACAGATCAAGAACACTCGCCAACAGAATATCCAACTGTATCGAGTTGTCAAAGCAGGCCAACTCCTTCAGCAGGGCAAGTGGCTCACCAGGGAACAAATTCAGCAAAAGTTTCCTCATCTCATGGAGGAGCTCAACGCAATGGGGACCATTGCTTCCTAAGGGGGGAGGAATGATCCAGGTGGATATTGGTGGCCACCTGCCAAGTCCACCTGGACCCCCACCATTGTCTTTCTCAGCATTTTCAGTTTCCTTAATTGTAGCACAACTTACTATTTTTAGCAGTTTTTCGGGTCCTGAACTTCCGGAGCCGTTTTGAGGCCCTAAACGACGTTTTTTGGGAATCTGGGGGCAACATGGGTCCATTCGGGTCCATGGAATGGGTCCATTCGGCTCCATGGAATGGACCCATGTTGCCCGTTCCAACAATGATAGTGCTCGGATAGATCTTTCTAACGAGCTATTGTATGCGTCAAACGGAGATCATATGCCAAAGTTACGACACCAGGAAGTTGATGTACCAATTTACCCAAACGGGGCCCACAGTTTGGCGTTTCATCTCCTAGGGTTAGGTTTTGGAATGTTAAGGGTTTTCCATTGTTTCTCAACAATAAATAGGCCTTCGAGCCTCATTGTAACACAGTTCAGAGGCATGTAGCCATCACATCTCTTCTCAGAGATAAGCTACCATCGCCCTAGCTGGTTTATTTCCATTTCTGGTTGTAAGCATATTTCAGTATTTTCCATTAATGATATGAAGTATTATTTCCGCTGCATCTTTGTGTATATGGTTATCTCTGTAATTTGTTGCGTTCCTGTTTAAATCCGGATCACCTGGACAGTGCCCCGACGGAGTCACATAGGAACACAAGCATGGCTTCACTACCAGCGAGCCTAGTCAGTACCACGACGGAGTTACTTGCATCACCTCCCTGCACAGCAAGCCTTTCTATTCTTTCGCCTTATTCATTTTCATTTTGAATTTTTTGACTTTTTCATTATTTTCATTTTTCATTTTTTCAACTGTGCATAACACTTATTCATTTCAGAGGCAGAAGAGGGATCCTGAATTATTGAGAGCAGAAGAGGTTGTTCCAACAGAGAAGTAGTTTATTGAATCTCTGACGTGATTGTTAAGGGTTTCCCCTCACCTTACTCTACTTGACTGAGTTGACAAGGGTTAACCCAAAAACAACCAACTAGAGAAGGTGACACTAGTTAGCACGCAAGCATTGTGTTTTCACCAAGGTTCACTTCGAACAATACATATTTTCCTTCGACATATCATGGACTAAAAGTAACAAGTTCTTTATACAGAGGCAAGATGATAAATAACCAAGTAGTGATAGTTGTACAATCCCTCTTGTACTTCACCCAGCTCCTTTCAAGAGTCATATAAGGTTTCATGCGAAACTAACCTACGAACAAGACAAGTGAACTAACAGAAAAAAAAAAGCAAAGCAAAAGAAAAGCAAGTAAGCAAACAAACAATCAAACAAAGCAAGTAAGCAAACAAGCATGCAAGCAAATTGTCTGAAAGAAAACACTACTCCTACTCCTACACTAATGGTGCATGCAACTAATCACATGAAGTGATATTTCCAATGCAGCCACCGGCGCATTAGTTGACCCATGTTGGTGAAGGTTTGGTCCATGAGCAACCCAATTGTGCGAACTAGCAAGCAAGAAAGATATAACAATGAAGACAACCACACTTTGTGTTTCAAAGTGCCCACAGGACGTAAGTGAGTGCAAGTGCGTGACAAGCAGTCCGTGGACTTATCATGGTGTTGTGTGACACTGCGTACAACTTTGAAGCATAAGCACACTCTTGATTGTGACATGCAAGAAAAAAAGAAACAGAGACAACTTGCGTCACGAACGAGTGCTTACAATGTAGGATTCCTCCAATGCATGAGCAATAGGATCGTGCAGTTCGAGTGGAGGAAGTGTGGTTTGTGTGCGAGATGGATCTTCAATGCATACAAATGAGTGATGAGGAGCCTTGGGTGATTGAATAGTTTCATGATCGAAAGTGAGACTAGCCCCAAGAGAGCGAGGGCCTGACATAACCATCAGCTTAGGCTGAAGTGCCTTGATAGTCTTGGGTGTTTCAACTTCTTCATTATATAGATCATCATAAACCGATGGCTTCGAAAGATCAATCGTGATAGGGTCATGATCGTGATCAAATATGGAAACAAATGGATCATGACCACCACAATCAGAAAAATCAATGATTTCATCGGCATCCTCATGATCAGATGAATCAAACAGAGGGGTAGATGAAAAGCGAACAAATTCATCCTCTGTGTTTCCGGAAAAGACAAATGAAAGATCAAGTGGATTTTCAACGAATAACTTATCCTCTATGTGATCAAATGATGGGCCAACATCCGTCGATTCCTATGAGTGATCAACAATGGGTGCATCCATGGATGAAGACACACATGCGAAATCATGGATGGCAGGTTCACCAAATATGTTAGGAAAGGACGAAGGGGGCTCAGACGGAAGGGAGTCATCCTTCACCGAGTGTTGATGCTCAATCTCCCACTCATACTCTTCATGAATGATAGCGCATGCTGGTTGTGCAAAACCAACTCCGTCAGTGGTTTGTCCCTCGTTCACAACAAGTGAAGAGTCTAGAATGGACGAACACAAGACAGTATCATCCGGAGGAACACCCGAGTGCGAAGACGAAGGTCGTAGAACATAATGCATATGTGAACTCGAAGGAATCACAACCAAATCTGCACAAAAATTGAGTGAGGTGATGTTGGGAGGATATAAAATATGAACAGTTGTGCAAGCATGATCCTCAACATCACTCAACAATGGTGGATCTGTTGAATGAGGGGAAGGCGAACAGTTAGTCGAGACAGTGACTACATCCACATTAGATTGTGTAGCTCCCTCACTGAAGAATGTTGAGCAAGGTTTTGTAGGAATTTACAGGGTAAGTTCCTCAGACAGAACACCAAAGGACACCACTCACAAACAGATCACATATCAATACACTAGTATTGTTGACGTGGTTAAAACCCTCAAAGAGGGAAAGAGTCCACGACCTGAGCCAACGCGGCCACTTCGGGCAATTTATTAATAAAAGAATGAAAATTTACATAAGCTTCTCTCATGAACGGTGACCCTACAAATGACCCTCCATGTTCTTTAAATAGATATCATGGACCAATCGGATGTTAAGCCACGGATCAAGTGTCGGTAATACCAAGGAGAGAATGAACCATCGGATCACTACATATCGTGACCATCGGATTGTAAGTTACAAAAAGTACATAGTAAAGAAACACACTTTACCTACTCTATACTAGACTAAGTTATACTTAACTAATTCCTATGTGTCAAAATATCCTAACATCTCCCCTTAAGAACAACTTGGGATAGGATTGAAGGACGTACAAATATGACACAATAGGATAAGGAAGGAGGCACTAGAGCCTATCCCCTCTTAGTGATAACTTCCTGAACTCCAACCATAAATCAAAGTTTAGTAAACTCTGCCTCTATGAGAGCCTTTGTAAAGATGTCTGCAACTTGATCATCTGTTGAACAATATTGCACTTCAAGAACATGGTCGTGAATGAGCTTTCTGATGAAGTGCATGTGCAGTTCAATGTGTTTGTTGTGCTGATGTTGGACTGGATCTTTGCATAGTTGAATGGCACTTTGATTATCACACCAAAGTGTAGTCGGATGCTGCTGTTGGAAGCCAAACTCTGACAGGATCTGACGAAGCCACAAGGCTTCCTTACTAGCTTCTACAGCACCACGATACTCTGCTTCTGCTGAAGAAAGAGAAATGGCACCTTGTTTCTTGCAAGCCCATGTAATAGGTCATGAACCAAGAGTGAACACATAACCTGCAGTAGACTTCCGATCATCAGGGTCACCAGCCCAATCGGAATCAGTGAAACCAACCAATAGAGGAGATGCTTCGGCACTATAATGAATCCCAAACTGAACTGTACCTCGAACATAACGAAGTATTCTTTTAGTTGATTTCCAATGACTTTCATGTGGGTTTTGCATAAACCGAGCAATAAGGCCAACAGCAAAGGAAAGGTCAGGATGAGTATGGGTTAGATACAAAAGTTTTCCTACAAGTTGACGGTATAAGGTGGCATCAACTTCAAGGGAAGTACAAGTGACTGAAAGTTTGGCTCCAGATTGAAAGGGAGAAGGGGTTGGCTTACAGTCTTCCATGTGAAAATGGCGTAGAAGATCACAGGCATACTTGGACTGGGAAAGGGAAATACCTTCCTTGGATTGTGAGACTTGAAGACCAATAAAATAATGCAAGTGTCCTAAGTCTGTCATTTCAAACTTATTTTTAAGGCTGGACTTCACATGGTTGAGAAGGTTGGGATCACTACCAGTGAGGATAAGATCATCAACATAAAGAACAAGAAAAATAAGAGACTTGCCCACTTTCTTGGTGTAGACAGTATTGTCAGAATGACACCTAGAAAGGCCAGATTCTAAAAGAAAGCTATCCATTTTGGCATACCAAACCCGAGGAGCTTGCTTGAGACCATAAAGGGATTTCTTAAGCTGACATACAAGGCTGGAGTCTATTTGTATAAAACCAATAGGTTGTTCCATATAGATTTCTTCATGCAAGTCCCCATGCAAGAAGGCAGATTTAACATCCATCTGATGGACTTCCCATTTGAAAGAGGCAGCAAGGGAAAGAACAAGGCGGATAGAGTTCATTTTGGCAACAGGGGAGAAGATTTCAGTATAGTCAATGCCTTCAACTTGTGAAAAACCCTTAGCAACAAGACGAGCTTTATGTTTATCAACGTTCCCATGTGGTCCATCTTGGTTCTGTAAACCCATTTTCATCTAACAAGTTTTCGTCCCTTTGGTAGAGGAACAAGATCCCATGTATCATTTGCCAATAATGAACGATATTCTTCATTCATAGTTGTGTCCCAACCTAGATGGCCTGAAGCTTCTGCAAAGGTGTCAGGATCATAATTCGCTAAAGCTTGATCCAGTAAAGAAGAGGCTCTATCGAACTGAGAACGTGTACATCGCTGATCTGTAGGATCACTGGCAAGATCCCCTGCTGCATCCCGAGTAGCACAGACCCATTTTGGAAGTTGAGGAGCCGAAGGTGGGGGAGGATTTTCATCCTCGCTTTCATCATCTAAAGAAGAAATATTTTCAAAGTAGAAGAGATAGGGAGAGGTGGCACATCCGCCGAACTAGGCTCGTAGGCCGATATATTTTTAGCAAACTTTATTTCTCTTCTAATGATAACATTCTTGGACTTAAGTGGAATAAGTCTATATCCTTTGACATCTTCAGAATATCCAACAAAAATACATTTTTCACTCTTAGGTTCTAAAGCTTTATGTTTCTCATCTGGAATATGGGCCCATGCTTCACTTCCAAAAACATGAAAGTGACTTACATCTGGTTTAATTGAGCTACATGCTTCTTCTCGAGTGATATTCTTTAAAACCTTAGTAGGAGTGTGATTTATTATGTAATTTGCACAGTTAATTGCTTCTGCCCAAAAATTAAGACCAAGTCCTTTAGATTGAAGCATACAATTAGCCATTTCCTTTAAGGTGTGATTCTTCCTTTCAGCTACACCATTTTGTTGTGGAGTATATGGAACAGTATGTTGCATTTGAATTCCATTCTCAGTGCAAAAGTTGATGAATTTGTTGTTAACATAGTCTCTGCCATTATCAGATCTTAGCTTAAGAATTTGATGTCCAGATTGTTTTTCAACAAAGGCCTTAAAGGCCAAGAACACGTTAAATACTTCACTCTTGAGTTTTAAGAAGTATACCCAAGTGCGTCTGGAGAAATCATCAATGAAAGTTAAGAAATACTTGTAGCCAGAGAATGAAACAACTGGAAGTGGACCACATAAATCACTATGCACAAGCTGTAAAGGGGCTGAGGTGTGCCAAGAGGCACGTTTTTCAAAACTATCCCGATGATTTTTTCCGAGTACACATCCGGAACAAACACCATCTCTACAAGATATCATTGGAAGACCTGTCACCATATTTTCTTTACATAGATTCTAAAGAGAGCAATAGTTTAAGTGACCAAATCGCTTATGCCAAAGTTTGCTCACTGCATCGTTATGAGCAACAAATACTGAGGGAAGATTTGATGACCCAATGTTGTGAAACTTATACAACCTTGTAGAATCATCAGCAACGTCAGTAGCTAAAATTTGTCTAGGATCTCGTAGGTCCTTAATTACAACATCGTGAGGTGAAAATTCAACGATTTTACCTTCACCTGAATGAGTTATCTGATATACAGATAGAAGGTTGCAGGATAAGGTTGGAACACATAATACATCATTAAATTGACCATTGTCTATATGAACAGTTCCAGTCCCTACAACACTAAGAGATCTATCATCACCAACATATATATTTTTGGTGTTACAATCATTTAAAGAAGAAAACATGGCTTTGTTTTTGGCCATGTGATAAGAAGCTCCAAAATCAATGAGCCACTCATGAGAATGAGAAGAAGAAGATACATTTAGTGCATAGTCAGACCGAGATGCTTGACAACCACATGCAGAAAGTGCTATTCCTGAAGATGAAGTTGAAGTTGAAGAGTGCTCCAAATGGATGTTATGCTTCTTCATTGTTGCTTCCAAGGCTTCCATCTTCTTAAAGCATTTGGATTTTAAGTGGCCATCTCGATTACAAAAGTGGCAATGTCTATCAATCTTCTTCCCTTTCTTGTTATTTGTCTTATCATTTTGTTGAAATGATTTTTCATTTTGAGGCTGAAATTGCTTAGGACCATTCCTTTTAAGATACAAATGCTTAGGATTCTTTGAATTTGGTTGTTGTTGGGCGGCTAACGCTTTCTTAGAAGAGTTTCCAAGATTAAGAAGACCAAGGTTTAAGAGTTTTTCCTGATCTCTTATTAAAGAATCACAAAAGGAATCAAAGGAAGGGGACTTGTAGGCTTGTCCTTGAGAAATGAAGGCTTCTCTTGTAGAATGGAAGGTGGAAACAAACACAGAGTAGGCTGGTCCCAACTTCGTAAGAATGGAATAGATAAGGTTACTATCTTCTTTCTTAACCTTAACACCTTCCAAGAGAAGTCTAAGGGTCTTGAATTTGAACAAAAAATCTTCAATGCAAGAAAAATTATTGGGGTCCAATGTAAGCAACTCATTTTCGAGTTGATGGGCTTTAAGTTCATTTTTAATTCCAAAAACTTTAGTAATCTGTTTCATTGCTTCATCAGGAGTATCAAGTTTTGCAATATGGAATCTAAGATCTGGAGAAATAGACATCCCTATCAACCCTCGTGCTTGATCTTGCCTATTTTCCCATTTAGCTGTCGTATCTTCATCTTTCGGTTTGGTTTCTTGGCCTGAGTCTATTCTGTAGAGACCTTTACTTCTAAGTAAATCCACAATGTAGGACCACCATTGGAAGTAGTTGGTGCTATCAAGAATAACTTGGCATGGACTTTCCATTTTAACAGAAACTAAAGCTATAAATGCTGAAACTAAGTGTTTCAATGGAAAGATATCGAAAAATTAGGCTGGTTTAAAAAAAACGGCTTCCGAATGAAGAAGTTATGGCTTTTTGAAGAAAATTTGATGAAGATGCCGACGAAGTGCGGAAATGTGCAGAAATGAATGATAATGTTATAAAAAAAAATCTGCCCCGTTTCCAAACTTAACCTAATTAGCTCAACAAAAAGAAGACTTGAACTCAAGACCTCTACTCTCATAAAGTAGCTTTGGACCAAGTGAGCTAAATTAAAAGTTTAGTAATTTTTGGAAAAGAGGAAGGAGTTTTTTTTTTTTTTTTTGTCGCTGAAGCTTTGGGCTGCATGCTTACTTGAGAAAGCTCTTTTTACCTACAAAACAAAAAACACAAAACCCAAAACGGACATGCAAAAAAGACAAGCCTTACGGCTCGAAGTTAGCTTTAGCCGGAAACTAAATATTTTCCTCAATGTTTCTGATTTTCTGAGATCACACTAAGGCGTGGCGGAAAAGAGCATACGCATGAGAAAAATCCTTCCTTTCTGTTTCTTATTTGCCCAGATCGCACAAAGTCGCGGGGCAAAGAGCATACGCATAAATGAAAGGTATAGATCCGGTAATAAAAAAACAAAAAGCTAAATAAACCAAAATAAACAAAGAGAAAATAATTGTAAACTGCAAACACTGTATACCTCCAGATCTTAAAAATGGCGTAGCTAGGGCTACCAGAAACCTTTTCGTATGAAACGAAAGGGGTTCCTCACTGGAACATATGCTCCTAACATAATAGAGCAGTCCTCTCGGCCCGAAAGTAGTCAGAAACAATAGATCTAGGAAACGACAGTCAGATGCAGTTCTACTGGCTTCAGATTTGGATCACCAACGGATGCGGCCCTCAAATAGCTCTGATACCATGTAGGAATTTACAGGGTAAGTTCCTCAGACAGAACACCAAAGGACACCGCTCACAAACAGATCACAAATCAATACACTAGTATTGTTGACGTGGTTAAAACCCTCAAAGAGGGAAAGAGTCCACGGCTTGAGCCAACGCGACCACTTCAGGCAATTTATTAATAAAAGAATGAAAATTTACATAAGCTTCTCTCATGAACAGTGACCCTACAAATGACCCTCCATGCTCTTTAAATAGAGATCATGGACCAATCGGGTGTTAAGCCACGGATCAAGTGTCGGTAATACCAAGGAGAGAATGAACCGTCAGATCACTACATATCGTGACCGTTGGATTGTAAGTTACAAAAAGTACATAGTAAAGAAACACACTTTACCTAACTCTATACTAGACCAAGTTATACTTAACTAATTCCTATGTGTCGGAATATCCTAACAGGTTTGATCTCAAGCTTCTTCTTGGGATGAGAAAATTTCTTAAGGCAATACTCGAACCAGTGCCAAAGATAGGAAAATTTCATTTGGCTACTCGGAGATTGAAACTGCAAGTCACGAAAGCGCTACCAAAAATCTATAATCGATTCATGCAGAGCCTTCTGTTGCTGTAAAAAAATTTGGTCAAGATAGTATGGATCAAAATGATAGAAAGTGTCTTCAATGATATCACAGAAGTGCTCAAGTGAGTGCACAATGTCAACTGGTAGGTTGAGCAACCATCAACATGGAGATTCGCGAAGTGTGTGTGCAAGCAACGACTAGCCTGTTCATCAGAACACACATCTTCCTCATGAAGCATGGAAAGAAAGTTATGTAAGTACTCAGGCCAAGCCATTTCGCTCTCACCATCATACGTGTAAGTGGATAAGAGATCGAAAACTCCCTCATGATGGAGACATCTTCACGATTCGAAAAACATTGTGGAGGGAGAAGAGTGCAAGAATCCATGAAAGGTATGCAAAGGTTCAAAACTAGATGAGAGGACACAGCTTGTCATCTAGCCCACCTTCTAGCACCAAAAATGTTGACGGTGTTGGACCTGCCAACATGTCAAGGGGATCTCCCCAGTAAGAAGTCCCAATTAGACTTCAGATCGTTTGGTGAAGGAGTCCCGGTAGTGGGTCATATGGTAATGCCTTGACCACAATTTAACAAAGGAAAGCAATATAACTCTGTTAGTATCAAGGGTGTGACCACTACAGTGAGTCAAGGAAGGTGCATGAGAGGTTCTAACACTGGTGGGTTGAGATGAGTGCGCCCCTTGGCAACCTGTAACAGTACTCGGATGGGAAGGGAACACACGAGTGAAGATGCATCACAAGCTGGAAAGCAAGTCAACTGGCAATCCAAAGTGATGGTTAAACCAATCAACACATTTCAGAAAGATTCATACATGCTCATACAGAACAATCCATACATGTGTGCATAAGAAAGAAAATACATATGCCATTTAGAGTAAACAAGATAGCTGGAATACAATACAACATATGCATGAAACGTGTTGGCTCTTATTATATAAAGAAGTGTAAGTTCCAGTCATACAATACATCCATGTACACCCGCTAGCCCCAACAGTGGAACGTTACAACCACATCCACCTGCTCCTCCAAAAAGATGTACTAGTTCCATGCAGTGGAAAATCCAAGGCGCATTACAATACTGTCCAATCTCTCTCCAAGATAGCCTTATTGGAAGCTCGACTGACCGAAAGCCTATATAATGAGTTATGAGGGGCTATTTATAGCAAAGGGTGGGGTGACCCTTGACATTCCCCTTTGTGACCGTTCAACTACCCTCATGACTCTTCACCTACTCTATGACTGTTACATCCAACTATTGACACTTGAATTACACTTGACATGACTTAACATTATAACGCACAAGTACCGATGTGAACAAAATGACTTGAGCAAGCCAAGCTAGACATCACTCTGACTTAGACAACCATGGAAGTCCAACTCCTCAACATCCTCATGTTGATCAACAGTAACATATTGATGCTAAGATCTATAGTCCTTGATGGTGTCTGTGTGTTCCGCGATGACATCTGTCTAAAACCTGACTCTTGCCTCCATAGCATCCGGGTACACTGCTCGGGCTCCTCTGTCCAACTCGTCTGAAAGCATGTGCATCATTGTCTTCAATGTGGCCGGACCAGCTACATACTTGTGCATGATGTCTGCACTGATAGGCAAGTCTGGGCTGGTGGCAATGCACATCAACTCGTCAAAGTACGAGTCAAGCTCTAGTTGGACCTGCTTCTTTGTCTGCGCCTGGGTGAGAATACCAATTGATGGGATCGCATGTGTGTGCACCGTAACATCCAAACTCTTGAATACTCATGCATGGGAATTCTCTATGCTAGTGATGAGTTGCGGGAGATCATCGTAGTTCTAGATCTGACTCCAGATACGTGCTTTCAGCTCGACTGCATTGGCCCTCATCATCTTAGGCAAGTGAAGCAAGGCTCCCCTATACTTCATCGTCCATGTTTGCATGTCATCAACAACAGCATGAGTGTTCATCAAGATACGTGCTCTTCTAGCACATCATTGCTGCCATCCGCTGAGATGGACGATTGCCTTATGCACGGTACCAAACTTGGAATACAATGCTCGCATAACTGTGTCAAGGGACAATACTTCATCCAATATTTCCTTCTTCAGTTTAGTTCAGGTGGACATTGTCACCAAGTCTCCTCCTTGCTTGGCCATTTGTAGTTCCTTTGCCATTCACACATTCTCAGCTATTAGGAAGCGAACACTTGAGCTAGTGGCTTCAGCATACACTCTGGTTGCATCAGCCAAGGTAGCTGGGTGTTTGCACACATCAGTCACGATCACTCGTTCATCAACTTGCGCAAGAGACATATGATCCTCCAGAGTTAACACTCTGCGATACTGTACAACTCTATGTTGGGATTCATCGAACGAGATGTTGTGCATCTCTTCTTCCAGGTGATCACCAAGGATCTCAGTTCCTCCTTGGTCATTCGAGACTTGCTCATCATCTAAATGCATTGAAGCGGGTGAGTCGACCTCTTTGTGGTGAGGTATGAGGTCAATGTCCTGTTCCAACTCTTGCTACTCCATGTCTGCATCAAACTATTGGAGTGCTTGTTCTATCTCATGAGAAAAGTTTCGCACCTGTGATGGTTCACCATGTTCACTCGATTCCAGTTGTTCAGATGAATTAACTACTTGTACGAGAGTTGCTTCGTTTGTTTGCACATGTTGCGCCCCCCTATTGTATTTGTTGCTACTGTGCTTCCCTCTCCTATTTGCATAGCTCTTGTTCCTTTTGGAGTTTCTCCCTCGGCTCATGCAACTCCTTCTCTGCTTCTTCCATTCTCTTCTTATCCCTCTGCCTTCATGCAATTCTCTTATCACATTGGTGCCTCTTTGCCTCTATAGCCATAGGTGCTTGGTCTACAACTCGATCTTCTCGAAACTTGCAGCGTTTCTCCTCCTCCATGTGATCGGAAATCTTCCTCTTCCCTTTATCGCGCACTGGTATGCTTGTCTCTATTATCACTGCTGCCACTGGTTTTGTTGGTGCTCTCCATGATGCTGCTTCATGTTGCTTCGCTAACCACTCCATAATGAAGCTGACCTGTTCATTGGGTCTAGAGAAACTGTAGCAATATCTCCATGGGTCCTCCTTGGCCCAATGAAATGCCTCGTGGATCCAGTTAAACTAAAATCTCGTGTAGTGATCCTTCACAATGCAATGTGGGTCATACGGGTTGTAGCTTCGGAGGTCGAGTGGGTACTTCTTCATCTATTTTTCTTTGACATCTACTTGCTTGATACTCCAGATCTCATATAACCTAATCTGCAACGGAAGATAAGTCTAAGGTGCCTTATTCTTCCAATGTAGTCTAGTTGTCAATCCTATCAAGATGTGATATGCTACTTCCTGCATGATAAGTACGTCCAAGACAAACTTCGGAAGAACATGCGGAGGCTTCTCCGCACTAAACATTCAGATGAAAGTGTTGGACGGTGAGGCATACCAATCTACAATGCCTATCAATGCCTCCATTGCTTCCTTTGACATGTAGGGTGGATCCTGTTTAAATATCATCTTGTACACTAGGGTGACAAAATGATTGGACAACCATGTGATTACTCCTTTGAAGCTGTATTCGGACAACAACTTGAAATATGTGTTCACAGCAGTCTTCGCCGGCAACCATGCCCACTCCAAGCCTGGGAACTCCTATCGGGCACAAACTACATCTAGGATGTAGGCAGACATGTAAATATCTGCATGCATACCTCCGGGTGACTGTCGAGCCTTTGTTACTTGTTCCTTCAGCTGATGAGCCAATATGTCGAACCAATTACATGGTTTTCCTTCTCTAGCCAGTTGGTCCAATGCAACCACCCAACTCTGTGGGAAGGTTTTCGTGCTTGCTTGGCCATACAGTCGACATGCAAATATGACCAAGTATTGGTACGCCTTCCTCAGTATATTTTTCTTGTAGATCTGGTTGGGTGTCAACCTGAATCGAGCTGTCTCCTTTACCCAGTTCTTCAGAATGTCTCTGGAGTTAGCACTGCTGTTGGGTAAGCTGAATGGAGTCTTCATGACAATCACGGGCTCTGACATCTGATACATCTCATCATAATCTCATGCCCAGAAGGTCGCAAGCTTTGTCCCACTGACACTGCTCAAGGTCATCATCTCAAGATCAGTGTGAGAGATGATCCAGTGTATCATGTCCGCGCATGGGAACACGGGATATCTGCATGAAATCTAGTACAAGCCAGACTTTTGAATGTTCACGTACACCTGACGGTCTTCAAGGTCTTCCCCAAAAGTGTTTGCAAATGTTTCATTGACCTCTTTCCACTTCAGTTTGATGTCCTTGTCTAGATACAACTTTATATCTTCATAGATTGGCAGACTAGAGGACACTCACTCAACTGTTGCTCCAGCTGTATTTCCATCAGTGTCCAATGATCTTGTTCTCTTGGAAGCCATTGAGACGGATGAGCACTTGAAATATCTGGAGACAAGCAACATACATGGCAAGAAATCTGTTAGCGTAAAAACAAAGAAAATTCAGGGAATGACACGGCACATACCTGGGAAATTGATGGGCAAGATTGCACAATTTCTTCGGGGAGGTTGACTGCCAGAACTACGCAAAAGGCAGTCTAGGTTGTCTGGGAGGCAAGACTGGCTGCTGGACTTGCACAATGTGCAATCCAGACTGGTTGTTGGCTGTTGGGATTGCGCAATTCACAATTCCAGCTGGGAGTGACTCTAGGCTCAAGGACTGCATTGCACAATTTTCTGTGCCAACAATCATTGTCCCTTAGAAATGCACAAAACATTCCTGGAGGACAGTGTTGGGCATAAATGCACATTTCTGGAGAGGAATACAGAGCCTTCCTTCCCCAGATTGTGCAATGATGTCTCAAAGAAGGCAGAGTCTGGGCTGAGGTTGGCCCAACTCGCCGACGGACAACTGAAAGAATATATGACAGTGAATGCATGGCGACACTAAGTGATAGTAGAAGTGATTGACAATGCATGCAAACATGAATGAAATATTCAACAAACAGATCAACATGCATGTGGGTGAAGCGATTCACCAAATCGGCGACCGTTCGTGCACAACAGTTTCATGCATGCGACAGTAGTGAGATAGCAACAAAAACTGAAATAGAGCTAGGACAAGCTAGTATACATGTAAATGATAGAAAGTGTTTAAATAAATCAAGCAAACAACACTCACACAAGCGAATACACAAAAAGTGACAGAAATGTTGAAAAAGACAAGTTGAGGCCACTTACCCGTGAATAGCTGAGCCAGATGTGTCGAAGAGTCCTGGATGTGTTGTGGGATGTCAGAGATCCAATATCGATGTGAAAGAATGAGATCTGATGCGTCAAATAAATAATTTTGGGCTGATGATGCGCATGCCACAAATCTAGGGAAAAGCGACACTTGGAGGAAGTTTTCTAAAACAACTTTGCATCTAACCTCCAACTACTAAAAATAGTTCCATGAATCATGGGATTCCTTTTGCACGTTTCCTTTTGCTATTCTGGGAAAAATAAAGCTATGCATGCAAGTCAAGTTTCCTTTATCCCGGGTGGAACTGGTCAACCGGACTACTCATGCATAAAGTTCCTCAACTGCTTGAGAAAAATGTGCATTTATGGTTGGGAGTTGGGTTGGATACCTAGGAGATTTGCGTAATTTCTAGGTAGAGCAGCTGACTGCTACCCATATTTGCGTAACTTTTGGGCTGAGCAGCTTTGCTGGAGAAAATTGTGCAATTTTCACTAGGAATGCTGACTAGCAGAATTGTGCAATTCTGGAGCCCAGCAGGCTGCCAGACAGGATTGCGCAATTTCTGGAGGGAAGGATGGTTTCCCTCTAGAAACACGCAATTTCCTGGGGAAGCTGCTCAGCCTGCAACTGGACCAAGTCCGGGTAAACAACCTATGAGGGGAATGCATCAAGTTGTGATCGACAGGCTACCTTTGTGCAAGAAAACACTGAATCTTATGTACTTGACGAAGAAAGACAAGGTGTTGTGAAAGGTTCGTAGGGAGGCTCCAAAACGAGGCTAAGGTAAAATTTTGGAGGGTGGTTGTAGCCACTACAACAGAATGATAGTTTCCTTTCCCATCAAATAATGTTTCCACTTTTTCACACTTTGCACCAATGCATACAATTCCTTATCATATGTAGGATATTTAACTACTACACCATTAAAATTTTCAGAATGGTAACATATGGGCTTACCATGTTGCATCAAGACCACTCCCATGACATAGTCACTCGCATCTGTTTGTATCTCAAATGGTTGTCTTAAATCAAGAAGTGAAAGAATTGGATTTGTGTTGATTCTTTCCTTGAATGCATCGAAGGATTTCTACTATTTGCCTCCCCACTGAAAAACCTGCTTCACAATTGTCAAGGCATGTAATGGAGTTGCAATTGAAGAAAAGTTAGAAATTAACTTTCTCCAATATTGAGTTGCTCCCAAAAATCTTCTAACCTTAGTTACATTATTGGGCTTAGGCCAATCTACAATGACTTTGACCTTTGAGGGATCTATCTTCAATTCACCCCCTCCAACAATATGTCCCAAATACACTAATGAGGTCTTTCCAAATTCACATTTAGACATCTTTAAAAACAACTTTTCTTTATTCAAGACATCTAAGACTTGCCTAACATGCCTGACATGTTCTTCACGGGTTTGTTGAATATCAATATGTCATCTAAGTAGAAAATCACAAAATCATCAAGAAAAGGCCTTAAAACATCATTCATAACTCTCATGAATGTTGTAGGAGCATTACAAATCCCAAAAGTCATAATGAACCATTCAAACAAATCTTGCTTTGTTCTGAAATTTGTCTTCCATATGCCTCCTTCAGCAATCCTAATCTAATGATAACCACTTCTCAAGTCCAACTTAGTGAAATTCACAACATCTTTCAATCGATCAAGTAAATCATCAATTCGAGGAAGAGGGTAATGATTCTTTACTGTAATATTTTTCAAGGCTCTAAAATCCACACACATCATGTATCATCTTTCTTTGGTACTAAAAATATTGGTGACCCGCATGGGGATGTGCTTGGTCTGATGACCCATTTATCAAACAACTCTTGGATTTGTCTCTTGATTTCTGCATTCTCCATAACTGACATCTTATACATGTCAATGTTTGGAAGAGGACTATCTTGCTGCAATTGGATTTCATGTTGGATTCGTCTTTTAGGAGGAAATCCTTTGTGTTCCTGAAACATCTCATCATTGGTGTTAACAACCTCATAAAAATCAGATTTTAATCTTGCATCACATCCTTGGAAGGCTTCATTTTCAGCATTCTCTTTTGGTTTTATCATCAAGAGTACAAAGTTCTTACTAGCATTAACAAGCCTCTTCATTTGTCCAACATTCACAAGTGATAAATTTAACTTCTTGCTATGTGCTCTAACAATGTACTCAATCCCATATTTAAACAAGTGATATTTGTTCTCATGGTGATGAAATATGACTCTCCTATCATATAGACATGGGCTTCCCAAAACAATACCACAAATGTCAAGTGTAATAACACCAACCTAAAGGATAACGTTTAGGATGAGGAGTGGTTTCCAAATTCAATTTCTTAACAATGTCTTCTGAAATAAGGTTTTCTTGTGATCCACTATGAAACAATGTATCTATCTTGGTATGTTTTGAAATGACTCTAATGTGGAAAAGCTCTATTCTTTCTTTTTCGTGTTGAGTTTCCTTAAGGCTATTTGAAGAACTAGTACTTGCAATAGAGTCCTTACCTTTAAATCCCATGGTTGTGATATTTGTTTCATCCCCAGAATCGGATCCTAAATAATGTTGTGTAGTTGCAATATTATTTTGTTTCTCTTTGTGATTAAACTTTTTTGGTCTCATTTCAGGATGAAGTTTCCAACAATGCTCTTCATCATGGCCTTCTTTTAAATAATGTTTACATGTGAGTTTTTCTCCCTCTTTCTTGACTAAAGCATTCTTCTTCCATTTTCCTTTGAATTTCCCCTTTCCTTTGTCTCCACTCTTGAATGGCTTTTTCTGCCCTCTTGAGGAACATTCTTCCCTCTTGCTTATGAGTTGCTTGTAAACAAACTTCATCTAGTTTTGTAGGGTTAAACATGAGAATTGTGTGTCTCAAAGAACTATGCAATCCTCCAATGTATTTGAGTAAAATGTCTTGAGAGGATAAATCTATACCCAAAATTAAAGCTCTTTTCTTAAATTCTTGAGTATAGCTTTGCACATTTTGACCCTTAGCTTGCCTAAAGTTTTTCCAATCCATGATAGCTTTTTGCATGTATGCTAATGGATAAAATTGTCTTCTTATTGCAACAACAAAATCATTCCAAGAGGATAAAACCTTACCATGTTTCTTAATGTCCTCTTGAGTATTGTTCTCCCACCAAATGAGTGTTGCACCTTCCAACCTAAGAGAAGTAAGCTAAATTTTGGTCTCATCATCCTTGATTCTTTGTATCCTGCAATACACTTCAATCTGACGAACCCAATTATCTAATTTCTCAACATTTACCTCTCCATTGTACATAGGCAATTCAAACTTTATGTCAAGCTTTAACAAAGGAGTTTTACCATGTCCCTTTGGAGAATTTGGAGGTGTTTGTGAAAGTGTTGAAGAAGTAGAAGAAGATGAGGATGATGGAGGTGAAGGTGGTGGTTTGTCACCATTCCCTTTTGGAGGCTTGTCTTCTTTTCCTCCATCTCCTTTTGGAGTTTTTGATCTCTCTCCATACAACCTTGAGTTCCTCTCCTCATAAAGAACTTTCACCATTTTAGACATCTCAAAGAAATATTTTCTGAAAGTTCTTTCATCTTCAGACATCCCTTCAAGACCTTATTCATGTTCCATGACTATTGAAGCTTGAGGTGTATGTGTTCTCCTTGAAACAATTGAAGGCCTTAGCTCCACAAGTTCTCCTTCTCCTATTTTAAGCTTCAACCTTGTAAGAATTAGAAAACACTTGTAAACAAAATCAAACCTTCAAAATAACCTTGAGCTCTGATACCAAAATGATATGTAATGTAAACTTGAAGGTGATGGAAAAATTACAAGTAAAAAATTATGTATTTTGGGTAATGGATCACTTTACAAAACACATAAAATACTAATTTTTAAACTTAGTTAACAACAATAACAGAGACAATATACCATATCATAAACACATAAAAAAAAATGATAGAGTTCACCCCTCTCTTGGGCTACATCTCTTGGTCTAGCTTCCAATGTTGGGTATCTTTCATTAAGTGCTAAAATTTGTGTTTACATGGATTTACAGTGCTCATAATGTAAATATTATGTCTCCAATGGCTTCAGAACAGTAAAAAACCCCTAGCTGGGCTTTTGTTGGGCTCAATTTGGCCAAAAACTAAAGAAGTTATGCTCTCCCAAAGTTTCCTCTGCTAACTTCTCTACAAACTGCACTAGACTACTAACCATCCTACGAATTCCGCCTTTCCAGGGTGCACTGAGCAACAATTTCGCCCGACACTGGCGAGATTCACACCGAAAATTAGTGCAAAATGTCGCTTAGTTAAATTGCTCAGAAAGGCCTTGGGCTGAAAACCAAGGCCACATGGGGCCATGCGACCGAGGGCTAACGTTAACCGCCTGCCCCTGTCGGCATAGCCCTTGGGCCTACAGTGGTTGGTTCCATGTATGGCACAAAACTCAGGGTTATCCCCAAAATTACGCGCTCGAAATTCAAGTTTTGCGCCAAGCGCTCTTCGGTGGAGACGTGTGGTTATATGACGGCGTGTGACCAAGGTTGGTCCCCAAAATTTCCGTGCCCGTTTCAACAACCTTCGCCGAGTGACTGTTGTGGTTACATAGTGCAATGTGACTGAGGTTGGTCCCCATGTTTCTGCCCTAAAATTTGTTGGCTCTGGGGTATAACATTGTGGTTTGGTGGTTGTTGAACACTGGTGCCAGAATCGTGGGCCAGGGTTAAGCCCGTGCCCTTGGCTCCCCCTCCTGCAGTGCTATCGGCATGGCGTGACCGGGGACCAGGGCTTAGCCTCAACCCCATCCGCCAAATACAATTTGCATAAACTTTATATAAAAATTGTCCGCTATACCTTGTAAGAACTACCATGTGCCCTAGAAGTAAGGCACTGCACTGTTGGTTTGGAGGTCGTGTATTTGACTCTCCCGAAAGCAGTTTGGTTGATAACAAATTTTTAATGAACCCCTGGGTGCCACATGGCATTCCCCCATTGGACCAACTCAAAAACTCAACCACCAATAAAAATCAACCAAATCCAAACCAATCAGCATAGGACACTTGTCAACCTGTCATTGGTCCAAAATGTACAATCATCTTGCCAGGTCATCCTATAGACTGCCTAGTTAGCAGTTCTGCAACTAATCTGCAATTTTTTCTCCTATTTGGGAAAACAATTAGAGTGCGATATCAAGAGCATACGATATCAATTTTGAGCAATTCAAGTTGCATTGGATTCAGGTCGTCGAGATCTACGCTCTAGTATAGGTTTCGAGCACTTTTAAACACTTTGAATTTGAGCACTTTACTGATCCCTTGGATTATGAAAGATGATGTAATGTCCGTAAATTAGTGTAAAGATGCTCAATTAATAATACAAAGTTAAAAGTAATCAAAATAATAATATTCAATTTTTTATATTGTAATTTTGTTTGTAATTTTGTAATTTTGTTTTTATTGTTTTTATTGATAAAATATTTATGCTCATTCGCCTGTTTCAGATCAGCGAATGACATTCTTTTTTAGTTAATCAATTTAATTTAAAGAGAGAATGAGCATAAATATTTTAGAGATAACTCTAAACCTTTGATTTGTATAACTATTAAAAATATTTTGTACTTACCATCCCTTTAATAATTATTTATGATTAAAGTAAAATTTTCAAAAAAAAAACCAATATGAATTCAAATAAACACAAATATAACCAACCTAGTAATTATTTATGATTAAATTAAAATTTGCAAAGCGCAAATATGAATTCAAATTAACCCAAATATAACAAACTTGACTGTAAACCATGGTTTTCATGAAGAAAATGATTCCATAAGAAGCTGGAAAAGAGTTTGCAAGAAACTGTCACTAAAGACGGTGGCAGTCATGTAGTTTGCAAGACATGGATTTCCTTGTGAATCATTTTTTAAATACAAATGTACTTTGTCTTCTGGAACTCGATGCATTTCGTGGCTAAACTGAAGCAGAACCAAATGCCACATTCCAAACCTTCTCTAGGTTACCATTGGAACTTTAACATTGACCTTAGCCTGACCCGGTACAAAGTTCTGTACTGGATTTGAAACAATACTCAAGTTAGATTGGGGGGTTCTCAGCTTCAATCCTACGCTCACCCAAAACAGAATCCCTTTTGTGCTAGACACCTTGCTCAAGTCACAATAATTATTTTTATCTTCATCCTTTGATCGATCCAAAAATTCATTTTTGAACTTGAGTCATCGCTCATCTCCAAGCTGGGCTGCCCTGAAACAGAATCCAATGTTAAATCTGACACCCTTCTCAAATGCATGGATTATTCAACTACATGTTCAATCTGACATGCAACAGAATCAAAAGTGGACTTTGATGCCTTTCTTTAATCACAAATGCGGTTCTCACCTTCAAGCTTGGGCTGATTAGAAAGAGAATTCATTGTTGAATTTGTTATTATAAGTTAAGCTAAGGATCATCAGGTGGAGTGTTAGACTCGCTGGGAACAGACTCCAGAGTTGGACATGGCGTATTTTTTAGCAAGATGCTTGAGTCATTAGAAATAGAATCATAATTTGAAGATTCCATATTTCTCAAGCTACCATGCAGTCCACAGCTTCAACGTTGTTCTTAGTCAAAACCCTTCTTATTGTTTGTTTCATGCAATCCACAGCTTCAACATTGTGCTTAGTCAAAACCAAAGTTGACACTTGTTTCAACTGTTCGCTCTGCCGTTCTGGAAGAAAATCCAGCAATGAATTTAACAGCCTTTTTATGCTACGGCGCTGATCTGAAACAGAATCAGGTGTTGATGTGGAATCGGATCCCTTTGTCAAGCTGAAAGCTGGTTTGAAGAACAGGGTCTAACATTGAATTTGACTCATTTATCAAGATATGCCCTGGATTTTCAGTTCTGGCTCCTCGGATGTGTGCATGCTCACTTTTATTTAAGCACTTTGCAGTATTATTTGCTTGAACTGACAACCAGACTCCCAAGTAGAAGCAGCCATCCAACGTTTCAACCATTTCGATCCAGAATTGCAGTGGTCTGGATCATACTCCAAACATAGAGAATCTGTGTTTGGTACAGTTTCTAAAAGCTTGAAAAAGACAAAGAAAAAGGTAGAATTAAATAGCAATGCGATGCATTACTACTTTTTTTTTGCATGTTAGGCTTCATGGTATTGGTTCAGATACTCGAGTTGCAGATTTACTTGCTTAGCAAATCCATTTTGAGAACAGCTTTCCTGACAGAAAACTATCATTGCTCATTGAAGCCTTTGAACCATTTTTCTCCTAAAACTGTCCAAAAGAATCTGCCAAACATTAAATAAGAATGAGTACGACATGCCATACAAGTTTTAAACAGTCACATACAAGCTGATGCAAATGTTTCCCTAGTTCAAGTCAAAACACAGTGGTTATATAGTATTACCAGGCCACTTCCTTTTGAACCATTCTGCTGTCGTATGTATTCAAGCTTGTTTTGAATAGCGGATCCTTCTTCTGACGATCGCACTCGAGGAGGATGAACCAGAGGTTGCAATCTGACAATTGCTCACACACAATGCAAAGTTCTCGTGGACTACTTTCTAATTAAGTGTCCACGAACATGGACTTGTAAACTTACAATGCGTTTAGGGCAACATAATTCTCTGCAGGCCTGCAAAAAATTTTAAAACCCCAATTCGCTAGCTCAAGCCCTGCCAAAGTTGTCTTAAAATGCATAAATGTATACAGTGGTATCATCCTATAAGAGAAAATGTAACATGGGAAAGAAAAGGAACTGCAGGAATTCAAATGATTATGTTCTAACAGACAAAAAGGAGAAGAAGCTCAATTACAAAAATACTGAAAGCTCTTGAAAGGAAAATTTTCAGATCATAAAAGTGACAGTTTAAATACCAATAAGGCACTGATAGTTGCTTGAGCCTTGGATATGAATGGCTGATGAAAACATCTTGTGTGTTTGTGAATCTTCTGGGATTTCCTTCTGCTTCAATTCAATCCCAATGAAGAAACCCACATTACGGTATTTTTCTTATGTACAACTAGGAGAAAGCTTATGGGGAATAGCGAAGATGGGGTTTTAGGAAAAGAGCTGCACAACACTGTGCACAGGGTGCCCAGACACGACTGTGGAAATTGAACAATCATCCTCAAGTAAAAATAAACATGAAAAGGGATCTGCTTTTTATCAGAACAAACTGATAAAGCATGCAACCACAGGAAAAGCCTGTGCTTACATGCATTATCTGTAAGCTTGCAGGAAAAGCCTGTGCTTGCATGCATTATCTGTAAGCCTGTGCTTGCATGCATTATCTGTAAGCCTGTGCTTGCATGCATTATCTGTTTGTTCTGATCACAAACAGATCTCTTTTCATGTTCATCTTTACTTGAGATGATTGTTCAATTTCCACAGTGGTGTCTGGGCACCATGTGTTGTGCAGCTCTTTTCCTAAAGCCCCATCTTCGCTATTCTTCATAAGCTTTCTCCTAGTTGTAAATAAATAAGAAAGATCCCAAAAATAAGGTTTCTTCGTTAGGATTGAATTGAAGTAGATAACCGCCAATGTCTCAGTCTTTGATAAATCTCAAACACTGTCCACGTTTCAATTATGCGTACGGAATCTGGACGCATCCCTTCTAAAGCTGCTATAGTGGAGTTTCATAAATTGCGTTGAGATACTCCTGCTTCTGAGGTGGCAAAATATGCTTTTTGTTTGCAACTTTCTCGAGATTTTATGGATGATTAGGTAAAACATGATATCTAATGTACAGAACGTACCATGAAGGCGTAACCTAATTGGATGAGCACAACTACCTACAAGCATTCTTCTTTATTGCCCTTCACTATGTATTATGTACTCTGCTGGCATGCAGAGTAAGAACACCAAACTAAATAACTTTTCTGTGTCTCAATAGGAATTACAGGTTAAACGTTGCATCTCCTTTCCACCAATTTTCGATACTGGTTGGATTTTCTGACTTTTCGGTAGTAGAGCCAATCATTTCGGTGGTTTGCTTCCTCTGGTGGGTTTTGTCGTATAAGAGTTACACTACAGTACTAGAGAATAACAATGGGGTTGCATTCCATCCCATAAGGGTAACATGGTGCATTTTTGTACTCTGAATTGCTCTCCAATAAAACCTTACTGTTTCTAAAGTTTGTTTTCTCACATTTTTTCAGTTGGATGAATGACATTGCAAAGTTCTCCTGATATGTATATACATTTAGATTGTTGCCCAAGTATTCCAAATACACATCTTTTGGGTTGATAATGAAGAAACCAAGTTAAGGAAAGTCATCCTTGGTAGATTCAATAAGTGTTTGGCATGTGGCAGTCTTCACAAGTCAAATGCTTGTTATATCCTTGGTAGATTCAATGAGTGTTTGACATGTGGCAGTCTTCACAGGTCAAATGCTTGGTATGGGCTCAGTTTGTACTTATAGAGAACACCCTTAGGTATATTTTGGGCCCAAAGAGGTATATAGAAAGGTGTGAGGACCTCAACTAGTCAAATTTCATTTTATTCAAACTCTTTCCTGCTATGCATTAGAGATGCTATTACAATCCCTTAAATCCTAAATAATTTTTATGATTTTTTAAATTAAAAAGGTCCAAGAAGATCTTTGGAAACTCAAGCCTAGATTCTGTTTGCATTGTAGCTCTTAAGGAAACTCAAGCCCAAGGGGGTTATGGCGAAAAAATTGGAACACTAATGATCAGGGGCTTAAAATTATGCTCAAAAATCATAGTTGTCATAATGGTGTGTAACCTAAATGACCGCGTAGTGTTCATCACCCTGAATTTGGCGCAACTCGTTTTGCACGAAACGGACACCGTATGGCTTCATAAACATGTTCTGTTCACTTTGGCAAACAGGTAAATTTTTGAAAAAAAAGGGGACAGCCCAGTGAGCAGGCCACACCGTTGACTACGCTACCCAGTTGGCACTGACTGTGCTGCTGAGTTGGCACCTGAGTTGGCACCATAATCTCATCAACGAATGGTTGAGTGCCATGTGGCATGTTCGTACAAGCATGAGTTGGCAGGATGTTATTGGTTGAAGGCTATACAGGTGGACCAATGAGAGGGTGACACATGGCAAACTCAGAGGCCGCCACGTTCCCTCTCAAAGGTTGAATAAAATTTAATGTGGGGAGGTCGGGGTCAACCTCACCCACAACAACACCAAGCTTTACCGCCATGCCCGCAAGTTGGTTCTTAACTAACATATCGCAGGAGGGTTGGCGTTAAAGAATCGACCCCAGAACAAGTCAGGGTTGCAATACGATGATCGCAATCGCACATCGCAGAAGGGAGGTGTTATAGAATTGGCCCCGATAGGATCAAGTTGTGATTGCGATATCACAATTGCATATCGCACAGAGTAAAGCCCCGTTACATGTATTACCCTAGCTCCGCTGATTGCGATATATTTCGGATGCGATACAGTTAAACTGTAGTTGATAGTTTTGTCGAGTCCGCCGCTTATTGCAATCGCACATCGCCCAAGGTGCGTTTACAAACCATAAGACCCACTATTTCTCGCCAATTGCGATTTACGATAGAGTTGTTAGTGACGACAACGTATGGCTACTGCGTAGTGAAATTTTCGCCCAGTTAGCGCTTTTTGGAGCGAAATTGTAGGATCATGCCGGAAATGGTGCAATTTATGGAGCGAATATTGGGAAAACTAGGAGAGGTTATAACTTCTTCAGTTTTCCACCAAATTGGATGAAAAAGAGGCTAGATAGCCATTTTTAACATTCTGGACTGATTGGAGCAGGTTTTAGAAGCATTGGAACATTGTAAACACATATTTTTACACTTTTGAGCATAATAGAGAGGCTCAAGCCATTGGAAGTTGAACCAAGGAGATGTAACCTAGGAGGGGTGAACTATTTTATCATGTTCCTGTTGTAATGTGTTTTTGATGATGTTCTGTACATATTTATGCTATTGTTCAGTCTCTCATTTATGTTAAAATGTCTCATAAAATTAACATAAAAGCTCATCATTTCACTTGCAAAAATTCATGAATCTTTAAGCACAATAAAAGCATTTTGTTTCTTATCTAAGGAGGATCTTAGCACAACTGTAGTATACCTAGGATGGATATTATGGGGTACAGAGGGAGGTACCTAAGGGAATAATGTAATAATGGGATGAGCCATAATTAATAAATAAAGTGTTTAACTCTACATCATGTGAGGGACCACAAGTATTTAGCAATAATGTGATAAACACGTGGTATTAGATATATGGTATTGAGACACCCATGGTAATGACCCATGGTATTGTATGTATGAAGCATATATAGAGGCTAGAGACTCCCCATTGAGAGATGTTAAGGATTATTGTATTGATAAGCATATGGCTTGTGGAGTGTTCTCCTTCCTTAAGGAGTGATGGTATGGTGTTACCCTACCTTAAGCGTTTTGATTTATAAAGAAGCATTTTCATGTTATATTATTGGATCGATCTTGTTATTTTTGGGAATATATACAACAACAATTTAATATTCTAAATCATATCATTTTGGTATCATAGCACTAGGTTTGTTTTTTGGAAGAAGGATTTAACTGTTTGCAAGTTTATGCCATGCTTACGAGGTTAAAAATCAAAAGAGGAGAAGGGAAGCTGGTGGGAAGCCCCGAAGTTGGGTTAAGGGGAAGGAATGCAAGGTTGCCATAATCTCCAAAACCAGTTCATCCTCAAGTTGTAGTTGAGACTCTAGAGATCATGTCTCATGAAGGAGAACCTACAAACATGACAGAAGATGAGAAGACATTCAGAAAGGTTTTCTTTGATATGACTGAGATGGTAAAGGTCCTTTATGAAGAGAGGAATACCAAGTTGCAAGGTGAAAGTTCCAAACCTACCAAAGGAGAAGACTCTTCAGGAGGAGGTAATGGAAATGGAGACAAACCTCCACCCTCTCCACCATCTTCTTCATCTTCTTCTTCACAAACATCTTCACCCTCTTGCACTAACACAACCCTTACTTATACTCATCATCATACTTCAAAAGGAACTGGTAAATCACCTTTTTTAAAACTTGATGTTAAATTTGAGCTACCCATGTATAATGGTGAAGTGAATGCAGATAAGCTTGATAATTGAATTTGTCAGTTAGAGGTCTATTGCAAGATTCAAAACCTTCAAGAGGATGACATAAAGATTTAGTTAGCTTCATTGAAAATGGAGGGTGTAGCACTGGTATGGTGGGAATCAAAGACCTGAGAGGATATTAAAAAACATGGTAAGATCCCAATTTCTTGGAATGATTTCATTGCTGCAATCAAAAGACAATTCTACCCTCTAGCTTATATGTAGAAAGTCGTCATGAATTGGTAGAACTTTAGACAACTTAAAGGTCAAAAAGTGCAAGATTACACCCAAGAATTTAGAAAAAGGTCTTTGATGTTAGGTGTAGATTTGCAATCACATGACGCATTGCTAAAGTACATAGGGGGTTTACACAGTTACCTTAGGCATACTATCTTAATGTTTAATCCCAATAATCTAGATGATGTGTGTGTGCAAGCCACTCATCTTGAGGCAAGAGGGAAAAACACCCCAGAATAAGGTAGTAAAAATCCATTTAAGAGTAAAGGAAAGGAAAAGGCTTTCAAAGGGAAGGAAAAGAAAAATGCGTCTATCAAAAAAGAAGGAGAGAAATTTACATGCAAACATTGTTCCAAGGAGGGTCACGATGAAGCTCATGTTGGAAGCTTCATCCTGAAATGAGACGAAAGAGAAACAACAACAGGGGAAAACAAAAGACAATTGCAACCACTCAACAGGATTTGGGATTTGATTCGGGTGATGAAACTAAAATCATAGCCATGGGGTCAAAATGAAAAGAATCCATTGCTAGCACTAGTTTTTCAAACTCACAAAATGAAACTCCAAATAAAAAGAGGAGAATAAAATTTTTTCACATAAGGGTGATCTCTAAACACAACAAGATTGATACGCTTTTCGATAGTGGCTCTCAAGCTAATCTTATCTCTGAAAATATTGTCAAAATTTTAAACTTGGAAATCGTTCCACATCATAAACCATATCCACTTGGATGGGTGTGTGACAATGCACAATTGCAAGTTACTAGAAAGTGTAAATTGAAATTCGCCATTACTGCAAATTTCATAGATGAAGTGGAGCTTGATGTTGTGATGTTAGATATCTGTGGCATAGTTTTGGGCAGCCCGTACCTTTATGATAGAAAATATATCTTCCATAGACATGAAAACAAATATCATTTATTCAAATATGGAGTAGAATATATTGTGAGAGCTCATAGCAAGAAAATAAATCTTACGCTTGTTAATGTTGGGCAGATGAAAAGACTAGTGAATTCGAGCATGAATTTTGTGCTTCTAATGATCAAACCCAAGAATGATGTTGATAATGAAGCTTTTAAAGGTTGTGATTCAAATTTGAAATCTGAATTTGTTGACGTAGTTAACTAATATGATGAGATGTTTTAGGAACCAAAGGGATTACCTCCCAAGAGAGGAATCCAACATGAGATATATTTGTAGCAAGATTGTCCTCTTCCTAACATTGGCATGTACAGGATGTCAGTGATGGAAAGCGCAGAAATTAAGAAGCAAATTGAAGAGTTGTTGAACAAAGGGATCATCATACCATCTTCCTCGCCATGTGGTTCACCTATTGTCTTGGTGCCAAAGAAATATGGAACAAGGTGCACGTGTGTGGACATTCGTGCATTGAACAAAATTATGATAAAGAACTGTTACCCACTGCCTAGAATAAATGATTTACTTGATCAATTGAAAGATGCAAAGTATTTTACTAAGTTTGACTTAACAAGTGGCTACCATCAAATTAGAATAGTTGAAGGAGACATTTGGAAGACAACATTAAAAACAAAACAAGGTTTGTTTGAATGGTTGGTTATGCCTTTTGGTTTATGTAATGCTCTTGCTACATTCATGTGTGTGATGAATGATGTGTTGAGGCCATTGTTTGATGAGTTTTTCATAGTCTACTTAGATGACATCTTAATTTTCAGTAAATCTTGTGATGAACATGTCATGCATGTAAGAAAAGTACTTGATGTCTTGAAAAAATAATAGTTGTATTTTGAGATGTCAAAGTGCGAGTTTGGAAAAATTCCTTTTGTTTACTTGGGTCATATGTTGGAGGAGGTGAGTTGAAAATAAATCCTTCCAAGGTTGATGTCATTGTGAATTAGCCAAGGCCAAAGACAATTACTGAGGTAAGCAGTTTTTTGGGAGCAGCCCAATATTGGCGGAAATTCATTGCTAATTTTTCTCTTATAGTCGCTCCTTTCCATGCGTTGACAAGTGTGAAAAAGGTTTTTCAGTGGGGAGGCAAACAACAAAAGGCCTTTGATGCATTGAAGGAAAATATCAGTACATACTTGAGACAGTCATTTGATATTCAGACTGATGCTAGTGACTACGCTATGTTATGCTCTTAACCTGCAAAAAATACCCAAATATAGAATATGCGAAGAAAGATACCCAGAACATAGAATAGAAAGAGACAACAGCAAATATTTTATTATTCAGAAAGCAATGTTCACTGGCCACTTCGAGGGGGCAACCTCCAACAGAGCAGAGCTCGATACAAAAATAAGACACAATGCTCCTCGCAGGGAGTCTCTATCCTTTGTATATGACTCATACATGCAATAACAAGGATCAATACCATGGGTTTTATTAATACCATCTATCTAATACTACGACCCATTTGCAACTAACTGTGGTCCCGTCATTAATTGCGGGTTAACCACTTACAATTATTAATATGGGCTTTATTGACTCTTGACTATGACTCGATCCCATTACATAAATAAGGGGGTTAGGGTGGGACCCTAACATGCCCTCCCCCTTAAGACTAGCCTTGTCCTCAAGGCTGAAGCTGCGGAAACTGCTGAAGAATAGTGGCTGGTTCCCAAGTTGCATCTTCCGGAGAGGTGTCTTTCCACTTGACGAGGACTTCCCTAATCATGCGACCCCGCAGGTGCCTATCTCGTGTGTCTAGGACCTGTTCAGGTTGGAGCCAGATTGACCCTTCTTCGTCTAATTTAGGTAGACTGGTTTGAATTCTGCAATTGTTCCCAATCACTTTCTTGAGGCATGAGACATGGAAAACTGGATGGATTTTTGCAGTAGGTGGCAAAGCCAACTTGTAAGCCACTTCTCCAATGCGCTGAAGTACTTGATATGGTCCGTAGAATTTTGGAGATAGTTTCTGACAACCCTTGTCTTTGAGTGATGTTTGCTTATATGGTTGCAGCCTCAAAAAGACCTGATCCCCTTCTTGAAATTGGCGCTCTGAGCGATGCTGGTCTACCTGTTGCTTCATGCGGTTTTGAGCTTGATGAAGATTCTCTCTAAGATGGGCGAGCATGGTTGCGCGGTGTTGTAGGAGTTGATCCACTGCTTGTACCTTTGAGCACCCCTTGATATAAGAAGTAGGGGAAGGAGGGAGTTGACCATATACTGCTTCATAGGGAGTCATTTTGGCGGTGGCATGATAGTTGGTGTTATACCACCATTCAGCCAGAGGTAACCACTGTACCAAAAGATGTTGCTTTTCTGAAGTGAAACACCTAAGGTAGGTTTCCAGACATTTGTTGACGGCTTCAGTTTGACCATCCGTTTGCGGATGATAGGAAGTACTGAGTTTTAGTTGAGTGCCTTGTAGCCTGAAGAGTTCCTGCCAAAAATTACTGGTGAAGATTGGGTCGCGATCGGACACAATAGAAGTGGGCATGCCATGCAATTTGAAGATCTGATCCATGAAAGATTGAGCGACCAAAGTCGGTGTAAACGGGTGGGGTAGGGCGCAGAAATGAGCATACTTCGAAAGTCTGTCCACAACCACCATGATGACTGACTTGTTTCCTGACTTTGGAAGACCTGTAATGAAATCCATAGAAACCTCCGTCCAAATTGATGCCAGGATGGGCAATGGTTGTAATGTGCCTGGTGTGTTGACGGTCTCCCCTTTGTGGCATTGACAGACATCGCATTCTGCTACAAAAGTAAGGATGTCCTTTTTCATGCCTGTCCAAAAAAATGATCTTCTGGTGCAAGCATACGTCTTCTGAAAGCCTGAATGTCCTGCAATGGGGGATGAGTGCAATTCTGCCAAAATGCGACTTTTGAGGGTGGATGTTGGTGATATTACGACTCTGTCCCTGTAGCAAAGAATCTCATCCTGCCACGAGTAGCCCTTGGTGGAATTTGGATCTACCTGCAATTGAGAAATGAGTTGGGAGAGCCCGAGATGTGAAAACCATTCCCTGCGAGCCTCTTCAATCCATTCTGGAATGGGGAGGGAAATTGCTAGCAGAGTACTTTCCTCCTCAAATTGGCGAGATAATGCATCTGCTACACTATTGTCTTGCCCTTTCTTGTAAATGATCTCATAATCATATCCCACCATTTTGGTGAGCCATTTATTTTGTTGTGGGGAGGATAGGCGTTGCTCCAAAAAATATTTAAGACTGTGATGGTCTGTGCGGATTTGGAAACGTCGCCCCAATAAGTAAGGTCACTAGGTCTCTACTACATGTAAGATGGCCATCATTTCCTTCTCGTAGGTAGATTGGCCCAAATTCTTCCCACTTAGTTGTTGGCTTGTGAAGGCCAAAGGTCGCCCTTCCTGCATTAAGACCGCCCCAATACCTGTACCCGAAGCATCACATTCAATGACAAAAGATTTGGTGAAGTCAGGTAGTGCTAAGACTGGAGTGGAACACATGGCATTTTTGAGAGCTGTAAATGCCTGTTGTGCATCCTCATTCCAGAAGAATGAATTTTCTTCAGGAGTTGAGTGAGGGGCTTCGCTATGCAACCATAGTTGCGGACACATTTACGATAATGGCCTGTGAGACCCAAAAATCCTCTCAAGCTCTTCAAGGTCTTAGGTTGAGGCCAATCTTGCATTGCCTGGATATTTTTGGGGTCCACCTTGACACCTTCACGCCCCACAATGTGGCCCAAATACTCAACTTCTTCCATGCCAAATGAACACTTGGACATCTTGACAAATAATTTATGCTTGCGGAGTAGTTGCAAGAGTAGATCTACATGCTGAAGATGTGTGGCTCAAGTGCAACTATAGATGAGGATGTCATCGAAGAAGACAAGGACAAATTTCCTGAGATATGGTTTGAGAATGTGGTTCATAAGGCTCTGAAAAGTAGAGGGGGCATTACAAAGACCGAATGGCATGACTAGGAACTCATAATGGCCTTCATGAGTTCTGAAAGCAGTCTTTGGAATGTCGATTTCCTTCATGCGAATTTGGTGGTAGCCCGAGCGAAGATCTAGCTTACTGAAGAATTGAGCCCCATTGAGTTCATCCAGCAAATCATCAACCACCGGGATGGGAAATTTATCTTTGACTGTCAACTTATTGAGGGCCCTGAAGTCTGGACACATCCGCCACTCCCCATCTTTCTTGAGCACCATGAACACCGGTGATGAATAAGGACTAATGCTGGGACGAATGACACCTGCTTCCAAAAGTTCCTTGATTATTTTTTCTATTTCATTCTTTTGGGTGAACGGATGTCTGTATGGGCGCACATTTGGGGGTTGGGCCCCTGGAACCAAGGTGATGCTATGATCATGTTCCCCTCTCAAGGGTGGAAGCTCATGAGGCTTGTCAAAGACCGGCAGATGGTTATTTAAAATCTATTGCATCTCAGGATGAATCGGCAGAGACTTGGTTTCGACTGCCTGGATGGCATTAAATTGAGCTATAACTCAATGATGGCTCTTTTTTAGCAATTTTTCCATCCTATGCGAGCTGATGATAGAGGGAGCTCCTGCCTGGAGTCCCCGGAGGGTATGTGTGGAGTTGTTCTGCTTAAAACTCATATATAACTCCTGGAAATCCATTGTGATTGGCCCAAGAGTGCGAAGCCATTCAGCACCGAGGACAATGTCGCACCCTCCCATGTGTATGGCAAACATGTGTGTCTTCAACTGATAATCCCCCATTTGAAGTTTGACATTTTCACAGTGGCCTTCACATTTCATTGTTCCTCCATCCACAATTTGGACTTGGAAGTTAAAAACTGCTCGTACAAAACAATGCACTGCTTCCGCGACTTTTTTGATGGATGAAATTATGTGTACTTCCACTATCAATCAAGACTACTACTGGGCAATGTTTAATAAAACCTCTGATTTTGAGAGTTTGAGGTGAAGAAATCCCTGCCAAAGCATGCAGCAAAATAACTGGTTCGTTAGAGACATTGTCCTTTTGGTTGTCCTCTTCTAGCGCCTCATGTTCCTCAAGTGGTGGATCTTCCTCCATTAAGCTGTAGTCAGTGGCATCAATTTGAAAAAATTTGGGCTCCTTGCATTTATGACATGGGGAGTATTTTTCATCACAGTAGTAACATAATCCTTGCTTTCTTCTTTTGGCCATTTTCAGAGGTGACACCTTTTGGACCTTAAGTGTTTGAGTCGTGTTGTGAGCCTGTGGGGGGCGACCTTTAGCGGAGAAATTTGGGCGACTGTACTGGGCTGCTAATGCACGTTCCACGTTACGAGCTACCTTTCAAGCCTCCATCCATGTGGGAGGGTGGTGCAGTAGGACTTGGGCTTTGATGGATTCTTTAAGACCGCTGATAAAACATTCCGTGTAGAACACATCTGAGAGACCCCAAGTGCGGAAGGCTAAGGCTTCAGAGGCTGTAATATATTCATCCACTGTGCCAGTCTATCGGAGCTTAGTAAGATGACCCAAAAAAGAAGATTCCTGGTTAAAGCGGTTTGTAAGAGCTTTTTTGAATTTGGTCCAAGCCCGAAAAGGTCCATTGCAACGTTGATGCCATTCCCACCATTGCCACCTTTCATTGTCCAAGTACATGCTCCCCACCATAAGTTGAGTCTCATCATCTAAGATGTCATTCAGATTGAAATACTGCTCCATTTGTGCTATCCATGCTGTCGGGTGAGAACCGTCAAATTTATGCATATCCAACTTGGGAGGTCGCTGACGGGATTGTTGGTGGGTGCACCAGACGTGAGGAGAGTGGCTAGACTCACCCTCACTGTGTCCATTGCCATTATACGCCTCCTCGTGGGCTTCCTCCTTGCCCTTCGGGATTAGGCTCGGGATCATGCTATTGAGTCGGTCAAGCTGAATGTGGAGGGATTGCAAGGATTCTTCAAGTTTGTCCATCCTTTCATTGGCCATAGCTTGAGCTCTAGTTTCTACCATGCACCGACCTGATGTTCTTGAAAATTGGGACTGCCTAATTTTTTTTTTCACTAAGAATTGAATGGTACCACCGTGCTCAGCTCGTTGTCCTGATTCTCATGGGCTAGATCACCAATAAGCGCCCCAGGAGATCTCAAATTTTTTTATTTTTTTTTTAAACTCCTAACAGAGTTTTACTCCTTTCTTATGAATACTGCAATCGCCAAATCCTCAAAATGTAAATGCTGCCAAAAGCCCCGCGAAAATTATGCTCAAGTATAGGAACCCCACACAACTACTCAGATCTGGTGGATTTGAGAGATCTGAATGGCGGATCGGATAGCTCTGGGTGGCGGAACAGACTGCTGCTGCGGATCTGATGGATCGAATAGATCGAAATGGCTGGTCTGCTAACTCGGAACTGCGGGACTGATGTCTGCTGCTGTTGCACCTCTTTGTGCGCTGATCTGGCAGAGATGATGCGTGATCCCCAGATAGAAAAGGGAACTATGGTCTCGAGGAGTGTCAAGTGCTATAGATTACAATATACATAAGGGTCTGACAGTAGTACTCGGCCCAATGTTTCAGGGCTCTAACTAAGGAGGATCAACCATACCCTTAGCCGTACAACCCGACTACCTTATCGTACGGGCGAGTAATCTCTCCGAGTGCTGTTCTCGGTGTACTGTAGCAGCAAGACGGCCGACGGTTTATCTATGGCGAGGTTGCAGAGGAGCTAAGGGGCTTCCGATATACCCAGAAGGTACTTGGAAGACAGTCTGTATGTGGTTCTGTCTAATGCGCTACTACTCGAAGGGGTACCCACAGGGGTTACAAGGGAGTCCAACAAGCGTGACCACCTCTTGTATTTCCTGCGTGCATGCCTCCCCAAATCCACAGGTTTATGCGCTCAACGACAGATCCTATGGTTTAAAGACGTCGGAACACGTCTCTAGCCAAAAAAAAAAATTGCTAAGAAATGGAGATCCCACTGGCCCTGGAAAGTGCTCTGATACCACTTGTTATGCTCTTAACCTGCAAAAAAATACCCAAATACAGAATATGCGAAGAAAGATACCCAGAACATAGAATAGAGAGAGACAACAGCAAATATTTTATTATTCAAAAAGCAATGTTCACTGGCCTCTTCGAGGGGGCAACCTCCAGTAGAGCAGAGCTCGATACAAAAATAAGACACAATGCTCCTCGCAGGGCTTCTCTATCCTTTATATATGACTCATACATGCAATACCAAGGATCAATACCATGGGTTTTATTAATACCATCTATCTAATACTACAGCCCATTTGCAACTAACTGTGGTCCTGTCATTAATTGCGAGTTAACCACTTACAATTATTAATATGGCCTTTATTGACTCTTGACTATGACTCGATCTCATTACATAAATAAGGGGGTTAGGGTGGGACCCTAACACGCTATGGGTGAATTCCTCATGCAACATGATAAGCCTATATGTTTTTATTCGGAAACTTTTAACGGTGCAGTGATTAACTATCTTACATACGACAAGGAATTGTATGCATTGGTGCAAAGTGTGAAAAAATGGAAACACTACTTGATGGGTAAGGAAACAATCATTCACACTGATCATAAACCATTTCAATACTTGTAATCTCAATCAAAGTTGCAGCAATCAAGGCACTTCCGATGGATGGGTTTTCTTCAACAATTCCACTTGGTAATTAGGTATAAGAAAAGTATCTACAATAAAGTTGTTGACATGTTTTCTAGGCATATTGTTAGTGCAACTACTTTACTCAAGCATAATTATGTTTTACATGAAAGTTATATTTAGCAATATGCATTAGGTAACGACTTTCAAAATGTTTATGAAACTTGTGTCAAGGTAACCAAGTAGAGGAATTGGATTATCATTTGCATGATAACTTGTTGTACCATCTTGGCAAGTTTTGTATTCCACAGGGAGAAAGAGTTAACATCATAAGAGAGGCACATACTTTTCTTATTTCTAGTCATTTCAGTGTAAGTAAGATGGTGACACATCTACAGAGGTATTGTTATTGGCCTCGTATGCTTCCAAGTGTGTCTCCTTTTATTAAAGGATGTTCATTATGTGCAACCAATAAGCCTAGCAATAGGAAGTTAGGATTGTACACACCACTTCCAGTTCCTTCATGACCGTGGGAGAGTGTTTCTATGGATTGTGTAGGAGGTATTCCATTGTCAAAAAGAGGTCATGATTATTTGTATGTAGTTGTGGATAGGTTCAACAAAATGTGTATTTTGATGCCATGTAAAAAACAAGTTACAATTGAACAAACTACTCAAGTATTCTTTCGGAATGTTTGGGTGCATTTTGGATTGCACACATCCATTATTCGTGATCGAGATTCTCGCTTTGTGGGGAATTTTTGGTCAAGCTTGTGGGGATTCATGGACACCAAATTGAAAAAGAGTACAAATTTTCATCCACAAATAGATGGTCAAACAAAAATGGTGAACAGAACAGTGATACATCTTCTTTGTGGGTATTGCAGCAAGCATCATAAGTTGTGGGATAAACATTTGCACTATATTCAACATGCTTACAATCGAGCCAAACACTCTTCAACTCAAACTTTTCCATTTGAGACATGCTTGGGATACTTGCCTAAATCTCCTTTGGAATTTATTTTTGGCAAAGATGTTGCTATTGAAGGTCATAGAGACATAGACAAAACAAAAAAGTTCATTGAACAAATCCAATTAGTACACCAAAAGGTTCAAGAACAACTTGAGAAAAGCCAAGGCAAGTACAAAGCAAGGCATGACAAGCATCATCAAGATCACAAGGTCCAAGTTGGTGATGAAGTTTGGCTTCACATTAACAAAGAGAGGCTCCAAGGAGAAGGTAAAAAGCTAAAACCAATTAGATATGATCCATTCATAATTTTGGAAAAGATTGGTAACAATGACTTCAGTTTGGATTTGCCTTTATATATGAAAATTTATGCTTTTGTTAATGTTGAGAATTTAAGGTTGTATGAGCCTCCTTTGATTTAAGATCAAGGAAAGAATATTAAAATTCCATCTATTGAAGACTTTTCTCTAGAATTCCTTGATGAGCTTCAGCAACACACCATACTTGACAGAAGATCAAGGATATCAAAAAGGGGAAGTGTCGATTATCTTCGAGTGGGGCTCAAGGGTACAAATCCTTTAAAAGCCAAATGGATAGAGGTTGGAAAGGTGAGGGAACTGTACCCTCACCTGCTGGACAATTGAGAGTGATCTTTTGGGGTCCAAAAGGCTTTCAATGGGGAGGAGTGATCAGGGACTCAAAATTATGCTAAAAAATCAAAGTTTTTAGAATGATGTGGAACCTGAATGACCGCGTAGTGCTTGTCATCCTAAATTCAGCGCAACTGGTTTCGTGTGAAACAAACACCATATGGCTTCAAAAATGAGTTCTGTTCACTTTGGCAAATAGGTAAATTTTTTGAAAAAAAAGGGGATAGCCCAGTGAGTAGTTTGTATGGTGAGCACTAGTATTGCAGCAATAATGTTGCAACTCCTCGGCTACCTACTTTACTCTTATCAACCCAGTAGTTCGTAACAAACTTGGAAGCGTCGGTGTTGTATGCACAAGTACTAGTTCTTATTGTAGGTTGTCACTTGGTCAACCGGCGCAAGATCACTAGGAGCTCAAGGCAACTTCTATGGATTCCAGAAGAAGCTCTATATGTGATGAAAGGAGAGAAAAACTATTCTACATATACTACTCTAACTACAGAAAGGAGAAAGACTGAACTGTAAAGCAAACCAAGTAAATTCTAATTAACCAACGAATCCTACTTTTGCATAAAACACTATGAAAATCATGAAAAGAATGCCATTACCTACTCAAGGAAGTAAACAACATCTAACTAACTATTTCTGGAAGTAAATAAGCAAAAAACATCTTTTTAGATTTTTAGTTATTTTTATGCGAATTTGTCATGCATGTAATTTATTTGTTTGTGAATGTGGCAGCGAATAGGTGGCGTTGGAGGGTGGTTTTGGGACTTGAGAGGATGTAGGATGGTCTGGTTGGGTCCTAGGAGGTCTCAAGTGGCCTTCTAGAGGATTTTCCCATACTCGGCCTTCAAAAGAAAGCCTACAGGAAAATCTACAAGAGGACACAGGAAATCTATAGGAGGAAAAACAACGTTCTACAGGAGGCCTACAGGAGGAGGCCGAGAGAAGTTTTCACTGTTTTGAAGGTGTGAGAGTGGGTGGAAAAGGTGGATGAAGGTTGGAATGAAGTGTTAGGGCACCTAGGGTCTACCAAGAATCATTAGGAGAGAGAAAGATGATTGGATTTGCTCAAAGAAAGAGAAATAAATTCTATGGAAAATGCAGGAAACTGAGGCAAAATTGAGGGGAGACTTGGGCGACCTGTAGGGCATAGATCAGATGGAGGATGGGATGGATGATAGGCTGGCCTACTGCTAGAAGATATCTACTGCATAAACAACTAACAGTCAACCAATGAGATTAAGCAAGCAATGAAATAAGTGCATCTAGAAAAACAGAGTTTTGCATCAAACTAGTCCAAACTATGATCTATGAAAGGAAATGCCGAGAAATGCTGCAAGAAAGGAAAGCATGAAAGAATATTGTTGTAAATAAATAAATGAGCATGATGGAGAAGTTCGGAAGCAAAGCAATACTAGACTATTAACCAAAAAAAAAACTGTAAACACTAGAAGTCCTATGAATGAGGAAAATCTGTGTTTTTGGGGCAGCAAGAGGGTCTTTGCCTCAAATCATGGTCCCAAAGGGAGGAAGTGAGGCCAAGGCACTGTTGCTAGCCTTTTGAATATTCTCTTTATCACTACTTAACATGCTATGGAAAGCACAAATGGAAGCAAACTACTGAATATCAAGAGCAACCTATTCTTAACCATAAAAGAAATGCATCTAACAGCAACCTAATCTACAAACTGAAATAAAACATACAAATACAAGTAAAGAGGAGCTTGGCTACTTAGATTGGGCCCTAACCCAAGAGCTTTAGCCCTCTGAGGTAACTCAGTGCTAGCTCAAAAAGGATTCCATCTTTATTTCCAAAACAATAACATGATTACATGGAGCTGTCAAAATAATAAGCTTGAAGTTGAGCAGAGTTTACATAAGAAAAAGTACAACAAAAATCCAACAAAAGACTGACCCTAGTGAGGCCTTAGGCCTCTCTACTTATACAAATGAAGCTACCAACAACTTCCTTAAAATCAGGGAGGCTTGGCTCCCAAAACTTGATATAATCATCGGTCATCCTCAACTTTCTCGGCTGCCTTCTAGTGCATGACTTGGATGCTTGTACTCCAAGCTGAATGAAGGGGAATTCGAAGTGAGGAGTAATAAATGAGAGGGATTCCCTCCTATAAGTCCTCTCCTTTGTCCACTCAAAGTTATTACTTCCATTTGTCCACTGGATCCTTGAATTTGACCTCAAAAATCATCAATAATCTGCATTAAACACATGTTAGACCACATGGCATCATAACTAACTCAACTCACTCTTTAAGCATAAATATAATAAGAAAACCATACAATAAGCTAAGAGAATGGTTGATTTGACTAGGTTAGGAGGTAAAATGAGCCCATATAATTACCCATTTATGAGTCTCATCATCACCCCTCCACTGAAAGTGTTGCTCATCCTCTGAGCAACTTAGTCCATCTCCTCATCTTTTATGGCCCTGGTGGCCTCCCTAGCATCCCATGCTTCTGATGTGGTCTCCTCTTCCTTGTCATAGAATCTTGCCTTCCTGTCTATTTCTTCCCACTGCTCCTGCTCTTCTTCTTCTCTTCTGCCTTCCAGCATGCCTAGCAGCAGTGGGGGACTCAATTTGAGGCCAATCCAATTGACCTTCAGCCTCTGCATGGAGCACTTGTACATTGGCACTCTCCTTAATGCCTCCTTCATCCTCATTGGGGAATGATATTCCCTGATCTGCAGACTGTGTGGTAAGGTGTTCCATCTCCTCATACATGCATGCACACAGTCATCCCCAAGTAGCCTTTCCATATCCTCAAAGTGTGCAATGGCTTGTGCCTAATCACTTATATATCTAGGGGCAATCTGAGGATTATTGGCAAGCAGGTTATGTGTGTTGATGAGTGCCATGGGGTCTAATGGCTCAGCTCTGATCATTAATGGCTCATTTTGCTCCTTTATCATCAACCTTCTTATTTCTGTTGCCCTTAACTCTTCATGGTTCATCCATGAGGCCATGGCCATTAGTTGCAGGTCCCCTAGCTTGGCATTGGGGTCCCACACATTCATGTCTATGAGGGCCATGTTATGTAGGTAGAATTCTGCCATTTTTGCCTTATCTTCTGATGTGATTTGGTCACACAGGTCCATAAACTCCCTGTAATCTTGGAAAGGCATTGTGCCTCTTTGTGCCAAAGTATTTATCTGAAATTGCAACCATTGGTCCTTGAGATACAGGCCATAGGATTTCTTTGGTGTTCTACATTGCAATGCCTCCATGGACCAGTTGACCATGCATGCCAGTTGGGTCTCTTTCTCTTGCAGTTGCCTCCTTAGCAATTCATTTTCAGTTTCAAGGTGGTTTCTTGTAATTGCTTCTCTTATCTGATAGCACTCAACTCTCTGCCCATTTCTTTGAGTTTGTTCTCCATATGGCCAACATCCTCAACTCCTTTGGATTTGGCTATTTGCATCCACCTATGTGTTCTTATTCTCTCTTTCTTTAATTCAAAGAATAGTGGAATTGCAAATTTTTGTGGAATTATTCCCTCCCCCCCCTCTCCCCCCTCAAGAAGATTGTAGTAGGAGCCAAGACTGGGCTGTGGATCAGGTTCTTGTAGCTCTGTTTCTTCCTCATTTCCCTGTGGCTGTCCTTCTATCATTTTCTCAAGTTTTTGGGTCTCCTGTAGTTTTGACAGTGTTTCTTGTAAAACTATCTGTGCCTCCTGTAGGACTGGTTTTGGGTCCTGTAGTTTTGCCTTTTCTTTCCATGTGGGAGATCTAGGAGTCCCCCTTTCATATGTGATAGGTGCCTTAGAAGGGGATTCCCTTCCTTGGGTAGAGGGTGAATCTTCAATTATAATTATCACTTTTGAAGAAGGCTGGGGTTTCCCTGTTTTGATTCTACTCTTCCTAGCCCTGAAATACATGGAGGCCTGCCTTTTCCTCTTCTGTTTTGGCTTGATGGGTGTATTGAGGGCAGTGAGAGTAGTTGTTGCCTCTCTTTCCAGAGTCTTTAGGGACACTTCTCCTTGTTCTGTCTTTTCTACCCCTTTTTCTCCTTCTTCTGTCTCTGCTTGCTCTGTTTTTTCCTGCTCTGTTTCTTCAGCTTTCTCCTCCTCTATATTAGTTTCTTCCTCCTTCCCTTCTTATTCTGCTAAGTCACTAGTTGCTTCATCTTCTCTCCCTTGCTGCTCTTCCTCCTCACTGCTAGTAGGATTGATATCATAGGTTAGGGTCTTTATATCATCCTCAGTTGTCATGTTTCGAAAGATTTCCCATGCTACAAGGAGTGTAAATGTATGGAGGGCTTCTTCCACTAAAATTTTGATTAACCCATGGTGAGCTAGCTACTCTAAATTTCCTGCTTTAACTTTAGTGCTGGAGTCAATGAGAGACTGCAGGAGGAAGTAGGGGATGCTGAGCTTCTGAGGGGCTGGAGTGTCCATGCCATACCTTAATTCATGAAGGATTCTAAAATGGTAACCATAGACAATGCTGTACCTCCCCTCACAGGAAATATATTTGATTATTTGGTAGCTAACCTCATCCCAAGGATATGGTATGCTAGCCCTTCTAATGCCATTTTTATCCTCTACAAGGGTTTCATTGTTTTGGAAAAAGTTTTTCTTAGCAGCCTAGCCAATTGGTTTCTCATCCTTACTCCAAGGCAGCCCAAGAGGAAGGGTAGTGACCCTACTGATAAATTCAGGGGTTATCTCCATGGAAATACCTCTAAAGGTGACAGTGGCATGTGTTCTGGTGTGAGGGACCAAAGAGTGGGCAAATTCTTGAGCAATTTCCTCATCAAACCCTCAGAATTTCTCAAAAAAGTTCATCCAATTTGCTCTTGTGAATATGTCCACTACTTGGGGATGTGCATGGAGCCTGGAGGAGTTGGTGGGCTCCTTCCTCATAAAACCTCCTATCATTTTGTTTATGCTTCTTTGGGAAACCAAATGTGGAGAAGGAGACAATAATTTTTGAAGAAAAATAGAGAAACAAGACACTGTTTTTTTAAGAAATAAGCAGATTTTTTTTTTTTATTTCCTCCACCTAAAGGCTTGATTTCACCCTCAAATTTAAACCACTACTTGCATATTTTGATATTCAATGGGGGTATGCATGGAACCTACCTCCTCAGCCCGAGAATCGTGCTAAAACCTGTGTTTTCTCCCTTCAAAACAACTCATTGGCCCTTCTGTAGAAGACTGTTGTCCCTCCTATAGAATCCCTGTAGGTGCTCCTGTAGAACCTATAAGTGCTCCTATAGAAAATGCCAAGAGCAGGAATATGGGAGAGATTAATGGAGAACGATGGTTACGAGGTTGTGGGGACATGAGGAGATTGCAGGAGCGGAGTTTCGAGGAGAGAATGAAGGAAAAGGTGGTGAGAGTGTGCGGGGAGGAGTACTTATTACTTTTTACGGATATTTCTGGTGATGGAGCTAGAAAAGTGTACATTTGCCATATTTGGACCATTGGTCCCCACCTGCCTTGTCATCATGGCCCTTTCCTCATAATCATTCCTCATGATTGCATCAGAGTTCACACTTCCTCCACTACTTGTCCTTGACATCTTTCTTGAGTTAATTATGTGCACGTGTGGGTGACATCTTCGGATGAGTGGAGTCAACTAGATGAAGGTGGCCAGGTTAATTGGCCACCTTTCCCTCGTTCAACCTCAACCATCTCGTTGTTGTTGCATGCCTTCTAATTACACATATGCAAACAGAGGAGCGAGTTAGTTACTTACTGAGATCTGAATGCATTTGTTGTGAGGTGTTGTGGCTCTCTCTCTCTGCTGCATGCTATCTGCTTGCTGATGTGTGGTTGTGCCTTGTGCAGGTTCTTCTCTGGCTGGATCTGAGCTTCAGGTGTCTTCTTCAACCTTCATATTTGCACCCTCTTGCTGTTGATGTTGGATTTTAATGGGATCAGCTGCTACAAGAATTCTTACAGGAGCTCCTGTAGCTGCTTCTCCCCTTGAAACTTCATATTCTTCCTGTGCTTGGAGCTGTGAGGATGATGCCAAAGATGTAGATAAAGATGGAGAGGTAATAGGTAGGCTTCCGGTGAGGTGGATGGTGCTGTTTCCTTTCTTATTTTTTGTTTTTTTTTTTCTTTTTCTGAAAAAAAATGTTTTTCCTGTGTTTTTCTTGGACAGGGAGAAGAATGATGCTTGGGATGTGATGTAGGCTTGGAAATGATGGCAAGGAGGTTTGAAGACTGCAGGAGGATTTATAGATTTTTTTTTAAGCTTCCCTGTCCCTCAAACTGCCTTTTATATCCATTTCTGGCTCTCTATAATTCCTACAGGAGCCTCCTATAGTGCTGACAAAGCCTTCTGTAGAAAACACAGTTTTTGAAAAAGAAGCACACTGAGGTGGAAAAAATTCCCAGAATGATGGAGAAAGGTGTGGGAAGGTAGGATAGGTGTTGGTGTTGGTTTCAGGGTTCCCTTGGCACCTTCTGCTGCTTCCTGTAGTCCTCCTGCAAACCTACAATGCAACTGAAAATTCATTTTCCTTTTTCTCTTTTTTTTGTTTTTTTTTAAACAACTAGGGTGCCTCAGGAAGTTTTTCACCGTAATTGCTTGCCCTGGGCGCCTCCAAGGGAGGTTTTCACCCAGGGATATTATTTTTCTCTCTTTTTTTTTTTTGACATCACTAGGCCGCCTTAGAAGAGGTTTTCAACCCAATGATGGGACTCAAGCGCCTCATGGAGGTTTTCACTTGAGTCCTTATTTTTTTTCTTTTTCTTCAGTGAGTGGGTGAAGTGGAGGCTAAGACATGCTCCAATACCATCACTGTCTTATTCAAATATTCAATGAACTCTTCCTTGGAGAGGTGTTTCTTGTAGACTTTCAACCGATGTCCATTGACAAGCATGAGGATGGCTTCATCATCAATGGTTCTGATCAGAACTGAAACATTGTCATTGCATTTCTCCACAATGTAGGGTCCCAGCCATCTTATCCTTAGCTTTCCCTTGAAATCTTTGTATCTTGAATCATAGAGTAGTGCCCAATATCCCTCTTGGAATTGATTTTCCTTGATATTTTTGTCATGCTATATCTTTCTCTGAAGCTGAACTACCTCTGTATGGAGAAGGGCCTGCATTCTGTGTTCATCCAATCCATTGAGCTGAAGTAATCTTTCTTTTTGTGCATGCCTGAGGTCTAGGTTCAGATGAGCTGCCATCCTCAGGGTATTGAATTCAAATTCTATTGACAGCAAAGCCTTCTTCCCATAGACCAGTTCATAGGGTGTGAAACCTGTAGTGGTCTTCCATGTTGTGTTGTAGGCCCAAGTGGCCTCAACTAATCTATTCGCCCAGTCTTTTCTGCTACTGCTCACTACCTTTGTCAGGATCCCTTCCAATGCTCTGTTAGTGACCTCCACCTGCCCATTGGCTTGTGGATGGTAAGGGGTCGAAGTCTTGTGCTTGATTCTATGATGTGTGAGCAGGTCTTCAATCAAATTGGAAGTGAACTGACTACCTTGATCTGTGACCAACTCTCTTGGATACCCAAACTTGTAGAATATGTTTTCTCTCAAAAATTTAGCTACTTTTTCCTCTAGCGCTGCTTTGGTTGCTTTTGTCTCTACCCACTTTGTCAAGTAATTGGTGCACACAATGATGTATTGCTTCTGGTATGAAGGAGGGCTGATAGGCCCCACAAAGTCCATGCCCCACTTCTCAAATGGCTCAAAGGTCACTTGAGGTTGCATGGGCATTTCATCCTTTGGAGTATATTTCCCCATCCTCTGCCACCGATCACACTGGCTAGAATATCTCCTCACATCCTAATGAAGAGTGGGCTAGTAGTAGCCTGCTTGCAGTACCTTGAAGGCGGTTCTTTTTGCTGCAAAATGACCTCCACAAGGCCCATCATGACACGTCAAGAGGATGTCAAAGACTTCCTCCTCCCTGACACATCTTCTCAAGATCTGATCTGGGCCATGTTTGAAGAGATTGCCCCCAATCCAGGTGAAAGGGGCACTTTTCCTTACTATCTTGCTCTTCTCTTTTGAGGACAGATGTGGTGGGAACTGTGATGAAACCAAGTAGTTTGCTATATCAGCAAACCATGGAGAGAGTACTGAGATAGCAAACAGGTGTTCATCTAGCATTTGGTCATCCACCATTCCTTCTTCACCTGCAGGCAAATTTACTCTAGACAAAAATTCAGCAACAACATTTTCTTTACCACGCTTATCAATAATGGTCAAATCAAACTGCTACAATAAAACAAACCATCTAATAATTACATCTGGTTTGTTCATTAAATATCTAATTGCAGCAAGATCAGTGTGCACAAAGGTTTGATAGCCTGTGATATAATGTCTGAATTTGTTTAAGGAATGCACGACAGCTAGGAGTTCCTTCTCGGTCACTGTATAGTTTAACTCAGCCTTTGACAAGTTTTTTCTTATAAAGTATATGGCATAAGGTAACTTTTCATCAATTTGTCCCAAGGCTACTCCTATTGCTTTGTTCGAGGCATCTGTGTGAATGTGGAAAGGTAGGGCCCAGTTTGGGCCTCTCAGAATTGGGGCAGTCACGAGCTTTCTCTTCAAGGTATCTAGGGCTTCTTGACAGTTTTCCGACCATATAAACTCGACTTCTTTACCTAAGAGGTAAAAAAAAGGAGAGGCTAGCTTACTGAAATCTTTAATGAATCTCCGGTAATACCCAGCTAAGCCTAGGAAACTTCTGACATCTGTCACTTTTTGAGGAGGTGGGACCGTTTGGATGATGGCAATTTTGTTGGGGTCCACCTGCAGTCCTTGTTGAGATATTGCATGAACAAGCACGGTCCCTTCAGTCATAAAAAATTCACATTTTTCTAGACTGAGGGACAAGTTCATCTCAATACATTTGTCTAGAACTTTTCCTAGATTAGATAAGGCTTCCTGAAAGTCAGAGCCATAAGGAGTAAAGTCATCCATGTATATCTCTACTGCATCATGAACTAATTTAGAGAATATACTTAGTACCGCTCTTTGGAAAGTGGCTAGAGCATTACACAAACCAAAAGGAAGGACCCGGTATGCAAAGGTACCCCAAGGGCAAGTGAAAGTGGTCTTATCTTGGTCTTCCAGGCTGATTTAAATCTGATTGTACCCGCTAAACCCATCTAGGAAAGAGAAAAACTTTTTCCCTACCAAACCGTCTAACACTTGATCTATGAAAGGTAAAGGAAAATGGTCCTTTTTAGTGGCTTTGTTCAATTCCCGATAATCGACACAGATTCTCCACTTACCATTTTTTTTGGCACTGGCACCAAAGGAGAGACCCATTCACTGTCAGAGATGGGATAGATGAATCCTGCATCAAGCAATTTTTGTAGTTCTTCCTTAACAATATCTTTAAGTGTTGGATTCATCCTCATTTGAGGCTGCCTGACAGGCTTGCAATCCTCCTTGATGTATATATGATGAGTACATACTGAAGGGTGCACTCCCTTCATCTCCTTATAACTCCAGGCGAAGGCATCTAGGTGCTTTCTCAGCAGGCTACACAGTTCCTTATTGTAGGAAGTGGATAGGGATGGATTGATTTTCAAGGTTCTTTCTGGGCCGAACTCTATATTCTTAACACGGAGAGAGGTGGAGTCGGCCGCACAGAAATAAGTTGAGGGGTTGTTTTGGGTTTCTCTTACTATGTCCTTTAAGGGCGATACACTGGGAGGTGGATTCTGAATCAGATTTTCAATCACATCATCCTCATCTTGCTATTTTCTCCTAATGGAAATTCCTAATGCACAAAGCGGTGCAGAATAGACCTCAGCCTCATCTTCCTCCTCCAACCAGAGAGGTAGATCATGTTCTAACAAGGGTTGGGCAGGAGGATATAGGATTAATTGCTTGGACATATGCCCATTCTTTATGGTCATGTTCCCAGCTCGACAGCTGATGTAGGCATCGACAGTAGCCAACCAAGGTCTTCCCAGAATGAGAGGATACCCAGTAATCTTTTCCTTTGGCTAGAGAACTAAGAAATCAGCAGAGTACTCCCAAGAATCAATGGAGACCATCACATCTTCCACAATCCCCTCAAGGGTCATGGTGGAGCGGTCTGCTAACTGTAGCACAGTCATGGTCTTCCTCAAGGATCCCTGGAGGTTGAGTTTGAGCATTGTGAGCTTTGTCATCACATTAATGGTAGCTACTAGATCAATCAATGTGTGTGGGATCATGGTTCCATTAATGTTGACATCGACTACTGGGCTTCTAGAGTCCAGATACTTTGGATAGATTGCCTGCCCCAACATCAGGTCGGACAGTTGCCCTATGACATTGATGGTTGGGGCATCTCTCTTGCGCCTTCCTGGATGCCTAAAAAAATTCTCTTTGATCAACCTATTGTAGATAGGCACATCTTTTATGGCTTGGAAAAGTGGTATCTTCACACATAAATGTTTCAATTCCCCAAGGAGTTCAGTTTCTTCTGGGGTAGGTTGGACTGTCACAGATAGTCTCTCAGGAAAGGGTGGATTTTCTTTAGGTTCACTTTCTTCTTTATCTTCCTCAACCTCCCTGGGTGGAGGCTGGATATCTGGGAAAACTTTCCCAAATCGTAAGTTAATTTCCTGAATTTCCATAGCATAAGTCGGGCGTGATGGTTCCCCACTATACACTTGTTGAGCCTATCTGTTGTTCAGGTTCGGATTTGGCTGGGCAAGCATTTGGGGTTGCTTTGGTGGAGCAGGAGGTGATGGTTGTGGTTGGGCAGGTGGTGGAGGCAAAAGAGCGGGAAGAGAGTTGTATTGGGGCCTCCACCCCTGATGAGGTGCATTATTGAGGCTGCGGCTGAGCATAGGATTGAAATGAATGGGTGGTTGGTTAGGCATGATATGGAGATGTGAAGGACCAAGGAGGAGGTGTGGACCAGGAAGGATGAGCAGGGGGGCCCAAGAAGGTATGGAAGTGACTTGGTTGGGGTTGTAGTATGCCTGAGATGTCCCTTGCATCCCCTGCTGATATGGTCTAGGTCCATGCGGCCTCCTTTGGTTTATGTAATAGAGTTGTTCAGTGACTCCCTCAGCCCCTTGATATATAGCTTTAAGTCCAAGTAAGGAAGGGCACTTGTCTATAGAATGATTTTCTTCACAAATTGAACAAAATTCTATAGATTTCAATGGGCATTCATTCCTAGGATGCCTCCTAGTGCATCTAGGGCAAAAAATGGCCAAAGCCCTCTCTACTTCCTCTTGTTTTCATTTGATATGTAAGGTATCCATTTGCATGGAAAGAGTCTACAACATCTCACTCTTGAAGTCTTCCAGCATGTTTCCAGTTTCTCCTTTAATGGATGAGCTAGAAGAAGAGGTACTGGCTATGGGTTGACTCCCCCTACCTTTCTTTCTGGCTGCCCTAGAATGGTTCCTAAAAATAGTCTTTATGTCATCATAGGATAGTTGGTAGATGTATTCCTCGGCTAGTAGATGGAGGGTGTCTAAAAGATCTTCTTGAACTCCCCTAAGTAGGACCAACTTCAAAGACTCGGGGTCAAGTGTACACCCGGCCCTTTTGTAACTAAGTTGGAACCTCTCCTCATAGTCTTCCAGGGACTCATCACTTCCTATAGTCATTCAAAAAATTTCTTCTTTAGTATATTTTGATCTACAATAGTCTCGATACTTGTTGTTAAAGGCTTGCTGCATTTGAGCCCAAGTTGTGATGTTATTGCCAAGTAATCCCATGAACCAGCACAAGGCTGCATCCTTGAGAGTAGAAGGGAAGAGTTTCAACTTTTGCTCATCTTCTACATAGTCATAGGTTCGACAGATAACAACAAACTCAAACAAAAAGGTGTCAAGATCTTCTGTAGTCAAACCATGGAAGTAAGGTACGGCGGAAGGGCTTATATTCTTCATTTTGGTGTCCCCATTGGTCTCCTGAATGCGAAAGGTACCCTCTATTCTTTCTCCATTCCCCCTCACATTTTTGTGTTTATCCATTGGCTCCAAAGGAATGTTTTCTTCTTCTTCTTCCCCTATAGGTTCTTCAAATATGTCTGGTTGTTCACCTAAGGGTTCTTCTTGATCGCAGCCACCGAAGAAGAGAGAAGGTTGGCTATGTGAAGCAGTGGGGGTGTTGGGCAAGAATTTTCCTGAATTATCTCTATTCTTTCGAGGTATGAAAGGAAATATTTTTGGGTGGTTTTTGTTTCTTTTTCCCCACACTGATAGTACCTGCAAAACTGAAATTGATTGAAAAAAACAAATTGCAACTAACTGAAATGAACTTGCTGAAATGAAATTTGTAGAATTGAAGAGGAAAGCAAGGAAATGCAGAACTTGAAAGAAAAGAAATGACTAGTCTACTTTTGTTGAAATGAAATTTGCAGAATTGAAAAGGAAAGCAAGGAAATGTAGAACTGAAGGAAAAGAAAGGACTAGTCTACTTTTGCTGAAATAAGCTATTAGCAGAATGTTGCAATAGAAGATAGAAGAAAGCAGCAATCATAGAATACTCTGATGCTTCCTCGGAAATGGTGCCAAAAAGATTTTGAGCACCAGTATTGCAACAATAATGCTACAAATCCTGGGCTGCCTATTTTACTCTTATCAACCTAGTAGTTCGTAACAAACTTGGAAGCGTCGGTGTTGTATGCACAAGTACTAGTTCTTACTGCAGGTTGTCACTTGGTCAGTCGGCGCAAGATCACTAGGAGCTCAAGCCAACTTCTATGGATTCCAGAAGAAGCTCTATATGTGATGAAAGGAGAGAAAGACTATTCTACAGATACTACTCTAACTGCAGAAAGGAGAAAGACTGAACTGTAAAGCAAACCAAGTAAATCCTAATTAACCAACTAATCCTACTTTTGCAGAAAACATTATGAAAACCATGAAAAGAATGCCATTACCTACTCAAGGAAGTAAACAAAATCTAACTAACTATTTCTGGAAGTAAATGAGCAAAAAACATCGTTTTGGATTTTTAGGTATTTTTATGCGAATTTGTCATGCATGTAATTTATTTGTTTGTGAATGTGGCAGCGAATAGGTGGCATTAGAGGGTGGTTTTGGGACTTGAGAGGATCTAGAATGGTGTGGTTGGGTCCTAGGAGGTCTTAGGTGGCCTTCTGGAGGCTTTTCCCATACTCAGCCTTCAAAAGAAAGCCTACAGGAAGATCTACAGGAGGACACAAGAAATCTACAAGAGGAAAAACAACGTTCTATAGGAGGCCTACAGGAGGAGGCCGAGAGAAGTTTTCACTTTTTTGAAGGTGTGAGAGTGGGTGGAAAAAGTGGATAAAAGTTGGAATGAAGTGTTAGGGCATCTAGGGTCTACCAAGAATCATTGGGAGAGAGAAAGATGATTGGATTTGCTCAAGGATAGAGGAAAAAATTCTATGGAAAATGCAGGAAACTAAGGCAGAATTGAGGGGAGACTTGGGCGACCTGTTGGGCATGGATCAGATGGAGGATGGGATGGCTCATAGGCTGGCCTTCTGCTAGAAGATATCTACTGCATAAACAACTGACAGTCAACCAATGAGATTAAGCAAGCAATGAAATAAGTGCATCTAGAAAAACAGAGTTTTGCATCAAACTAGTCCAAACTATGATCTATGAAAGGAAATGTTGAGAAATGCTGCAAGAAAGGAAAGGATAAAAGAAGATTGTTGTAAATAAAGAAATGAGCATGATGGAGAAGTTCGGAAGCAAAGCAATACTAGACTATTAACCAAAAAAAAACTGCAAACACTAGAAGTCCTATGAATGAGGAAAATCTATGTTTTTGGGGTAGCAAGAGGGTCTTTGCCTCAAATCATGGTCCCAAAGGGAGGAAGTGAGGCCAAGGCACTGTTGCTAGCCTTTTGAATCTTCTCTTTATCACTACTTAACCTGCTATGGAAGACACAAATGGAATCAAACTACTGAATCATCAAGAGCAACCTATTCTTAACCATAAGAGAAATGCATCTAACAACAACCTAATCTACAAACTGAAATAAAACATACAAATACAAGTAAAGAGGAGCTTGGCTGCTTGGATTGGGCCCTAACCCAAGAGCTTCAGCCCTCTGAGGTAACTCAGTGCTAGCTCAAAAAGGATTCCATCTTTATTTCCAAAACAATAACAAGATTACGTGAAACTGTCAAAATAATAAGCTCGAAGTTGAGCAGAGTTTACATAAGAAAAAGTACAAAAAAAATCCAACAAAAAACCAACCCTAGTGAGGCCCTAGGCCTCTCTACTTATACAAATGAAGCTACCAATAGCTTACTTAAAATTAGGGAGGCTTTGCTCCTAAAACTCGAGATAATCATCAGTCATCCTCCACTTGCTCGACAACCTTCTAGTGCATGACTTGGCTGCTTGTACTCCGAGCTGAATGAAGGGGAATTCGAAGTGAGGAGTAATAAATGAGGGGGATTCCCTCCTATAAGTCCTCTCCTTTGTCTACTTCGAGTTATTTCTGCCATTTGTCCACTGGATCCTTGACTTTGACCTAAAAAATCATCAATAATATGCATTAAACACATGTCAGACCACATGGCATCATAACTAACTCAACTCACTCTATAAGCATAAATATAATTAGAAATCATATAATAAGACAAGAGAATGGTTGATTTGACTAGGTTAGGAGGTAAAATGAGCCCATATAATTACCAATTTATGAGGCTCATCAACGTACTATTGACTAGGCTACCTAGTTGATGTTGATTGTGCAGCTGAGGTAGCACCGTAATCTCATCGGTGAATGGTTGAGTTCCATGTGGCATGTTCATACAAGCATGAGTTGGTAGGATGCTATTGGTTGAAGGATATACAGGTGGACCAATGAGAGGGTGACATGTGTGAAACCCGAAGGCCGCCATGTGCACTCTCAAAGGTCGAATAAAATTTAATGTGGGGAGGTCGGGGTCGAACATGTGACCTTACCCACAACAAAACCAAGCTTTACCACCATGCTCACAGGTTGGTTCTTAACTAACATATTGTAGGTGGGTCGGCGTTAAAGAATCGACCCCTAAACAAGTCAGGGTTGCAATGCGATGATCGCAATCACACATCGCAGAAGGGAGGTGTTATGGAATCGGCTCTGACAGGATCAGGTTGCGATTGTGATATCTCAATCGCATATCACACAGAGTAAAGCCCCGTTACATGTATTACCTTGGCTCCATTTATTGTGATATATTCTGAATGTGATAAACTTAAATCACAGTTGATAGTTCCATCGGGTCCGTCACTTATCACAATCACACAATTCCCACGTTGCATTCACAAACCATAAAACTCGCAGATTCTCGCTGATTGCAACTTACGATGGAGTTGTTGGTGTTGATAGTTTATGGCCACCACGTGGCAAAAAATTTTCCCAGTTAGCGCTTTTTGGAGCGAAAATGTAGAATCATGATGGAAATGGTGCAATTTGTGGAGCGAATATTGGGAAAACTACGAGAGGTCATAACTTCTTTAGTTTTCCACCAAATTGGATGAAAAAGGAGGCTATATAGCCATTTTTGAACATTCTGAACTGATTGGAGTAGGTTTTAGAAGCATTTGAGCATTGTAAACATATATTTTTACACTTTTGATCATAATAGAGAGGTCCAAACCATTGGAAGCTAGACCAAGGAGGCATAACACAAGAGGGGTGAACTCTTTTATCATGTTCTTGTTATAATGTGTTTTTGATGATGTTATTATTATATACATGTTTAGTCTCTTATTTATGTTAAATTTATTATAAAATTAACATAAAAACTCATCATTTCACTTGCAAAAATTCATGAATCCTTAAGCACAATGAAAACATTTTGTTTCTAATCTGAGGAGGATATTAGCACAACAATCTAATATTCTAAATAATATCAAATAAGTAGGTGGAAAGTATGGTATGGTAAATATACTCACCATATATGCATCCACTGATTAGGAATTTAAATATTGTTTCAGATTTGCACTTAGTTTTGGTTATTAATATAAGCGCGCAAAAGCTTAGACAAATGAAATTTGAAATTTCCCTTGGAAGTAATGAAGTAAGGTCTATTAATATAAGTATGCAAAGCTTAGACAAATGGACTTTGAAAGGTCGCTAGGGAGTAATGAATTAAGGTCCACTAAGATTTTCCATATATGGACATACTATTTTCTTATGTAGGATTAAATTTATGCTTCCAATAATTCAAATATTAGACCTCTTCTTTAAGCACATACCACTTTAGGGTTGGGTTACCTTCTAAGTTTCAATATCTCCAGGGGATTCACTGACCAATGTGGTGTAGTACCTAGAATGAGTTTTTTGTCATTTGACAAGTCCTTCCTTCATAATTTTCTTATCATAATCTCCTTTTCAAAATGTTCACTCACTAACTATAACTATTATGAGAAGGATTCAAGTATTTCTTTACATATGTTTTCCTTGAGATATTGTTGGCACCCATTTTTGTCCCCAAATTTTCTGCTTCTCACCCCTATTTTCACTATCTTTTGTCTGAAAAAGTACTCCTTCCACCTACCCTACCACCTACCTCACTACCTAAACCCCGCTAATATATGACTAGAGGTAAATGCATCAAACTGACATTGTTTTGCTATTTATGATTAACTTTAAGTGGATTTTGAGTCATATTCTTAATATGCTAACTATCTATTTACGAGTTTAGCTGTGAAGATTAGTGGCAGGGTTGGCAGGTCAGCATAGGGATGGAAAAGATGCCTTGTCATCAGCATCATTCTCATTTTCATACTCAACAGCTGGTCCTTGACCCGTACTCAAGGCAGTAGTAGCCAGGTGGAATCCTTCCACATTCCTTTTCGACTTCTTGAGGATCAATGTACACAACTCAAGGAGATTTTGTTATGCCGAGCTCGATGCTTTCAAAGTTGAAGATCCTTCAGATTGGAATAGAAGCATGTTACTCTAACGTTAGCAGTTAGTTATCTCAAAGGGAAGCAGTTTGTTCCAAGCAAGGCAAAGCCGATTTGAAGCAAATCGAACATGCTCAGATTAGTTCTAGTTTGTTGGATATTGTCATAGTTAGATACGTTGTAAGTTTTACATTTAATCAATTGCCTTTAAAGGTCAATGTAATAGAGTACAGTGCTAGTTGTTAGCAAGACATACAATGATCTATGTAATTTGGTTTTCAAGACTCCGTTATGAAGTTATATATATATGGTTGTTTACAAGTTGTGAACCAGAGAATTTGCCAGCATGGTTGATTGTGAGTCAAGTTTTTAATGCTTTAAATCTCTCTTTTACTGCAGTAAGTTAGCTTACTCTAGGTGTGGGAGGGCCCAACGCCTCTGGAAACAAGCTTGATTAATAGGTAGGATAATTAGGTGTGTGTGATTTAATAGTATAAGCTTTCATTGAGTTACACTTGCAAACATTTCTTATGTGATTTCATAGTATGTGTGGTTCGATTTTCAATCATTTAGTTATTGTTTCATTACAAATCGAATGATTGAAGGATTGTTTTCTTGAGTTTGCAGATTTCCAATTCATTACATAGCCCATGCTCATGTTTTAATACAGAGTCATACTTTGTTCCTTTTATTAAAGCAAAGCATATTCACATTTGTAATTGGAGCATTCATGATATAGTAACATAAGTGATTTTTGAGTTTATATGGAATGATTTCTATACGCTTATGTATATAAACTATGATGTATGGCATGGTTTTGAATATGGATTTCCTCATGTGTGTTCGAGTGATTGATTTATGGTTTAGAGATTAGTTGAGTGAATTATTTATGGTTTGAAGGGTATTGACTGCAGTTGCAATGAATTCGTGCCTGGTAGCAATAGGTATTGTGTTGTTCGTTTTCGAAATTTAAATTGTGTGATTTATTTCAAGCAGTGTTATTTAGTTCAAGCAATGATTGTATAGTTCAAGTTGTGTGATTGATTTCAATCATTGTGATTTAATTCAGAGCATTTCTGGCATGATTTGATTCAATTTATAAAATAGCATCGATTTGAGTCATTTAGATATCACAGGATAATTTAGTTTTATTCTGAGATGATAGGATAGGTTCAATTTCCATTCCAAGTACAGTAGCATAGGGATTGATTTCATAGCAATGTGACAACAATTTGATTTCATTTATAAACTCAGATAATTTCATTGAGATTTCGTTTTCCTTTAAGCATCAATAGATCAATTTAAGTTGATTTCAAAATCAGCCTTTGTAGCATCTTAAGTGTGGTTTGTGTTATCACTCCAAAATTTCTTTAGAAGTTGTTAAAGAAAGAAATGATAGAGGTAACCACAAACCAACTTTGGAGATCAAGATCTAGCCTTCCTAATCTTGGAGAGGGCTCTCTCTTTATCATTTAACTTTGTTTTAGTTAATTGATTTTAGGCTAGTTATGATTGTGTTGGGGTTTTTTATTTGAATCTAGGTGGTGGGATCACTTACTTAGATGAAAAAGGGTTGTCTTTTACCATTGGGCTATGGAGTCAAATGTCAGACAAATAGGACTGGATTAAGTTCTAAAAACAATGTCTACAGGGCAAGATAGAGGAGTTACTACAGATCTCAAAGGCTTGATGGTGAAATGGTTTCAAAAAGGATCTAGGGAGCAATTAAGGGTTTCCTAGGCCAGATTATGAAGAGAAATGCAAAAGGTCAAATGGAATGGGAGAATATTTAAGGGTTCTCAAATCTGGATATCAGAGGAAAACATATAAATGATTAACTGTGAAAAACAGAGTGTACTTAAACAAATTCTGAATTAAATTTCCAGTTAATTCATTCAAATTTAGATAACATTTAATTTTATGAAACACATAAAAAAGTAACAAAATCAGACAAAGAAGATACTTCACAGCAATAGCGCATCTCATGAACACTGTAGTGCAATCTTTTTATTACTTGCTCCAGTCTGTTGACTTGAAAATTGGTACAATAACCCTTAGGTTTAAGATCAAAATAACTCTACAAATGTATAGCAATCCACCCTCAATACTTTGAACTATGAAGTATTTATACAAAAAGAATTTACAAAATATCCCAAACTGCCTTGGGAATTAATCTAGGAGAAAGAAATATATTCATGCAAGAAGATAGAGACAGCTATTGAACTACTGTTTGTTGTCCCTATTATTTAGGTTTTGTTGTCTTTTAATCTTTGATCTTTTGCCCTTTAATCTGCTTTACTGTTTGGTCTTCACGTTGGATGTTATATTTACTTTGACCTTTCATCTGATACACTTTGACCTTGCTGACCTGTCAATATCCTTTTACTGTGCTCTTTTACTTTTTACTGTACATTTCATATTTTTACTGTGTATTCCTACAGTAAATCATTGAGTTTTTCCCATGTCTCAACATCTGGTAATTGGATATTGAGCATTTTTCTGTATATCTCATCTGCCTCTGTATACTTGGCAAAAGTTGGCTTATTAATAAAAAGGTGTTTTACCTCATGCTGGAGGTAAAACAAATTCTCAAATGTTTGATACAATACTTTGCTAGTAGGTATACCTTTCATGGATGAAGTATTCACCTGATCTTTGGCTACTTCCCTGATCTTTTTATTATAATCCTCTTGTGTCATTAGCTTATCATTTATAACCAAGGGATTTGGTAAACCCTTTTTCCTCAAAATTTCGAATTTAACCATGAATCTGTCAATTGCCAGTTGCATGGTTTGGCACTTATCCTCCAAGTTCAACATCAAATTCCTCTTGGTGAGGACCTTTTTAACTTCCAAAATTGTACCTGTTCTGTCAAGTATCTCCAATTCTTGCAGCTCATACTTGTTCTTGGAGTTGAGGAAATGAATGATCCTTGTAGCTTCCTCTAGCATATCTCCAAGTTCTACTTTAACCCTCTGAATGGATTCTGTAGACTGCTTTATCAAATCAATTTGTTCAAAAATAACCTGGATGGATGGCCAAATATCATTGACAAAGTCAATGGTATTGGCCCACGGTTGCTCCTTAGCTTGACCTAAAGGTTCATTGAGTGTCAGTTCCTTTTCCAGGGTTTTGATTCTTTCGGTCATCCTTGTGGCCTTCTGCTGTTCTTATTTGTGCATGATTTGGGCAAGTCTACAATCTGTCTCCAGGCTGGTCACTTTCTCCTTCATGTCAGTGGTCTGAATGGACATTTCTTCCATTTCCTTGACCAACCTGTTTGCTTCACAACCGTTGAGCCTATTGTTGTAGATCCTGTTGCTAATGTAGTTGGTGTAGATGTTGATAGTGTTGTGGCCATTGGAGCAGTGGGGGCCAATGATGTTTCCAAAGTAGAAGGTACAACAATGGTAACTGTTGGGATGACAGTTGCAAGAGCATCATCAAGACTAGCTTGTTTGAGCTGAATCAATCTATCCAATTCTTTCTCCATCTCCTTTAACTGATCATTCAGTTGCAGCACTAGGTCCATCATTTCTTCATGATTTGTTTGGATCTCCAAGACCTCCTTTGTTTGTGGGTGTTGCAAATGAGGCAGCTTAAGTTGTTTCTTGAGGGCTGTTATATCCTCATTCTTCTTTTTGATCAGCTGTTTAGTAGCCTTAATGTCACTTGGATCATGGCCGAGTTCAATGACCAAGTCCTCCAATGAATTTATCCTATTATCTTTGGCCTGTGAGGAGGCCTTTTCCAATTTGTACTGGGCTGTCACATTATCCAGTGAATCTTGCAGCTTGTGGGAAGCCATGGCCTTTCTTGTAAGGGTGGTGTAAATCATTTCTCCAGCCTGTTTGTGGAACTCTATTTGGTCAATGGGATGAATATCCCTTGGCCATCACCTCAAAATTAGTCTTCTTATAATCAACTGACGTCTTTGGTTGCTGAACAGTGGGTTGCAGAAATGATACCTGCATCTTTCCCGCTTTGATGTCAAAGGTTGGCATCAATCTGCTCTGGTTGGGTCGTGTATGTTTGAAGTATTGGGAATATGTCTCTGCCTTCAACTTCTCATTCCTCATCTTTATCTCTTTGAACCTATCTTTGATGTCCTTTTCTCTGTCAACTGGCCTGACAAAGGAAGAAACCTCAACACTTTGTTGTCTCTCTATCATTTGGGTGTTGGAGGTTGATGGCTGCTGTGTTTCACCTGATGCAGCTGTATCTTTGCTCCTCTGCCCCATTGTTTTAGTGTCAATTATTTCCACTGATTCAATATTCTCCTCCTGTTCAGACACAGGATTCAACTTGGGCCTTTTCCTTAGCTCAAACAGCTCATCTGTAGTCTCCATGGCAGAGCTGGATGCCTCCTCCCTATTCCTCTTTGGATTATTTTCTTCATTGGCCGGGGTCTGTAACACAGGATGAACATTCATTGGTTCTCCTAATTCTGGAACCTACAGGAAAGAGCTCTGGTCAAATTGTTTTTCAAGATCAATCAGTGTGTTCTCCACATCCACAATTGTGATGTCCATATCAATCAATGTGTTTTCCACCCACTCAGATTGGTTGGAAAACTATTCAATGTTAGGTCTTGGGTGGTGGATGTATGGTCCCAACTTGACCCTGAGTCTAAGTTTATTTATAACCCCATGAGGGTCATACTGCCACATGAAGCTGTTGCTGAATTTCATCTGCTGTAGTATTTTGTCAGCCTCTAGTCCAGCCTCTCTGTTATTGCAAATGAATGGGCCCAATTGGTTTTTCATCTTGAACTGGGTTTTCTTCCTAGCAGATAGGAAGTGGACCTCATCAGAGTTGATGATTTGTCTGAAGTACTCAAGTGAAAATATCCTCATAGGGAGGTATTTGGGCAACTTATAGGGGGCTAATTGGCATCCATAAACTCTGATTTCAGTGTGGTTCTGGTACAAGTACCAGTCTCCCACCTTGTTGTTCTTAGCCAATTGTAGCACCCTTTTGATCTCTTGGCTGATCCTAGGTTGAGTGTTACCGGTCAGTATGTTCATGATTGGGTACACAAATAAGTCTATGAAGTCTTTGTAAGTAAATTCTATGGAAATTTTTTGGACAAAGGGTGTCTAGTAGACCACTAATCTCTCCTTTCCCTTGGTGTCCAACTTCTGGATACTTACAAGGAACTTATCTGTTTGGTACTACAAAAACATATAAAACAACACTGAAGAGTATTTGAAAACTCTTTCAGTGGGCAGTCTGGTGCATTGTTCATGCATTCTGTCTACGATGAACTGAGCATAATTGTACACGATAGTAGGAGGCTTGCCTGGAGTAAAAATGGAAAAGAAGGCCAGGATGACCTCATCCACATGCTCATCTGAAGTGTATGCTAGGATGCATGAGAGCATGGTGATAATGTGTCTGCCAGTTTCTGAGAAAATGGTGACAGCATAGGGTGGGGTATCTGTAGGAGTATGGCGGTATTCAATGATGAAAGTCTGGAAGATTTGACTTATCTTAACCAGGTCCAACGTGACATATAAGTCCAACAGGTCTCCAATGGATAGAGGGGTCTGATTAGTGCTAGCCTAGATTTGTAGCATTTGGTTGATAGATTCTGGTGTAATGATGAATAAAAACTGCTGATTTGGGGCGACAATAGCCCTTTGGCTGGGGATATAACAGGCATGACAAAAATGTACAATATCAGGGAATGGGTGAACTTCTGGGAAAGGTATTTGGGTAAATTGGATTCCAAAAGGTGAATGTCATCTGCATGGTTTAGAAATCTATCCTTACTCCAACAGTGGAGCTTCAGAAGGTGGGTTGGAGTAGCAGTGTCTTTTATTTGGAAATCCCTATCTGCTAGTGTCAGATGGTCAATGTCTAGGTGAGGGGTTGACATAGGTCTCACGTCCAAAGAGGTCTGGGTAGCCATTTTTTAGGGGGAAATGTGTGAATTAGGCTTATACAGGCTGTAGAAGTGAAACTTTGAAAACTTTGGTGGAGTAAAAGGGTGATTTGCAGTTTTCAGAATAGGGGTTTAGGTATTCGGGTGGAAATACTCTCAAATTCAGGGAAATTAAATTAAATTAAATTAAATTAATTAATATTTGAAATAATTGTAAGTTTTAAAATTGAGAGGGTCGTTCTGGTTTTTTCTCAAAAATACCTGGAATTGATGGTATAGGCTGCAAACTGGTTTCAATGGTGGCTATAGAGGGTGCGGTTGCTTTATATGTGCATTGGATGGCTGAATTGGGCATCCAAAGTGTGTTTGGAAGGTAATAAATAGTCAAATTGGGTTGCAGAGGCTCAGGGTGTCACAGGAAGGCTTAAGCAGCTTTCACAGTGCAAATGAGTGAAAAGAGTTGAAATGGGCTTCTTCGGCCTTTTAACTAGCAATGGTTAGATTTTGGCTCGGAATTCATAATGAACAGTGGATGGTTTAGCTTTTGGCAAGGAGGCAGTTGTAGGGGCCATCACACCATTTTTGGCAGTCAGGCAGTATTTCCTCGAGAACACGTGATTTCGCCTAGTGCTGCCACGTAGAAAAATGGGGCCCGATCAAAACTGTGAATCTAGTGCACTCTCGGGCTAGTAAAGGTAGGAGAGGGGATGAGCGCAATATGGATGCATGTCGTCAGATCTGAGGGTGAAAGATCTAATGGCTGTCACGTAGTAAAATTGCACGGAGGGAATAGGGGTGGAGATTTATGGGGCCCGGGGGATTAATTACAACTAACTGTAATTAATTAATGAATAAAGTGGGGATTAAAATACAATGAGCGGGATTAATAAAGTGGGACCAGGGTTGAATGTGGCGGGGTTTCTTAACCGCACCAAGGGTGGTGGGTTAAAAGGATTTATGTCAGGGAGTTAATTAAATAATGCCCGGGGGGGGAATTAAACTTAGGATAAGGGTTTTTATAGGTTTTTATGGAAATTAATAAAGGGGAATGTGACTATTTTTTTCAATGGGAAGTGGGTTTCACACTAGGGAAAGGGGTTTTAGGGTAGGGGGATGACCTTTGGAGGGTAATTTGCTAGGGAAATGTGTGAAACCAAGGGGTAAGGGTCAAAATGAAGGGAAAATGGTACATTCATAAGAAATGATGGGATAATGGGGAAATTAGTAAGTATGTAGTGGGGGATGAAATGAAATGATGGGAAGTTAATTAAATCAGCTTGTGAACATCATTTTACTTTCATAACTGCTCCTGCACACTGAAACATAGGATTAAGCATGATAAATGTGCTTATTCTTTAACAGTCTTGTACTTCTGCAACCTTTCTTCTACCTACCCTTTACTTATCCTAACATTTTTTCTTCATTTTATTGGGTGCATTTAGGCTAGCAGACCCTTTCTTTCCTTTTCTTTTGACAAGTAAACTATCTAATTCTAACTTTATAACTTCCAATGGCTTAGATTAAGCTTATGAGCACATTTTATTTCTCTATCTAACTACTGATCTGGCAAGATTAAAAAGTTTGACAAGATCTTTATTCTCTATCTATAAAAATGAAATTTAAAACATGAACTAGTAAAGATTAAATAGTTTGACTATCATGGGTTGTGGAATTTATGACAAGCTGCACACAACCATTATTTTGCACAGTAAAGTAAAAGTAGTGGCACTTGAATTTGCACACTTTCATGATCTGTTTTTGTTTGGGGTTCATAATTTTTACTTTTTGGATATTTTCTTATTCATTTTGTCCTTTGATATTTCTTTTAGGACATACCCTCTTTACATTTTTTTAATTTTTAATATGGAAAACATTTTGTAGAAAGCAAAAGTATGTACAATATTACAAGACTAACCATAGCCAATTCAAAATTATGAATCCTATTATTATAGGACCCTAACAGTGGCTCCACATGGGGATGGCATTTCCTGGTGAAATGTCAAGAACTTTAAGATCAATAGCCTTTGAATTGTGACTGCAGTTACCCTGTAAACTGTTCTTCTATGATTTCTGCCTTATTCATACTTATGATGGTGAAACCTTCAAAGCTCAGGGCCTTCTCTCTGGGCTTCAACTTCAAAAGATCACCATCCAATCCAATCTAAACTCTGCAATGTTATGTACAATGATCAAAGTAAAGTGAACTATTGTTAATCTGTGGATACATAATGCTTCAACATTCTACCATTGACAGGTCCTCCCGGTAGATCTGATCCATCTATCTCTCTCAAGAAAAAAGCATTGTTACCTCTGTAACCATAAATGACATAAGGGCCTTGCCATAAGAAGTCAAATTTTCCATGTTTGCCCTTGTCTTCTCTTCTTGAATCCCACTTAAGAACTTTATCACCTATGTAAAAATCATTAGCTTTGGTCTTTTTATCAAATATCTTTTTGATTTTGTCCTGGATTACTTGTGATTTTACATATACTTCTTCTCTGGTCTGCTGCAAGTGTATGGTCTGATTTATCCTTCTCTGGATATCATTTGGTTCCACCTATAATTCCTGGATGATCTTCATCACTGGTACTCCTAAAGATGATGGAAAAACAACATCCATTCCATATACCAGTTGATAAGGAGATGTACCAATTGACTTCTTAGTAGTTAGTCTATCTGCCCATAGGGCATTGACCAACTTTTTGTTCCATGTCTTTTTGTTGTCTTCCAGTAATTTCTTAATGATATTGACTAGGCTTTCTTTAGAGGATTCTGCAAGTCCATTACCTTGAGGGTAATAGGCAATGGAATGGCCAAGGGTGATGTGATATTTGTTACAAAAGTCTACCATTTTCTTGGATTTAAAAGTAGTTGCGTTATCAGTGATGAGCTTTTGGGGGCATCCAAATCTTGACAGGATATTATTTTCTAGGAATGAGATAATGACAATGTCTGTGGCTTGTCTAGAAGGGATGGCTTCTATCCACTTGGTGAAGTAATCAGTGGCTGTCAAAATCCATTTATGCTGAGCTGATGAGGCTAGGTGTATTTCTCCAATGAAATCTAACCCCCATTGTTGAAATGGCATTTCTGTGGAGATTGGTTTGAGAGGCAGGGGTAAAAGCTTTCTCTTTCCCTCAAATATTTGGCACTTATGACAAGAAGTCACATGTTTCTTAACATTTGTAAAAAGAGTGGGCCAGTAGAAACCAACCCTCAGAATTTTGTCAGCAGTAGTTTTCTAATATAAGTGTCCTCCACAATCCCCTGCATGAAATTCTTGCATGATTAGAATACCACCATTGTCTTTCCAAAACAAAGCATTATCTATGATACAATATTTTAATGACTTCATTTTCAAAAATCTAGCTTTAGTTCTTGTTAAACCAAGAGGAGCTTGTAAGTTTAGTAATACAAATATGATATCTACATACCAAGGTGAATCAGTAAAAGGTTCACTGATCTGTGGAGTCACCATCTCTTCCTGATCATCAAGGGCACCAATGAAATTTATATCTAGGGCCTGACAGTTCGATTCAACCATGAGTTTGGCTAAACCATGGCCTTTGATAAGTTTAATGGGCTTTATTTCTATGTCATATTCCAAAATAGTGGCAATCCATTTGCCTCTCTTTCCTTCAGGACCATTTTGTGTCAAAATGTCCTTTACCACTGAGTTTGGAACATAAGCAATTATGTGAGAATACAAAATATATACCCTAAAATCTTTGATAGCCTTTACTAAAGCTAGTGATTGTTTTTCCATTATGTTGTATTTGAGTGTGGCATCTCTTAAGGATTTACTAAAAAATGCAATTGGTTGTTCATATCCCTAGTCATTCTTTTGCAACAAGATTGCTGCAATAGTGTGTTCTGAAGCAAAAGAAAAAATTATAAAATTTTTCTGAAAATCAGGACTTATAAGGACTAGAGTTTTGGTTAGGGCTTCCTTGATGGCTTCAAAGGACTATTTTTCCTCCACTGTCCATTTATGTGCTGAATCTTTTCTTAACATGTTATTTAGTTCTCTAATCAATTCTGCTAAATTTGAAATGAATCTCGTAAGAAAATTAATTTTTCCTAAAAATGACTGCAATTCTTTGATGTTTCTAGGATGGGTGATGGTCAAGATTTCCTCTATTCTAGCAGAATATATTCTAATTCCATCTTTGGATATTATATGTCCCAACATTTTTCCTTCTTCTAAAACAAAGAGTGTCTTTTTGGGATTTAAGGAAATACCAAATTTCCTACATTTAATGAAAACTCTTCTTAGGTGATCTAGGTGTTCATTATCAGATTTAGAAAATATTGTGATGTCATCTTGGTAAACCACTAAGAAATCATGGATCTCCTTGGAAAAAGCTATATCCATATCTCTTTGATATGTTTCTCCTGTGTTCATTAATCCAAAAGGCATCTTCAAATACATGAAGGTACCCTAAGGAGTAGTAAATGCAGTTTTGGCTTGGTCCTCTGGTTGAACTTAGATCTGGTTATATCCAGAAAATCCACCAAGTAGCGAAATTTTGGATGAGCCTACTACCATCTAAAGGACATGGTCCATTTTTGGTAGAGGATAGTTGTCTTTTAATGAGACCTTGTTTAATTTTCTGAAATCAACACAAAGTCTAATTTCTCTAGTTTTCTTCCTAGTAGTGAATAAGTTTGAAACCCAATCTGAGTATCTAATGGGAGCTATAATTTGGGCATCATACATTCTTTTAACTTCTTTCTCAATAGATGGCATAAGAACTGGATTAATTCTCCTAAGTTTCTGTTTAAAATGCTTATGATCCTCTTTGATAGGTATCTTGTGCTGAATTATGCTGGTGTCATAAGATTTTAGGTCTTCGTAACTCCATGCAAATACATCTTGAAACTCTTTAAACAAATTTATGTATTTAACCTTTTCATCTGGAGGTAAGGATTTTGATAATTTAATGAGTTTAGTTTTTTCTTCAGTTCCTATGTTACATTCTTCTTTATCTGTTCTCAAAGGCTCCATTTTCGGCTTCCTAGCTACATCGTTGGAATCAAACAAATCTTCCAAGGGGACTAATCCCTTGGGAAAAAAAATATTTTTAAGATTAAGAATTTCAGGATCATCATTCATTATTTCCTCTATTTCTACATTTTCTAAGTTATCTACTTCTAATTTAGTGAAATTATTGGGTTTACCTATTTCTAAAATATTTACATCTATGTCACTATCTATGTCATTGTCTATTGTACAGTGTGTATCTATATTACAATTCTGAAACTCACCTTCAGCATTCATGAAGTTATAAATTTGGGAATCCTGTGAGAAAATCTGCCAATACTTCAAATTGTTTGGTATGATAGGCCTATGTCTCACTTCTGCAGTGTACTGATGGTTGGGCTGAAAGGGCATTTTGCAGGTACTAGCAAAAGTAGCCAGACTGTGGGTCTGCATATTCTATTTTCTAGGAATGGAAGCAAAATTTGTTTCCAGAAGGTCTTTGATCAAATCTAGGACAATCTCTCTATATTAACTCAATCTGGGATTGTTTATAGAGTATTCACCATTAATTTGTTTAATAATCAATTTTGAGTCCCCAAGTATAGAAAATATCTTAGCTCCAAGTTTTCTAACCATTTGTAATCCTAAGATCAGAGCTTCATACTCTGCCATGTTATTTGTGCATTTAAAATTTAACCTAAATGCATGACCTTCGGCATGATTATTCTCCATATTGTGGATCCACACTCCTGCTCCTGCCCCTAACCTATTCACAGATCCATCAAAATCCAAATGCCATAGGGACTCATGAAAAATGTTTTCAGTGTCAGTTGTTTTGTATTTTAGTTCTTCAGTTGTGATTTCCTTTTTGTCATGGTCTAAATTGTACAAGATGAAAGAGTCCATATCAGAATGCATGGAGTATATAGGAAAGTTTTGTGGTTTTTCTGCACTACTCACCATGTATTTCATCAAGGTCTCTCTATACAATTTCCTTTTTTGGCCAAAAACAGATATGGTGGCATATGACATGTCTAACTGCAAGGATCCCTGCAATTTTTCTCCCCATGAGTGAGATAATAGCATTCCATATTTGGGTGGGATGTTTGCAACTACTATGTCCATCACAATACTCTTTGCTGGGCACTGGACTAGAGTTACACATAAATCCTTGATCAAACCAAGGCATTTAACTTGGCTAGAGTCAAAGGAAAATGCGTCTTATATGGTCTGGTAATGTCTAAGTTTAGTCTCTCTATGATTGCTTTTGGCATCAAGTTATGGGATGCCCCTGAGTCTAACATAGTATTATGTAATATTTTGTCATGAATGTTCAGGCTAATGTAGAAAGGAGGGATTCCCCCGTGCTGATGAGTACCATTCACCTCAGGGCCAAACAATAATTCAGGTTGATCATCATTTAAATTGACAAAATCTTCTCCCTCTCCTATATTTAAAGTTTCAATTATCTGTGATTTATAGGATTCATTCTTTACTAACTCGGTCAAGGGAATTGATATCTTCAATTTTTCTATTTCAGTTTTGAGGTTGAAATGGAGCCGAGCTTTGTTTGTTTGGATGAGATCTTCCTTAACAAATGTAGTCTATGTGTTTTTATCTTGTTTCTTAGTACTAGGAAATTCAGTCTGTGTTTCATCTGTTTTGCTTTGATTTGTGCTATTTGGATTGATTTCAGTAATTGTTTCAGTTTGAGTTTCAGTAGAGGTTATATCTACAATTTTTGGGGTAGAGGTCTTTGGTGTTCCCCTAGGGAGGATTTGTAAAATTTTAGTGACAGGAGCTTCTGTTATCTTTTTAGTTTGGGTCTAGATTGAGGTTTTAGTGGGAGCTTCATTATTATTTTTACTTCTTAAGCTATACTTTTTGTGAACCTTATATATAGTTGACTCATAACCTTGTTTAAAGTTAAAGGACTCACCAAATTCTAATTGCAATTGTTGCAGCATGTACAACTCCTATTCTTCTTGAGTAAGAAAAACAACATCTTCATTTTTTATTCCTAACAAGTTTATTTGGGTGTCATCCTCTCCTTCATGCCTTTGTGAAACCTCAACATAGTTTTCCTGGAAGGGAGGCCTAATCTGCTGATCTGGTATACCATTCTTTCCAGTGTTAGGATTCTTCCTAAAGTTGGGGTTTCTTATTGGGGGTGGTTGTTGATTCTCCCACTGAGTTTTCTTTCCATGTTTTCTAATCTATCCATTATTCTCTCTACACTCTTTGCAAAACTATCTATTTTTCCATTAGAAGTGGAAGTTTCCTCTTTAATTACAACTCTCTTTTCATTTCTCATTCTAGCTTTCTTGGCTAATAGGTTGGCCTCTACATTAACAACATTACTTTGCATTTGTTCCAATGTTTCAGGGTTTCTTTCCCTTAACTGGTATGACATGTCAGTGTCAAAACCATCAGGGAATTTGATTAATTCTAGGTCAGGTGGAGGCTTAATATTAGCAAGTATTGCATTGTAGATGCTATTAAACCTAGTACAATAATCTTGAACCGACTCATTAGGAGCTCTTCTAATGTTGTCATATTCAAAAAGTATTTGCACAAGGTTTTTCTTTCTCTCCCATCTATCAATGAATAATCTATGAAAAGAAACTAAGTCTGCCATATGGTTGGCAGGTAAAGCTTTGAACCATTTCTTAACATCCCCAGTTAATGTTTGAGAAAACAACCTCATTTGGACATCAGATTCATCTATCTCATGCAACTCAAACTAGTTAGTCATTTTGTTCACATGATGTTGGGCAGTGTATTGATCAGTAGCATCAAACAAAAAGATTTTGCTTTGATAATCTTGGGGCATGGCATGGAGTTGTGCAGGTAAAACCAGAGGTGCATATCAGTCTACCATGGCTGAGATTCTAGTTTGACCAGGGGGTAAAGTTGTGGTGCTTGAGGAAGGGCTTGAAATGGATGGAGATGAACTAGATGAGGAGTTTGGCTGATGAATAACTGGTTTAGGGGAATGGACTGTGGTGGATATTATTGGTGAAGTGGTGGTAAATGAAGGTGTATTTATAGTATTTGAAGATTGTGCAGAAATTTCAGAGGCAACAACAGTAAGGGAAAATAGTTCAACAAATTGTTGAAGGTAACCATCATCTATATGGCTTATCAATGTAGAGGTTAAAGATCCTAACTTGTCAAAAGTTTCCAACACAAGTTTATCTAAATCTGGATGGATAGGCACCTTTTTTTATTCAATGAGTTGAATAAAACTGTTGGACACCTAATCCTTAATGGTTTAGTGTGGAAGCCAAATAGACAAAAGGAGTCCAAGAGACCTTGGGATGTGGAACCCAACGGTCATAATATGTACTATAAATGTATATCACTTGTTAAATAAAAATGTATTCTCATGTTTTATCCTTCAGATTCCTTTGCTACCCATGTGTGTTTAACATGGTATCAGAGCTAGTGTATTCCTGCCCTGCATAATTTCTTTGAGCCATTTGTTTTATGGTCTTTATGAGTAGGTCCTATTTTTAGTATTCTTGCCTTTGTAACTCCTTGTATCAGTTTTTTTGCCATATTTTCTCTCTGCGCCCTCTGCTCTCCCTGGGCTGTGCATAATTTTCCTTTCTACGCTCTGGGCTCTCTGCCATAATAATTTTATGTTCCTTCTTCTCTGACCAATCTACCTTCTCCCCAGCCTGTGTGTTACATTTACCTTAGAGCGAATCTTGTTAGCTATATTTTAGCTGTATTTTTGCCCAGTTCTGTAGTACGAATTGCAGCCATTTTATTGTTCTTGACAGAAGATTCGAAAGTAACCTCCAATTCTGAATACGTTACATCCTCCACTCAAGCCATAGGCTATCAATCCATGTGATACAATAATTAGGTTCAGCTCATTGTTGTCATTATCGCAGTTGTTCCTAATCCTATTCATGTTGATATCCCTCCATAAATATTTCAGAAACCTTGAGACACGGTCAAAGACATCGACAGCGGATTCGACCTCTGGAAATCGGTTATAAAAAAAAAAAAAACCGAATATTTCTCTAGTTTGCTTAATGATATTCATCCCCTCCTCTTCTTAAAAATTGCCGAAGTCCTGCTCTCTGAGACAAAATGGAGGTTCTACAGTGATGAGAAATTATTGAAGCAACGTTGGTCTGACCTGCATATATTTTGTAGATAAAAATCAATACGTGCCTATGTTTTGTGGTCTGTTACTGGTTTGAATGTTGGTCAGAGCAATATTTGCATGTTTAATGTCTCTTTGTAATTGAAGGTTGGATAAAACTGGTAGAGTCGAAGCCCAAGGAAGCTCTCTCTGTGTAATACTTTTTGTTGATTGACTTGAAGGAGTATTCAACGTAACTAGCGTATCAGAGCATTGAAATATGGCTCTTCAACTTCAAGATCTTCAAATGTTGAAGCTGAGATCTCTGAAAATCTAGCCAGCACCCATCCTTTTTGTTGGAGAACTGAACTGGTAGGATAGTTGTGCTTTGCTTTATATTCATCATGGCTCCTATTGCCTATATAAATAGGTGCAACAAGAGCTTTACAAACCCCATGAGCTGAGCGTGTATTTTCTGTCACCTCCTCTGTCCTCCACCTGCTCTCATTTACTTTGGTTTATGATTCCATGCCCTTCCAACCATATTGATTTAATATATATACATATTTGTGCATTTTGTGAGTTAGTTGAAAACTGTGAACCCATAGCTTCCGTTGTGGTCTACCTTCTCAACGTTGTGTGGACCCTCCTTTTTGGGTTTGGATTTTTTCTTCTGTAAACAAGATTGGAACCTTCGCTTTTACGAGGCACATACATTTGTTTTGTCTTACAATTCAGCGTTGAAGGCGTCACAATGACGTGGTCTCCAATTGGCCTGCAAACTCTTGGATGGACGGTTCGGCAAGTTTCTATTGGATTGCATCTTCCGGATACGTTGTTTCGAATCTATGCATTTTCCTGCGATCCTGGGCAACAGAACCATCCGTGGAACTTGAATCTTTATCTGGAATAAGCTTACAGGAGATACTGCCAAACTTTGAATTCCCACAGTCACATCTAAATCGCCTTCTCGTCCACAACTCTACCACTTCATGGCCTTCGTGACAAGTTAAAGAGCAGGCTGTACATACACTAGCATTGCCTGGGGGGACGCATGTCAGGCATGAGAAAACAGCCTGTCTGTTCATATACCCCTTTGGATACGTGCATTCTTTCCCCTCATCTCCTCCCAATACCAAATCGGCTTCCAATTCTTGGGCGTCCACGCTCTCTATGTACTCGTCAATGGTGAGTGCGGTCTCATTTTCATCCTCAAATATATCACCCATTTTGTTGAATAATATAGAATCCTGCCAACTTCACGGTGACTCTCCAATCAAACGAAATTGGATCTCTGCAAAAGTGCTTCTGCTATGTGGGTCGATTTCTCTTCTCGCAGCTAAACACTTGGAGCATGTAGCGAACGCTTTAAACAAAGTTGGCAATCAAAGCAGCTTCGAGAACTTTCCTATTCCATTGAGAAGTTTACTGACTAGTGAAGCAGGGAAGGATTTTATAATGGAAGAGTTCTAGTCCATATTCATCCTTGCATTTTGGCAGAGATATATTGGTTTGTGTTCTATGTACATTGAAGCTGACTTGTGACAAAAGAATTCCTATGAAGAGAATATATGCCTCCTATATGTTGTATTATATGATTGGATAGCATGAATGTATAGTAGTTCATGTGTTGGTTATATGGTTCATGTGTCCCTAGTCTTTACATGTTCATTGAAGGTGCTCTTCACATATAGCGTTGAAGGCTATAAGTTGAAATCATGTCTTTTGGATTGGTATAGTATTGTTATTGAATTGTGTTGATGGTTGAGTGCTACGTTGAGCCTTTGAAGCCGATGTTGGTTATACATGCACCTTGGAATGATGGGTCTCTAATATTTAACATGTTTATGAAGATATATTAGAATCTTGTTGCAAGCATTGTGATTATTTAGGGTACATTTTCACCTCAACTCATACTAAAACAAGCTTCTAGTGGTGCATTTCTAAGTGTTGAGAAAAATGGCTACAATTACTAAAGTATTAGAGTTCATGAAAACTCTTATACAATCTACTGTTGATGAAACATTCCAAATCAGCAAAGGCTCTCTCTCAGAAATTCAGACATGTCTACAATATGCACAAGAACAGATTGAATTTTTGTAGCTTGAATCTCAACTACAGCAGGAAGAATTACAATAGTGGAGTCATCATTCTGAACCTATTTCTGTTCAGAAGATTGAAATAGACTCCCATAAATAGCAAGACAATAATGTTTCAAATTCAGATTCAGTGCCTAATACAACAACAGATTTGCGTGCAAAAGCAGAAATTCAGTCTGCACTTCCCAAGCCCATCATCAGACCTTGGGAAGAGCTTGTCCACAACAAGCACAGAACTGGTCTTGGATATGACAAGGACGTGTCCTTTCATATTCCAGACTACTCCAAGCCCATTCAGTTTCAGAGTGTTGGATTCATTCATGACAGTTCGCCTGCTCCTCATGACACTTCACCACCAGCTGTTCCAGATTCTGCCCCTCTTCCACAGCAACAGCAACAACAACAACAACAACAACAAATTGTGAAATAACAACACTGTGACCGAGTTGGCCATTTCAAAGATCACTGTTTTGATCTTCATCCATGTAAGCACTGTCATAAAACCACCCATTCTTCACACAGATGCTTCAGAAACAAACGTCCTGCAAGAACAAAGATTCATCATGGATTGATCGCTTCTTGGCAATGGGCATCAATAGCCAAGAAGATATTTTAGTCACGTGTCAGAACTTGTTCAAGAGTATTGAACAGTCTTGCAGTTGAGTTTTCTCCATCATCTCACCTTGTATCTGGCAGGGGGGGAAATGATGGTCATCTAAAAGCTTCAAAGCCACATCAAGCGAGCCTGAGCCATAACCTGCCACACCAGTTTCAGAGTTGTAGCGAGAGACAAAGATGCCCCTAAACATGCCTTCAATTGGTAATCTGGGACACTTCCTCTAGCAGAAGACTTCAGCTTCTTGCTAGTCTCGGAAGAATTCCAGGAACAAAATTGAGAACACTTCCTCTAGCAGAAGACTTCATCTTCTTATCAGTTTCGGGAGAGTTCCAGGAATTGCATTAAGCATTCTAGAGTTGTTGGTCATCCTTAAACCATCACAGGTTGAGACTTCCCTTTCAGGTTGAAGTTCTCCCTTTTATGTGGGGTGAGACCTCCCTTTCATGGTTGAAGGTTTCCCTCTTCAAAACGATAGGAGAAATTCCTCTAGCAGAAGACTTCAGCTTCTTGCCAATTTTGGAATAGTTCCAGGAATTGCACTAAGCATTCCAGTGTTGGTGTTCATCCTTAAACCACCGCCCTTTATACCAACATTTCAGAGAGCACATTTAGCCTACTATTGCCATGCATTTTTGCACATTTTGTATTACAGCTCTCTTCTTGGACTCATACATAACCCTTCGGATTAAGGGGGGGAATGTTGGACACCTAATCCTCAATGGGTTAGTGTGGAAGCCGAATAGACAAAAGGAGTCCAAGAGACATTGGGATGTGGAACCCAATGGTCACAATATGTATTATAAATGTATATCACTTTTTAAATAAAAATGTATTCTCATGTTTTATCCTTCAGATTCCTTTGCTGCCCATGTGTGTTTAACAAAAATTAGGGTCTAACAAAGTTTCATGAATGGCATTTTCAAATTTAGTTCTAAACAATGAGAGGGAAAATGACAAATCAAATGGAATTTCCTCTAAAGTTGACAACTCCTCAGGGAGTGAATTTGCTTTGAATAACTAGCTACTACTTGCCTGAGTTTATACCTTTTTATGTTTTCTTAAATTCTATCTGGGTCATCAATTATTGTAGCGGGGTTTGGATTTGGATTTGCCCTGGTATAGTGAGTCTTCTTAGGAGCCAAAATTTTAACATTTTTAACTATTTTTATGAAATTTTTCAAAAACAACTTCTGAAAATGACCTTAAGGGGCTCAAGATGAAATTTAAGGTTTCCTTAAAGTTTTATTAGACTAAGGATCGAGTCCCTAGTATGGTCACCAATAATTTTATCACTCCAAAATTTCTTTAGAAGTTGTTAAAGAAAGAAATGATAGAGATAACCACAAACCAAATTTGAAGGTTAGGATCTAGCCTTCCTAATCTCAGAGAGGGCTCTCTCTTTATGATTTAATTTTGTCTTAGTTAATTGATTTTAGGCTAGTTATGATTATGCTAGGGTTTTTTATTTGAATTTGGGTGATGGAATCACTTAGATGAAAAAGCGTTGTCTTTCACCATTGGGCTGTGGGGTCAAATGTCAGACAAACATGACTAAATTAAGTTCCAAAAATAGTCTTCAGGGCAAGATAGAGGAGTTACTACAAATCTCAAAGGCTTGGAGGTGAAATGGTTTCAAATCGGATCCAGGGAGCAAATAAGGGTTCCCTAGGCTGGATTATGAAGAGAAATGCAAGAGGTCAAACGTGATGGGAGAGCAATTAAGGGTTCTCAAATCCAGATAGCAAAGGAAAACATATAAATGATTAACTGTGCAAAACATAGTGTACTTAAACAAATTCTGAGTTAAATTTCCAGTTAATTCATTCAAATTTAGATAACATTTAAGTTTATGAAACACATAAGAAAGTAACAAAAACAGACAAAGAAGATACTTCACTGCAATAGCTCATCTCGTGAATCCTGTAGTGCAATTTTTTATTACTTGCTCCAGTCTGTTGACTTGAAAATTGGTACAATAACCCTTAGGTTTAATATCAAAATAACTCTACAAACGTATAGCAATCCACCCTCAATACTTTGAACTATGAACTATTTATACAAAAAGAATTTACAAAATATCCCAAACTGTCTTGCGAATTAATATAGGAGAAAGAAATATCTTCATGCAAGAAGATAGAGACAGCTATTGAACTGTTGTTTGTTGTCCTTGTTATTTAGGTTCTGTTGTCTTTTAATCTTTGATCTTTTTCCCTTTAATTTTCTTTGCTGTTTGGTCTTCATGCTGGATGTTATATTTACTTTGACCTTTCATCTGATACACTTTGACCTTGTTGACCTATCAATATCCTTTTACTGTGCTCTTTTACTTTTCACTGTACATTTCATATTTTTGTTGTGTATTCCTATAGTAAATCATTGAGTTTTTCCCATGTCTCAGCATCTGGTAATTGGATATTGAGCATTTTTCTGTATATCTCATCTGCCTCTGTCTACTTGGCAAAAGTTGGCTTATTAATAAAAAGGTGTTTTACCTCATGCTGGAGGTAAAAAAAAATCTCAAATGTTTGATACAATACTTTGCCAATAGGTATACCTTTCATGGATGAAGTATTCACCTAATCTTTGGCTACTTCCCTGATCTTTTTATTATAATCCTCTTGTGTTATTAGCTTATCATTTATAACCAAGGGATTTGGTAAACCATTTTTCCTCAAAATTTTGAATTTAACCATGAATCTATCAATTTCCAATTGCATGGTTTAGCACTTATCCTCCAAGTTCAACATCAAATTCCTCTTGGTGAGGACCTTTTTAACTTCTAAAATTATACTTGTTCTGTCAGTATCTCCAATTCTTGCAGCTCATACTTGTTCTTGGAGTTGAGGAAATGAATGATCCTTGCAGCTTCCTCTGGCATCTCTCCAAGTTCTGCTTTAACCCTCTGAATGGCTTCTGTAGCCTGCTTTATCAAATCAATTTGTTCAAAAATAACCTAGATGGATGGCCAAATATCATTGACAGAGTCAATGATATTGGCCCATAGTTGCTCCTTAGCCTGACCTAAAGGTTCATTGAGTGTCAGTTCCTTTTCCAGGCTTTTGATTCTTTCGGTCATCCTTGTGGCCTTCTACTATTCTTCTTTGTGCATGATTTGGGAAAGTCTGCAATCTGTCTCGAGGTTGGTCACTTTCTCCTTAAGCCTATTCATCTCAGTGGTCTAAATGGACATTTCTTCCATTGCCTTGACCAACCTATTTGCTTCATCACCTATTGAGCCTATTGCTGTAGATCCTGTTGCTGATGTAGTTGGTGTAGATGCCGGTAGTGTTGTGGCCATTGGAGCAGTGGGGGCCAATGATGCTACCAAAGTAGAAGGTACAACAATGGTGATTGTTGGGATGATAGTTGCAAGAGCATCATCAAGACTAGCTTGTTTGAGCTGAATCAAGCTATCCAATTCTTTATCCATCTCCTTTAACTGATCATTTAGTTGCAACACTAGGTCCATCATTTCTTCATGATTGGTTTGGCTCTCCAGGACCTCCTTTGTCTGTGGGTGTTGCAAATGAGGCAACTTAAGTTGTTTCTTGAGGGCTGCTATATCCTCATTCTTCTTTTTGATTAGTTGTTCAACAACCTTAATGTCACTTGGATCATGGCCAAGTTCAATGACCAAGTCCTCCAATGAATTTATCCTGTTATCTTTGGCCTGTGAGGAGGCCTTTTCCAATTTGTACTGGGCTGTCACATTATCTAGTGAATCTTGTAGCTTGTGGGCAGCCATGGCCTTTCCTATAAGGGTGGTGTGAATAATTTCTCCAGCCTGTTTGTGGGACTCTATTTGGTCAATGGGATGAATATCCCTGGTCATCACCTCAAAATTAGTCTTCTTATAATCAGTTGAGGTCTTTGGTTGCTGAACAGTGGGCTACATAAATGATACCTACACCTTTCCTACTTTGATGTCAAAGGCTGACATCAATCTGCTCTAGTTGGGTGGTTTATGTTTGAAGTATTGGGCATATGTCTCTACCTTCAACTTCTCATTCCTCATCTTTATCTCTTTGAACCTGTCTTTGATGTCCTTTTCTCTGTCAGCTAGCCTGACAAAGGAAGAAACCTCAACACTTTGTTGTCTCTCTATCATTTGGGTGTTGGAGGTTGATGGTTGTTGTGTTTCACCTGATGCAGTTGTATCTTTGCTCCTCTGCCCCATTGTTTCAGTGTCAGTTATTTCCACTGATTCAATATTCTCCTCCTGTTCAGACACATGATTCAACTTGGGCCTTTTCTTTAGCTCAAACAACTCATCTGTAGTCTCCATGGCAAAGCTGGATGCCTCCTCCCTGTTCCTATTTGGATTCTTTTCTTCATTAGTCGGGGTCTCTAACACAGGATGAACATTCATTGGTTCTCCTAATTCTGGAACCTGCAAGAAAGAGCTCTGGTCAATTTTTTTTTCAAGATCAATCAGTGTGTTCTCCACATCCACAACTGTGTTGTCCATATCAATCAATGTGTTGTCCACCCACTCAGATTGGTTGGCAAACTGTTCAATGTCAGGTCTTGGGTGGTGCATGTATGGTCCCAACTTGACCCTGAGTCTAAGTTTATTGATAACCCCATGAGGGTCATATTGCCACATGAAGTTGTAGAAATTTTGAATAATTTAACACATATTCAATGGAGATTATCCTGATCATGTACTATTGCGGAATACATACACAATACATAAGCTCCTCTACATTGATCATCAATATAGCAGCATCAATAACAATAAAACATCAAGAGCATTCACACATTAACACAGTATGTAACCCACGGAAAGCATCTCGCTAAAAACCCCACACTATCTGTATATTAATGATTGAGACCATGTAACATTACAAAGTACAATGCTTATCACAAGAAATCTAGTACCAGCTCCACCTGTTACACACAATACAGCTAAGATCTGATCTCCAAATCTATTCCACTGCTTGCCTGCCTCCACTGCTCAATACCTGCTCAAGAATGAATGAGAATGGTCTACCAAACTCGTATTTCACCTCCAAAGAATCACTCACAATGTGTAAGACGTGATCAGAAGCTACAAACTGGGCAAATACATGAGCAAACTCATTGGCATACTCAATCCCTTGATTGTGCAAGATCTGATGCACAATTATAGTCACAACTGATAGCAATCTGATTCTCTAACACCTGTCCCTGCTGAACTGAACATGCACTGACATGCAACTGAGTTAACTGATGTATTCTATAGTTGTATTATGAGTTAATAATTAGTTTAACAACTCATCATTAGTCTATTTGCAGTTAGACTAACTACAACTAGTTTAACCAAGTCAAACTGAACACAACTCCATTAACTCCACAATCAACTCCACCAAACTCAACTGATTGAGTTCTAACTGAAGTCATGCATGCAACAACTCAACTGACTCATAAGAAAAGCGTACTTCCTTCTGACAGTTGCATGGGCCACATCTGTAGCTCAAACTGAAGTGCTCCAAGAGAATAAGATCAAGTTTATAGTCCAAATATTATTATGAGACAATAATATTTGACTTTTCTATTTTTGACAGCCAGTCTAAAAATAGACTTTGATCACCCACACTTTGGTCACCCACACTTTGGTCACCCACATTGTGATCACTCACACTGTGGTCACCCACACTGTGATCATCCACACTGTGATCAAAAATAGAACTTGCGCCATAATTTGCCTACGGGCCCACTTAGTGAAGGCGACTCTTTTCACTAAGCTCCATCATCTTGTTGCAATCTCAACACTCCCTCTCGACAAGATATGGATTATCAGCAACCCCTATCCTGCCTCGGTGGTACTCGAATTTGCTCCTGGTGAGAGCCTTCGTTAGAATATCAACATCCTGATCCTCCGTTGGAATGTATGAAAGCAACATGATCCTCCGCTGCACACAATCTCTGATATGATGGTACCTGATGTCAATATGCTTAGATCTATCATGAAATACAGGATTAGCCGAGAGTTTAATGCAACTCTGGTTATCACAGTAAATCACAGTAGGATCCAAATGAGAACCGAACAAACCAACCAGGATCTTCCTCATCCATATAGCCTCGCATGCAGCCAAACTTGCTACCATATACTCGGCCTCCACTGAACTGAGTGCCACGGATCTTTGCTTCCTGCTGTACCAAGAAACTGCTGTCGATCCAATACTGAAGACCCCTCCTGATGTGCTCTTTCTATCCGTTGGGCTCCCTGCCCAATCTGCATCCGTGAAGTCACATAGCTTCACCTCATCCTCCTGTCTGTACCACAAACCATATCCCGATGTGCCTCTCAAGTAGCGCAATACATGCTTGCCCGCCTTCCAGAAGAGCTTGGTAGGCTTAACCATAGCTTGTGAAAGATGGTTAACTGCATAGCATATATCAGGTCGTGTATTGACCAAATACATCAGCGACCCCACCAACTGTCGATAAACAGTGGCATCCACTTCTTCTCTCAAAGTGGCATCCTCCTTCCTCCAACCTCCAGGAAGAGGAGTATCAACAGGCTTGCAGCCATGCATGTTCAACTTCTCCAGTATCTCCCGAGCATACTTGCCCTAAGAAACAAACAGTCCACCACTGCGCTGCCATATTTCCAATCCTAGGAAATAGTGAAGGAGGCCCAAGTCCTTCATCTCAAACTCTGTAGCAAGATCCTTCTTGCATGACAGTATCAACAGCTCATCACCCGTTAGAATCAAATCATCAACATACAGTACAATGATAAGCAACTTACCCTCCACCACAATCTGGTATAGGTTAGGATCCGCCTCGCTCTTGGAGAATCCAAGTCCTGTGAAATATCTATCTATCCGTGTGTACCAAGCACGTGGTGCTTGCTTCAACCCATACAGCGCTCTCTTGGGCCTGCACACATGCGACTCGCTGCTGAAGACCTCAAAGCCTTCGGGCTGCTCAATGTACACCTCCTCCTCAATGACTCCATTGAGGAACGCAGTCTTCACATCCATCTGATGAATGTGCCATCCCATCTGCGCTGAGAGAGCAAGAATCATCCGTATGGAAGAATACCTTGCGACAGGTGCAAAGGTCTCCTCATAATCGATCCCCTCTATCTGTGAAAAGCCTCGGGCAACAAATCTTGCCTTGTACTTCTCCACACTCCCGTCAGCTGCCTGCTTGACCTTGTAGATCCATCTCGAACCCACCACTGATTTCCCTTCCGGTCTAGGAACAATCTCCCATGCACTGTTTCTGACAATATAATCATACTCTTCCACCATGGCGTCTACCCATGCGGGATCCTCCACAGCTTCCTCGAAAGAGGATGGCTCAGTCACAACACACTTGCTCATCAGAGCCATGTATCCAGTGTACCAATCAGGTGACTGTCTCTGCCTGCGTTGGGTTGTAGGTGGTCCTACAACTTTCTGTGCATCTTGAGCCAGTCGCTCAGCTTCTGTCAAGCGCTTTCGCCCTCTGATGGTTGGCGCTACATGAGTGGTCTCTTCCACTCCATGAACCTCGTCCTGTCGCTGATCCACGTCCTGAAGCTCATCCTTAGGAACTAATAGCTCCTCATCTACATGAAAGTGTAGCTCCCTCTCAAGCGAACACTTCATGGCTTTCTCCTCCTGAAATTTTATATCCCGTCGCACAACAGTTTTACCATTGTCTGGCAAATACACACGATAGTTGTGGGGCGTATCAGTGTACCCCACAAATATCCCAACCTCTGCAGTCGGCTCCAACTTCTTCCTGGCATCCTTCGTCACATGCATGTAAACGTTAGCACCAAAAATCCTCAAATGAGAAAGATCAGGCTTCTTACCAGAATAAGTCTCCTCAGGTGTACTCATGCCAAGTATCCTATGAGGACAACGGTTCTGCACATAAACTGTTGTATTGCATGCTTCCACCCACAAGTGAAGGGGTAGGCCCTGATCATGCAACATTGCCCGTGCAGCACCCACAATTGTTCTGTTCTTCCGCTCAGCTACCCCGTTCTGCTGTGGGTTATGGGGAGCTATGAGCTCTCTACGAATCCCTTCTGCTTGCAGAAATCCTTGAACTCATCCAAGATGTATTCACCACCATTATCGCTCCTAAGAGTCTTCACCTTCTTCCCCGACTCCTTCTCGACTAGTGCTTTGAATTCACAGAACTTTGAATATGTCTCGCTCTTCTTCTGCATGAAGAAGATCCAGCACTTACGAGAGAAATCATCAACAAAAATCACATAATACATGTGTTTTGCTGTCGAAGCAACTGAGAAAGGTCCACACACGTCTGTGTGAATTCTCTCAAGGATCGTCGTGGTGCGACTATCCTTCTCGTGAAAGGTGGCTTTCACAAACTTCCCCAAAGTACACCCCTTGCACTGATCTGACTGCGCAAGTGTGCCTTTAGGAAGCCCTGTAGTGATCTATTGCAGTATCTTCAAGGCTCCATGGTGAAGGTGACCCAATCTCCTGTGCCACAACTCGCCATCATCCCGGCTCACCAATCCTTCTGCCTTGCCCGCCATTGCTGCGCATCCATCTACATGCAACTGATAAAGGTTCCTCACTTGAACCCCTATCTTCCGAGTCTCACCAGTTGTCTTGCTGCGCAGGAAAGCCTTTCCGTCGCTGAAAAAAACATCATACCCCTTGTCTTCTAACATCGCCACTGAGATGAGATTCTTCGTCAATCCTGGAACATGCATGACTTCCTTCAATACGAAGGGTTTACCAGACTCCCTCTCAAAGGAAATGGTACCGATACCGGTCGCACTATATCTACCATCATCGCCCATCTCGATGTGCACTCCAAGATCTTTGTCCTCCAGATCAGAGAACAAATATCTATCTCCCGTCATGTGAAAAGACGCACCACTGTCCAAGAACCACACTGATCCCATCACACTTGAAACCAAGCATGCGATCAATGAAAAATAAAGCTCAAACTATGAGGCTAGAGCCTCTCCTGCTGAAGATCCAGCAGCCTGCTTGTTCTTCTTCTTCTGCGGACAATTAGTGGCATAGTGTCCGTGCTGGTGACAGTGAAAACACTTCACCTTGGACATATCCTGCTTCTTGCCTTTCGCACCAGACTGAGAAGCTTTCTTGCTCTTCCCTTTCTTTGCTTTGGCAGCCAAAGTGCAATTCTCTTCATCAGATACCTTTGATGAAGATCCATTCTCACCTTTATTGTTTCTGAGTTTATCCTTGAGCACCAAGTCGCTCTTGCTTTGGAATAACATTTGCAATCCGTTGAAAAACATTTCAACAACACTACTGCAAATTCAATTTCCACCAACTCAAACTCAACTGCTTCCGATCTAAGAGTCGTGAGAACAAAATATTTCTCGTACAGAGATTGACTGTATGGGCATTCACCAGATATCTCACCTTCCAAAGGAAGGATGAATCCAGAGGCTACCTGGCCCGATTACAGACTCTGCCTGAAGAAATAGAATGTAAACACTTCCTGAATAGTAGATCTGATGATCAATCCTCGCTTGATATCCTATAAAAATCTCTTCTACAAATCAAGCAGCTCCGATACCATGTAGAAAATTTTTCTACAATTATCTAGCTCGCTCTGATACCATGTAGAAATTTTGAATAATTTAACACATATTCAATGGAGATTATCCTGATCATGTACTATTGCGGAATACATACACAATACATAAGCTCCTCTACGTTGATCATCAATATAGAAGCATCAATAACAATAAAACATCAAGAGCATTCACACATTAACACAGTATGTAACCCGCAGAAAGCATCTCACTAAAAACCCCACACTATCTGTATATTAATGATTGAGACCATGTAACATTACAAAGTACAATTCTTATCGCAAGAAATCCAGTACTAGCTCCACTTGTTACACACAATATAGCTAAGATCTGATCTCCAAATCTATTCCACTGCTTGCCTGCCTCCACTGCTCAATACCTGCTCAAGAATGAATGAGAATGGTCTACCAAACTCGTATTTCACCTCCAAAGAATCACTCACAATGTGTAAGACGTGAGCAGAAGCTACAAACTGGGCAAATACATGAGCAAACTCATTGGCATACTCAATCCCTTGATTGTGCAAGATCTGATGCACAACTATAGTCACAACTGATAGCAATCTGATTCTCTAACACCTGTCCCTGCTGAACTGAACATGCACTGACATGCAACTGAGTTAACTGATGTATTCTATAGTTGTATTATGAGTTAATAATTAGTTTAACAACTCATCATTAGTCTATTTGCAGTTAGACTAACTACAACTAGTTTAACCAAGTCAAATTGAACACAACTCCATCAACTCCACAATCAACTCCACCAAACTCAACTGATTGAGTTCTAACTGAAGTCATGCATGCAAAAACTCAACTGACTCATAAGAAAAGCGTACTTCCTTCTGACAGCTGCATGGGCCACATCTGTAGCTCAAACTGAAGTGCTCCAAGAGAATAAGATCAAGTTTATAGTCCAAATATTATTATGAGACAATAATATTTGACTTTTCTATTTTTGACAGCCAGTCTAAAAATAGACTTTGATCACCCACACTCTGGTCACCCACACTTTGGTCACCCACATTGTGATCACTCACACTGTGATCACTCACACTGTGGTCACCCACACTGTGATCATCCACACTGTGATCAAAAATAGAACTTGCGCCATAATTTGCTTGCGGGCCCACTTAGTGAAGGCGACTCTTTTCACTAAGCTCCATCATCTTGTTGCAATCTCAACAGAAGTTGTTGCTGAATTTCACCTACTGTAGTATTTTGTGAGCCTCTGGTCCATCCTCTCTGTTATTGCAAATGAATGGGCCCAATTGGTTTTTCATCTTGAGCTGGGTTTTCTTCCTAGCAGATAGGAAGTGGACCTCATCAAAGTTGATGATTTGTCTGAAGTACTCAAGTGCAAATATCCTCATAGGGAGGTATTTGGGAAACTTATAAGGGGCTAATTGGCATCCATAAACTCTGATTTCAATGTGGTTCTGGTACTAGTACGAGTCTCCCACCTTGCCATTCTTAGCTAATTGTAACACCCTTTTGATCTCTTCATTGATCTAGGGTACACAAATAAGTCTATGAAGTCTTTGTAGGTAATTGCTGTGGAAAATTTATGGACCAAGGGTTTCCAATAGACCACTGATATCTCCTTTCCCTTGGTGTCCAACTTCTAGATACTTACAGGGAACTTATCTGTTTGGTAATACAAAAACATATAAAACAACACTGAAGAGTATTTGAAAACTCTTTCAGTGGGCAGTCTGATGAATTTTTCATGCATTGTGTCTGGAATGAACTAAGCATAATTGTAAATGATAGCAGGAGGCTTGCCTGGAGTAAAAATGGTTAGGAAGGCCAGGATGACCTCATCCACATGCTCATCTGAAGTGTATCCTAGGATGCATGAGAGCATGGTGATTATGTGTCTGCCAGTCTCTGAGAAAATGGTGGCAGCATAGGGTGGGGTATCTGTAGGAGTATGGTGGTCTTCAATGATGAAAGTCTGGAAGATTTTCCTTATCTTAACTAGGTCCAATGTGACATATAAGTCCAACAGGTCTCCAATGGATAGAGGGGTCTGATTAGGGCTAGGTTGGACTTGTAGCATTTGGTTGATAGACTTTGGTGTAATGGTGAATAACAACTGCTGATTTGGGGCGACAATAGCCCTTTGGCTAGGGATATAACAAGCATGACAAAAATGTACAATATCAGGGAATGGGTGAACTTCTGGGAATAGGTATTTGGGTAAATTGGATTCCCAAAGGTGGATGTCATCTGCATGGTTTAGAAATCTATCCTTACTCCAACAGTGGAGCTTCAGAAGGTGGGCTAGAGTAGCAGTGTCTTTTATTTGGAAATCCCTGTCTGTTAGTGCCAGATGGTCGATGTCCAAGTGAGGGGTTGACACAGGTCTCATGTTCAAAGAGGTATGGGTAGCCATTTTTTAGGGGGAAGGTGTGAATTAGGCTTATACAGGCTATAGAAGTGAAACTTTGAAAACTTTGGTGGAGTAAAAGGGTAATTTGCAGTTTGCAGAATACGGGTTTAGGTATTCGAGTGGAAATACACTCAAATTCAGGGAAAATTAATTAAATTCGGTTAATTAATGTTTGAAATAACTGTATGTTTTCAAATTCAGAGGGTTTTTCTAGTTTTTTCTAAAAAATACCTGGAATTGATGGTATAGGCTGCAAACTAGTTTCAATGGTGGCTGTAGAGGGTGTGGTTGCTTTAGTTGTGCACTGGATGGCTGAATTGGGCGTCCGAAGCGTGTTTGGAAGGTAAGACAGTCAAATTGGGTTGTAGAGGCTCAAGGTGGCACAGGAAGGCTTAGGCAGCTTTCACAGTGCAAATGAGCGAAAAGAGTCGAAATGGGCTTCTTCAACCTTTTAACTGGCAACAATTAGAATTTGGCGCGGAATTCATAATGAACAGTGGATGGTTTAGCTTTTGGCGGGGAGGCGGTTTCAGGGGCCATCGCACCGCTTTTGGCAGTCAGGCGGTATTTCCCCGAGAGCACGTGATTTCGCTTGGTGCTGCCACGTAGCAAAATGGGGCCCGAACAAAACCGCGAATCTCGTGTGCTCTCGGGTTGGTAAAGGTAGGAGAGGGGATGAGCGCGATATGGATGTTGTAAGATCTGAGGGTGAAAGATCTAACGGTTGTCACGTGGTAAAACTGCACAGAGGGAATAGGTGTGGAGATTTGCGAGGTCCGGGGGATTAATTACAACTAACTATAATTAATTAATGAATAAAGTGGGGATTAAAATACAATGAGCGGGATTAATGAAGTGGGACCAGGGTTGAATGTGGCAGGGTTTCTTAACTGCACCAACGGTGGTGGGTTAAAAGGATTTATGTCGGGGAGTTAATTAAATAATGCGAGGGGGGGGAATTAAACTTAGGATAAGGGTTTTTATGGGTTTTTATAGTTTTTTATGGAAATTAATAAAGGGGAATGTGATTTTTTTTTCAATGGGAAGTGGGTTTCACACTAGGGAAAAGGGGTTTAGGGTAGGGGGATGACCTTTGGAGGGTAATTTGCTAGGGAAATGTGTGAAACCAAGGGGTAAGGGTCAAAATGAAGGGAAAAGGGTACATTCATAAGAAATGATGGGATAATGGGGAAATTAGTAAGTTTGCAGTGGGGTATGAAATGAAATGAGGGGAAGTTAATTAAATCAGCTTGTGAACATCCTTTCACTTTCATCACTGCTCCTGCACACTGAAACATAGGATTAAGCATGATAAATGTGCTTATGCTTTAATAACCTTGTACTTCTGCAATCTTTCTTCTACCTACCTGTAGAGCTATAAAAATGGTCTCTTTCACCTCTAATTACCTCACATTAATATGTCAATCCGGGAACGTTTTGTTATTTCAAAGAGTGTCTCAGTCTGAGGCTATCATTTGTCAGAGTAATGCTAGTAGTACAGTGTTCAGAAATACAAGAGTAAATGGATGATTGTCTATAGCTTAACCACTTCAAAAGATTAAATCACACATTCAAAAGACTAAGCAACTTATCAGTCAAGGGTTCGGTAGCAATAACCCATCCCTTTGGAAACTGATGGAAAAAGAAATCAGAGAATAGATCGTGAATCTGGGAGCCGGACAGTAGATGCCAATGCTCACTACAGCCTAAGATCGTTCTTCACACCAACACCAATAAATGGAACGGCAGATAAGAAATGGAACAGCAATTAAGAAATCGAACAGCAAGTCTGAAATGGAACAGCAAATCCGAAATGGAACAGCAGCTAAGAAATAGAACAACAACTAAGTCTCACAAGCAGTAACAATCTTAATCTATCAGATCAAATGCATTAATCGTAATCTACAGGAATCAAACGACAATCTTTCACTCTTAAGGGCAGATTGAATAACACACACCAATGGAACAGCACTGATTACTGATAAATTATGGAACAGCGCTTGAAAACCATATACACACACAGCACACTTAAATAGTAATCTGATCCAAGTATCGATCTCAGTTAGAAAGAATACGACTGTAACTCAAAATAGAACAGCATTGTTCATAAATCCAACAGTCGTAAAGAACATAACTTCCAAGATGAATTATGTAACGTTAATGAACAAGTGCACAGCACAAAGGCTCTGTAATGGAACAGTAACAGTATTCTGTAAAGACTAGCAATATTAGATCAACTCCTAAAAGAACAGAAATATGATGTAGAGTCAATACAATCATTTTGTCTGTAGAAGCCTTAATAAATTAAATATAACAGAGCATGTGATGTAAACTTATAAAACACATCAGATTACCAAATGACGTCGATAAGCAAACCACGCATAAACCAAACGTAATAATACAGGAGCAAGTGTCCTCCAGGGCCGGACCCTTAGCCTCCAGGGGTACACCGCTTGAAGTTATTCCAGACTCAGAGATGAAATAGTAACCAAGTTTGTATTAATGCATAGAGAAAAATTACAATAAACCAGTTCTTAACGAGACTCGATGATCAAAGTTTTGATCTTAAAGGAAATTACATAAAAGCATAATCGTCTCTAACTCTCCCTCGTGAGTTAACAGTGCTGCCCCTTTTATAAGGGTGACGGCGGAGATATCTAAGTGCAGAAATAGATAAAACAGCGATCCCTCAGGATCAAGGATCCTGAGGGATTTGCCAAACCGTTAGTCCTTAGTCATTTCTTTTCTCTCCTGCGTCGAATTGATATCTCCACCTCCTTTCCCGGGCTGATTTGCTTTGATTTGCTTTGCCTTGTTTGCATTCGGTCTCCCATCAAAGGGACAACGGTTAACCGTCCTTGTCCTTTCCTTTGGAACGACAACTTCTCGTTTTTCCTCCTTTCTGCATAAGGAAATGACAATTGTCAGCATTTTCGTCTTGCATATTAATCTCACATGGTCTATTATAATTCTTTATCATTTTCCTAGTTCATGATGCAAAAGGTTTGTAAGTTCTAATGAAAAGATACTGAAATAATCATCAAAAACATACCTTCTTTAGTACTCCACACACCCCCCTGCTTACCCTATTTCATGCCCTCATGAAAACATTGTAGTTGACATGTAAGGCAGTGAGAGAATAGGCTGGAGATGGAATCTCATGTGGAGGCCTACAGCCATGATGCGTAACTAGGTATTCAAAGAAATGGCCTGTCTGACCCTCAGGCATCTCATACAGGGCTTGGTATCCGGGTGCAGGGTGCCAAATAATTGGACTCCGGAACCTATATCCTAACCAGGATGGCCCTGCCCTCAAAACGATTTCACCATAGAGGTGCAAGCGGTTGGCAGCTAATTTAAAATTCTCATACTTAAACGGTTCCCTGAGCTGGATATTCGGATTAGAGATTTGATACCGAAATTTAGTTGCATCAATGGCAAGGTCTTTGATAGAGAAAAAGTATTCTAATCCCTGTCGAATGAGTGCCTCATGCATGGGTCCTAATGCTTCAATTACACCTGGAGTCTTCATGAGGTTTCTATGTGCTTTCCACAACTGTACTGGGTCCCTAGGCTCAGCCCTTACCCACAAATCTAATCCGTTTTCTTGCCTTTGGAAAGTATTATAGGCTTTAAGCCATTTAATTTGATTAACCCCAAATGAAATGAATGCCTGCAATTGGATATCCCCAACAAAAGGGCCAGGGTTCAGCTCGGTCTCCTAGTCTAATACAAGGTTATGTAAATAGAACTCACACAGTAGTCTCTGGACTTTTACCCCGTAGTGCTTACAGCAGTCTATAAAATCATTGACAGTGTTAATTTGTATGGGAGCACCTGCTTTAATAGCCTTTATTTTTAATTGCAAATACCGTTCCAGTAAAAACAAGGCATAATTCTTAGCAGGGGCTCTACATGCTAAGACGTCATTGTATAAAGAACACAAGGTATCCATCTGCTTGATAACTACATCTAAACTATGAGTTACCTTCGCGACTTTCTCTTGTTCCCTTCGCCACCCTTCAAAGGCCTGGCTTTCAGATAGATTGACGTTCCTAAGCTGCTGCTGTAGCTCTTCATACTTTTCGCGAGGGACCGTTTGCTCTCTAAGCTTTTCTGCTTCTTGTTGAGATTGCTTCAAACCCTTTCGTAGGGTTACTGTCTTTGGATCTCTTCTCCATGCGACAGTGGAGGCCAGGAGTTTTACCTGAACTTTCCTATTGCGTTGCTTTGAGTTCATAACCCTTATCACTCCCGAAAGTGGTGCCTCCATCTGAATTTCCTTATCACGGGTCATCATCTCATCCATTTCTATCTTAACGTGGATATCAGTCCATTGTTGTTCCTTTTCAATTGGAACAGCAATCTGTTTCTCAGCATCATTTGGAAGAGCATCCTGGTTTTTGACAGGGTTTTGAACAGCAGGATGGATTCTGGTCCTCCGCCCCTTTGCCTTAAGGGGTTTTGCTGGAGTGGTCACATTTTTCCTTCCCGGAGTCCTTTTTACCCTTTGCCTTGCTTTTAGAATCCTAATATGCTGGTGGAGCTGGACTATTATATTCAGTAATCTCTGTTGTTCCTTTCGCAGTTCTTTAATTTCCAGAATTTCCTTAGAAGGAACAGCAGGTTGTTCACTGCAGCCTGGACTGTGACTAATTCCCGTCTTTCTGGGGTGTTTCTTCATTGTTCTGCTCTGGCTGTTCCGGGGCAAGAACCCTAACTGGTTATGTTATTTCTTGGGCGACTCCTCTTTCTGCCCCTGTTTCCTCCGGAATTTCTTCTGGTGTCTTCTGGTTAGGAACGGATTGTTTCTGTTCAGCATCTCCTGTCATCTTGTCATCATGAACAGGTAGATTTTCTTCTTCTGCCTCCTTTGCATGTGATTCTTCAGGTGCATTTCCCTCCTAGGGTTTCTTTTCGGCATGGAGGTCTGATGGACTGGAAGGTTGGCCATATTCGCCCATATTGGCCAAAACTTCGGCCAATTCATCTTCTCCCACTGGGTCCTGCAATGGGCTACCTTCCTACTGTTCCGTTTCCTCCTCCTGCTCGGATTGCTCAGCTTCTTCTTCGTTTTCTTCTTCCTCTTCAAATTGCTCGACCTCTTCTTCTTTTTCTTCTTCCTCTTCAGATTGCTCGGCCTCTTCTTCTTTTTCTTCTTCTTCTTCAGATTGATTGGCCTCTTCTTCTTTTTCTTCTTCTTCTTCAGGTCATGGGGGTTGCTCATCTTCTATTTCTACCGGTTGGCTGGTGTTTTCTTGGGGCTTCTCCAGCCTTCCTCGTAGTCGTGCTAGCCGGACCGATTTCCTGCGTTTTTCTGGCCACTCGGGTGTACCGGTGGCATGTTTACGCTTTGCCGATTCCCTGCGTTTTTCTGGCCGCTCGAGTGTACTGGTGGTATTTCTACGTTTTCCTGAACACTCAGGTGTACTGGTGGCTTGTTTACGTTTTGGGGATGGTGCGGTCAATCCCCTATTTATCATGGCAATTGGCTCTTCCCAGCTGCTCTGCTGCTGGGTGAGGCTATGGCTGACTATTAACCGAATCGACCCATGATGACTAACAACTGACTCTACATGTTGTGCCTTTTTTATGCTCCGTGCGACGTCATGAAGTAACGAATTCAAAAATACAGGTAAATTTACAGAGCATTTTTGCTTTAATACAGCTAAGAGTTTAAGATGTCGTGGTCTTACCACGTCTTTTCTGCCTTCACAGGTGATGTAGCTTTGAATGGTCTTTGCCAATTCTGCCCACGGCTCTCCTAGTGCTGCTGGTAGAACTCCCTTTCCTCTAATTTCCAGGCTCTGGCCTTCGTCCTGGAAGATTTCTATAATCTTCTGCAATCTTTCCTTTTTTAACGTCCATACAGGTCCAGTGGCTGGTAGTCCCGAGACTTCTGCGATTATGTCATCAGTGACTGCTATGTGTCTCCCCCTCACTGTGGAGTAATCCTCTTGCAAGTTCTGCAAGAATTCAATTGCCACAACCTCGTTACACTCCTGCAAGCGGTTGAGATAAGTCAGCCACCCTGCTCTTTCCAGGATTTCCCGGGCAGCAGCAGAGACTGTTAACACCTGTTATTCTCTCCGAATCGATCTTCCTCCCATGGCTTCGCTGTAAACTCTCAATGGAACGACAGTTGTTCGTGCTGTTGAAAGACATAGGGGCTAACAGACGCAAGACTTGTTCAAAATCTAATGCTGCAGAGTATACAATAGAAATGGCTTATGAACAACAAGTCATGCAGAAAAAATAAAAAAATAGTATGTCGTTGAGCCGTGCTATACCCTAGTACAACTTCCCGAATAGTGGGCTGACACGTAATCCAGGGAATGATGAGGTTAACCTCCCCCCCGCAATGTGATAGGCTGTCTGAGCCGTCAAATAAAGGAGGAGCGCCTGCTCTGAAGCAGAGTCATAAAGGAACAGCGTATGGCAATATGCCATGTTTACGAAAGCAGCGAATTACGAAAATCGAGGCGTAGAGTTGGATCGCTTAATACGTAAGAAACTGCTGCGATATGATGCGAGGCTTGGGGATAGGACATCTGCCGTGGAACGGAATCTCATGCGGTCATTGTCAACTATTCTGTCATGATTGGTAATAATATATATCCATGCATTATATGGTTAGGGAAATAATATATGATTGATTACTAAGGTATAAGAAACAGAAGGGTGCTAATAACTTACCTATTGGTGTAAATAATGTGACTTCAATACCATTAACAGTGCTCTGCTATCGACAGGTGTCCATAACCTTGGCAGAGTTGTTTATTTCACCCATGGAACCATGATCCTTTGTGTATGCTTAGGAAATGTTGTGTGATGTCAAAATGTAGGCCATTATGCTGGCTTGGTGACCAGTTAGGCATAATGTCATTCACGAGGAAGGAGCGAGAAGTGGGCAGGCCGGCTTGTGATGAGACCTCCTGTTCCAAGGGTTGTTTATTTGGTATACCTTTTGGACCATATCCCTGGTGTGGTGGCCATAGTGGGAATGCCACTTCGCTTTCGTCCTCATGATCATGGTAGGCTGGCTCTTGATGAGACCCCCTATCCTGCATTTGACAACTTATAATTCATGTTTGCTCTTTTTTCTTTGTTTTTCATAAAGTATTTTCCCTTATTTATACACAAAGGGTGGTTCAACACTCCTTAAGAGTAGGAATGGTGGAAAAAGTCTTAACATCTCAATAGGAAGATATAAACCCTTTGCTCTTATTCATAAATAATAATCAAAGAGGGTTAAAAGGGATCAACATGATAAAGATAACCAATCAGAGCAGAATTAGTAGAACAATGACAGCAAAAGCTGATAAATAAGCTTGTCCTTCCTTCTATTCTCTTACCAATTCAGAGCAATTTCTTATAAGGATAGCGATTTATGATCGACTGATTTTAGTATGTTGTGATTTTGTATCCATTGCATAAGTGCATAGCTGTATTCTAAAAGACTTGAAAGAACAAGAGAAATAAGCATCCTCAATTTAGAACAGCAAAAGGAACAAGTTGTTCCACAAGGAGAGCAAAAGCATGCAAGTGGTGTTCCTTTTGGAAAAAGGGACAACAAAAGACCACAAATGCTATTCCTTTGGAAAAGGAACAGCAGAAAATGCAAATGCCGTTCCTTTGAAAAAGGAACAGCAAGACACACAGAAATGTCGTTCCTTTGGAAAAGGAACAGCAGAAATCAAAAACGTTGTTCCTCTGGAAAAGGAACAGCAAAATAGGCAAATGTCGTTCCTTTGAAAAAGGAACAGCAGAAATCAAAAACGATGTTCCTTTGGAAAAGGAACAGCAGAACATACTGATGTCGTTCCTTTGAAAAAAAGGAACAACAGAAACCAAAAATGTTGTTCCTTTGGAAAAGGAACAGCAAAACACACAGAAATGTCGTTCCTTTGGAAAAGGAACAACAGAAATAAAAACGTTGTTCCTTTGGAAAAGGAACAGCAAAACAGGCAAATGTCGTTCCTTTGGAAAAGGAACAGCAGAAATCAAAAACGTTGTTCCTTTGGAAAAGGGACAGCAAAAATCGAAAATGTTGTTCCTTTGGAAAAGGAACAGTAAAACACACAGATGCCATTCCTTTGAAAAAGGAACGGCAGAAATCCAAAAAAAATGATGTTCCTTCGGAAAAGGAACAGCAAAAACACACAAATGCCATTCCTTTGGAAAAGGAACGACAAAAATAAAAAATGTTGTTCCTTTGGAAAAGGAACAGCAGAACACAAAAATAAAGAAAAAGAACCAAATTACAACAAAATAACGGCTGATCCAAAGGGGGTTGCTCTTTTGAAAAAGGAATAGGCAGAAAAAAAATTTGTTCTTTTGAAAAAAATGAACAGCAAAACGTTGATTCAAAAATATGTACAAAAATGATTCAAGAAAAGAAATTATGTACAAACTGTAAAAAGAAATAAATTCCTTAATGAATTACAGGTGAGGAAGACTTCTCTTCCTCCCCCAAAATCTCCATATCAGAGTCTCAGCGTAGCTGCTGGCAGAAGGACTCCCGAGTGAGTGGTTTACGATAGAGACGAACTCGGTGGCCATTTGCCTTGAAGGCATATCCAGAACCGTCAATAGTGATTAGAGTAAGGGTCCCATTGTCATGTACCTTTTGGATTTCGTATGGTCCCAACCAATGAGTCTGGAGTTTCCCAGGGAAGTCCTAAAACCTGGAGTCGTACAAAAGAGCCCAGTCTCCTTCGTGGAAGACTTTATTTTTAATGAAAGCATCATGCCATTTAGCTCGCTGCTGTTGGATCAAGGCAGTATTTTGAAGTGCAGAGAGCCTAATTTCGTCTAGCTCATTGATCTGCTGTCATCGATTAATCTGTGCCTCGGTTAGATCTAAGCCAACTTCCTGTGTTGTTCGCAATGTTTGGATTTCGAATTCTATGGGGAAAATGGGTTGTTTTCCAAACACTAATTGATAAGGTGAGTAACCAGTGGTGCTTCTCCATGTTGTTCTGTAAGCCCACAGTGCTTCAGGTAGTCTGGCAACCCAATCACGTCTATGCGACGTGTTTAGTCAATTTAGTGTTGTCTATCTGCAAGTTGCAGCAAAGTAGGTGTAAAGAGAAGGTTAGGAAGCTTTAACTGATCCATGGTCTGTCTACTCATGATGTTGATAGCGGCTCCTAAGTCAATCAAGGTATTTGGGATTTCAACCCCATTAATATGAGTTTTGACAATAGGACTACCGGGATCCACATACTTTTGCATGGTAATCTTACCCATCATAATGTCTGCAATTTTTCCAACTAGATGTATCCTTTTGGTATCTCTGGTTCTTTTTATTGTTTTTTTCAAACTCAACTCCTTTATCGTCTTTGCTAGAATGGGAATCTCCTTAATGGCTGTTAACAAGGGAATCTTGATACAGACATTTTTCAATTCATCTAGAAAGCTATAGTCAGGCAACCAAATCTGCTTCTCCACTCCTTTGTCAATTTGCAATCTTTCAGGAAAAGGAGGAGTAGCTGAAGATGTGGGTTGCTCAACTAAGGGAGTTGATTCTTTTTCTTTTTGGGTTTGAAGTGATACTTCAGAACCTTTATTGACTTTGAGAGATTCTTCCTCAGAAATGCTTGGTTCTTGAACACTTGTGGAAGGTTGATCTAAGATTCTACCTGATCTGAGTTGTACTTCATTGAGAGGAACAACCATATAGGTAGGGAATGGTTGACCTTCCATCACATAAGCATTTTGAGGGTTCCTATTATTTGGGTTTGGTAATGGCTGAGAGGGAAGTTGATTTGACTTCTGCTGGGTGAGTTGAGAATTTTGATTTTGTGGAGGAGTTTGTTGTTGTTGAGGGTATGGCAATGATAATTGTTGACCTTGATTTGGAAGTTGGGGAGCTTGCTGATTCTGAAATGATGGAGGATATTGATAGAATTGAGCAAGTCTCGCATAAGGATTTTGCATGCTTTGCAACCATGCTTGAAAAGCATTTTGTGGTTGAGGCCAAGGTTGTTGCCAAGGATTCCAATTTGGTTGGGATTGAGAATTCATAGAGTTGTTAAACCCTTGATTCTGTTGTCCTTGCCAAGGTCTCCTTGCAACAAAACAGAGAGATTCAAGTGTGTTTGGATCCTCTTGAAAGACTGCTTTGAGGCCAGGGATTGAAGGACAATCCTTGGTCTCATGAGTTTCTGAGCAAATGACACATGTTTCTACAACATTTGCTTCCAAGGGACATTCCCTTAAAGCATGCTTCTTTCTACACTTCGGGCAAAAAATGGTCATAGCCTCAGCTTCTGCTTTTTGTTTGTTTTGGATCTTAAGGGTATCAATTTGTTCACTAAGACTCCCTAAGATGTCAGTTTTAAATTCATCAAGCATACTGCCGATTTCAGCCCTACTCACGGATCCTGTTGCAGATTTATTTGCCCTAAGGAGAGAAGGATCTCTAGGCCCTTTTTGAGTTTTTGATTTGCCCCTTGAGAGATGGATACAAAGTTCTGCTATATCATTGAGAGAAAGTTGAGAGATATCCCCTTTCCCCATCATGTTTAAGATATCTATCCATTCATCCCTAATGGCTTTTAATAAGAGGGCTTTTAAGGTCTCTTCATCCAGGCTACTCATCTTTGCTCTTTTTAAGTTATATTGAAACCTTTCAAGCAAATCTTCTAAGCTCTCATCTTCTTTTTGCATCATTTTAAATACCTCGTCCTTGTGATTAGTAGGCATACAATAGTCCAAATACCTATCCAAAAAGGTTTGTTTCATTTCATCCCAAGTCCTAATGGATTGAGTAAGTAACCCCATGAACCATTTCAAAGCTTGATCTTTTAATGTTGAGGGGAACAGCTTGAGTTTCTGAGTATCATCCAGATAGTCATAGGTTCGACACACAACTTCAAATTCAAACAAGAATGTTTCAAGGTCCTCAGTTCTTAACCCATGGAAATTTGGGAGGACGGATGGTGATATGTTTTTCATAGTGGCTCGGGAATCCTCCTTAACAATGGGAAACCCAAATGAATTATCCCCATCTCTATTTCCTCCTCCAATGGGACCTCTACCTCCTCCATTATTATTGTTATTTCCTCCTCCTCCTCTACCTCTACCTCTACCACCTCCTTCTTCCTCTGCCATGATGATTCTCCTAGGGATTTCAAAATCTTCTAGTTCCTCTACAAAGGGTGAATGAGAAGAGATTTCTCCTTCTTCTTCAGGTGAGTCTATTTCCTCAATTACAATTGGTTTTCCTGTAGGAGAAAGAGAAGAGTCTCTTCCTGGTTCAAACTCAATAGAAGGTGTAGGAGAATCAACTCTAGGCTCTTGAATTCCAAGAATTCTAGGACTAGGAGTTTCGGTTGGAGATAAGGGAGGTGTCTCTTGTCTCTCTCTTGAAGCAGATGGACTTGAAAAGATTGAACTTCGAGCTCTAGCTAAAAACCTTCCTCTAGAATCTCTAGCTCTATGCATGTCATTTTTTTTTATTTTTCTTTAAGTCAAGTTAATAGTTCTTTTTCTGATCTTCCAGGTCACTCTAGGTGCAAGAAGAGAGCATACTCAAGAAACTACTAAATCAATAACTTTCTCCTTTCTGATCCTCCAGATCACTTTGAAGTGCAAGAGGAGAGCATACTTAGATAGGCTATTAACTTCTTTCCTTGAAAAAAAAATTTATGTTTTTTTTCTAAGAATATGGCTACTTAATTTCACTTCCCCGGCAACGGCGCCAAAATTTTTAGTCAATTTAGTGTTGTCTAAATTGCTAGTATTAATTGTCAACCCGGGGCTCGTAAGCTGATGAAGTGAAGGTGTACTATATGTACTTAAGTAACCTCTTAGAGTTTTCTTATCGTTGGGGGTGTTGTTGTGGTTAATTATGTTCCTAAGATGGAATGATGATTTATAAACAAGTGAGTGATGGTGTGTGTGTAGTGTGAATCCTAAATGGGTGAGAGTGTGTGATTAGTGATTTTTAACTACTTGCTTGGAAGGAAATGCTTGAAAGAAATAAATGACTTGAAAGATCTTGAAATAACTTTGAAAGCAAAGAACCACTTCCAATGGCACTAGACACCATTCATGCAGCTGCAAATAAAATAAAAGAAAGTCACTTTTAAAACCAAAGATAAAGATTATCTCTCTCTAACTCGCTGCTTCAAACACATGTACTGTGTAAAGCACGGAAAGAAAGTAGCTTAAGTTGAATTAGAAAAGTGATTAAAAATGAGAAAATCTGCTTTAAAGACTAGTGATAACGTTTTGCTCTTTCTAACTCTCTACTTCAGCCATATGTACTATGCAAAGTATGATTAGAAAGTAGTGAAAGAATAGTCTAAAAAGCACTTAAAACCAAAAATCTACTTTAAAGACTAGTGATAACGTTTTGCTCTTTCTAACTCTCTACTTCAGCCATATGTACTATGCAAAGTATGATTAGAAAGTAGTGAAAGAATAGTCTTAAAAGCACTCAAAGCCAGCTGCAAGTTAGTGGTATTCTGATCTTAAAAGATAACAATTTATGATAGAAGATCATTCATGTGTTAGCAGCTCTTTGAGAAATAAGATTAAAAATCAGCTATAAAAACAAAGGCAGCAACTTGAATCTGTCAACTTCAAATACCATTAGTTTGTAAAGCAAACACACACACATAAAAACAAATCCCGGGCTAAAAGAAACCTGCAAAGAATTAATACTGATCAGCTTGAAAGAAAAGAAATCAAATAAATGAAACTATACATGCTTAAAGGAATGCTGAATGAGAAAATAAGTAAATACTGAACATAAAATACTTTACAGAGGCTAAGATGAACAGGGGCCCTCTATTCATTCAGCCACAAGAAAACTCAGAGATCTGGAAGCTTCAAAACAGCACTATGTCTATTCCTTCATTTGCAAAAGTGTACAAAACAGAGTGCTAGAATAGCACTAAAAAAACAGAGTTCACAACGCTCTTAAAATTAACACAAGTTCAGAAATTACAACTGATAAAAGTCTCTTGAGCGTACGCAGACGCAGCTATTTATAGGCATTTCTAGGATAGCCTAACACGTACAGCTACTAACTGAAAAACAACTAACTGTAATGCGTAATTATGGTTCCTGGACACATCATACGGCTGCGTGGATGAGCTGGTGCTTCTGTCGTCATGGGCAATGAATCCCATGTTGGATCATGTCCCCTACCATCTGCAAAACGTGGACAAGTCACCGTTTAAGCTGACGTGACCTAGCAGCTCACAATCACCGTTAAACAGCCTTTAGTTGACCGTAACTTGACCAGCTTTGACCAGGGGTAAAGATGACGTGGATGGCTGGAAAAATGGGACAGGAACCTCGAGCACGTTGATAGCTAAGTGCCCATGTGGCTCATCTGGCAAACTGACATGTGGAACCTTGCGTTTAACAAAAAGGCTGCAGGATCATCAGATAGTTGCGGGATCATCAGATAGCTGCGGGATTCCTGCAAGTATGTCAAAATCTAAACAAACAGTCACCCATTAGCAAAACTTACTTGATCATGCCTAATGACACCTAATGTAATGATCTGGGTGGTTTTACAGTGAAAATGAGGCAAAAGTGAAGAAAAGCTGAGGAAAAACTGAGGGAAATGATAGACAAGTAGGTGTAAAGTAGAGACTCTACACGACGCAATGGTTTTCGTTAGGATTGCTTCTATTATTTTATTGCTGCTTTCTACCTACCCATTTGCCTGTGGGTGGTATGGAGTAGTGATTTTATGCTGGACATGATAGTTTTTAAGTGTTGCAACTATTCTGTTCCCAGCAAACTATGGTCCACCGTCTGTAATTATTTCTCTTGGAAGGCCATAACGTACAAATAGATAGAACAGGAACTGTATGACAGAGTCCTCTGTAGCTCTTGGCAATGCCTCTGCTTCAACCCACTTGGTGACATATTCTGTTGCCACCAAAATATATGTTTTCTGGTTTGATGATGGGTTAATTGGTCCAAAGAAATCAAGAGCCCATCACTCGAATGGTTCGATGACTAGCTGTGGTTTCAGAGACATCTCATTAGACTGACCAGGGCATCCTGCTCTCTGGAAACTGTCACAGGCTTGGAAAAATTTCTTTGCATCTTTGAAAATCGTCAGCCAATAATACCCTTTCTGCAGCACTTTATGTCCAGTTCTACGATCGGCGAAATGTCCACCGCATGGTCCGTCATGGCAGGTTTTTAAAATGTCAAAGATTTCATATTCTTGAACGCATCTCCTGATATGCATGTCTGCCCCTGTATGGAACAAATAGCCCCCAATCCAAGAAAATCGAGCACTCCACTGAACAATCTGTTTCCGCTCATTAGGGGTTAGATGCTTTGGTAATTTACCCACTGCTAGATAATTGGCAACATCAGCATACTAGGGTGTTTGAACAGCCACAGCAAACAGATGCTCGTCCGGAAATTGGTCTTCAACTGTTGCTGCATCGATTGGCTTTGGAATTCTTGAGAGAAAATCGGCTACAGGATTTTCTTTGCCAGGTCGATCCTTGATTGTAATATCAAATTCCTGTAATAAAATCAGCCATCTAGTTATTCTACCATTTGTGATAGGCTTGTTTGCTAGATATTTTATGGCAGAATGATCTGTGTACAAGATAACAAGATATCCAGTAATGTAATGTCTAAACTTATTGACAGCATGTATTACAGCTAGAAATTCTTTTTCAGTAACAATGTAGTTTAATTCAGCAGGGGATAAATTTTTGTTGATGTAATAGATTACATATGGTTTTTTATTCTATTCCTACCCAAGGACTGCTCCAATGGTTGTATCTGAGGCATCAGATGATATCTGAAATGGAAAATCCCAATTTGGTCCTCGAAGGACTGGGGCTGTGGACACAAGCTTCTTCAGATCCTTGAAAGCACGTTCACATTTTTCTGTCCAAAGAAAATCAACGTTACCAGTTAGTGCATACAGAGGTGCAGCAATGTGCGAATAATGTTCTATAAATCTCCTATAATAACCAGAAAATCCAAGAAAACTGTGTACCTCCGTTTGAGTGGTAGGAGTGGGAATAAGCAAAATTATTTGGATTTTGGCTGGGTCTACCTGAATGCCAGCTGCTGAAATATAATGTCCTAGGATAAGTCCTTCAGTCATCATCATATAGCATTTTTCGTGGCTTAAACAAAGCCTGGTAGCAATGCAGCGTTGTAGGACTTTTTCTAGGGTATGCAATGCTAGATCAAAATCATCTCCGTATGGTGTAAATTCATCCATGTATACTTCAAGTCCTTCATTTATTAAATCTTCAAAAATGCTAAGGATAGCCCTTTCGAATGTGGCAGGAGTATTGCATAAGCCAAAAGGTAGAACTCGGTAGGCAAATGTTCCCCAAGGACAAGTAAAAGTAGTTTTGTCTTGATCTTCAGGGGCAATTTGAATCTGATTGTATCCACTGAAGCCATCCAGGAAAGAAAAGAATTTCTTTCCTGCCAAAGTGTCTAATACTTGGTCGATGAATGGGAGAGGGAAGTGGTCTTTTTGTGTTGCTTTATTTAGCACTCTGTATTCCACACAGATTCTCCATTTCCCATTCTTTTTTGGTACCACCACAAGCGGAGAGACCCATTTACTATCAAAGATAGGGTAGATAAAATTGACATCTAAAAGTTTTTGAAGTTCAGCTTTTACCACATCTTTTAGATGAGGATTTAGTCTCCTCTAAGGTTGACGAACAGGTCTCGCATCTTTTTCTATATAAATGTGGTGTGTACATAATTGGCGGTCAATTCCTTTCATATCATGGTAGTCTCATGCAAATGCTTCTTTATATTTCCTTAACAAATGGATGAGCGTCATTTCCTACTCGGGTGTGAGGTTGGCATTAATATTTAAGGTTTTACCCAGTTCAATTTCCACAATTTTACTATTTGCAACAGAAGTAACAGGTATCGTTTGATCATGCGTATTTTTCAGAGGGTCTTCTTCTAATTCATTATCAAATGTTGCTTTTATCATATGACACTGTGTGCAGGATCTGGATTCAGTTTGACTAATGAAATTATTAATGGCATCGTCTTCTGTTTGGTCTTTGAAATCAAGTGCCTCTTGTATAGTTAACGGAGATCTAATGTTATCAGTAAGGTATGATACAGGGTGCTTATTAGTTTTGATTATTGTGACACTTGGCTGCGCTGGAGGATATAGAACTAAGTTCTTGATATTTGGTCCTCTAGTTATGGTCATATTTCCTTGCCGGCAGCCAATATAAGCATCGGCAGTGGCAAGCCAAGGTCTACCTAAAATCAATGGATGTCCATCAAGTCAGGTTTTGGGATTTATTATCAGAAAATTGGTTGGGTATTCCCAGGAATCAACAGAGACCATGACATCATGTAGTGTACCCTCCGGCCTAACCACAGATCAGTCAGCCAATTCTAGCAAGGTAGAGGTGGGTTCTACAGATGTAAGGCCTAGCTTTTGGCAAGTAGTTGTTGTTAAAATATTAATTGTAGCTCCTAGATCAACTAAGGAATTCGACAGGGTCTGACCATAAATTTGGACAGTTACAATTGGATTTCCTGGGTCTTCGTATTTAATGGGTGTTTCTTTTCCTGATAGTAAGTCAGATAGAGTGCCGACTACTTGGACTCTTGGATTATTTGTTATATTCCTCCTTGGTTTCTTTATGCACAATTCTTTGATAGTTTTTGCGTATATCAGGATGTCTTGAATGACTTGGAGGAATGGAATTTTTATGTACAAATTTTGTAATTCTCCCAGAATGTCAAAATCAGGATATTGTATAGGTCGAGGTATGACTAATCGTTCTGGGAACGGGGGAGAGGATGTGCTTGCTTGATTATGAGTTTTTTGTTTATTCACATCCTCTTCTTGTGACAGATGTTCTCTGGGTAACTGATTTTGAACCTGAACTATCTTATCTCCCTCGGTTTCAATAATATGCCCAGATCTTAACTGAAGATCATTACACTCCCTCAGATCAGCTCCTATTTCTGGTGTTTCTATGATTTGGATAGATTGGACCAGTCTGTTATTTGGATTGGGGTTGGGTTGGGCTGGGAGTTGCGGTCTTAGATTAGACTGGGGATTTTGTTGTAAGGCCGGTAGTGTAGGTTGAGGGAGCGGAATAGTTCCTACTGGCTGATGCATCGGTCTCTACCAGTTTTCCTGCCAAGCTGAACTTTGTGAAGTAGGGGGAGTCCATTGCGGTGAGTATGAGTTACTTTGCCAATATGGTGGAGTATAAGGAAGATTCAGCCAACCAGATTGGCTTGCCTGATTCAGCCACAGGTTTGAAGAAGGAAACGACTGCGGCGACCAGTTTGGAAACGGAGATTGGGATTGACTTTGCTACATATTATATTGTTGAGCATTATACTGTGGAGGCTGAAAAGAAGAATTTGGGTCTGGAAACATACCAGAATGTCTCGGTTGCCACTGACGGCGCTGGTTGAGCAAATACACTGATTATGGCTCTTCTTCTGCTTCCTTATATACTGCTTTAAATCCCGGGAGTGAGGGACAGCTCTCTGTCAGGTGATCTTTTGTATAGATGGTGCATGTTTGGACTGCATCCAGTGGACACTCCTTATGGCTATGCTTTTTCCTGCATCGGGGACAGAAGATTGCCAAATTCTGTTCTGCCTCCATTTGCTTCTGTTTGGCCTACATAATATCAAGTTGTGTAGTTAGTGTCCCTAGTATATCAATTTTAAAATTTTCCAATAAATTTCCAATTTCTACACGTGTTACTCCTTCTGTCAAAATTTTATTATCTCTTACAAATCGATCATGTTCTGCCGGTTTTACTCTTGTGCTGCCTCTCGAGCTCCTGATACATAAATCAATAATGTCAGCAAAATTTTCTTGATAAATATCTCCTTTTCCCATAATGTTTAATGTTTCAATCCATTGTTCCTTCATGCCCCTTATTAATGTTGTTTTTAACACATTATCAGGTAAAGGTAGTGATGCATAAGGAGATCTTTGAAGATTATACTGAAAACGTTCCACATACTCCTCTAATGTTTCATTTGGTCTAGCTGTCATCTGGAATATTTCGTCCTTCAGTTCTCTAGACCTGCAATAGTCCTGATATTTTTTCAGAAAAGATTCTTTCATTTGATCCCAGTTATTTATAACCCCGCCACCTAATCCCATAAACCATCTTAAAGCAGCCCCTTTTAATGTAGAGGGAAATAGTTTCAGTTTCTGGGGGTCGGTGGTGTAATCATATCCCCTGCACAGTACATCAAATTCAAATAAAAATGCATCCGGATCTTTTGATGTGAGACTGTAGAATGTAGGGATATGTTGAAGAGGGATTGCTTTCATAGGTGCATTTGTTTCAGAATCCACTATGGGGTATTGTAATGTAGAAGTTTGAGTGTTTGGCTGGTTTTGAGCCATTGGGTCGAATATATGCCAATAACCTTCTGGGATATCTAGGAGGGTATTCCTAGGTTGAGAGGGAATGGCTTTAACAGGGACAGTTTTAATAGCACTTCCTCTATCTCGGATAATGAGAGTGCTTGATGTCTGAGGAGATTGAGTTTCTTTAACAATGATTTTTGCAGCACTTCCCTTGTCTGGGCAATTTAATGGCTGAGTTGTTCCAATAGGAGACCTTGGTTCCTCAGTTTCCCCTGTTTCTCCTTCTCCTTCACAAAGACTATTGAAATTCCCTTCCTGCAATAGTTCTGGAGTAGAATTTTCAATTTCTTGAAAGTCCTGCTCTGCAGTTTGACTATGCACCTCAACAAAGGCTACAGATGGTGATCCTGTGGCTTGAAGGGAATTAGTAGGCTGTTTAGAAATGACTTTCCTGGGTCCTACTAAGGGCTGAGATTCTACTTTCTTGTAGATTTCGTCTATGAAGGTTGGTCGGCCAAGGGTCACCGGCCCCTTAGCTTTTTCTGGCTTGGGTAGAGGTTTGAATTTTTTTCTGGCTTTTTCTGCTTAGTCATACACTCAAATTAACTACTAAATTCTATTCAAAGAAAACAGCAGCAAATCTATAGGAAAGCGGGTAGAGGAGCAGGGCTTTTACATGCTCCACACGTAGGTTCTTACCTTCCGTTTTTAAAACCCAATTCTTCCCTAGCAGGTTCGTACACTACTCTGAAAAAAAAAATAACAAATGGCTACACTCTTTCCCCGGCAACGGCGCCAAAATGTAGAGCTATAAAAAGGGTCTCTTTCACCTCTAATTACCTCACATTAATATGTCAATCCGGGAAGGTTTTGTTATTTCAAAGAGTGTCTCAGTCTGAGGCTATCATTTGTCAGAGTAATGCTAGTAGTACAGTGTTCAGAAATACAAGAGTAAATGGCTGATTGTCTATAGCTTAACCACTTCAAAATATTAAATCACACATTCAAAAGACTAAGCAACTTATCAGTCAAGGGTTCAGTAGCAATAACCCATCCCTTTGGAAACTGATGGAAAAGAAATCAGAGAACAGATCGTGAATCTGGGAGCCGAACAGTAGATGACAATGCTCACTACAGCCTAAGGTCGTTCTTCACACCAACACCAATAAATGGAACGGCAGATAAGAAATGGAACAGCAATTAAGAATCGAACAGCAAGTCTGAAATGGAACAGCAAATCCGAAATGGAATAGAAGCTAAGAAATAGAACAGCAACTAAGTCTCACAAGCAGTAACAATCTTAGTCTATCAGATCAAATGCATTAATCGTAATCTACGGGAATCAAATAGCAATCTTTCACTCTTAAGGGCAGATTGAATAACACACACCAATGGAACAGCACTGATTACTGATAAATTATGGAACAACGCTTGAAAACCATATACACACACAGCACACTTAAATAGTAATATGATCCAAGTATCGATCTCAGTTAGAAAGAATACGACTGCAACTCAAAATAGAACAGTATTGTTCATAAATCCAACAGTCGCAAAGAACATAACTCCCAAGATGAATTCCATAACGTTAATGAACAAGTGCACAGCACAAAGGCTCTATAATGGAACAGTAACAATATTCTGTAAAGACTAGCAGTATTAGATCAACTCCTAAAAGAATAGCAATATGATGTAGAGTCAATACAATTGTTCTGTCTGTAGAAGCCTTAATAAATTAAATATAACAGAGCATGTGATGTAAACTTATAAAACACATCAGATTACCAAATTACGTCGATAAGCAAACCATGCAGAAACCAAACGTAATAATACAGGAGCAAGTGTCCTCCAGGGCCGGGCCCTTAGCCTCCAAGGGTACACCGCTTGAAGTTATTCCAGACTCAGAGATGAAATAGTAACCAAGTTTGTATTAATGCATAGAGCAAAATTACAATAAACCAGTTCTTAACGAGACTCGATGATCAAAGTTTTGATCTTAAAGGAAATTACATAAAATCATAACCGTCTCTAGCTCTCCCTCGCGAGATAACAGTGCTGCCCCTTTTATAAGGGTGACGGCAGAGATATCTAAGTGCAGAAATAGATAAAACAACGATCCCTCGGGATCAAGGATCCTGAGGGATTCGCCAAACCGTTAGTCCTTAGTCATTTCTTTTCTCTTCTGCGCCGAGCTGATATCTCCACCTCCTTTCCCGGGCTGATTTGCTTTGATTTTCTTTGCCTTGTTTACATTCGATCTCCCGTCAAAGGGACAGCGGTTAACCCATCCTTGTCCTTTCCTTTGGAACGGCAACTTCTTGTTTTTCCTCCTTTATGCATAAGGAAATGACAATTGTCAGCGTTTTCGTCTTGCATACTAATCTCACATGGTCTATTATAATTCTTTATCATTTTCCTAGTTCATGATGAAAAAGGTTTGTAAGTTCTAATGAAAATATACTGAAACAATCATCAAAAACATACCTTCTTTAGTACTCCACACTACCCTTTACTTATACTAACATTTTTTCTTCATCTTATTGGGTGTATTCAGGCTAATAGACCCTTTCTTTCCTTTTCTTTTGACAAGTAAACTATCTAATTCTAACCTTATAACTTCCAATGGCTCATATTAAGCTTATGAGAACATTTTATTTCTCTATCTAACTACTGATCTACCAAGATTAAACAGTTTGGCTAGATCTTTATTCTCTATCTATAAACATGAAATTTAAAACATGAACTAGTCAAGATTAAACAGTTTGACTATCATGGGTTGTGGCATTTATGACAAGTTGCACACAACCATTATTTTGCACAGTAAAGTAAAAGTAGTGGCACTTGAATTTGCACACTTTCATGATCTATTTTTGTTTGGGGTTCATAATTTTTTACTTTTTTGATCTTTTCTTATTCTTTTTGTCCTTTGATATTTCTTTTAGGACATACCCTCTTTACATTTTTTAATTTTTAATATGGAAAACATTTTGCAGAAAGCAAAAGTATGTACAATATTACAAGACTATCCATATCCAATTCAAAATTATGAATCCTATTATTATAGGACCCTAACAGTTTGAATGCATTTTATTTCTGAGCAGGAATAACCTAGTTAGAATAGAATGAGGATGACAGTTTAGGATTTGATTTTAGTTTTTTTTTCCAGGTTGTAGTATTTCATTTCTATTTCTCAAGGATTAGATTTTGCTAAAGATAGATGATTTCTTGACTCTTCCTCTTGAATATTTAGAGTTTGAATTTCTTGCTTTGAAAAGTGAAGAGGTTTAATTCTTACTTTAAGAGTTGTGCTTAGATTGAATTTCATTGATTCTTTTGTTTCAGTAGGTTTGTCTTTTCGTTGCCAATTTGATTGCATAAATTTAGAATAGGAAACATAGTGTTATAAGGTCCGATGTATTGAGTTAAATTGATTCCTTTGGATTTCTTCTATTAAAGTGAAGAATTATTTTTATGTGAGTGAGATGAGTGCAAGTTTACTCGTTTTTATCATTTCGTACTTATTGATCATTATTAAGAAAAATTGCATACTCTAAACTTAACCTTGAGCCAAAAACACAGTACAACTCATGTTTACAAGTCCTGGTTGACAATTAAATATTAGGAGGTTTAATTGCTAATTAAAACTCTCAGCATTTTTGGCGTCGTTGCCAGGGAGTTGTATTTTGGATTAGGTAAGATTATTATTACAAAGTTTCAAGGGCCTTGCAGGGAAGTCAGAGGGTGAAGAGAGTACGGTAAGACGTGAGTGAAGAGCCACACATTCACTATAGTGGGGCTACTCCAAAGTTTGATCGTTTTTTCTTATCTTTGAACTTTTATTTCCTTTCCTTTGTGCATAGAAGTAGAAGTAGGCCTAGAGATAGTAAAGGCAGATTTATTTCTAGCTCAAAATTTCCTGCAACTTTTGGTCCAAAAACCACACCATTCACTAATCCTATCAATCGATGTGCAGGAATAAAACAAGAAGAAGGAAGCGTTGACAACAAAGTGGCTTCGAAGAGGGAAATTCTGAATCAAGACGAGGAAACAGTTGAACACATTATTTTTGGGAGTACAAAAGGAATTGCATTGGAAGAACCAGTTGAGCTGCAAGACCACACAAATCTAGAATCAAATAACATCAAGGACCACCCTTCAATACCTCTTGTTGACCGGGTGATCATCAACAAACCTCTTCAAGAACCTGTAGTAGACATGGCCAACCAGGGAGGAGAGAACATAAACAATGAGGAACGTCATGGGGAAGGAGAAGGCCCAAGTCGTAACATATTCAAAGGGAACTATGATGGACCAAGGGGAGGACCAGAAGAAGAAGAAACCACCTTCAGATTTCCTATTCTTGATGTGACCAAGAATATAAATATGAAAAACATACCAATGGCATCTCTTCCACTCTTCTATGGTAAGTCCTCCGAGGACCCAAATGCCTTCTTGTTTGAATTTGACATTTTATGTAGGAGTTATAATTATTATGATGATGCACATAAGCTTAAGCTATTCCCAGCCACCCTGAAAGATGCAACCCTTAGATGGTTTATGAGCCTAGGTGAACACACCATTTACTCCTGGGATGATATGAAGTCTGTCTTTCTTAATAAATACCAAGACTTCTACAAAAGTAGGGATGTGAACGATATTCTTAGGATGCGACAATTGGAATACGAGAACTTAGAAGAATATATTGAACGTTTCTCTTATAATTTTCATAAATCCCAAGGGGAAAATCTAGATGAAAAGACTGTCAAAACTATCTTTTTAAAGGGGATGAGGGATGAATGTATCGAAACCTTAAACCTTCTAAGTGGTGGGGATGTTTATAAAAATCCTTTTACTAAAGTAGCCAGACTATGTCACACTTACTCACGAAGTCAAGCTAAAGTAGGCAAGAAGCTTCGTGACAATTCCTGAGATTATGTGCCAAGAAATCAGAAATTTGTACCCAACATTGTCACTATATTTGAATTAAGAAACTTATTGGAAAAATTCAAAACAGATATCCTAAACACCATTAGTGACTAGCTTGACACAATAAAACTAAAAAAGAAACAAGAAGATGAGAGGGCTGCCATGGCAATCTTTTGTCCTAAATGTAGATGTAAGCATGTTGAGAGGGAGTGTCCCATTAATGTTATTGAGGTTTGTGGGATTTGCGCTTTAGAACATGCAACCGAGAAGTGTCCATTTCTTCCCGGTTTACAGGCTATCTATAAGGGAAATGTTGAAACAAATGAATTTTCGCAAGCAAACAAGAAACCCTTTTGGAAAATCCCAAATCAAAACATGTTTCAAGATCCTAGTTCTCAAGGCTATGGTCAAAATCAACCTTGGAATTTCCATCCATATTACCCTCCTTGGGTTAATCCTCAATCACAAAACACTCCTTGGAATCAGTATTGGAGGGGAAATCCCTATGGAAACACCTTTCAGCCCCAAAACCAATCCTATCCTCCATACTCAAATATCACTAGTACGTTCTACAATCCGAACATTCAACCTTATCAGTAGGAGTACAACCCAAATCATTACCAACAATCATCATTGCCTCCTCCTCCTTTACACCATCTTTTACTTGCACCATCCAACCCATCATCCTCGCAGGCACCACCATCATTTAACGCACCTCATTCTACTTTGTTTCTTACACAACCCATAGCTAATCTCAACCATAATAAAAAGCCTCACCTTGTACAAAATGTGGAAGTACAGCCTTTTCCCACCTATATGATCATCATTGTCCCAATAAATGATATTCAACTACGATATGGGAAAGCAGTCAATAAGGGAAAATCAACTGTCATTATTCAAAAATATGCTCCTCAAGAACAAACTGAAAATCACCATCAACAAGAAAAACAAAGACAAAAAGAAGAACCAAATGAACCTCCTCACCTGGAAAGATTACTTGTTAAGAAGGAGGAGATCCCAATCAAATATGGTTTAGAATCATAATTAAGGAATGTTTGTGTGAAAATTCCACCATTACAAGCCATTAGGGACATTCCTATCTATACTAAAATCATTAAATATCTATGTATTAAGAAATCAGGTAAAAAAGGACATAATAACCAAAACTTGAAAATCACGAATGAAATATCCAAGATGATCTCAAATTTACCATTAAAATATAATGACCCAGGGAATCCCATAGTGACCATCGAAATCAATGGAGTACTCTTGCCAAACAACCTTGTAGACATAGGATCAGCAATTAACGCTATGACTTTGGAAACCATGGCATCTTTACAACTGCAAGTGATCAAACCTACACCTATTATTTTGGAGTTGGCAAATAAATCCATTGTTAAACCCATGGGAACTCTAGAAGACATAGTGTTCACCATTGCTTCCTGGTAGTATCCCATCGATCTCATTGTCATTTCTCCTAAAACCTCTAGACCAGGACACCTTATAGTCCTAGGATGCCCTTGGTTAGCTACTGTTGATGTTGTGATAGGGTGTCGAAATGGAGAAATGGTCATTTCCAATGGTTCATATAATCAAACCTTGTCAATTTTTCCCCCTGCTCAAACTGCTACTAAGTTACCCTTATGGTTAGAGAGTCCTTATGGAGATGAAGATTGTATGTTTCCTTTATTATCATTAGAACAATCTAGAGGACTCCAGGAACAATCAGAAGATCATGTTTTGCAACAATTTTTATCTGATAGTTCTTGTATTGATTACCCTATTTATTTTAATGGTTATCATCATGTTTTCAGTAATGAGTTTCAGGAAGCTTGTCATCCAACTATATTTGCCTCATTCACAACACTAGAGGACAACAATGAACACACTACTTAACCGGTTGAAATCAGTGAAGGAAATTTTTTGTATATTGGTACTGGACTAAATGAAGAATAGAAGCAACAATTGTTGAGCATGGTTTAAGAACAATCCAGAGGTTTCGCCTGGGACTATTTGGAAATGAAAGGCATACACCAAGATACATGCATCCACCACATATATACCAATGAGAACATGAGACCCATTCGGCCGCCATAGAGACACGTGAACCCAACTTTGAAAGAAATTGTCAAAGATGAATTGCAAAAGTTATTGGCTGCAGACTTTATCTATCCTATTTCAGATAGAAGATGGGTGTCACCTTTGGTTGTGGCTCCGAAGAAGAACGGTAAGTGGCACATTTGTGGTTATTACAGGGAGTTAAACAAAGCCACCTTACAAGATTACTTTCCACTACCATTTATTGATCAGGTACTTGACACACTCTTTGGTAAGAAGTATTTCTATTTTCTAGACAGGTACAGTGGGTATAAGCAGATTCAAATAGCTGAGGAAGACCAAGAGAAGACCACTTTCACTTTCCCTTGGGGTACCTATGCCTATCGAGTTCTTCTTTTTGGCCTCTGTAATACCCCAACTACTTTTCAGCGAGCTTTCCTAGCCATCTTTTCTGACTTCATCCATGACTATGTAGAAGTCTACATGGACGACTTCACAGTATATGGAGACAATTTTTCCCAAGCTTTGTCTAGGAAAAGTGTTGTTCTGATGTCAAGAAGCCCACCTAGCCCTTAGCAGTAGTAAATGTAAAATGATGCAAACTAAGGGGATAAGCTTGGGCCATCACATTTCATTTGAGGAATCAAAGACAATCCAACGAAGATTGAGGTAATCTCATGTATTCCAATTCCTAGCACACAAAAAGAGGTAAGAAGCTTTTTGGGACATGCCGGTTACTATTGTCGATTTATTGAAAATTTTACAAAGATTGTGGCACCTTTATTTAAATTATTGACCAGGGGCGTTGATTTTGTTTGGAATGATGATTGTAAACGTGATTTTCAGGTATTAAAGGACAGATTGTCCACTACTCCAGTATTTAGGGGACCAAATTGGTCCTTCCCATTCCACATTTGAACGGATGCGTTAGATACCACACTTGGAATAGTCTTAGGACAAATGGAAGATCACTATCCTTATGTTATTTATTTTGTTAGCAAGAATATTTCCCTTGCTGAACTGAACTATATAGTTACTGAAAAGGAATTGTTAGCAGTTACTCATGCCACTAGTAAATTTAGACATTACATAACCAGTTATGTGACTTTTGACCATACCAATCATTCTTCCATTATATTTTTTATGAACAAACCTATCACTAATTGTAGGATTACTAGATGGCTGCTGCTTTTGTAAGAATTTAATATAACTGTGATTGATAGGCCTGCCCGAGATAATTTGGTAGCTGACTTCTTACCTCGAATGAATGTTGTGTAGGGAAATGTATCGACACCAGTACCAGATGATTTCCCGAATGAAGAATTGTTTGCTATATCTACCATTACTCCTTGGTTTGTAGATGTTGCCAACTACCTGGTGTCAGGGAAGTTGCCTCAAAATCTATCTACCAGGGAAAAACATAACATTGTATAGCATAGTGCCAACTATTCTTGGATTGATGGAGACTTGTTCTACACTAGACCTGACTTGATCATGAGGAGATGTGTGCGAGAAAATGAGATGTTTGGTGTGTTGAAGGCCTGCCACAGTGAGCCTTGTGGGGGGAATTTTGCAGACAAAAGGACTGCATACAGAGTCCTCCGTACCGTGTATTATTAGCCCTCTCTCTTTAAAGATGCCAAAAAGTTTGTATCCAACTGTGATGCTTGTCAGAGGATGGGGAGGCCAATTCCTTCTAACGAGATGCCCCTTCAGACACAAATATCGATAGAACCTTTTGAGAAGTGGGCATTAGATTTTGTGGGACCTATCTCCCCCATGTCAAAGAAGAAAAAGTACATTTTAGTTTGCACTAACTATGTTACAAAGTGGGTGGAAGCTAAGGCTTTGTATGCTGCAACTGAAAAGGCAGTAGTGGAATTCCTTTTTGAAGACATTTTCACTAGATTTGGAGTACCTTGACAGATTGTTACTCACTAGGGAACACAGTTCACATCAAAATTGGTCAAGGCTCTCACTGAACAGTATCAAATCAAACATCGAAAATCTACTCCTTACCAGCCCCAAGCCAATGGGCAGGTGGAATCCACAAACAATTCTTAGAATCCATCTTAACCAAGACCATTTAGTTACATCATAGGGATTGGGTTGAAAATTTGTTGGAGGCATTATGGGCTTACCACATAACTTGGAGGAATGTGATAGGGCACACCCCGTATGAGCTAGTTTATGGTAAATAGGTGATACTACCTATTGAATTCCAAGTGAAGAAATTTCGAACTTCCACTCAACTCGGGATGAATCTTAATGAAGCCCAAGAATAAAGGTTAATGCAGCTAAATGACCTCGATGAGATTAGACAAGATGCATTCCATCGAATCAGGTTGGTGCAAGATTAGAGAGATCGTTGGCATGATAAGTCTATCAAAAATAAGATTTTCCATCTAGGAGATTGGGCCTTGCTTTATGAAAGTAAGTTCAAACACTTCAAAGGTAATTTCTCAACTAGATGGTTAAGTCCCTATGAGGTGGATGAAGTTTTCAACAATGGCTTAGTCCACATTAAAACTATTGATGAAATTCATACCTCTTTTGTAGTGAATGTTCACCGACTCAAGTTCTATCACCAACCACTCTCTCAAAAACAACTTATGTAGGAAGTAAGCAGAGATCCAGGGATGGTGCTGGTCCATGAAAATGACTAGTGTTTTGCTGGTTCATCTGGTTGATTTCTTTATTTTATATATATATATATATATAGAGAGAGAGAGAGAGAGAGAGAGAGAGAGAGAGAGAGAGAGGGAGAGAGAGAGAGAGGGAGAGAGAGAATAATCAGTGGGATGTCATTTTTCATATTTTTAGGTGTTTCTCCCCACAACCCATGTAGAATAAAGGTGAAATTTGTCTTGGGTAGGTTTATTCCTTTAGGTAGATTTGACAGATTAATTATGGAAAAGGAGCCTTTTGGAGTCTTCTTTGAATGCTTTCAGACTCTCAAAAATTGAAACTCCAGAGCAGTGACTGATCCAGGCTCGTAAAAACTACATGGAACAGTGGTAGCCTAGGGATTCCTTGAGAACATATTTATTCTTTTCCAGGCTCAAGGAAATACTTACGAAAAAGAATCCCCTTGGAGTCTTCTTTAGGTGGTTCAAACTCTCTAAATATGAATACTTTAAGCAGTGGCTACTTTAAGCTCTTTAAAACTATAGAGTAGTAGTGGTTAGGGATCTGCTAAGCATAGAATTATTCCTTTCCGAGCTCAGCAGAATAAGTACGAAAAAGAAACCCCCCTAGAGCTTTCTTTTTGGCCATTTCAAGCTCTCTAAATGTGAAATGCCTCAGGCAGTTATCATCCCTGGCCTGGTTAAAATCCATGGGATGGTGAGAAGGTTTACTTATGATTTGGAGGCAACATTTAGTAAATTACATGACATTATGCAAAGAGAAATTCCCAGATTCTGTACTCTAAATTTTCTGTACCTAACAACTTTCTGTACTTAACTGTGTAAAATCAAATTCTACCATTAAAAGTCTATTTCAAGAACAACATTTGCAAAGCATACTTAGCATCTAAGCTTCATTCCTACAAGCATTATTTTATGATCAATATCCTGCTACTACTATCAGACAGAGATGGATAATCTTTAAAGGCCAACACCTTATATCATTATAAGTTAGTAAAGGTATGTGCTTATGATTTACTTAGACTTGATTATGAATGGTTAAAATATATGCCAAGTGACATGCACCTTTTGTGTTTCCCTAACTATTTCTTCCTTTTGATTCATAACCATAGTCCTTATACTCCTCTCCCTATAATTATTACTCCCTCCCTATCATCATTTCCTAAAGACCCCTACTAATCCTATTTGGCTCGTGTAAACCTTACCCTTCATCCTAAATAATTATCAAGTTATCCACTCAAATCACATCTAAATCAGGGCCATCATCACACCTTAAGCTTCGTAATCCCCGCCACTGTGATGTTCATTCTCCTGAAGGCACTATTTGGACTGAATCATTGAAACGTTGGGGCAATTCTCATAGGCATCAAGGTGACCATGTTTTCTTATCAATTACAGGGAAGTCATACTCTTACTCCATTTCTTCAAGCCAAGAGTTGAATTTGAGGATTGTGGGTTCATACAGACATGGGGGCCAACCACCATGAACCTACATTCAGCCAATTCTCCTACAGTCCTCAATATCAACAATGTAAGGGAATTTTGGAAGAACGAGTATGGTTGCCATTCTTACAAAAATTCCAAGGATACAATGACAAAGTGGCCCTTTTATTCGCACAAAAGTTTGATGGAGAACATGTCAAGATAGGAATTTGAGTTTCAAATCACAGAAGAGTCACTTAGTTGGGCCATAGGGTAACCCTCCTCGGTTGAACCATTTTTCAAGAGAGGACAATTGAGCATTCCGAATTGTGCCACATTTCTCAAGTCAGCTTACCAATCGATTAGTTGGGCGAAAGGCATTCTGTGGAGCGGTGTAGAGAAGAAGTATCATCCTTTGATTAATATGTTGTAGTGGTTTATTACTTGCGAAGGGAGGTATGATGTGGTGTTTCTCTATCACATTCACTTGCTGCCGTATTTTGCTGAGGATAGTAAAGTTAATATTCCGCATTTTCTAAGATTAAGTTTACATAAGATGTCTAGAGGGGTGTAGTCAGAAAGAAAAAATCTTGAAACGGCCCTATATCACCATAGCCTCATTAAGATGATGGTCATCGCTAAGCTTAAGAAGTGCCGAAAATCTTGGGAAGACTTCCCGATCGAGAACTTTCCTAGAGAAGAAACCCAATTTAAGGGTCAGCAACTCTTGGTGGGTGTTTGGGAAATTATATGTGTTATAGTTTCCAACATTAAATTATCAATCCGGGACTCGTAAGCTTCGAGGTACAAGCGCAGGTAACGCAGGATTAGAGCATCTAGCCTAAACTAGAGTAAGAAATCAACTTGTCATTTAAGTACAAAAACAAATCAAACATTATTTCTAGTAAACTTCAACTTAAAAGAATGCTAATTACGGGATTCAAATTATGTATAATAGAAAACACTCATTTATCTATTCTAATGTTGATCAAAACAAAACATGAATCACTAACTCAAAAGTGCATAAAGATTAAATCTAAGCTAATAAACTCGAAATTTGAATTAAGCTAGTGAATGCGAAATTGGAATTAAGCTCTAGAGTTCTCTAATTTAACTCAATCAAAGAGAAACATTCAAGATTCAATGCAAATACTACCTATCTCAAAGTAACTTGAAATCATTCCTAAGTAATCTAAATTAATGACATTCAAGGAAACTGAAATCTATTGTTAAGAAACCTATCGAATTGACCTCCTTATTTAATGCTGGAAAGAAAATCAAATGACAATTCAACCTCTATTTCTAATTACAGTCACACTACTCATAAAATCAAATCTTATGCTATTGTTTGAGCTAAATTACCTCATGCTACCAAATTGAAAAAACCTTCTCTTAAATAAAACCAAATCAAAACAGATCACATTGTTTCTAATATTGTACTTAACTTGACTAATTAATCCAAATCAAACTATCGATAAAGAAAACCAAACTTATTTTAAGTAACTCCTCACTCAATCCTAAATGAAATTGGAATACTGGACATGAATTGCACACTTTGAATTAATGGCAGAATGAAAACCTAATTGTCTCACTGTTTACTTCAATCCCGGAAACAAATCATAAATCTATCCAGAGTCACAAAATGCCTTTTAAATGAAACTATTCTACTTAACTCAATCACACCTTATTTAGATAACTCGTACTGATAGAAAGAGATCACACACCCTAATTAACATTTCTCAACCTTGAATATCAATGTGAATTTCATAATGAAAATGAAATCACTTTGCTTAATTAAATCACACTATTAACTAATGGCCTTGGATCACATTGTTAAACTACCTTAGCTTATGAATACTGGAAAACAAATACACACACAGAAATCATAATTTGATCTTAAATGCACAATCTAGAATAGAATCACACTACTTTAAGCACACGCAGTTTGCAATGTAAACACAACCCTATCCTTCACCAAACACGATCTTGTTTAGTATCAAACTAAAATTTCGTTCATCAAATGTATTATAAGTTAACTATTCGATGCATTCAAGAAGAAATTCATTCAAAATCCTCAGCATGTCCTATGAAATAATGTGTGCAATTGTTATAGTTAAAGCCACGTTCTGATCAAAGAATAGTTCGATGGTAATTAAAATGAACTCATCTTTTTATGAGGAAAAGAGCATAGCTCTGCGCTGAGGTACAAGCACAAGTTATGCAATGAATGAGTAATACATAAACTCAAAAAATGATATTGATAAGTGCATTATGATAATAATCAAGAATTCTCTGAAATCGAATTAGAAACTCCACAAAATTGCACAGGAAACTTTATCAAATTCTGAATAAAAGATTGATGCTATAGAGCTATCACACAGCTATCTACTTAAGCACTAACAATGAAGCTCTCTCCCAGATGATGGCGGGCCCAGCCATACCTGGGTGAGCTTAAACTACTTGTAGTAAAAGAAAAATGATTTAGAACATTCAAATTGAGAACTTACAGTAGACCATAACTCACAATGATCTGGTTCAAAACATAGCCATACTGTATTATTTGGAAAAAAGTCTTCAATTACAAAAAATAATGTCTTACAACAACTTGACAACTCGCAGCTACCACTAATTAACTCTGTGATGCCACTCATTAACTCATGACAGTGCTGACCTTTATAGGAAACAATTCATATACAAAATTAAAGTAAGTCCATATATGGAAAAGTTGGAAAATTAATACTAATCTAGGCTCTTTGATCTGATCCCAAATCAACATGATTTTCTTAAAACAAATGCATTCAACCAACTGCTATCATTAGTGCAATTCTGCTATGGAGAATCCTCATTATGGAAAACATTGAGCTTGGCTTTAATCAATATCTCCTGAGCTGTGCGTATGCAACCTTCTAGAAGTCATGAGGACGTGGAAGAAGTTTACCAGGTCATTAGATTTTTATCCAAACCATAGCTGTGGGCGAAAATAAGCAAATCCGAATTTCACTGTTAAGTACAATTCTGGATATTTTATATAAATAGGCCTCAGATAACTCCGCATATCTTATAAACCATAAGGGATTTTAGAAAACCATTTGAGGGTTAGTAAATTGGCTATACTGGGACCAAAATCCATGTGCCAGATTTTCTTCGTGCGCCTTCAATTGCACGGAAATAGAGGCAGAAGTTGGAAGTTTGAAACTTATTGCAGATTTGGGCATATTTGTGAATTTCCTTCTAAAGACCCACATAAATGACCTGGGTGAAATCCAGGTTATGGAAAGGTATTAAAACATTATTTTTTATAATAATCTCTCTCGGTTTCTCCAGAAGCATGTCGAAAGTGTCAAAGCCCCAAATTGGTCATTTTCTTACTCTATTGGCTTGTAAAGAAACTTAGCAGTGGAACCTTGTGAAAAGATGAGATTAGTAAAACCATAATTAGTAAATCATGGCATAATCATCTTTAGTCATATAAAATATAATAAAACTAATGATAATCAACCACGAGGCATAGGATGTGATTTGGCGATAAATGATGGAATTATGATGTGAAATGAGTATACTGGTGTCAGAATTTAGGTTATAAATGGTGGTTTTGTATGATGGAAAAATGGGCATATTCGAGGCCCAACATCCCCCCATGCCTGAGGGTTTGCATGTCCTCATGCAAACAAATCTCTTGCTCTTTGATAGGTTCTTGTGGGACAACATTACTTGGATATTTGAAGGCGTTGGTTCTTGTGGAGCAGCACTTACTTGAATGTTTGGAGGTGTTGGTTCTTGTGGTGCAACACTCTTCATACTTAATAGGTCACACTAATATACAAATTGAGGACAAGAAAGGGACGAGTGAAGGAGAGATGAGTGATGGAGATGGTGAATGGGCGATTGATACTTTGTCTTCATAAGACCAATGTCTATAGGTAGTTTCCTTTATCATTTCATAGCAGTAATGACTTCATCCATATGTTTTTCATCGTGGAAGGAGAAGACATCATAAAGGTTGCTTTATCAATGCACCATAAGGTTTTTGCTTTTAACATGGTCTTGTAATCAGAGTATATGCGGAGTGAATGGAAGGATAATAAAAGGATGATGGTTTATGAAAGATGAAATGCATGGAATGAGAAGTGGTGAATCATTAAGTTTCTTTAACCTTCTAATGAATTAGAGAATCATAAGCCAAATTTACCTCAAGTTTTACCTTTATCATTGATGTGCCCGGTGCTGCAAGATGAAGTGGAGGATGGAATGGTTGGAGCTGATGTGACCACTGATCTGATCTGCTGAAGAAGAGCTAGAGCTGCAATGGAGGCTGATTTGGATATGCTGAAGGAAGTTGAAGACCTGAAGGATGAACTGAAAATATGAAGGATGAATTGAAGGTCCCCTTCTCCCCCATGCCTGAGGAGTTGTATGTCCCCAAACAATTGAGGAAAGGTGACTGTTGCTACAAATGATAATGGAAATGCTGATACAAAAATCCAAACTGCTGCAAATCTATGTCGAGATCTCAAAACCATATAGTCTTCAACTGCTACACACCCATGTGCAATCTTTCATATGTGAATAAATGGTGTTTATGTCGAACATAAGCAAGAATCATTGGATTACCGACCATTGAGGATATCGTTAACCAATGTGAGATATCCCACCTTTGATGTCAATGGGAATCAAGGCACTAGGTACATTCTATTAGCCATGAATATATTTGTCGAAGTTGAATGGACTGTAGAATTCATCCACCATGAAACATTGATGTATTTCCTTAGTAGATGACAAGGATACTTTCCATTAAGGCATGCAAGCTCCCAAGTACCTTATCTAACCCTAACCCTAATCCCAGATAATGTGTTGATGTCGATGGGATAAGGCTTGTTGGCAGGTGGGCCTTAAGGAATCCCACATCAACCAACACAAGTACAAGACATAATGAAATACATGATTTGAAGAACTCATACAAATTTACAAACTTTATTGGGAACCTTGCCCACTAGTTACCTGGTTTTCAAGCAAACTCCCTGTCCAGTTGTGCTAGACAATTTAGTTTTCACAAAAGGACTTATTTTTTCCTCTTTACTATTTTCATTTATTTATTTACTAACTTTCCTTCTATACTGGAGAAAATATGTCCTCCTTCAAGTGAAAGAGAACTTCCAGTGAAGCCATGTGCGGATCAGGTACAAGGATACATTAATGCTCAAATTAACATATACAATTTACAGTGTACATGAGCATGTGAAACTAGCAGTTGCAAATTATATGATGCTAAGAGAGTGTGAAGAAAAGAATGATGCCTTGCGGCAGTACTAGTTTGGAACCAATTCTCGATGTAATCATAGTGGTCTTGGTCCATTTCTTCATTTGGACAATGTTGCATGTCCTCTTCTTTGGCCTCTTCGATCTCTGGTTTTAGGGGCTTCTCTCCAATAGATGTTGTCCATAAGTCCTCAGTTTCCTCTAAAGATTGGAAAACATGATTATTGGAGGATTCTAGCTCTTCATGTGGTTGTGGCTCATGGAAATCAGGTTCTTCGATCACTTCTGGAGAGGTAGAAAGGTTCTTGACTGTTGTCAAGATCTGCTCTTCCTAAGAGGCAGAGACCCCAGCTGCTGCTAGGATTTGAGATAACTCCTTCAAATTCTTAATCATCCTTGAATCATGCTTGCTAGTTTATAAATCCCTATCTCCACACACGGATTAGTACCTGGGGGTTCTTACAGCACCCCAAAAATGTTTTGTCATTTAAGAGCTTGAAATTTTTAATGAATAAAAACTGATTGCAATAAAACTCACCAAACTTGAACTCCTCGCTTACTTGGACAACCAGACTTTGGAGTGACCCAAAAAAAAGTGGATGCATGGCTCTTCACTCACGTCTTACCATCATCTCCACCCTCTGATTTCCCTACAACTAAGATCACACAAAAACTTGTGAAAGAAACTATGCTCTAATCCCTTTAGCACCTCCCCGATAACGGCGCCAAAAATGTTGTGGAAATTATATGTTAGAAAATCATATATTACAGAGCAATGGAACACATAAAATATTGCATAAATATAAACACAGAAAACACACAAAACAAGAGAGACACAGATATACATGGTTCACCCAGTTTGGGCTACGTCCACCCTGAACAGCCAGTCCTTCCTTTCTATTATCCAGCAAAATGAAGAGACACAACCTACAGCAAATCCATTGTAATATCCTCTGTTTTCTCTCACAGTCTCACCTCTATGTTTCTCGCTCACAGAATACACATCTATCACACAGCCTCAAATACAATACCCTCATACAAAGAGAGGGGTTGCCTTCTAGGGCAAAAAACCCTAAACTAAACATAAGTTCTACCGTCAGATCATCCGCCTAATGAACGGCCCAGATTGACTAGAAATTACTATACTTTTACAAGGCAATTTTACAGATTTTTTTAGCTTCGAGGCGCTGCCCTCGAAACCCCCCGCCAGGGGGGGGCTCCCAAAGGTCGCAGCCACCCCCCCCTGGACCCCACCTGCAGCGAATATTTTACGGGCGGCAACGCATTTCGAACTAGGGTCCTATGTGGTGATACCTTTGAATATAGAAGATAATCAGGCTCCACACCCAACAATCTCCCACTTGGAGACTGATTGTAGCAACTCCACCGCTGCTCCATTTGCTGGACAATGACTCCTCTTTGGACCTGGCTGTTTCTCATCTTCATCGTCATCCTTAAAGAGCAACTGAAACTGAGCATATTCTCAGTTTCTCCCTGGTTACAACTTTTGTTAGCATATCTGCAGGATTCTGGCTAGTGTGTATCTTTTCCAGCTTCAACTCTCCATCTTCCAACACTGATCATATGAAACGGTACTTGAGTTGTGTGTGTTTAGTCCTGGAATGAAATGCTGAGTTCTTTGCAAGATGAATGGCACTTTGACTATCACTGTATAACGTGCCCATATCATGCTCCTTACCCAATTCACCCATAAACCTTTGTAACCAAATCATTTCTTTACTAGCCTCTGTAGCAGCAACATACTCTGCTTCTGTTGTTGAAAGTGCAACAACACTTTGGATTTTTGAAACCCAACTGACAGTTGTTCCTCCAACAGTAAATACATATCCTGTAGTGCTCCTCCTATTATCTCTATCACCTGCCATATCTGCATCAACATATCCTTGTAGGGAGATGTTTGAACCACCAAAGCATAATGCTTGATTTGTGGTACCTTTCAAATATCTGAGAATCCATTTCACTGCCATCCAATGTTCCTTTCCTGGATTGTCCATGTACCTGCTTACAACTCCCACTGCATGTGCAATATCAGGCCTTGTGCAGACCATTGCATACATTAAGCTTCCAACTGCTGATGCATATGGAACTTTAGACATATAATCCATGTCTTCTTGGGTCTTTGGGCACATTTCCTTACTAAGTTTGAAATGGCTAGCAAAAGGTGTACTAACTGGTTTTGCATTGTGCATGTTAAATCTTTTCAACACCTTTTGTATGTACTCATTCTGAGACAATGTTAATTTACGATTTTTTCTGTCTCTAGTTATTCTCATACCAAGGATTTGTTTTGCAGCTCCCAAATCCTTCATTGCAAATGAATTTGCCAATTTTCTTTTGAGCACATTTATTTCCTGCATGTTAGATCCTGCAACAAGCATGTCATCTACATACAATAACAATATAATATAGCTGCCATCATTTTGCTTTTTCAAATAAACACAATGATCAGAGTGACATCTAGTATAACCTTGTTCAGACATAAACTTGTCAAATTTTAGATACCACTGCCTTGGAGCCTGTTTTAAGCCATACAAGCTCTTCTTCAACCTGCACACTAGTTTCTCCTTCCCTTTCACCTCATATCCTTGTGGCTGCTGCATATATATCTCTTCCTCCAAATCCCCATGGAGAAAGGCTGTCTTTACATCTAACTGCTCAAGATGCAAATCTTCAGCTGCTACAAGACTTAAAATAGTTCTGATTGAAGTCATTTTAACAACAGGAGAAAATATTTCATCAAAATCAATACCTTTCTTCTGTGCAAACCCCTTCACCACAAGTCTAGCTTTATACCTCTGTTTTCCTCCATCTTCTTCCTTCAGCCTGTAAACCCATTTATTCTTCAATGTAGTTTTTCCTACAGGCAACCTGACTAAATCCCAAGTCTGGTTATGCATTAAGGAGTCCATCTCTTCTTCCATGGCTACCTCCCACTTCTTCCTGCTTTCAACCTGCATTGCTTCTTCATAACATTCAGGTTCACCGGAATTAGTCAACAATAAATAATATAATGAAGGAGAGTATCGTTCAGGGGGTCTACTTATCCTGGTAGATCTTCTAACACCACTTTCAGGTGTTTGGGGTGCCTGTTGTTGTTGTGGTGGTTGTTGTTGTTGTGGTTGTTGATTATTATTATTTTCAGGCACCTTTACTTTTTCAGTGATTTCATCAAGAACTGCGTATTCCTTGTTTTCCTTTTCCTGTTTCTTTTCCTGCAACTGATTCTTATACAAGACCTTTTCATTGAATATTACATCTCTGCTCCTAATGATTTTGTGATTTTTGTAATCATATAAGCGATAACCAAAATCATTAACACCATATCCAATAAAGGTACATTTCTTTGACTTTGCCTCAAGCTTTGTTCTATTTTCTTTATCAATATGGACAAAGGCCTCACAACCAAAAGGCTTTAAAATAGAGTAGTTTACCTTTTTACCTGTCCATGCTTCCTCTGGAACACCACCATCCAAGGAACTTGAAGGCCCTCTGTTTATTAGATAAACAGCAGTATCTACAGCATCTGCCCAAAACTGTAAAGGCAATCCTGCATGCAATCTCATGCACCTTGCATGCTCCATGATTGTTCTGTTCATCCTTTCTGACACACCATTTTCTTGTGGTGTTCTTGGAACTGTCTTCTCTCTGCGAATTCCATGCTCTGAACAGTACCTATCAAACTCTTTGCTGCAATATTCACCTCCATTATCTGATCTAAGACACTTCAATTTCTTTCCTGTCTCAATCTCAACCAAAGCTTTCCATTTCTTGAAAGTATCAAATACATTAGATTTATTCTTAATACAATAAATCCAAGTTTTTCTAGTTGCATCATCAATAAAAGTAACATAATAACGAGAGCCACCGAGAGATGATACCTGAGCAGGTCCCCATACATCTGTATGCACAAGCTCTAATTTTTCATTCTTCTTTTCTTTCCCAACTCTGAGAAATCTGACTCTCTTCTGTTTTCCATAAATGCAATTCTCACAGAAGTCCAAATCAACATTCTTCAAACCCGGCAACAAATTCCTTGAGTGAAGAATCTTCATCCCCTTTTCACTCATGTGTCCGAGCCTATGATGCCATAATGCTGCATCTGCGCCTTTGGAAGTTAAAGCATTAACAGAGTTAGAAATACCATTGCATAAATACAATGTACCAACCTTTTCGCCTTCTGCTATTACCAGGGCTCCTTTGGTGACCTTCCAAGCTTTATCTGTGAAAGTTGTCACACAACCTTCACCGCCTAACTGCCCTGTTGAAATCAAATTTTTCTTTAGATCTGGAACATGCCTTACCTCCTTTAATAGCCATTGGTTTACATTCTGCTGTTTTACAAGAACCTTACCCATTCCAACGATTTTACAGGGTTTATCATCACCCAGACGAACTTGTCCAAAATCTCCTTGAACATAGTCATGAAAGTATTTCTTATCAGGTGTGGCATGGAATGAAGCCCCTGAATCTACCACCCAGGAATCAGTAATATTTTCGAAAGAAAGAATCAAAGCATCTTGTAACACCTCACCTATCACATTTGCTTCATGATTGTTTTCTTGTTGTGCATCTCCTTCTTTTCCCTTCCGAGATCTACAGTCTTTCTTTAGGTGTCCTTTCTTTCCACATTTCCAGCACACTATCCCCGATCTGGACTTGGATCTGCCTTTCCTTGATTTACTGCGATATCCTGAGCTCTTTCCTCTTTCCATTTTTCTTCCTCTAGACTCTGCACTCAAAGCATTTCCCGATGTCTCACCAGAGCTTTTCCGTCGCATTTCCTCGCTAAGGATAGCACCAACAACATCATCAAACTTTAAAGTACTAGATCCAGAAACGGAGTTACTAATGGCCATTACCAAACCATTCCAACTTTCTGGTAATGAGCACAAGAATAACAGAGCTCTAACTTCATCATCAAAGTTTACCCCTACAGAACTTAACTGACTTGTACCTGTATTAAAATCATTTAAATGGTTTGCAACAGATCCACCTTCCGACATATTCATATTAAATAACCATTTCATAAGAAATACCTTGTTTTAGGCTGAGGGTTTTTCATATAGTTTCGACAACGTCTGAATCAAACCCTCTGTCGTGGTTTCCTTCGAAATGTTGAAGGCGACTGACGCAGCAAGGCACAACCGTATTGTTCCGAGTGCCTTTCTATCGAGAAGGTTCCATTCTTCGTCTTTCATACCCGTCGGCATCTTTGTTTTTCCGGCCAATGGTAGGTATAGATCTTTCTGATAAAGATAATCTTCCATCTGCATCTTCCACAGCGAGAAGTTTTGGCCGTTAAATTTCTCGACCCTAAACTTACCATCTTCCGCCATTGCTCCCACTCCAACCAGGAACCCTTCTTTCCTGCGAGTTTATCAACCAAATAGACCTTCGGCTCTGATACCAGTTGTTAGAAAATTATATATTACGGAGCAATGGAACACATAAAATATTGCAGAAATATAAACACAGAAAACGCACAAAACAATAGAGACACAGATATACGTGGTTCACCCAGTTTGGGCTACGTCCACCCCGAACAGCTAGTCCTTCCTTTCTATTATCCAGCAAAATGAAGAGACACAACCTACCGCAAATCCGCTGTAATATCCTCTGTTTTCTCTCACAGTCTCACCTCTCTGTTTCTCGCTAACAGAATACACATCTATCACACAGCCTCAAATACAATACCCTCATACAAAGAGAGGGGTTTCCTTCTAGGGCAAAAAACCCTAAACTAAACATAAGTTCTACCGTCAGATCATCCGCCTAATGAACGGCCCAGATTGACTAGAAATTACTATACTTTTACAAGCCAATTTTACAGCTGTTTTTAGCTTCGGGGGCGCTGCCCCCGAAACCCCCCGCCAGGGGGGGGCTCCCAAAGGTCGCAGCCACCCCTGGACCCCCCCTGCAGCGAATATTTTACGAGCGGCGTTGCCGCCCCCATTTCGAACTGGGGTCCTATGTGGCGATACCTTTGAATATAGAAGATAATTAGGCTCCACACCCAACATTATATGTGTTATAGTTTCCAACATTAAATTATCAATCCGGGACTCGTAAGATTCGAGGTACAAGCGCAGGTAACACACCATTAGAGCATCTAGCCTAAACTAGAGTAAGAAATCAACTTGTCGTTTAAGTGCATAAACAAATCAAACATTATTTCTAGTAAACTTCGACTTATAAGAATGCCAATTACGGGATTCAAATTATGTATAATAGAAAACACTCATTTATCTATTCTAATGTTGATCAAGATAAAACACGAATCACTAAATCAAAAGTGCATAAAGATTAAATCTAAGCTAATAAAATCGAAATCTGAATTAAGCTAGTGAATGCGGAATTGGAATTAAGCACCGGAGTTCTCTAATTTAACTCAATCAAAGAGAAACATTCAACATTCAATGCAAAGACTACCTATCTCAAAGCAACTTGAAATCATTCCTCAGAAATCTAAATTAATGACATTCAAGGAAACCGAAATCTATTGTTAAGAAACCTATCAAATTGACCTCCTTATTTAATGTTAGAAAGAAACTCAAATGACAATTCAACCTCTGTTTCTAATTATAATCACACTACTCACAAAATCAAATCTTATGCTATTGTTTGAGCTAAATTACCTCATGCTACCAAATTGAATTAACCTTCTCTTAAATAAAACCAAATCAAAAAAAATCACATTGTTTCTAATATTGTACTTAACTTGACTAATTAATCCAAATCAAACTGTCGACAAAGCAAACCAAACTTCTTTTAAGTAACTCCTCACCCAATCCTAAATGAAATTGGAATACTGGACATGAATTGCACACTTTGAATTAATGCCAAAATGAAAACCTAATTGTCTCACTGTTTACTTCAATCCTAGAAACAAATCATAAATCTACCCGGAGTCACACAATGCCTTTTAAATGAAACTATTCTACTTAACTCAATCACACCTTGTTCAGATAACTCGTACTGATAGAAAGAGATCACACACCCTAATTAACATTTCTCAACCTTGAATATCACTGTGAATTTCGCAATGAAAATGAAATCACTTTGCTTAATTAAAATCACACTATTAACTAATGGCCTTGGATCACATTGTTAAACTACTTTAGCTTATGAATACTGGAAAACAAATACACACACAGAAATCATAATTTGATCTTAAATGCACAATCTAGAATAGAATCACACTACTTTAAGCACACCCAGTTTGCAATGTAAACACAACCCTATCCTTCACCAAACACGATTCTGATTAGTATCAAACTGAAATTTCATTCATCAAACAAATCATAAGTTAACTATTCGATGCATTCAAGAAGAAATTCATTCAAAATCCTCAGCATGTCCTATGAAATAGTGCGTGCAATTGTTATAGTTCAAGCCACGTTCTGATCAAAGAATAGTTTGATGGTAATTAAAATGAACTCATCTTTTTATGAGGAACAGAGCATAGCTCTGTGTTGAGGTACAAGCACAATTTATGCAATGAATGAGTAATACATAAACTTAGAACATGATCCTTTTTCTAATTGATAAGTGCATTATGATAATAATCAAGAATGCTATGAAACCGAATTAGAAAATCCACACAATTGCACAAGAAACTTTATCAAATTATGAATAAAAGATTGATGCTATAGAGCTATCATACAGCTATCTACTTAAGCACTAACAATGAAGCTCTCTCCCAGATGATGGGAAGCGCAACCATACCTGGGTGAGATTAAACTACTTGCAGTAAAAGAAAAATGATTTAGAACATTCAAATTGAGAACTTACAGTAGACCGTAACTCGCAATGATCTAGTTCAAAACATAGCCATACTGTATTATTTGGAGCAGAGTCTTCAATTACAAAAAATAATGTCTTACAACAACTTGACAACTCACAGCTGCCACTAATTAACTCTGTGATGCCACTAATTAGCTCATTACAACACTGGCCTTTATAGGCAACAATTCATATACAAAATAGCAGTAAGTCCATACATGGAAAACTCAAAAAATTAATACTAATCCAGGCTCTTTGATCTGATCCCAAATCAACATGATTTTCTTGAAACAAATGCATTCAACCAACTGCTATCATTAGTGCAATTCTGCTATGGAGAATCCTCATTATGGAAAACATTGAGCTTGGCTTTAATCAAGATCTCCTGAGCTGTGCGTATGCAACCTTCTAGAAGTCATGAGGACGTGGAAGAAGTTTACCAGGTCATTAGATTTTTATCCAAACTGTAGATGTGGCCAAAAATATGCAAATCTGAATTTGACAGTTAAGTACAAATCTAGATATTTTATATAAAGGGGCCTCAGAGAACTCCACATACCTTCCAAATCGTAAGGGATTTTAGAAAACCATTTGAGGGTTAGTAAATTGGCTATACTAGGACCAAAACCCATGTGCCATATTTTCTTCATTCACCTTCACCTACACAGAAATCAAGGCGGAAGTTGGCACTTTGAAACTTATTGCAGATTTGGGAAAATTTGTGAATTTCCCTCTAGAGACGCACATGAGTGACCTGGGTGCAAGCTAGGTTATGGAAAGGTATTGAAACGTTATTTTTTATAATAACCTCTCTCGGTTTCTCCGGAAGCATGTCGAAAGTGTCAAAGCCCCAAATTGGTCATTTTCTTACTCTACTGGCTTGTAAAGAAACTCGGCAATGGAACCATGTCAAATGATGATCTTAGTGAAACTGTCATTAGTAAATCATGGCATAATCATCTTTAATCATAGAAAATCTAATAAAACTAATGATAATCAACCATGAGGCATAGGATGTGATTTGGCAATAAATGATGGAATTATGATGTGAAATGAGTATACTGGTCTCGGAATTTAGGTTATAGATGGTGGATTTGTATGATGGAAAAATGGGCATATTCGAGGCCCAACAGTGGGCCAGTCACTCAAACATAAGAAGGAGACCCTATCGCAAAATTCCCAAATGACACCTACTCCTACAGTCAACCCTAACTCTCCTATCCATGAAACCCCTCAAGAATCAGCACCTTGTTCTAACGTTGTGGAAGAAGGGATGCCTTTGAAGACCCGGAAATCAGAGAAGCAAAAGAATAAGAAGAGCAGGGACGATGAAGACCAACCTGAGATCGGTGACACTGTGGAGAAAAAAAAGTGAAGAGCCTGCATCTAAAACCCCTGAAGCTCATGCCGAGTCATAATCAAAGCTTCAGCAAAAGAGAGCCCTCTTTCTAGCCCATCAATTCCTATGGCAGAGACATCATCCCATGGTCGTCACAGAGCTCAAAATATGAACAAACCTAAGCATCCTGCACCTAAAGTTGTGAATTCTGAGCACACTGATATTCTTTCTTGTCCTGATTTAGATGACAAAAATTTGCATTCACCCTTGAAGAAATGCATGTACCAGCATTTGTAGTAGAGGTTCCTTTTGATATTGCACAAGAATTAGAGACATTGTCACCTGTTCAGCCCTTGCCAAGCAAGGAACCTAGTAGAAATTTCAGTAGAGAGGTCCAGCAAGCTTCCTCATGGAGGAAAGGTAACAACAAGGCACCAGGAGGCAGTGCCTCTCAACAGTCCACAACACCCATGAAAAGCTCCGCTCTTGTTGAAGAAGAAAATCTGAAGATTCGATTAGTAAAGTTTCAGAAAATAATTTCTAAGCTCTATGAGCAAGCAAATAAATACAAAGTCTTATTTCATTATGTCAGGGAAGTCAACAATCAAATAAGGGATACTAATCTTTGGTTGTTTTCTCAAAATGATGAGCTAAAGCGAAGGACTAAGGAGTTGATGCGTTGGAAAGCCTCCAGGCTTAAACCCACCAAGAAGTTAAGTGCTCATGAACTTGCTTTAGAGTTCAAAAAGTGTTCCATTCCAATCAAACATGGGTTAGAGTTCTTGGTTAAGGTCGCTGGTCTTTTACCAAGATTCTGTTTGCTATAACATCATCACTATTTTTGCATACTATGGCAATATGCATGAGGACATGCATTCAAATTGGCATGGGGGGATGTTGGCACCCATTTTTCTCCCCAAATTTTCTGCTTCTCACCCTTATTTTCACTATCTTTTGTTTGAAAAAGTACTCCTTCCACCTACCCTACCACCTACCTCACTACCTAACCCCTGCTAATATATGACCAGAGGTAAATGCATCTAACTGACATTGTTTTGCTATTTATGATTAACTTTAAGTGGATTTTGAGTCATATTCTTAATATGCTAACTATCTTTTTATGGGTTTAGCTATGAAGATTAGTGGCAGGGTTGGCAGGTTAGCATAGGGATGGAAAGGATGCCTTGTCATCAACATCATTCTCATTTTCGTACTCAATAGCCGGTCCTTGACCCGTACTCAAGACGATAGTGGCTAGGTGGAATCCTTCCACATTCCTTTTTGACTTCTTGAGGATCGATGTACACATCTCAAGGAGATTTTGTTGTGCCGAGCTCGATGCTTTCAAAGTTGAAGAACCTTCAAATTGGAATAGAAGTAGGTTACTCTAATGTTAGCAATTAGTTATCTCGAAGGGAAGCAGTTCGTTCCAAGAAAGGCAAAGCTGATTTGAAGCAAATCGAACTTGCTCAGATTAGTTCTTGTTTGCTGGAGATTTCCATAGTTATATGCGTGTTAGTTTTACTTTTAATCAAGTGCCTTTAAAGACCGATGTAATAGAGTACAATGCTACTCATTAGCAAGACATATAGTGATCTATGTAATTTGGTTTTCAAGACTCCGTTATGAAGTTATATATATATGGTTTTTTTGAAGTTGTGAACCAGAGAATTTGCCTGTGTGATTGATTATGAGTCATGTTTTTAATGCTTTAAATCTCTCTTTTATTGCAGTAAGTTAGCTTACTGCAGGCGTGGGAGGGCCCACCACCTCTAGAAACAAGCTTGACTAATAGGTAGGATAATTAGGTGTGTGTGATTTCATAGTATAAGCTTTCGTTGAGTTATAGTTGCAAACATTTATTGTGTGTTTTAGTAGTATGTGTGGTTCAATTTTCAAGCATTTAGTTATTGTTGCTTACAAATCGAATGATTGAAGGATCATTTTCCTGAGTTTGCATATTTCCAATTCATTACATAGTCCGTGCTCATGTTTTAATACATAGTCATACTTTGTTCCTTTTAGTAAAGCCGAGCATATTCACATGTGTAATTGGAGCATTCATGATATAGGAACATAAACGATTTTTGAGTTTATATGGAATGATTTATGTATGCTTATGTATATAAACTATGATGTATGGCATGGGTTTGAATATGGATTTCCTCCTGTGTGTTTGAGTGACTGAATTATGATTTGGAGATTAGTTGAGTGAACGATTTATGGTTTGAAGGGTATTAACTGCAGTTGAAACGAATTCGTGCCTGGTAGCAATAGGTATTGTGTTCTTCATTTTTGCAATTTGAATTATGTGATTTATTTCAAGCAGTGTTATTTACTTCAAGCAGTGATTGTTTAGTTCAAGTTGTATGATTGATTTCAAACATTGTGATTTAATTCAAGCAATGTGATTTAGTTCAGAGCATTTCTGGTATGATTTGATTCAAGTTATAAAGTGGCGTCGATTTGAACCCTATAGATATCACAGGATAATTTAATTTTATTCCAGGATGGTAGGATAAGTTCAATTTCCATTCCAATTACAATAGCATTGGGATTGATTTCATAGTAGTGTGACAACAATTCAATTTCATTTATAAACTTAGTTAGTTTCATTGAGATTTCGTTTTCCTTTAAGCATCAATAGATCGATTTAAGTTGATTTCAAAATCAGTTTTTGTAGTGGCTTAAGTGTGATTTGAATGCATTTTATTTATGAGCAAGAATAACCTAGTTAGAAGAGAATGATGATGACAGTTTATGATTTGATTTTAGTTTTCTTTTCAAGTTGTATTGAATTTCCATTTCTTAGGGATTAGATTTTGCTAAAGATTGATGATTGCTTGACTCTGCCTCTTTAATAGTTAGAGTTTGAATTCCCTGCTTGAAAAAGTGAAGAGGTTTAATTCTTACTTTAAGAGTTGTGCTTAGATTGAATTTCATTGAGTATTTTGTTTCATTAGGTTTGTCTTTTCGTTGCCAATTTGATTGCAGAAATTTAGAGTAGGAAACAAAGTGTTATAAGGTCTGATGTATTTAGTTAAATTGATTCCCTTTGGATTGCTTCTGTTAAAGTGAAGAATTATTTTTATGTGAGTGAGATGAGTGCTAGTTTACTCAATTGATAGAAGAGTGTTTTTATCATTCTGTACTTAATGATCATTATTAAGGAAAATTGCATACTCTGAACTTAACCTTGAGCCAAAAACGCAATACAACTCATGTTTATGAGCCCTGGTTGACAATTTAAATATTAGGAGGTTTAATTGCTAATTAAAACTCTCAACAGATATCAAGCACATGGATTTATAGTGACATTATTTTGGCTAGGGAAATGAAATATTATTGTATTACCATGGATTACATGGAGGATCCAACAGTCATCATGTTGAAACCAGCAATACATCTAATCTAGTTCCCCCACTAATAAACAAAAGCACATCCAAGCCTTTTACACCAAAATTATTAGGGGAACAAGTAGGAAACCAATAAGAGTGAGATGAATATTTCTTAGATTATCTAAGGGAGTATGAAGCACTAGGAGAATATTTTCACATGGCCATGTCACTCTAGGATTATTACACCATCAAATATCTGAACAAATTCAAAGAGCACAAACAATGGTGGTAGAATAATAATATTCCCAAGTAGGAGAGTATAAATATTCCTACTTTCGATGGAGCACCCAGTGGTATAGCTTGAGCTTGGGTCAAAAAATTAGATACATACTTCTAGCTTAACCCCATGAGAGAGTCTAAGGCTATCTAATATGCTACCCTACACTTGGGAGGTGAGGCACATGAATGATGGTACCATGGTAGGGAACTACAATATCACCTCCTACTTGGAGTTCATAGCAGGATAATTCAGAGGTTCGATAAGAAAAACCCAGAGTTGCATTTTAGAGATCTATCATAGCTTCGGTAAATAGGGACTCCAAACATTTTTATCACCAAATTTTAGATATTGGTAATAATGATGAATGAAATGTCCTAGGATTGATTGGTAATTTTTTTCTTGGAAGGACTAGTTGAACCATTGCATGGATGGGTCAAAGCCTTTAAGCCTGACACACTTCAAGATGCTATATCCAAGACTAGAGATATGGAAGATGCAATGTAAAAAAAAACTCTACCAGATTAATCCCTCCCGAAAAGAACAAGGAAAAGAAGACATGGCCGCGGAAAAAGGCATGATAGAAGAGACAAGAGATGAGTTGAGGAGGAAGAAACTTTGCTATAGCTACAAGGAACCATGGGTTCCTAGGCATAGATGCATGGGCAAGGGAAAGGTCCACCTCATAGAAGTAATATCAGATAGTGAAGAAGAGGAAGAACATGTGACAACTCATGAGGACGAGAATAGTGTGAAAGTTCCACAAACTGCGACAACTGGAAATTATTATCCTAAGTTATGTAGTTTTTTTCTTCAATTAATTATTAACGAAAAATATCGAATAAATCACACTACAATTCTTCACAAATAAAAAAAATTCTATGGAATATAAAATACTGGAACTAATAAAATAATGAACACATAATGAATTTTGACACTATTATTTTGGGATAATTGTACCTGGAAAAAACTCGAAGGGAAAACTAGTGCAACAGATGAGGGTTTTATTATTATCTTCAGGAAATAGAGAATTACAACTGCTTTTCTTTCTGGCAAATCTCAAGCAATTTATCTCACTGGAAAATAACTGGGAAAACCCTTTTCCTTCTAGAAAATTGATCTAGTCTCTTCTTGGTCACTCACACTCCTCTAGCTACTTGCGTCTTCCAGAAATGCACACTACAACCTCTACAAAATTCACATAGCCTCTGGGACTCCTCCTTATAAGTTGATCTACGTCCCTCTACCTCTTGAAGCTACTCGCACCTCCTTCCGACAACTCTCCCAGCAATTGGAAGTGATATATTGCTCCTACAATTTGCACTGGGTAACTGGTTACTTGCACTAGTTGAATATGGCCTCCCTGTTGGAAATTTTCGCCTCCTTTCCTGACTCTGAAACATTGTAAACATCATAATAAATTCCCCAGAAATTCTCTCTATTGAATTCCTCACTGTTGGTGTCACCTTAGATTCAACTATTCCCTTGATGAATCATTGTAACTGGATAAGTCGTACTGCACAAGTGTTTTCAATATCCTCTCCAAACCCCATCAACTTGCTCTTATAATCTTTGATTGGGAAACCAATGGCCATGATCACATCTCAATCGATGGCTATGATCATCTTGACTCCATCAAATCACTTTTCCAGAAGTCTCTACAGCAAAATCGATCTCCCTCAATTAATTTGATTTAATTAACTAGTTTTCCTAAGTTAGACTTATGGAATATTTAATTATTGTCTAATTAATCTAATTGATGTGTTTCTAAGGATTTTCTTGTGGAACCTTTTATGGATTTTGGAAATATCATGTTCCATTAACTCTTAGACACCATAGAGACTAGAACACCTATCCAATGCTACCAAAAACTAACACTCCCTCTTAGCAAGGGAGGTGTTCTCCACTACTCCCAACTTGTCCTTGAAGAAGAAAAACTTTGCCTTGCCCAAGTCCTTTGTGAGTATATCTGCAACTTGTTGATATGTGGGAACATGTTATAGCCAAATTGATCCATGCTGCTAATATCTGACATATGTGATACAACTGGTTGCCATAAATTAGCAAACCTCAGATAAATTTATTCCTTTTCTTTTTCTTGTTGATTTGACCTCTTGGAAGAAACCCAACCCATTCAAATCAATTCAGACTCCCCCTGAGACCCTAAATCAACCTCTGCAGCTGCATTCTGACAATCTTCAAAAAACTCACATTGCTGCAAAAATAACCACGACCTCCACTAGAAAATCGAGCCACAAACCAGGAATTGCTTCTCCTCTACAAATTGATCTAATTGAAAAGGTTTCCCTTTGCCACAACAACTCACTCTGCCTCAATCAACTCGCACTTCTAGAGAGACTACATCCTCCCTGGAGGAACTCACACTTCTATTCTACAGATAAAGATGATCTCTATCTACCATTGAGAAACTAGAAGTCTTTGTGAAGAATATCCTCTAGTAATCATTGTCCACCATGTTATCATTGCACTCATTTGATTCACCTACTACATGTTGTATTTGAACCAATCTGTCTTTCCACTACATTTATTTCATATCACATTGTTGATGCCCTTGCAATGCCTCCGCGCTGCTACTATCACTGCAATATTGAGCAAGTTTCCCCCCTTAAAAAATAACTGGGAAATATCTTTTCCTTCCAGCAAATCAACTCATCCTACTCTCTGCCACTCACACTCTTTCCTACAACTCACTAACTAGACTGTGCATCACTGTTGTTGGGCTCTTAATTTGCCATCATTATTACCACTTCTTAACATTCATTTCATCTATTTCCACTATTCTTTTATCACATTATTTACCATAATTTATTATATAATTCCATTTCATAATCATTTATGCTCTTGTGGATAAATAATATCTGATCTCATTTATTTTTAATAATTAATGATTATTATGCATGATTTTGGTTTATTCATTCGTTATAACCTCACTCATGATTTTAGCCTCCAAGATCTCTTCCAGATTGCAGATTTGGTCTTCAACAAATAATTAGATATTCCAACTTAGGAATTCGCTAGCATAAGAAGTGAAAGTTTTGCGTTTGACGCTTTGGGCAAATGAAAGCGAATCTGGAAAATCCAAGACATGGGTTTTGTTCAGAATGGAACAAATCAGTTTCCCAACAAGAAGTTTTTAAAAATTTGGTTTGTATTGGGAGAAAATCAAGGTTCTTCGAAGGAAATATCTGCATATTTGTTGTTGCTGCCGTTTTCCAGAATTTCCCAATTGTAATAACCAAATTCAACTTGTTCCAGTTGAATCATGATGGACAGATCTCTTAGATCTCCTCTTGAATATTGAGATCAGTTTGTTGTAAGTTTCCTTTGTATGTTTGTATATTTAAAAGACACAATTCAGATAGAAAGGTGGAGCTAGCTGATGCAAGAATCGAGCCTTGTAAAAGTGGAACTCTTGTTAATGAAATTTCTAGCCTTTTGATATTTTTCTCAATATGTGAGTTAAGCACAACCCTGACCAGGGAGTTGGGCCCACTCTTCTGATCAGGCGCTGTGCGTGTGTCCTTTTTATGTATATTTTTTTACTACTTGTATTTTCTTTATTGCTGTTACAAATTTCCATAGATTGTGGTGAATGCTTTTCTTTATGCAATTTAATTTCCATTACTATTACAATGATGCTTTAATTTCTTAGTCACGAACCCTTGGTCAATGTAATATTGTAACCTTGCTCCTGCATATACCTTGCGTGTTACCTTGAAATGTGTACACACCTGGATTGACATATTAATGTGGTAAAGGGTTGAATCACAACATTCACATTTGGACACCAACATTTTGGCGATGTTGTCGGGGAAGGCTAACAAGGTGCAAAACACAATCTGTATCGAACATAGGGTCAATCTTTCATCCTGGGGAGGGAATCATAGTTTGACACCCTACTCCAGATCTTGAGCGTAGTCATTTCTTTGTTTTGTTTGTTTGTTTGTTTGTTTTGTTTTTTTTGTTTTTTAATTTTTCCCCCTGTTTTTATCTTTAGGCCCAATCTCTCATCCTAAGGAGGGAATGGTATTTTGATGCCCTGCTCCGGGTCCTAAGCTTAAATTTTTCCTGCATTTTTGTTTGTTTTGATTTTGGAAAAACTAATCTCTCGTCCTGGGGAGGGAATGGTCCTTTGACGCCCTGCTCCAAGTCCCGAGCTTTAGATTTCCTTGTGTGCATTCTTTTCTTGTTTGGTTTCTTGTCCTGGGGAGGGAAGGGTCTTTTGACACCCTGCTCCAGGTCTTGAGCTTTAGATTTCCTTTCAAATTGTTTTTTTGAATAACTAGGAAGAAAAAGGTAGAAATTTGAAGAAATCTTATCATTTCACTCAAGTGGTGATGTAAGCACCACCCATTCCACTAACAAATTGACAGGAATATCTGAAGGAGGAACCTCAAAGCAGCATATGAAGAACATCTTCTATTATGGTAAAAAATGGCTCAGATTTTTACTTTTGAATTCCCTATCAACGATCTAGGGGGAGTGACACAAATGCACATAATTCCTCCATCTTCTCTACCAAATTTTCATGGTTTGGATAATGAGGATCCACATACATACTTATTTGAGTTTGAAGTACTTTTTAGAGGTTATGATTATTGTACTAATGATCAAAGGTTGAAAGTGTTTCCTCTTACTCTAAAAGGAGCAGCTCTCCAATGGTTCATGAGCCTTGGTGGGAACTGCATCAAAACATGGGAGGACATGAAGAATGTATTCTTGGAGAAGTACCAAGACTATTGCAAAGCCAATGAAGATATTTTTAGTATGATACAAGGGGAAGATGAAAGCTTGGAGGACTGTTTCGAGTGATTTATATACAACCTTCAAAAATCAAAGAATAAGCATTTGGAAAAATAGATCTTAAAAACACTCATTCTTAAAGGGATCAAAGATGAAATTTTAGAAATCTTAAATTTGATAGGAAAATGTGACGTTTTTCAGCTATCATATGATGATGTTTGTGATTTATGCATAAGTTATTCAAGAGGAATATCCAAGGCTGTAAGAATTCTAGATAATTTTTTTCTTTCCTTTCCAAATCTGCTACAAGAACAGGAGATATAAGAGATGAAATCAGTGATTTATTTGAACATTTTAAAGTTGATTTTATTAGCTCTCTAAATTCACAATTGCATGTTTTGCGGGTTAAGAAAAGTCAAGAAGAATTTGAAGAAGTGATTTTTCCTCAATGCCAAAAGGATCATCCCATGGATAGTTTCTCTTTCTTATCTGGGATGAAAACAACACTTCGAAGAGATGGAGAAGCTGCAAAAATTTCACAACCATTGAAACCTTAGCCTACATATATGTTTCAAAAAACTTCCTCTCCATTGTCTTACTTGCATAATATATTATGGAATACTCCTGTGTTAGGGCAGCCATGCCAATCTCAATATAACCCCCATCAATATTGTCCACAAGTTTAGCATGGTTCATCCTATGATTACATGACTACTCTCCCTCATCTTATAGCACAAAAATATCATCCATATTCTATTCCATCTTTTCAAGAACATCTTTCTTGCATATCAAAATCATTCACACATCCCAATCAACTACATCATCAAAATCCTCCATTCCCTACTCAATATCCTGCTCAACTCATTCCACACCCTAACCATAATAAACTAGTACAGCATGCTTACAATGTTGAATTTCAAAATTTACCTACCCTTCCCACCCAATCTATCTCACATACACAATTGCAGAAAACTTATATCGAGATTGGAAATGTTTCAAACCCAAAAATTGTAGAAGTTATGGAAGAAAAGGAGGTTTCTTCTAGTCTGCGTCAACAAGTTGTTTTAGAAACTCAAGAACTTCATGATATGACAACTATGGGAAATCAAGAAAGTAAAGGATATATTGAATATTGGTTTCACTCCATCATTTGTTTGCAGCGTCACTCCATACTTCAACAATTTTTGACACATTATTTTCAAGGGAAGTTGGTCTCTCATACCCTAGTATTTATTGACAGACATTTCTCAAATTCGGTTGTGTATACACTTAAGGCCTTATTTCTAAAATGGCTCCATTGGAAGTACTCTTATACGTAAGTATGCTTTATTTTTCAAGGTAGAATAGGTTAGTGTAGAAAATAGAATAAATAAGTATATAAATAAATTTCTTTATATGTAGAAAGAGTTGTGTTTGCTGCAACTTGCTGAGTATATCAATATCAATGGTAAATATTTGAATTTAATTGTGTATGTAGATGTATTATATTGAAAAAAATATTTCTAAAAACAATTATCATCATTTTGAAAAAAAAAAAAATTGCTTGATTATCATATCTTAGGGCGTGTGGGCTTGATAAAACCACTGAAATCATAGTCGGTACAGTCATGTTTTGAGGGACAAAATGGGCATATTTTCGAAACCCTTTTCTATACTAAGTAGCTCTTTATTTCTACTTTCTAATCCAATTTGGATTTGAAACGAAAACGTTATGACTAAAACATTAACTGTATGCCTAGTAGGAAGCTCAGGAATAGTGTTGGGACAGTCAGCTTTTTCAGGCCTAAATGACTAGATTTTAGAAACCTATTTCTATGGTATATCACTCTATTAATCTAGTTTACAATTCAATTTGAATCACCTGATTTCGATATCATATGAGAAAGTTATGACCAATATATTGACTGTCTATCGTAAATCAGCACCTTTAAAACTCTGTTTTTCTGACTATTCCTGCACACATTTGACCCATCAATTCTTCATGCTTTTAAAAACTGTATCTATTGGATATATTTACATGAATCTACTTTAATCTCCAATTTAAATCGGTTCAATCTATCATCAAACCAAAAAGCTATGCTTAAAATATCAACTATTGGTCTAAGTTGGGAAATCGAAAATGACTCTTTTATGTAGATTGTTCTAAGTAAAATTGACATATCATACCATGGAATTTTCAAAACTTGTTTCTATTGGTGATATACCTTTGAAGTATCTCTCAGTTGGCTTTGGAATCACTCAAATTAGACGAAAAACAAAAGGGTTATGATTAAAACACTACTGGTTAGTATGGTCGACCACTGCTCTCCTGCAGGTGACAAATAATTATTTTTTTGTTTATCCTTCTGTGGATTTGTTTTATAGAGTAACTACTTGTTATTTTAATTTTTTTCATATTTATTGGATTTAGAGAACCTGATCACCTTTATTCTTCCATGATTATATGTTTTATTGCAAGTAGATGCTCATTTTTTGCAAGTCCCAAGAGAATAAAGGAGGTCAATTTGTTTTGGAACGAGTGATTATTGAAGGCAATGATAATGAAATAATATATTTTCATCCTAGCATCAATTAATAAATCTAATACCATATAATTTTGATTCTTTCGAGGTTCCATGGAAATTGATCATAAGAGTTTGTTACAAATTATTCATGTTATTTCTCACCAACAACATGAAGACTTTTTCATTACCTAATGGATTCATAACAGGAGAAATGGAGAATTGATTTCCATTTGAAGATCCAAGTCATTTCTGCCAAAACATTTTTCCATTAATTTACCATTGATAGATTGTTTTTTCTGGAAACAAATTGATATTCCCTTAGGAAACAACATTGCTGCAGTGAAAATCATAACCATTGCAACTTAAGTTATTTATTTGTTTATTGTTTTTCAATAACATTGTTGTTTCTTTTATGATTCCTCTTATGTTTTTTTTTCATGTGTTCAAAGTCACAAATTTTGTTCCTTCATCAAAATAAAAGGAAGTTCTCAAGTTTCATGATGTTGCTCCATATTTATCCATTTGTTCCTGAGCCTTATCAGTATATGGTTTCCTCAGATCCATTGGGTGCTATTACTCTGCCATTGTTGTTACTCCTAAAATTTTTCTAAGTTTTGGATTTTATTACTCCTTGGATGTTATTACTCTGCCGATGTTGTTACTCCTTGGGTGTTGTTACTCCGCCAATGTTGTTACTTCGTTGGTGTTGTTACTCTGCCAATTCTGTTACTCTGCCGGTGCTGTTACTCCGCTGGTGTTGTTACTCTGTCGGTGTTGTTACTCCATCACTGTTGTTACTGCACCGGTGCTGTTACTCCGCTAGTTCTATTACTCCGCTGGTGTTGTTACTCCGTCGGTGTTGTTATTCCGTCAGTGTTGTTACTCCGCCACTGTTGTTACTCTGCCACTGTTGTTACTTTGTCAGTGTTGTGACTCCATCACTGATGTTACTCCATCACTGTTGTTACTCCGCCGGTGTTGTTACTCCGCCAGTGTTGTTACTCCGCCGGTGCTGTTACTCCGCCAGTGTTGTTACTCCGTCGGTGCTATTACTCCGTCACTGTTGTTACTCTACCAGTGTTGTTACTTCGCCAGTGTTGTTACTTCGTCGGTGTTGTTACCCCGTCACTAGTGTTACTCCGCCGCTGTTGTTACTCCGCCAGTGCTGTTACTCCGCTGGTGCTGTTACTCTGTCGGTGTTGTTACTCCGCCAGTATTGTTACTCTGTCGGTGTTGTTACTCCATCACTGTTGTTACAACGCCGGTGCTATTACTCTGCCAGTGCTGTTACTCCACTGGTTCTGTTACTCCCGAAATTTTTCTGAGTACCCAGTGTTGTTATTCCTTCAGTGTTGTTACTCTTTCAATGATGTTACTCCTCTGGTGTTGCTACTCCGTGGTGGTATTTTTTCTAAGTACCTAGTGTTGTTACTCTACACATGTTGATACTCCTCCAAGGTAAGTCTTCAGGTACATCCCTAGTCAACTCCATGTGTTTGATTGATGTTTCAATTATGACCGAGGACGACCATATCTTAGTTGGGGGGAGGTGTTGCATTTGATATAAAATGTATTATATTTAATATCAATGATGTCATGTCATCATTTTTATTAAAGTTTCACGTCAACTCATACATCTCATGATTATTACCACCATAATCCATAACCATCCATAACCCCCACTTATCCACACACATTGGAAGTTGAATCATGCACAACGATATTAACTTGGTGAATGGGGAAATACATTTAACTGTCTAGGTCCTCTTTGACATAATGTTTGGGTAGTCAATTTATCTTTGTTTATCTATAAACATAATTTTATTTTTTAAGGAATAATTATGAAAAAATGATTTCATCATGGAAACTTTCAACTTTCCTAATTTATCAAGTCCCTGATCTTGTAAAATTTATGATGATGACCACAAAATTGTACTTAAATCTTTCCATCACTATCTAATGAATTATTCCTCAAACCCCAATCTTAACAAAGCAAAATATATTTATCAACAGTCATTTGAAGGTTATTAGTATTTGAGAAGCAAAATTACCCGAGTTGAAAATAGTTACTACAAAATGTTTTACGCCATCCCTAGCTCTTAAGGAGTTGGCTTGCCACCCCATCTATTAAGTGATATTTTGTTGATTAACAATAACCATAGTTAAATTTTAAACATAAATAGTCAACTGGAGGATAGGAGGTCTCATCACGAGCCGACCTACCATGATCATAGGTCCTAATAGAGTGACATTACCACTACTGCTCACCAAGTCAGGGTAATGGCCTTCGGTCATAGAACTGAAGGACAAGAGGTCACATAACGACCCGACTTGTTCACTTTTGTTAGTTCCTGTGAATGGCATTGTTATTAACTGGTTACCAAGCCAAAACAATGATCTTCAATAGACATCTAAGTAAATTGAAATGCTTTTGTAACTATGTACTTATTTCTAATAGATGGGACACTCGCATCTCAATGGGTTAAAAAGGCATCCCTATCGAGGCTATGGATGCCTGCTGGCAGCAGTGGCCATGCCTATGGTATAGAAGTTAATTCAATACTATGATCTACTTAGTTACCTTATTTTCTCAAAACTAACTGTCGATAAAGCCACTGTTGCATATATAATGTTTGCTAGAACTCATGGTTCATGGGGTAATATTTAATCAGTTCTTAGATAATGGTGGTTATGGTTTATATCTATTATTGAGTTATAAATATTTACTTTACATGTTAGGGATGAAACTTTTAGGATATTTGATATTTGACATTTTGTATCATCTAATATATCATTCCTTTATTCTACAAGTTTCATATCTTTAACCAAAGATAGTTGCTTCACCCATTCAATCTCTATTTAATCCTTGCTTAATAACACTACTATTATTTTGGGGAAGGATGAAGAGGCCTAATTCTGATTTTGAATCCTGATGAATTACTGATTGAGGATACTCATGAGATGTGCTATACAAATCTTGATGATGGGGAAACTAACCAGTTTGGGGGAAGGAAATCCTGCTACACTTTTTGATTACTTTCTTTGAGCTTGCATGGATTCCACCTTTTGCATCACTTACATAAGCTCAACCTACATTATCTTCAACAAATGTTAATCCATAGATGTCATTCCACGTTATTTTGTTGAAAGCAACAATTGAGGTGAAATAACATGAGTGTTTGATTTATTAAAAGTTTAGGAGAATGTCATAAAAAAAAACCACTAAGCATTATTCACTCATATTTTTCAAACCATTATTTCCCCTACTTTATACAGAGGCATTGGGTTGCATGTGGGCATGCAACATATTCAGTTTGGGGAATGTTGGGCTCTTAATTTCTCGTTATTATTACCACTTCTTAACATTCATTTCATCTATTTCCACTATTCTTTCATCACATTATTTACCATAATTTATTATATAATTCCATTTCATAATCATTTATGCTCTTGTGGATAAATAATATCTGATCTCATTTATTTTTAATAATTAATGATTATTATGCATTATTTTGGTTTATTCATTCGTTATAACCTCACTCATGATTTTAGCCTCCAAGATCTCTTCCAGATTGCAGATTTGGTCTTCAACAGATAATTAGATATTCCAACTCGGGAATTCGCTGGCATAAGAAGTGACAATTTTGTGTTGGTTGTTTTGGGCAAATGAAAGAAAATCTGTATAATCCGAGACATGGGTTTTGTTCAGAACGGACCAAATCAGTTTCCTAATGAGCAGATTTTAGAAATTCAGTTTGTATTGGGAGAAAATCAAGGTTCTTCGAAGGACATATTTTCATATTTGTTGTTGCATCCATTTTCCAGAATTGCCCAATTGTAATAACCAAATTCGACTTGTTCCAGTTGAATCATGATGGACATATCTTTCAGTTCTCCTCTTGAATATTGAGATCAGTTTGTTGTAAGTTTCCTTTGGATGTTTGTATATTTAAACGACACAATTCAGAGAGAAAGGGGGAGCTAGCTGATGTAAGAATCGAGCCTTGTAAAAGTGGAACTCTTGTTAATGAAATTTCTAGCCTTCTGATATTTTTCTCAATATGTGAGTTAAGCACAACCCTGACTAGGGAGTTGGGCCCACTCTTCTAATCAGGTGTTGTGCATGTGTCCTTTTTATGTATATTTTTTTACTTGTTGTATTTTCTTTATTGTTGTTACAGATTTCCATAGATTGTTGTGAATGCTTTTCTTTCTACAATTTAATTTCCATTACTATTACAGTGATGCTTTAATTTCTTAGTCACGAACCCTTGGTCAATGTAAGATTGTAACCTTACTCTTGCATATACCTTGTTTGTTACCTTGAAAATTGTACGCACCCAGATTGACATATTAATGTGGTAAAGGGTTGAATCACAACATTCACACTTGGACACCAACAACTGCTCTGGTAAAATTCCTCTAGAAACCATTTTTGGCAGTCACTTTGCCTCCTGTTGCTCACTGAAGCTACTCACACTTCCTTCGGATCACCTTTTGGCATCGGCACACGATCTATAGCCTCTATAATTTGTACTGCCTGACTGTCTAACTTGCATTGGAAATTCACACTGCTTGCTTTGGACTTCTCTACTGGAAATTTTATCCTCCCTTCCTAGCACTAGAATGTTGGAAACCTCGCTACCTAGAAATATGCCTTACTCTCTACAATTAGCCAATTTGCACTGCCTCCCAGCTACTTTCATACTTGGGCTCTCATAGCAAAGGTAATGGTCCTATTATCCACCACAATGTCCCAAGGTTGAGAAAGGAGATCGACGGAGGTAACCTCAAATCACTTAGGGTTCAATAGCTAGCCCTGCTAAACCAGAGAGGGCTCTCTCTATCATCTCACATCCAATGATGACTGGCATGGGAAAATATGTTAGGCTAGTTATTACAGCACTAGGGTTTTGTAGATTTAGGGTTTGTTGGATGAGAGGTACAAATCAGGGAACTAGGTAAGGTCTTCAAAGGTTCAGTTGCATGAGATATAAAGGAGAAAGGTAGGCATGCTTTTGTGATAGCTTAGGAGTTGGTTGATGTAGTGTAGGGTTGAATAGGTAAGAAAATCAAGATGAGCATGTGAACCATGAATTCATCTATCATAAGACTGAGCACATAAAATGAGATTCCTAACAAAACATAGCTTAATTACAATAGTTTTTTTTAATACCTCTTAGAAAAATCACTGAAAAGCATATATATGGAAAGGAAACTAATTTATAATTCATATAAATGTTTAACAGGAGAAAAACAATACCACAAACTCACACCACAAGAATTCCTGAATAATAGCTGCAACTTGGCCTTTGATTTCCTGTAAAAATATGATGAAGTACAAACTATAAGATTCCACTCTCTAATTTCCAACCCTCAGTCTGATTGAAAACTAGATACATATAGACCAAAAAAAAACTTCCCCATTCTCAGGGGTCGAATCCCTTAGTGTAGGAACTAATCACAAGAATATCTCCAACAAGACCTAATGAGTAGGGAGGTTAACAAACTCTCCTCAAAATAGAAAAACTGATATATTTGACTTTTAACCACCTTTAATGATGATGAATCTACATCAAAATGACTCTAATAAGACATATTTACCATCATTTACATCAATTCAAATCAAAACATGAGGAATTATATCATAAAATCCAAGTTTGACTAAAGAAAACTCAAAATTTGGATAAACAGGCAAAAGCGCAGTGCCAACTTTGAGGTGGTTTTTGAAGGTCTTTCACTGCTCCAAATTGAGCTCTAAATATACCAATGGAAAACTGGGTATGTCTAGTTGTCATTAGACACCCTCAAGCAAGAAAAATGGACACTCAAAGACCAAGAAAAACTCATTCTCCCACAACTACTCCAAAAGCGCAGCGCCTAATCCAGTAAGGTGGCAGAAAGTGGTTTTTTGACCTATTTTTGGGTATTTTCTTTAAACATGTTTGATGAAAAGGCACCAAAAGTGGATAGTTGGCATGTATAGGTCATTATCTATGCATACACATAAAAATTTTGGCATTTGGATGTCTGAGGAAAAAATGCAGCGCCAAGGCATTGTGCTTTTGGCCGAACTGTTCTCCCTGTTTATGTCAAAAGTCACAAAACCTCAAAATTATTCAAAATTTCTTCAAAATTGTTTCAAGTTTGGTCCATGAAGCTCTGAAATGAAATGTAAAGCAAGGAGGGAGGCCTCAGCTAACAAGTCAAGTTTATCTTTCTCTTTTTACCTCCTTAAGGTTTGCTCTAACTTCTTTTCAGCTGCTTGATTCTAACTTGGGAGACGTTATTTTTAGTACAGTAGTGCATGGCCATATGCCTCTGAAGTTTAGTGGCCCTGTTGGCCTTCTTAAGGAGCTTTTCCAAGTGGCAATTGACTCTATCAAGCCTATTTTCCTTATTTTCCTTAAAATCTTTTTCAATGGGGTTATCAATGTTTTGTTGCCTTGGTGGAGAGGATGTTTCAGTGATTTTCTCTTCTTTCCTCTTCAAACCTCTTGTCTTAGGCCTTCTAGGCTTGAGCTGAAAACCAGTAGATTCAATCTCTTCCAAGTTTATCACTATTTTACCTTTGGCACCATCCTTCTCCAAATCTGCTTTAGATTTATCAAGAAAAAGTTGCTTGACTTTGAGCTATTTGTTTTCTTGCTGAAAGAAATAAATCAAAAAATCTGCCTTGGACAACCTACTCTTCAGCTCTCTAATCTTAGCCTCTTTCTCTTGGATAATCTTCTCTGAAGATTTGACCTCCTCATGCACTTCTAAATCTTCCATATTAGTGTCAAGATGAATTTGTGCTTCTTCATCCAATGGTGTCTCATGTTGTTGTGATGATGTAGGCTTGGCCCTTTCAACAATGTCTGCAGAAAACACAAGCCTTTTCCCTCTTGTGTAGGTCTTGGTCACTTATACTATAGGAGTTCTTATGATATGTCTGCTTGTGGAAGCCACCTCGTGTTGTGCTAGAGAATACAAAGGAGTAGAGTGACTACTTGACTGAGCTGGAGAAGGCAATAAGGATGTTGAATATATGAAACCATCCCAAGACAAATTGATTTGTGCCAGCTGATGGAAAACTAGGATCTTCACCAAGACATGATGAAACAAACTGGCATGATGATCTTCTCCCAACCTATGCACCTTCTCTTCCATCTTAACCATGCTTTTGTAAAGGTAATGAGGTAGGTTGAGAACTTTTACACTGGTGAAATGCATCAAAAGCCTCACATGGTACTGATACAATCTTGAGAATCTACCCTCACATGTAAAATACTTCATGATAATTTTCATGAGAGAGGATTACTTTTCCAACCGATATATGAAAGGGAAGATGTGCTTTGGAGCAATTTTATATGGAGGTTTCAGATACATCATGTAATTCTCAAGGTCGAGGTCTCTTTTCTTGAACAAAAGTTCTTCAGTGTTTGGAATCCCTATAGCTATAGCAATGGTCTCTGCTGAAATAACGAACACCACTACATCAATGGTCACCTTATCCCTCCTCAAGCTAGTGGAAAAAGTGCTAGTGAGTTTGTCATTAAAGCCAAGTTCTTCAATCCTTTGGCAAAAGGCAAGGCAACCAACATCCTGGAAGGATTACTTGAGGAAAGGAGAAGATATGATGTCATGTGCTAACGTTGGCTCATACATGTTGATCATACCTCCCTTATGCCTCCTCTACTCAATAGCTTTAGAATCCATGGCAAACCCTAGCTCAATGGGAGGGGAAATTAGGGTTTGGTGTAGGGAAAAACAGGGGATTTTGGTAGTTTTTGAAATTGAGGGAGATGAAGGAGTTAGGGGGTCTCTAAATTCTTAGGAAAATTATGGGGGGTATGGATATATGTTATAGAGTTAGGGGAAGTGGAATTTTGGGATTTGAGTGATGGGAAGGGATGAAAAAATAGGAAACAGAGTCCTAGTCTAGAAATGCATAATAGAGACTAGAGTTTACGAGGAAAAGTGATGAAATGAGAAATTTTATGAGGGAAAGTGTGGGAGATGGTGTATGAAGAGTGTAGGAGGGTGTATGAGCTTAAAATTAAGGGTTTTTCTCAACAAAGAGACCAAATCGACAATGAAGCTAAAAGCACAGCAAACCCTACGAGAAGGTGTTTTTGCAAGCTTTTAGAGCATGAAATGAAATACTAAAGAGGTGAAACAGGGACTAGGTAGGCCTACTTACTTGCCCTTGCTATGTTTGAACCTTCTGTTGATGAATAAACCATTGTAATGAAGTTTCCCCCCTGAAGAAAACGCGACACCTCTAGCAAAAGTGTAGTGCAACAAATGATGAGGCACTTTAGGAGCACGAATTTATTATTCTGAGGGTGAAAGAGATATTTGAATGTGAAGAGATGTTTTTTGCAAATGAAATGAGCAAATGAGAAGCTATTTTGGTCTTTTGTAGCTTTGGAAATTGATTTTCTCCTTTGATGTTGTAGTGAACCCACCATGTCCTTTCACATTTTATTTTGAAATTGCAGCTTTAGAACCTTTAGGATATATTAAATCATAATGGAGATATAAAATCACTTTAGAACCTTTATTGAATATTTTTCCCTATCACTACTCCTTCAAATGATGATTTTGGCAGTGAAATTATTTATTTTCATGCTTTTGACCCTATGACCTAATGATGACACTATATGAACGAATGAGCTGAATGATGACATGATGACTATGACACCATTTCAAAAAGGGATGGCCTGACCATGCTGATGTCCATTGATCATAAAGGTGAAAGGAGTAGTGATGACCTACCTAACCTAACCAGTCACCAATTTTTTTATTGAAAACCTAGTTGAAACCATAAAAACTTGCAGTAGGACCCTATCAAAAAATTTGTAAGAGAATATTTGATCACTCGTGACTGACATAACTGACAGACACAAATAGGTCCAACTGAGGAATAACATACGCAAAAACTAGAGTTGATCTACTGATTAAGCCTTCCTTTGCTATAATCTAGATCTCCTTGTTGCTCCTTCCTCGAACCCTACCCGATCTTCCACATTGGAATCTCATACTCATCATCTCCCTAAGTCTAGTGTCGTTATAAATGTGAATTCATCCTCTAGTCTAGAAGACAAATCCTCGATATTTGATGAAGCAGTTGTCTACTTCCCCTTCTTTTCCTTCTTTCACTTAGGACATTGGCTCATATAATGACCAAGTTCACCATATCCAAAACACTTTACCTTCAATAGGTTCTTCTTATTCTTTTCTCCTTTCGAGTCTTGTCCCTAGTTGGGACCCTTCTTCACTTTCCCTTTACCCACAAGAGTGAAATTCTCTTGTTCCTCCTTCACCTTATGTCCCTTGCCACTATTGTTGGTAGTTCCTTTGACCAATTTTAGCCTCATCTTCTCCTGAGTGAAATCACTCCATAGGCGCTCCCATCTCAGAAGTGTGTCTCACCCAAAAATCACCTAGATGATTTTACGCCACTCCTTGTTAAACCCATTGAGTGTTTCACACTAACTCACCATTTTTGGCTTCTCTCCAACTTTTTCAAGTTCATCTCTGTTAGACTTAATCCTAGTGAGATAGGAGGTTACATCCTCACCCTTGTTCATCTTGACTGTCCTCATCTTCTCCTCGAGGATCATTTTCTGATTCTCTAACAGATCCTGGTACAAATTGACTATGGCATCCCACATCTCCTTCATTGTTCCCTTTTCCACAATATATGGAATAATGCGATCCATGATTTTATCAAGGATAATCTTCTTAACCTTGGAATTATCCCTCCTATACTCATGAAACTGGATGGAATTTTTTGGTACAATTATGGTTGTTGTAGAAAACTCCTTCAAACCATGCTCATCCAATAGAAACAACATCCTTCCCTTCCATATGCTAAAGTTGGAGGCCCCATCCAACCTATCTTGATATCTCAATCTTGTTGTGGACATCTCTAGAAAACTACAAAACTCAAATAAAATGGAGAAATTGATAAACTAGGTAAAAACCCTCATGTGATTTCTCTTCCAAGCCATGTGTTGATTTACTCTGAAAAACCCTTTTGTTGCAAACCCTCCTTTCAATGCAAACCCTTTGCACTATATATGTTCTACAAAATTTGATCTGCCTCCAGATTTCTTTTCTAACAACCTCACTGATTACTATTTCCCACTGAGACAACTCGCACTTCTTTCAGATCACTTCCCTGGATTGGAAATTGAATTGTTTCCTATGAAACATGCACTGGTTGAATGGCCTACACAGATCTCCTCTTTAGTGCTTTGATCTCCCTCTAATCTACACCAACTTCGCTCTAGAACTTCTCTAATCTAATCTGCTCTGATACCATGTGAAATTTCCACAAACTACAATAACCAAAAATTATTCTCCTAATTTATGCAGTTTATTTGTCTTTTGTTAATTATTAATGACAAAAATCAAATAACTCACACTGCAATTCTTCATAAATAAAAAAAAGTGTTGTGAGATATAAAATACTAGAACTTAGAAAATAATGCACACACAATAAAGTTTGACAACATTATTTTTGAGCAACTGTCCCTGGAAAAACCCCGAAGGGAAAACTAGTGCAGAAGATAAGGATTTTATTATTATCTTCAACAAAGAATTACAACTGCTTTCCATTTTAGCAAAGCTTTGATAATTTATTCATTTGAAAATAATCGGGAAAAACTTTTTCCCTCCAACAAATCGATTTGGCGTCTTCTTGGACACTTTCACTCCTCTAGCTACTTGCGCTATCTACTAAAAATGTGCATTGAAGCCTCCAGGAAATTCGAATAGCCTCTGGGACTCCTCCTTACAAGTATATTTGCATCCCTCTAACTCTTGAAGCTACTCGCACCTCCTTTTGGTAACTCTCTCAACAATTATAAGCGATATACTATTACTGCAACTCACACTAGGGAACTTGTTATATACACTAGCTGAATACGACCTCCCCGCTAGAAATTGTTGGCCTCCTTTCCTCACTCTAGAACACTAGAAACCTCCTGATAATTTCTTCACAAATTCTCACCATTGAATACCTCGCTATTGGTGTCTCCCTAACTTCAACTACACCCTTGCTGAATCACTAAAATTGGGTAAGTCGTCCTACTAATTTTTTTTGATATTGTGATATCCCCTAACTTGAGACTTTAATGTAAATTTTGTAGATATGTGTTGTTATAAATTGTAGAAAGAAAGGCTAAATTTCACTTGTGCCTTAGTCAAATTTAGTAATTCGATTTTCCACATCAGTAGGATGAATTGGATTGCATTTAACTTGTGTGACATGGCCTTGTCTACTAGTTGTGCATGTAGTGATTGCTAAAATTTAGCAATCTAGTTCAGTTATTTTCATTTTGACTCAATTAACTCAGATCGAGTCCCTTATTGAGTTATTTGAGGGTAAATTGTGTAATATAACTATTGTTAACTCAATGATCTCTCAGTTAAACTAGTCAATCAACTAAAAATAGCCCAGACATGCATGGAATTTGAATTGCCTAGATGAAGTGGAGGAAAAAGGCATATTGAAATTATCTATTGTATACTAGTTTTACAGGCTTGGCAATTAAGTAGGTAAATCATTCCTTAGGAATTACGCAAGGAAATATGATTAAGGTGGAGTATTGAATTGGCCAAGTGTTGGCTAGAGCAAGACAATTAGATGGAGAACAGGTTTACAGCGCATGGTGTGATTCAAGATCAAAGAAATACATTGTAATAGTTTCTCATTCTCATCTGATTAATGAAAAGTAGTAGAGTATTTTTTCCCAGTTGGGTTCCCCTGTAAAATCATTGTGTTCTTATGGTTTTAATGATTGCATGTCATTGCATGTATTTCTAAATCATGTTTTCCATTCCGCAAAATAGTAGATGAAATTTGTAATCTCTTGATTTCAGTTCGATTTCATTAGTAGTAGAAAATTTCTTGCAATTTCTACATGGTATCATAGTAGAAATCACACTAGAAACCAATCTATAGAGCCTCTCCTTCAAAGATTTTGATTTGCAGATTCAGTGAAGAAGTTTTTCTTCTATGTGGGAAAATGTCTTTCAACGGATTGAGATTGGAGCATGCCCTTGAGGGAACCTCGAATTTACTATCCTGAAAGGACAGGATGGAAGCAGTTCTCGATGATAATGGTGTGTTGGAGTACACCAAAATTGACATTCCAAAGCTAGTAGTATTAGATGCACAAAAATTATCCTAGAGGAAGAAGGATACCAAAAAAGAGAGAAGGATCATCCTGGAGGGTGTGAGAGACCACATAGTCTCGAATTTACATGGCAAGGAGACTCCCTTTTCTATGTGGAAGACCCTCATTGAGTTATTCAAAAATGGTAATGATGTCAATAAATTGGCATTAAGAGACAAGCTCAGAAACATCTGCATGCAGAAAAATGAAACCATTCCACATTACCTCTCTAGATTCACTCAGTGTTGAGATGAGCTTGGAGTAGTTGGAGAAAATATACCCTCTTCAGAGCTAGTGAGCCTAACCCTCCTAGTCCTTCCAAAATATTGGCACAACTACCAAGAATTTGTAAAGGGAAGGGACAAATGTGAAAATTGGGAGAGACTTTGGTCTGATTTAGTGTAGGAAGATATTTAGAGGAACATTAGAGATGGAGTAACATACAAATCTGAGGAGGAAGAGAATTTTTCCTTGGTTGGAAATGGAAAGAAGGTTAAGAGCAAGAAGGCCAAAAGCAAGCCAGATTCCATCCATAACAATGGCAAGAAGAAGGACCTAAGCAAGAAAAAATATTTTCACTGCCATGAATATGGGAACTATGCAACAAAGTGTCCACAAAAGAAATCTAATAAAAAGCCTTCAGGAGGAGCAAGAGGTGAAGCAATTGCCTCAAAATTTGAATTAAAATTCACCTTGATTGAATGCATGGAAAACAATGTAATGGGGAGTGTGTGGTATCTAGATTCAGGTGCCTCGTTCCACATGATAATATGCAACTATTTTTTCAATAGCCTATAGGAGAAGGATCTATAGATGCACATAGAACTTAGGGATGACGTGAGGTACAATACCAAAGGAATTGGAACTATAACCTTTAAGAGGGAGTCAAGCTCCTATCTTCATCTGAAAGATGTCATGTATGTGCCTAGGCTGAAGAAGAACCTGATTTCTATAGTTGTATTAGAGGATAGAGGCTATGATGTTGTTTTCAGTAAGGGAAAGAATTTTTGAGACATGTAGCTACTAGGCAAGTGAAATAGAATGGAATTCAAGTGAAGGATCTCTACAAATTTGAGGTGGAAGCTTGCACTGCACTAAGTAGAAGGCAGAAATGGTGCAAAGTCAAAATGTTGGAGAAATATGACATGGGCCCATGGGACACTTACACCATGGAGCCTCAAAAATCATGCAGAAAATTACCATCGATCTCCTGAAATGTACCCTTGACTGGCATGATGTCTGCAAGGGGTGCGCGTTGGGGAAATATGTCAAATCCACCTTCCAAGGCTGATATAGTAGAGCTAGAGAAACCTTGGAGTGAGTCCACTATGATGTATGTGGACCATTTTCTACAACCTTTGTAACAAAACACAGGTATTATGTGAATTTTGTTGATGAATTTTCAAGAAAATGTTGGATCTTCTTCATGCAGAAGAAGGATGAAGTTTTCTCAAAATTTGTTGAATTCAAAGCATTGGTTGAAAAGGATACTAATCCGAAATTGAAAGCCCTAAGAAAGTTATAATGGAGGAGAAATTGTTTCTATCACCTTCAAGGACTTTTGTGCCAAAGAGCGTATTAGAAGTGAACTGATAACACCCCATAACCCACAGCAAAATATGGTGGTTGAAAGGAAGAACATAAGCATAATGGGAGTAGAAAGATCCATGTTGCAAGATTAGGGGCTTCCATTACATCTATGGGCATAAGCATGCAACACCACATTTTATTTGTAGAACACGAGTCCTCATAGAATACTTGGCATGATCACACCCAAAGAAGCTTTCTCTAGGAGGAATCTAAATGTATCTCATTTTCAAATTTTTGTAGCGACTATGTATTGTCATGTCTCAAAGGATAGTAGGAATAAACTTGAGCCTACAACTAAGATGAGATACTTTATAGGATACATAGAGACACCACATAATTACTGGGTGTATTTTCCCTCACTGAGGGTGACAGTAGTGAGGCGAGATGTCAAATTTGATGAGGATAATACAATGAGATGCTATCTAGAGTGAGAGTGGAGTATCCCACCAAAGGAGGAGCTTCTACTTCCTAACGAGGATCCTAATGGAGACTTCAGGATGTTGTGGAGTAGCCACAAGTGGAAGAGCACATTGGAGGTCGAGTGGAGACACCCACTCAACTAGAATCTTCCAAAGAGGGGAGAAAGAGAATCAGAGAAGCTGACGGATTGGTACATGATGCATGGGACCATGTGGGAGATCCTACATCTCAGTGCGAGTAGAGGAGGTCACCAGACATGTACACTAGATATATGGCTCTCATGACAAAACTCATTGAGATAGAACCTTCTTCATTTGAGGAAGCAGTTTCTCAACCAATGTGGTTTGATGCCATGATGGAGGAGTGTGACTTCATCATCAAGAATAGTGTATGGGAGGTGGTGTTGAGGCCAGAAAACAAGTCAATGGTTGGTTCCATATGGATCTGCAAAGTGAAGCATATAACTGATGGGAGCATCGAGAAGTACAAGGCCAAATTTGTGGCCAAAGGCTTCCCTTAGGTAGAGGGAGTGGAGTATGAGGAAACATTTTCCCTAGTGGCGAGATATTCCTCGATCAGAACCATTATAGCATTGATTATGCAAATGGGGTGGAAGATCCATCAAATTGATGTGAAGACCGCCTTTCTCAATGGTTTTTTTGAGGAAGAAATTTACATATAGTAGCCAGAGTGATTTGAGACATATGACAGGGAGACACATGTGTGTAGACTTAGGATATCCATGTATGGTCTCAAGTAGGCACCTTGAGCATGATATACTTGGATAAACACATATCTCAGTGGATTGGGCCTTGCCAAAAGTGAAGCAGATGCCAATCTCTATCACATTGTGGTAGATGACAAGTTTCTTATCTTGGTATTGTATGTTGATGACTTGATACTTACAAGGGATGAGCAGTTGATCCACCCTTGCAAAGAGAACCTTGCAAGAGAATTTGAGATGAAATACATGGGCTTGAGGCATTACTTCATTAGGTTGGAAGTATGGCATGGTGATGGTGATTTGTTTGTGAATCATGGGAAGTATGCCTCTGAAATACTTCAAAGATTTCACATGGAGAACTGCAAGCGTATGAACACACCTCTAGCAACAAACTGGAGGAAGAAAGGTGCTTCTTCAGGAGAGGTAGTAGATGCCACTATATACAGACAACTTATGGGATCCTTGACATATTTGGTGAACATAAGGCTTGACATATTCTATGCAGTTAATCAACGGATTCAAGCCGTAGTGAAGCCTAACAAGTTGTATTGGAAGGCAAAAAAAAAGCATTTGTTGAGGTAACTCAGAGGCAAAAGCAATTATGGGTTATGGTACAAGGGGAAAGAGGGAGTGAAGCTCAAAGGCTTCATTGATGTGGATTGGGCAGGGAGTCCATCAGATAGGAAAAATACTTTAGGTGTTATCTTTAGTGTTGGGTCTACATCTATTTCCTAGTATAACATGAAATAGAGGTTTGTCGCACTCAGCTCAATAGAGGCTAAATACATGGCTACAAGCCAAGCAACATGTGAGGCCACATGGATGAGGAAAATACGTGTGGGTGTTTTCAGGCAGGAGATGGATCCAACAATGATTTATTGTGATAATTAGAGTTGTATTAAATTCTTAGAGAATCTAATATTTCATGATAGGTCCAATAACATTGATATCAACTACCATCACTTGTGGTATTGTGTGCAGAGTGTTGGAAATTGCAACAAGAATGTTGAAAATAACATCAAGAAAGATCCTGATTTAATTTTGTCCTTGAATTAAATTGGAATAAAGTTGTAATTCCACATCATGACAACTTGTATTAGCTAACTAAGTTAATTTGAATTATTTGGCTTAGTTAATTCGAGTTGAGGGTCTAACTAGAGTCATGTAGAATGTCTCCTACATTATAGGATCCTTGGTTGAGTTTATTTTGAGTTGTAATCAATTAATTTAGTCTAAGTGAGTTAAAGTCAGTTAAAATAGTTTCAACTAATGGATGAACTAGTGGGAGGTCTAGTAGTGTGGTGATGCGTGAAGTGCAGTGTGGTGTTGCCTGAAGTGCAATGTGGTGCTTCCTGAAGTACATTATGGCGCTGCCTGAAGTGAAGTGTGGTGTTGCCTGAAGTGATCAACTAGTAAAATAATGATTCACTTATAAATAACTCATGCATGTTAGATCTGAGAAAGACCCAGTTGAGATTGGATTTCAAGGGAAGTGTATTATCAGTTTTATATTTATCCAAATTGTATGTTGGGTTGTGTTATATTCTTTCCACGACTAGCCCACGTAGTTAACTAGGGGTTAGAGGAGGAGGGTCACATGGGGTTTGAGGTGTACCTGTAACCCCACTTTATGGGATCCGGGGCAGCTCCTCAGAAAATTTTGGTTTTGGACCCTATGTTAGGTTGGGCGGACCCACCTATGGTTTTGTGCATGATTTTCGCACATGTTTTTTGGACGTGATGGTGTTCGGTCCATGGTTTTAGATGCGATGGTTTTCAGTCCATGGTATTGGATGCTTCGGCATGTATAAATATGTATTGTAACATTGAAAGGAATATAATGAAAAATCAAGCTGGTAGTCTCGGTTTTAGGATCCAAGGGAGAATCTCTGTGTATATGTGTTTTATGTGTTATTCTCTCGCATTATTTATTTTCTGTGTTTTAGAATTCGTATGCAGGTAATTTCTGTACGGGGTTAAAACCTACATTTGGTATCAGATCAGTTTTGACTTCAAGGGGACGCCTCTGTTGCTGAGGGGTTTCGCTCGGGCCTGTGGTAGACCCTGTTCAGTGGGAGATCTGCGAGATTGATTCTAGTGGTGAAAGAAGATGGCAAGCAGTGGAAAGATAGAGATCAAGAAATTTAATGGTCAGAGTTTTGAGTTGTGGAAACTCAAAATGGAGGATCTGTTGGTGGATAAAGATCAGTGGATCGCGGTAGATCTGGGTACTAAACAAATGGGAGTGTCCCATGAAGAATGGAAGAAGTTGAATCGGAAGGCAAAGAGCACAATACGATTGTGTGTCTCAGATTCAGTATTGTTGAATGTATCAAGGGAAGCTACGGTAAAGGCTTTGTGGGACAAGTTAGGGACTTTGTACCAATCTAAGTCTCTGGTGAATAAACTGTTCCTACGGAAAAAGTTGTATAACCTGAGGATGAAAGATGGAGACTCGGTGACAGAGCATCTGAACACATTTAATACTATGGTAAGTTAGTTAGCATCTGTTGATATTAAAATTTCAGATGAAGATAAGTGCATCAGTTTGTTGTGTTCTCTACGAGATTTGTGGGATAGTCTAGTTATTGCAATAGGTAGCAATGCAACTGCCTTGCAGTTTGATGAAATAGTATCATCCTTGTTGACGGAGGAGATGAGATGGAAAAATATGGAGAGCCAGAATGGTGATGCCTTGTCTGTACGAGGACGGTCCCAGAACAGAAACAAAAATAAGTCATCGAGTGGGAGATCTAAATCTCCGGGAAAACCTATAAAGGTGGTGTGCTGGAAATGCGGAAAGGAAGGGCACCACAAAGGGACTATAAATCTAAAGCTCCTGATAAAGGAAAGGGATCTGATGATGCTACTTCTGTAGAGGCGAAAACCACCTCAAATGAAGGTAGGGATGTGTACTTAGCTTCTTCAAGTACACATGTAAATCATGAGGCATGGTTGATTGACTCAGGTGCATCCTTTCACTTCACTCCCCATAGAGAGTGGTTCTGCAAGTATGAGAAATATGATGGTGGTGATGTCTTCTTAGGGGATGATAGGAAGGCTAGAATCGTTGGTCACGGAAAAGTAAAGTTGAAGTTGCAGGATGGAAGGGTTAGAACACTTCCGGGTGTTCTACATATTCCTGCATTAACCATAAATCTAATTTCTATAAGCAAGCTGGATGATGCAAGTGTAAAAATAGTGTTCAAGAAGGATACCTGCAAGATGGTTCAAGGAGCACTGGTATTGATGCGGGGAGTTTGAATTGGAACTCTGTACAAGTTGCAAGGTAGCACTGTTGTTGATGGGTGCAACAGTTTTGTGGTTCCTGAAAGTGGAGCAGAAAAGCTAGTGGTCTCTGGAGAGAAGACCTTGTTGTGGCATCAAAGGATTGGACATATTGGAGAGAAGGGCCTTCGAATACTTCATGGTAAAGGTATGGTAGAAGGTATGAGTAATAGCTCTCTGGATTTTGATTTCTGTGAAAATTGTGTATATGGGAAGCGGAATCAAGTGAGTTTCCCCTTTGGTGGTAAGAAGGTGAAACAGATATTAGATCTTGTACATAGTGATGTGTTTGGACCTATGAAGGTTCCATCACTGGGTAAGTTTGTGTACTAAGTATCATTTATAGACGACTTCTCAAGGAATACATGGATATATTTCCTTAAGAAGAAATCTGAAGTCTTTGACAGGTTTAAAGAATTTAATACTCTGGTGGAAAACCAGACAGAGAAGAAGATAAAGGTGCTGAGGATAGATAACGATGGAGAGTTTTGCAGCAAGGAATTTGAAGAATTCTGTAAGAAGTGTGGTATAGCACGATAGAAGACTACTCCATATACACCTCAGCAAAATGGAGTTGTGGAAAGAATGAATAATACGTTGATGGAAAGGGCAAGAAGCATGCTCAGTGGTGTCGGGTTAGGATAGGAATTCTGGGCAGAGGCAGTGGATACTGCATGTTACCTAGTCAACAGGTCACCTTCATCAACGTTGGAGGATAAGACTCCACAAGAGTTATGGACTAGTAAGAAACCCTCTCTTTCACATCTGAGGGTATTTGGATGTGATGCATATGTACATGTTCCAAAGGAGAAAAGAACCAAGTTGGATAGTAAATCTGAAAAGTGCATCTTTATTGGGTATAAGGATGGTTTAAAGGGTTATAATCTTTGGAACCCAGTAATAAGGAAGGTTGTGTACAGCTGAGATGTGGTGTTCAGAGAGGTGAAAGATGTCATTAAACATGAAGTCCAACCAAAGGAAGCTGAGAAGATAGAGTTTGAGCTACAGGAGGAAGAATCAGACTCTATAACAGAGGAGGAATCAGAAGATGAAGAGCCACAAACTCCAGCTGTGAGAAGATTAGTTCGTGAAAGAAGGCAGCTAGAAAGGTATATTCCATATGCTTTCTGTTCATAGTTTTGCTTTGTCTATTACTGATGATGATCCCAAAACTGTGAAGGAATCAGTGGATTCAGAGGATGGAAAACTCTGGAAAGAGGCCATGGTTGATGAAATGGCATCTTTGCACAAAAATGAGGCTTGGAATCTGGTGGAGTTGTCAGCTGGAAGGAAACCCATTGGCAACCAATGGGTGTTCAAGAAGAAGACAAATGCAGAAGGAAAGGAGGAGAAATACAAATCTCGGTTGGTAGCAAAAGGTTATTCCCAGGTGTTGGGAATTGATTTTAGTGATATTTTTTCTCCTGTTGCCAAGGTAACTTCTATTAGATTACTTTTATCGCTTGTTGTTGCTTTTGATTTTGAGGTAGAACAGATGGATGTGAAGACAACATTTCTTCATGGGGATCTGGAAGAGGAAATCTACATGAAGCAACCTGAAGGCTTTGCGGTGAAGGGTAAGAAAGAAATGGTATGCAAGTTAAAGAAGTCTCTGTATGGGTTAAAAAAGTCACCAAGGATGTGGTATCAGAAATTTGATACATTTATACGGGGACTTGGCTTCACCAGAAGCAAAGCAAATCACTGTGTGTATTTTAAATTAATTGGTAACCGTGTTATTTATCTGGTCTTGTATGTGGATGATATGTTGCTAGTTGGAAATGACAAAGAAATTATCCAGGATTTGAAGACCCAATTATCCTCCAAATTCGACATGAAAGATCTTGGTGCTGCAAACTATATTTTGGGCATGGAAATTAAAAGAGATCGGGCAAAGAGGAAGCTCTGGTTAAACCAGAGGAAGTATGTCGAGACAATACTGCAGAGGTTTAATATGCAAGATAGTAAACTAGTGAAGGTTCCTATTCCTGTAGGTGTGAGGTTATCTGCTGAACAATGTCCCAAGACACAAGAAGAGGAAGACATGTCATGTGTTCCATATGCAAGTGCAGTCGGTAGCCTGATGTATGCAATGGTCTGTACTAGACCAAACATTGCACATGAACTGGGAGTATTGAGTAGGTTTATGTCAAAACCTGGGAAGGAGCACTGGACAACAGTGAAGCGGGTTTTCAGGTATTTGCGTGGCACTAGTGATTATGGTTTGTGCTACCAAGGAAGACTAGGATTGGACAAAATGTTGGATATTCGTGGCTTTGTTGATGCTGACTGAGCAGGAGATCTGGATTAGAGAAGATCTATAAGTGGGTATGTGTTTAACCTATTTTGAGGTGCCGTCAGTTGGATGAGTAAGAAACAATCTGTAGTGGCACTATCAACTACAGAGGCAGAATACATGGCAGCCACTCATGCAAGCAAGGAAGCAGTTTGGTTGCAAAGATTGTGTTCAAGTATGGGGTTAGTACAGGAAGCTATAAGGATACACTGTGATAGCCAAAGTGCAATTTTCTTGGCAAAGAACCCTGCATATCATTCAAAGATAAAGCACATTGATGTTCAGTATCATTTTGTGAGGGATATGATAGAAGACAAAAAGGTGTTGCTAGTAAAGGTGGACACTTTGAAGAATACTGCAGATGCATTGACAAAATCTGTGAGCTCTGAGAAGTTCTCTTGGTGTAGAGAGACAATGGGTGTTTTAGGGCTGGAAAAATGACTAAGCTCTCTTGTGGCCCCTTCTAGAAAGAAAACAACAAGTGGGAGAATGTTGGGTTGTGTTATATTCTTTCCACGACTAGCCCACATAGTTAACCAGGGGTTAGAGGGGGAGGGTCACATGGGGTTTGAGGTGTACCCATAACCCCATTTTATGGGGTCTGGGGTAGTGCCCCGGAAAATTTTGGTTTTGGACCCTATGTTAGGTTGGGCAGACCCACCTATGGTTTTGTGCATGATTTTCACACATGTTTTTTGGATGCGATGGTTTTCGGTCCATGGTATTGGATGCTTCAGCATGTATAAATATGTAGTGTAACATTGAAAGGAACATAATGAAAAATCAAGTTGGTAGTCCCGGTTTTGGGATCTAGGGGAAAATATCTGTGTATATGTGTTTTATGTGTTATTCTCTCACATTTTTTATTTTCTGTGTTGTAGAATTCGTATGCAGGTAATTTCTGTACGGGGTTAAAACCTACATTGTACAGATAGTGCATTCAGTCATAGGAATATCCTAAAGGAACTACACAATCCAATGGAGGAAAATTCCTATTAAATATGGGCCTAATTCATCATTGAACAACACAATGAAATAAGAGCTTGGAGGCTTGGAAATTTTCTAAGTATTGGCCAAAGGTAGTCAGTCAGGCAAAGGATAGAAAATAATTGTACAGGTTGAGATCATGGTTGAGCAAATCATATTGTATTCATTCAAGGCCTACCTAGGAAGTACTGAGACAGATAGAGATAGTGCATAGGTTGCTCGGGATTGAGAAAAGCATTGTAATCTTCTCATATTTTTTGACTAATGCAATATGCAGATAGCAGGGGCTTTTAGTTTTGGCTTTCCCCAGGAAATCATTGTCTAATGTGTTGATTGAACTCTTTCTCTTGTATGCTTCATGATTTTGCGATCGTTTAATTGTTTCCACTAATGAGTAGAGTATATTCAAGTTTATTGTTTTAGCATATTACAATTAGCAGTTTGAATCTACAAGGAATTTGTACATGGTATCAAAGCGATATTTGTAGAAATTTCTACATGGAATCAAAACTAGATTTGTAGAAATTTCTACATGGTATTAGAGCTAGATTTGTAGAAATTTCTACATGGTATCAAAGTTTTATTTGTAGAAATTTCTACATGGTATCAGAGCTGAAATCATGATAGACGAGAAGAATTCAAAATTGTCCTTGCAGACACAGGAAGTGTGAATTTCCCAGTTGTAGTATGCAGTTGCAATTCCAACCAGGAGATTCCCAGCACAGAGCTTTGCAGTCTAGTTTCTAGTGCCGGAGGACAGTGCAAGTTGCTAGGAGGGAGCAAAGATATTTCCCATAGAGAGATTGAGACTCAGAGGGAGTCTAGTTTCAGAGAGAGTAGCCCTATGGAAGTTAGTACTTCAGGATCTGGGGAGATCATACTCATTATTGCAGTAGTAGCAACAAAAATATGAGTAGATCAAATTTAGCTCATGCATGCAAAGCCTTAAGGAGAAAGGAAAAGGTTAGAGACTTGGTGGTTGAGAGGGATCATGAATCACCTCTCAACATGTAACCTCCAAAGCAGCCTATTAACAAGGTTAATCCTCTCTATGGACAAAGACGATCCCTCTAGCCCAATGAGTGGGTCTAGCATATGAAAGGACAATCAACTAGACATCTTCCTAGATTATGATTGAAAAATAGAACAAGAAAGAAGGCCTACCTTGCTCCGATGCTAATTAGATTTCCTTTGTTGAGATCCTCGAACTTCTTGTGTCACAGCCTTGTTCCTGCTTCTTTCAATGCTTATGTACTTGCACAAACAACCAAGAGACAACAAAGCATGCCAAAACCAATAGAAAATCCAATAATAATATACTTAATTGATCAAGGAATGCCAAACAAAGACATACATGAACATATATATTGGGAAGATGAACCAGTAGTTGTATTATTATTTAAAGAATAAAGGGGAAGCTTACAACCATAGCCTTGATGTTGAAAGATGCTCCTTGAGTGGTAATCCAAGTCCAAGCCAAGAAAATATCCAACGCTCATTCTCCAAGTCTAATGAATATCCTCTAAGCACAAGCTTAGCATAGGGGCGCAAATGGACATAGATCAACCTAGCCTCTAACCTAACCAACCATTTGGGAATGGGGGAGGATGAATTTATAGACTGGGAAAGGGAGTTAGGACTTCTCCAAAGATAGGATTAGGCCCACATCTCAAGGAGGTAAACCATATGGATAAGACAAAGAGGTCAAGTCAGGAGGATTCGACCTCATCTATGTGAAACCACCTCCAGCTCGCCGCTTTAGAAGCTTCTAGATCATGAAGTTTCTCATATCCTTTGGGAAAATTACCTTTTTGGGATCATCGTGGGTATGCAAGGGAACATAGCGATGTTATAGCGGGTAAAACACTGTGCAATAGGTGATCATCGCGGTTTTAACCTTCATAAGAGCGATGACCCTCATTTAGGGTTTTAAGAGCTATTTCTTCATGGAAAGCTCAAGACATTTCCCAAGCAAAGTTAAAGGAGGGATATGAGCTGTATACATGGATGAGTATATTGTATAATGGTCATTTTTTGAGCACTTGAAGGTATGTCACACGGAAGTGCAGGAGGCGTGACAAAATATTGTGTAACAAATACCCCCTAAAGCATGAAGGCAGAACGAGGAGTGATGGTTGATATGCTTTACGAGCTCTTGCAAGGACGAGGACACGCACTGTTAGGAGACCTGTAAATCAAGTACGTATATACATATACATATCTAAGATCAAGACATGAATCCACGGCATGGACGCAACCATCCAGATGATGAAGAATATATGAAAAGATCCATTGTATGGGCACAACCATCTAGATAACAAGGATCATCATAAATATAAAGTCCCACAGTATGGTCACAACCATCTGTATAGTAGAAACATCTGTACAATCATGAATGACATATAAATCCATGCAACCTGAGTCATAATAGACAAAACCTAGGGTCTTGGGCTCCATACCAACCCAATCAATGTACGAATCCTAACATGCGAATAAATGTGTTGAAGTCGAACATGCTAGAAAAACCCCTGATTACTGGCGAATGATGTGGACCGTTAACAAGTACGAGAGAAACCACCAATAATGATAATGGATCTCAAGGTACAACAATACAATCTGTGAATGTGATAATGAAGTTGAAGTCCAACACTTGTGGAATCACCTGATCGAAAGCCAATGATGAATACCTGTTGTCGAATGTGAAGAACTTGCCATTAAGGCATGCAAGCCCTAAGGTATTAAAGGGGAGTTTCTAGGTCATCTTCCTGGATAATGAGCTGAAGTTGACAAGAAGTGACCCGTCGAAGGAGGGAAATGATGAGTCCCCCATCATTGACATGAAACAAGAAATAAAGTGGAATTACATTTAGGAGTGTAGCAATGACTCAAACAATGTATAGGTAAATAACTGCACATTGGACTTCTCTTGAAAATATTGGAAACATGACTCCAAAGTGTGGCAGCATCTGACTCAACATGGGACTAAAGGTCATGATGACAGATTGGAATAGTCAAATGAGAGGCAAGATGGATCACCCAAACCCCCAGAGTACAAGTGACTGAGTGATGATATCCCAAACCTGACACGAGAGAAGAAGAGTGTCATGTTCAAGAGAGACATGTTGCCTATAAAAAGGATGTCTCATCTTCATTTTCCCTCACTATTTCTAGTGAGTACCCCAATTATTTTTATCAGAAGCTTGAAGGGGATAGCATATGCTTGTTATGTAATTTCATTCTTCAAATGAATCCATCCTAGTAAGTTTTATGAGCCCTAGGAAGGAGAAGCTCGGCCTCGTCATGGTGACGAGTCTTTCGTTGAAAAATTTTAACTAGCCCGATGTAAGAATAACTCGATATATTTTTCATGTTTAGAGAGTTTGAAAAAGAAATGGAAAAGAAAACTCCATCATGTCCCTTTTTGTAATTTGTCCCTCGAACCCGAAAAGGTAGAAAACAATATCTGAGGGAACCTCTTGACCATGTTAACCAAGATGTACCTTTTTCGTAAATAGTTAGTTGCAGCTCGAAAAAGGGGTAAATGTATACTAAGGTGACGTTGATTCATTTACTTTAACAAGTTCGAAAAGACAAGTACTCAACAATATTTTCATATTTTTTGGAGTCTGAAAAGAGCTGAAAGAGGACTCCTCTTGGAGTAAACGAGTGGTATAAAAGGATAGCAACTGGTTCCGGTCATGATGGAACTACTCAAAACATGTAATGGTCAAGAGGATGGCTAATAAGACCACTCACCGCAGATGTTCCTTGGGCAAGGGTAAAACAAACAAGTGAAAGCATATGATCGACCAAAGAGATGGTGACACTGGAATGAAAGAACCAAGGCTCATCTAACAAAAATCAGCTGATAAAAACAACAATCACAAGATGTAAAGTGTGAATGGTTTCATTTTTACACAAGCTTGAAACAGAGATAAAATATGCTTGGATTTGGTTTCATTTTTACACAAGCTTGAAACAGAGACAAAATATGCTTGGATTTGGTTTCATTTTTACACAAGCTTGAAATGGAAACAAACTTGAAACAAAGGTAAACTATGCTTGAGATAAGTTTGCATGCCCCTAGCATAATGACTCAATTAGAGGCACATGGCCTGAAAGCTTCATTTCATTCAGCTAAGTGGATGGAATGAAGATTCACTTACGAGATCAAGTGAAAGACTCAATTGGGATTTTACGAGATCTAATCAAAGACTCGAATTGGAAAGGGGTTCGTTTCATTTTTCAATGAGCTTGACACAAGAAAAGAACCATGCTCATGACACTTATTTCATTTTTGAATGAGGTTGACATATCAAAAGAACTATCCTCATGGAACCTATTTCATTTTTTAATGAGGTTGACATAGTAAAAGAACTATCCTCATAATCCTTTGTTTCATTTTTTAAGGAGCTCGACATAATACAAGGAACTTTGATCCATCCCTTGTTTCATTTTTTGAGGAGCTTGACACAAGACAAGGAACTTTGCTCCAAGATCCTTATGATCACAGACCAAAAGAGTCCATGGCTTCCAAGAGATTCTCATCAGATGGGAGAGAAATTCTCTGGAAGGGATACATGTCCAGGGATCCAAATGAAAAATCGGGCTCTAATGCCCCCAATACATGATGTACTATATCACCTACTAGATCATCAGTAGATGCGGGCATGGAACAGGTGGCCATGTAATTAATTTGTGGTGAGGGTGATACCACTTGCATATGAGAACTATTTAGGGATGATGGTTGAGTGGGAGTTTATTCAAGACCAATGAATGTAAGTTGATCAATGATCACAATGTTTCCATTATGTGGGAAACACATCACTTGAAAGAGGGAAGAAATAAGAGCTCCCATGACATAAACATAGTCATGGCCAAGGAGTAGATTAAAACCCAATGGGCCTTGGATAACCATCACTTCTATATAGACAGTCTTTCCTCACAAAGTAATAGGAAACTTAGGAAGGATCCCTAACAGCTGACTAGTTCCTCTGTTAAAAGCTAACAGATCTGGGTAACGGGGACAAGCCGAGGAGAACCTAAAGCTTGCCAAGCAGTTGAGGACAGGATAATAACGGATGTGCCCTCGTCTATGACTATGCTTGGTACGACCATATGGTAAGCCTGTACTGTAATCTAGAAAGGCACATAAGATGGAAGACAATATCCTTCCGGTCGACTCCAATCAAAAGAAGTAACCAAAATACTTGGAGGGGGTGTCGTAGGAACAGCAAAGCTACCCCCTTTCTCTATGGGAACAAGATAGATACTCTCATGCACCTCAGGAACAGGAGGATTTCCCTCCAGTTCATTCGAAATTGAAGAAATAAGAAGAACCTGAGCGATATGAGGTTCACTCTCTACCGGAAAGGTATGGTTAACTGAAGGTGGGGTCAAGTCTATCGGTTTCCCAATCAATGGTTGGTCGAGAACGGACTCACGAGACTCACTTTCAGAGAGAATGGGATTGACCAAAGATGAATTTTGATCAATCGCTAGATCAAATAATAAAGTATCAAGGGAAATATTTTGATAGGCAGTCGGAAGACAAGGCTGGGAAGTTGTAAGGTTTTCCACGTCTTTGGAAGCTTCATCCATAAGAGGACAAAGGTGAATGGGATGATTACCTTCACAGAACTTACAAGGAAATTTGACTTTTCCCTTTTTTCCATGACCTTTACTAGTTAAATGTTTATCACCAGCATGATTGCCAGAGGCTATTGACAAAGGTCGATGTGAACCTGAAGACCACACTTTTAAGACCTTGGGAATACCAAGACAATTCCGAAGAAGGTGGTCACCCTTACATAACATGCAAGGGAATTTTACTTTCCGAGGCTGGTTGGAAGATTTTTCTTCATTAGTTGCATCCATAGCAATGGCTGCTTGGTTGCCCCCTTGCTTATTTTGATTCTTCTTCTTCATCCTCTTCTTCTTCTTCTTAGCTTCCTGGTTACTAGAATCCAGACTTTCACCAGGCGAAGAGGAAGAACGAGGTGAATAAATAGGTGAAGAAGCCAAGGGGTCAACTTTAGGATCAACATGAGGTTGATGTTGTTCAGGTGGAGGAGAACTTGGTTGAAAATAAGTTGGGTCACTCGGAACCACTGTGGTAAAAAAAAACCAAACTAGAAGACCAATGGTTAATCTAGGAAGGGACAACGTTTCCATATAAGGAGCACCAGTATTTCCGAAAGAAGGAAAAGGACTAGGATTCCTGTCAGAGGGGTTTCCTTGATTGGTAGACTCAGGAAATGTTTCCATTGGTATAAATCTAAGATATATTAAGGATTATTTCCACAGGAAGGATGTTGTTTCACGGTCAATTGATTTTTAGAATTTGAAACAAAAACTTTTCCTTTTAATGTTTTAAGAGTCGAGAAAAGAATGAAAAGGTGACTCTAGTCACTTTTGTTAGTTTAACGAGCCTGAAAGGACAAGTTGCTCAATGATCTTTTCAAATTTAAAGAGTTAGAAAAGATCAAAATGACTACTCATGTGAATCTAGGTAAAAGGAATACCAAGTAACTGTGAACTACAATATACACCTCAGTAAATAAATTTCCCAAGGACTTGACGTACATGCAGGTAATATCCCCAAATTCTGTGTTCGGTGTATCACATTTATAGGGCAGCAGACTTGGCTTCCTACAAGTAAAGGTTTGCAACCTATGAGGGTCTCCCTTTATATACACGATGGTACGAGGAGCACAAGTCCGTGCTAGCACTATCTAATGCAAGAGCAAATGACAACTGATAAGTTTTAAAGATGTCGGAACATGTCTCTAGCCTTTACCACTAAGTATGAGGTGTTAACGTTTCAAATGTTCCTTAGATTAATTGATAGATTTTAGATTTGATCTTGAAATTATGTTTTCAAGGCTCAAAACGATGTCACCTGAACACATATGATGCAACTACATGAGAAAAATAAAACTTTTGTTTCTATGAAAGCTATACTCACCAAGGGAAGAAATTCCAATCAATAATACATCAAACAAAATGCATCATGCAAAATTCCTTCCACTAACTTTCATTTTCATCTTCCAAATGAAAAATGTGAAAACGAAAACTAATCTTTCATTTCACTATATGCAATGCCAAAAGTAAAAATGATTTCCACTTTTCACTATCCTAAATGCAACTTTTCCAAAAGCAAAACGATTCTGACTTTACAAAGATGCACTTATATGAATTATGGTTTTCTTTTCGTTTTGAACAATTTGATGCACCTAATACAATTTTTAGCTTTCAATAATCGAAAAATGTGATATATTCTCAATGATGAATCTCAAAAAATAACTTCTCAATGCAACTAATCTAATGCATTTTCACGAAAAGTAAATTTCGAAATACAAGCTAAAACAGATGCAAAACAATGTTTTCAATGATTTCTATAGAAAACAACACTCAATCAATTAGCAAAACAAACATCTCAATGACACCAACAAGAAACATGAAATGACCAATGACTAGAAACCCTAGAATTCAGTCAGATTTCACTTTGAAGCCAACGAGACAAATTTTGCAAATTAATTAAAGAATTAAATCAAAACATTGACAAATCCAAGCATGCAGGATAGGAAAAGACCTTAGGGGCCAAGACACACTAGATTCTTAGGAAGAAACCTCAAAAATTCTAACATTCAATGATCATCTCTACTTTATATACCCAAACCCACGATTATCACTACTTTGCATAGGAAAACCTATGATGGCATCACTACTTTGTATAGCAAAATTAGTGATGATTTCAACACAACCAAAAAATGAATTTTTTTTTTTTTTCATCGTGACCGTAAAGGTAAAAACCATGATCATCGTGACTATAAAGGTAAAAACTGTGATGCCATCACGAATGTAAAGGGTAAACCTGCAATGGGCAAGGAATATGGGAAAAAACTAAAAAGATTCCTAGAAACAATCCAGAATTAGCACTCTAAGGTAGTAATCAGTGATGGTATAAACCCAGACTGATGCAAAGAAGCCAAAAAATCGACGGTTGGTCAAACTAGTCAAAAGATCAAGGTGAAGGATTGATGGAAAGGGTCATATGCTCCCCAGCGGAGACACCATTTTGTTGACAAGGTTAATCCTCTTTGCGGACAGAGACAATCCATCTATCCCAATGAGTGGGTCTAGCAACTAAAAGGACAATCAAATAGACATCTTCCTAGATTATGATTGAAAAATAGAACAAGAGAGAAGGCCTACTTTGCTCTGATGCTAATCCGATTTCCTTTGTTGAGATCCTTGAACCGCTTTTGTCACGGCCTTGTTCCTGCTTCTTTCAATTCTTATGTACCTGCACAAATGACCAAGAGACAACAAAGCATGCTAAACCCAATAGTAAATCCAATAATAATCTATTTAACTAATCAAGGAATGCCAAACAAATACATACATGAACACATTTATTGGGAATATGAACCAGAAATTGTATTATTATTTAGATAATAAATGGGAATCTTACAACCATAACCTTGAGGTTGAAAGGCTCTCCTTGAGTGGTAATCCAAGTCCAAGCCAAGAAACTCTCCAACACTCCTTCTCCAAGTCTAATGAATAACCTCTAAGAACAAGCTCAACATAGGGGTGCAAATGGACATAGATCAACCCAGCCTCTAACTTGACCAACCATTTGGGAATCAGAGAGGATGAATTTATAGACTGGGAAAGGGAGTTAGGACTTCTCCAAAGATAGGATTAGGCCCACGTCTCAAGGAGGTATCTCATATGTATAAGACAAAGAGTTCAATTTAGGAGGATTCAACCTCATCTATGCGAAACCACCTCCAGCTCATCGCTCTGGAAGCTTCTAGATCATGAAGCTTCTCATCTCCTTTTGGAAAATTACCTTTTTGGGATCATCGTGGGTATGCAAGTGAACAGAGCGATGTCATTGTGGGTAAAACACTTTGCAACATGCAATCATCACAGTTTTAACCTTCATAAGAGTGATGACCCTCATTTTAGGGTTTTAAGAGCTATTTCTTCACGGAAAGCTCAAGACATTTTCCAAGAAAAGTTAAAGGAGGGATCTAATTTGTACACATGGGTGAGCATACTGTATAATGGTCATGTTTCAGGCACTTCAGGGTATGTCACATGGAAGTGCAGGAGGCGTGACAAAATTTTGTGTACCACAGCCTCAACAAGTTGTGGATCAACCACAATTGGAGAAGAAGAGAGGAGGCTGAGTGGAGACATACACTCAAGCAGAGACATCCAATGGGGGGAAATTTCGAGTTAAGTGGGTAGAGGGATCTCATGCAACCATACCTATAGGTGTGAGGTGGGGCAATATGAAACCTTAGTCCAAGAGTTCCAAAAATTGGGCAAGGTCCATTAAGGTGTATTTGTCTCATGGATCATTACCTTGCTACGGGGTCCCATAATATTCAGTTGCAGGAGGATCAATGTCAGTTAGATATTGAGGAGTTCAGAGTAGTTTTGACATCATAGCAGGAGGCTCAGTAGCGGATTCAACAACAACATAGTTTTTCCCAGTAGACAGTTGGAGACACAATTGATTCAATTTATTTTATTTTGTTTGGATGCTTTTTGGTTGCAAATGTTGTAGTAGCAACAAAAAAATGACAAGATTTGCATGCAAAACATTCCAAAGGTACTGAATTGGTATAGTTGTGAGTTCCTTTCTTGTTAAGAGGGAGCGTTGAAAATTGAAACAAGAAATGTTGAAAGTAACATATATAAAAAATCATGAATTAATTTTGTCCTCAAATTAAATTGGGAATAAAATTGTAACTCCACATGACATGACAACTTGTATTAGTTAAAAAAGCTAAATTGATTTAGCTAGTTAATTCAAATTGAGGGTCTAACTAGAGTCATGTAGAGTGTCTCCTACATATAGGAGCCCTGATTGAGTTTATTTTGAGTTGTAATTAATTAATTCAATCTAATTGAGTTAAATTTAGTTAAAATAGTTCTAATTGATGGAGGAAGTAGTGGGAGGTCTAGTAGTGTGGTGTTTCCTGAAGTGCAGTGTGATGATCCCAAAAGCACAGTGTGGTGCTGCCTGAAGTGCAATGTGGCGCTGCCTAAAATACAGTGTGGTGTTGCCTGAAGTACAGTGTGGCGTTTCCTGAAGTGCAATTTGGTGCTACCTGGAGTGATAGACCAATAAAATGATGATTCACTCATAAATAACTCATGCATGTCAAATCTTAGAAAGACCCAGTTGAGATTGGATTTCAAGGGAAGTGTACTATCAGTTGTATAATTATCCAAAAATTACAGATGGTGCATGCAGTCAGAGGAAGAGCCTAAAGGAACTGTGCAATCCAATGGATGAAAATTCTTATTAAATAGGGATCTAATTCCTCATTGAACAACACAAGGAAATATGAGGTTGGAGGCTTGGAAATTTGGCTAAGTATTGACCAAAGGAAATTAGTCAGGCAAAGGATAGAAATACTTGTGCAGGTTGAGCTCAAGGTTGAGCAGAGCATATTGTATTCATCCAAGGCTTGCCTAGGAAGAAGTGAGATAGATAGAGATAGTGCAGAGGTTGCTCGGGCTTAAGCAAAGCATTGTAATCTTCTCATATTTTATGACTAATGCAATATACTGATAGCAGGGTTTTTTAGTTGTGGTTTTCCCCAGGAAATAATTGTGTAATGTGTTGATTGAATTGTTTCTCTTGTATGCTTCATGATTTCGTAATCGTTTAATTGTTTACGCTGATGAGTAGAGTAGATTCAAGTCTATTGTTTTAGCATATTACAATTAGCAGTTTGAATCTACAAGGAATTTCTACACACGGGAGAATCATGATACTACAGTACATTCCAACTGAGGAGTAGGATGCAAATATCTTAACAAATGCATTGTTAAGAGATAAATTTGAATTCCACAAGTGCATGATAAGGGTGGTGCAAAATCCCTTTCTTGCTAAGAGGGAGTGTTAGAAATTGTAGCAAGAAAGGCTAAATTTGATTTGTGCCTTAGTCAAATTTATTAATTCAATTTTCCACATCAGCGGGATGAATTGGATTCTAGTTAGCTTGTGTGACATGGCCTTGTATACTAGTTAGTTCAATAAATTCGAGTTACAGGCTTCTATTAGAGTTGTGCATGTAGTGATTGCTAAAATTTAGCAATCTAGTTTAGTTATTTTTAGTTTGACTCAGTTAACTGAGATCAAGTCGCTTGTTGAGTTAGTTGAAGGTCAATTAAGTAGTATAAATGTTGTTAACTCAATGATATCTCAGTTAAACTAGTCAATCAACTAAAAATAACCTAGGCATGCATGGAATTTGAATTCCCTAACTGGAGTGGAGGAAAAAGGCACATTTAAATTATCAATTGTATAGTGGTTGAGTGTACAGGCTTGGAAGTTAAGAAGGTGAATCATTCCTTGGGAATTGCGTAAGGAAATAGTAGGAAATTCCTATCTTTTAGGAGCTAATTTCCTCAAGGATTGTACAAGGAAATAGGAGCAAGTTGGAGCCTTGAATTGGCAAGTGTTGGCCAGAGTAGGATAGTTAGCAAGAGAACAAGTTTACAGTACAAGGTGTGCTTCAAGATCAAAGCAAGACATTGTAATAGTTTCTCATTCTCATATCATTAATGAAAAGCAGGAGAGGGCTTTTTCATAGTTGAGTTCCCTTCTAAAATTATTGGTTTCTTGTGGTTTTAATGGTTGCATGCCATTGCATGTGTTTCTAAATTGTATTTTCCATTACGTAAAATAGTAGAGGAAATTTGTAATCTCTTGATTTTAGTTCGATTTCATTAGTAGTAGCAAATTTCTTCAAGTCTGAAAGACAATTGAAGAATTTAATTATCAGTAATTTATTATTGATAATGGCTGATTATAAATCTATAATTATGATGTTTTCTTTTTTTTAATAAATAAAGAAGTTTGGAAATTTAATTTTGGAGAACATGTGGTTGAAAGAGATGAGGTTGCAAAATGATTGGTGAATATTAATTACTCATCAATAGGTCCTAGGCATCTAATGATCTGGATTTAAGCAGGAATGCAACAAATTACAAAGATAACCATAAGCACAGAGATGCAGGTGAAATAATACTTCATTTCATTAATGTAAAATACTGAAATATGCTTACAAACAACAATGGAAATAAACCAGCTAGGGCGATGGTATCTTATCTCGGAGAAGAGATTGTTGGGTGTGGAACCTGATTATCTTCTGTATTCAAAGGTATTGCCGCATTGGACCCCAGTTCATAATGGGGCGGCAATGCCACCTGTAAAATATTCGTTGCAAGGGGGGCAGCCGCAGCCTTTAGGAGCCCCCCCTAGCAGGGGGATCAGGGCAGCGCCCCTGAAGCTAAGAATAGATGTAAAATTGCCTTGTAAAATGTTGTAATTTCGTAAATCTGGGCCGTTCATTAGGCGGAGATCTGACGGTAGAAGTTATGTTTAATTTAGGGTTTTTTTACCCTAGAAGGCAACCCCTCATTATATATGAGGGAATTGTATTGCATCTACGTATATATGTATTCTGAGTGAGGAAGAGAGAGGAGATTGAGAGCGAAGAGGGAATTACATTGGATTTGCTATAGGTTGTATCTCTTCAGTTTGCTAGATAATATAAAAAGAAGGACTGGCTATTTTTCATGGACGTAGCCCAAACTGGGTGAACCACGTATATCTCTGTCTCTCTTGTTTTATGTGTTTTCTGTTTATCTTTTTGCAATATTTTATGTGTTCCATTGCTCTGTAATATATGATTCTCTAACAGAGATGTGGCGGCTACATGCCTCTAAACTGTGTTACAATGAGGATCAAAGGCCTATTTATTGTTGAGAAACAATGGAAAACCCTAAACATCCAAAAACCTAGCCCTAGAAGATGAAAAGCCAAATTGTGGGCCTTGTTTGGGTAAATTGGTACATCAACTTCTCGGGGTCGTAACTTTGGCATACGATCTCCATTTGACGCGCACAATATATCGTTAGAAAGATCTATTCGAGAACTACAACTTTGGGAAGAAAAACATCAGTCCATGGACCCATGTTACTCCCAGTTTTCCCAAAAAACGTCGTTTAGGGTCTCAAAATGGCTCCGGAAGTTTAGGACCCGAAAAACTGCTAAAAATGGTAAACTGTGCTACAATTAAGGAAACTGAACAGTTGAAAGAAACAATGGTGGGGGTCCAAGTGGACTTGGTAGGTGGCCACCAATATCCACCTGGATCATTCCTCCCCCCTTAGGAGGCAATGATCCCCATTGCATTCAGTTCCTCCATGAGATGAGGAAACTTCTGCTGAACTTGGTCCCTGGTGAGCCACTTGCCCTGGTGAAGGAGTTGGCCTGCTTTGACAACTCGATATAGTTGGATATTCTGCTGGTGAGTGTGCTTGATATTTGTGTCATGATTCGATCAGTTGTAGCTTGTTCCATGCAATCTGGATTTAACTCTATGGTGTGATTTGTTCTACAATGTTGGATGTGCCGAGTAATGGTGGAAAGTATGGCCGAAGGTGGTCCACATTGAACACTAGGTGAAGGACAAGGAATGGGGGAATGTTGAGCTCAAATGCATTGTCTCCCACAGCCTTGGTAATGGTGTAAGGACCATATCGGAGTGGTCTGAGTTTCTGATAAGCTCCGGTAAGGTGTTCCTTTTGCAAATGAAACCAGACTTTGTCGCCCACCTAAAACTTGTGTGGCACCCAATGTTGATCATGTCGCTGCTTGTACTTGGCATTTGACTTCTCCATAATGTCATGGACCTGTTGGCAAATATGTTGGATGTGCTCAATGAAGTTGTTTGCCTTATATGTTTCGGACTGGACATGAGCCGAATCTACGTGAGTAGCTACAAATGGCATGGCCACATCAATGGGACATAGTGGCTGGAATCCCAAGCCCACTTGAAAAGGGCTATGGCCAGTCGAGCTATGGAGAGCCTGGTTGTAGTTGTGCTGAACATAGGGGAGGCTCTTGTCCCATGTGTGTGGATGCTTTGAGTTGTACCTGCACATAATGTGTACGATCATCCTGTTGACAACCTCTGTCTGGCCATCAGTTTGAGGATGGAAGGTTATGGACTTAGTGAGTTTGGTGTCCAGCATCGACCAGAGACTAGACCAAAATGTACTGAGGAACTTGTTGTCCCGATCTAAGATGATAGACTATGGGATCCCAAAGTGTACCCACATGCATTCAAAGAAGATTTTAGTAGTGGCTTATGTTGTGATATTCTTCTTGCAGGCCGCCATAATGGCCATCTTCGAGAACTTGTCGACGACCACAAAAACACAGTCATTTCCATGCTTAGTGGAAGGAAGGCCTGGCATGTAATCCATGGAGATGGATTCCCAAGGTCGAGTAGGGGTAGGCGGCGGGGTATAGAGGCCTTGCTTCTTGATGGTCAGTTTGGCAATGGCGCAAGAAGTCCATGATCTGATGTACTTCTCGACATCCTGTCAAAGATTCAGCCAATAGAAATACTTATGTAGTACTGCCACCATTTTCTTGACCCCAAAATTCCCAGCAGCCCGACTGTCGCGTGCTTCCCAAATCATCTTGGCAGGCTCGCTTGAAGGAACACAAAGGTGACCTAGGTGGCATAGCAGGGCATCCTGGAGGTGAAAATATGGACATGCTGACCCTCCAAGAGTGTCTGGTATGTGTGGCCGAATTCTAGGTCACTTTGGTAGAGAAGTGGCTAATCAGAAGTCTCGTGCCCACAAGAGTTGAGCACGGTGGTTAACGCCATGATTGGTGGTCGACTGAGGCAATCCGAAACATTATTGGTGCTGCCCTTCTTATACTTGATATTTAAATGGAATTGTTGCAGGTATGTGGACCACTTATAATGGCGATCATTCTGCAGTTTCCCTTGGGTCTATATGAACTGCAGGGGTTGGTGGTCTATGTGGATGACTGTTTCCTTCCCAAAAATGTAATGCTTCCATTTTCGGCAAGCCTGCACAATGGAATAAATCTTTTTGTCATAAGTGGGATACTTCCCAACTATGTCTAAAAGTGTCTCACTGTGATATGCCACTGGATGCCTATGTTGAGTAAGGATTGCCCCAATAGCATAGTCAGAGGCATCTGTCTCGACCTCAAATGGTTGTTGCAAGTCTGGTAATGCAAGCACTGGTGCCGTGCAGATGTTGAGATTCAGACCAAAATAATTTTTCTTTTGCTCCTCCCTTGGTGACTTGACTCAAGGGCCAAGTGATATGAGAAAATCCCAACACGAACCTGTGGTAGAAGTTGGCAAAACCTAAAAAGTTGTGGAGATCTGTCAGAGTGGTTGGAGATGGCCAATCCCAAATGACTTGGATCTTGGATGGATCCACATGCACCCCATGTTCATTAATAATGTATCCCAGATACTAAACTCGGGTCATGCCAAAAGTGCATTTCTCCAAATTAGCACATAACTTGTGTTGGCGCAGTGTTTGGAGAACCTGTCGGATGTGGTGGAGGTGCTCTTCCCAACACTAGCTACAAATCAGGATGTCATCCAAGTATACCACTACAAATGAGTTGGTGAATGGCCGCAAGATGTCATCCATTAGCCTCATGAAGGTTGCAGGAGCATTCGTCAATTCGAAAGGCATAACCAACCATTCGAAAATGCCCTCCTTGGCTTTGAAGGCAATCTTCCACACATCAAAGGGTTCAATTGGTACATGGTGATATCCTGACTTCAAATCAATATTTCTAAAATATTTTCCCCCCTTCAGTTGGTCCAGGAGGTCATTAATTTGTGGGATTGGGTACCTATTACGAACAGTGATCTTGTTCAGCACCTAATAGTTAATACAGAGTCTCCAAGTCTCATCCTTCCTCTATACCAACACAATTGAGCTCCCACAAGGTAATGAACTCGGACGGATGTGACCTTTCTGGAGCAGTTCCTGAATCTACCTATTGATTTCTTTATTCTCCAGAATGGAGCGCCGATAGATTGGTCCATTGGGCAACGACGCACCTACGGTCAAATCGATGGAGTGCTTGACCTGACAGTGCAGAGGAACCTCTGCGGGGGAGGTGAATATGTCCTCATACTCCTCCACGACCTTGTCCTCCTGTAGTTGTCGTGTGGAGGGGCCCTGTCTGGAGGTCGTGGCCACCATCTTCTTCTTTCCTTGAGGGGTATCATCAGGAAGACAAATTTCTTGGTTTTGGAAATGAGCTTACTGCATTGTTTTGCAATAACCAAAGAGATGGCGGTAGGTGGTGCTACCTCCGGTATCCTGTACAACTTATTTCTCAAAGTAAAAATAACAGCACGGGGCCTCGATTCATACACAACATGTTGCTTCCACAAGTATGGTTATCCTAATAATACATCACAAAATTCAAGGGGAGCAATGTCACACAATACCTCATCTGTGAAGGGCTTGATGTTGTATGGAAGGCGAAACTACTAGCTCATGCGAAGATCCCGTCCTTCGTGAAGCCACCCTATGGTGTACAGTTGTGGATGTGTTGTGGTCGGTAAGCCTAGCCGCTTCACAACCTCTTCCGAAATGAGGATCTTTTGGCTCTCACTTTTGACAATGAACTGTAGCGGGGAGCCCTTTACCCACATCTAGGAGTGGAAGAGATGCTCCTCCTCCTCTGGATCTTCGGGTTCCTCCTTTTGGATCTTCGTGGTGGCAACAGTGGTGTTGGGCTCCACATCAATAATCTGCTTATCTTTGTCATTCCCCTTTTCAGGTTCTGACTCAGAGTCAGAACATGCATATGATTCTGAAACCTTTAGCTCAGCCACCAGTGACTGCTTAGCCTGACACTCACTTGTGTTGTGAGTGGAGCTCTTATGGAACTCACACCACTTTCCCGTGTCCTTTTTCGGCTTCACGATGTTGTTCTTTGCTTGCAGCTTTGGAAAGTTGTCTTGGGTCGCCCCACCTTGGCTTTGTCCTTTGTTCTAAGGTTTGGGGGCACCTTTCCCTTGCTTCGGATTCACAGATCCAAATTCTCGCTTCTTCTATTTAAACTTTTGCTCAACATTGACAGCATATCGGTATGTTGTGCCGAGCGAGGGGATGTTCAAGAATTATATTTCTTCCTAGATGTACTTGTGCAGACAGCCATGGCATTTGACTACTAAATGCTGCTTCGAATCCTTGATACCCAACTTTGTGCAAAGGGTACGGAAAATATTGGTAAACTTTGGCACATCTTGGTCCCTTCCCTGCCGTAGCGTGGTCCAATTTATGTATTGATCCTCATAGCTTCCGATAGGGTAGTACTGCTCCTTGATGGAATCCTGGAATGAATCCCAAGTGGATGTGGCTGAAAAATAGTGAGCCTCTACTTTCATCCTTCTGCTCGTAGTAGGTTTCCCACCAGTCCTTGACGTGGGGGGTTGCTTTGAGAAGAGCAAAAATAATCTTTTCCCGACTGGAAAAATCATGAACAGAAAAATAAGCCTCTAGCATATTTAACCATTTATCGACTTCATCTACGTCTATCTAACCCTCAAATATGGGGATTTCAAAATTAGTTTGTAACTTAAATAGTGTGGTGTTTCCAGAGTAATTGTTGGAAGCCAAAAGTTGCCACTGGGTAGCTGCTGAAGGATCTGGGAAAAGTTGTCCATCATCACGTTCCTTTGTCGCTCGAGGACTTCTTCGAGCAAGATTTTGATAGGATTTGTGAGGCTGGTCTTGCAAAGGTTCGACCAGTTCAAGCCCTAACTCCTTATATCCCGACCTCGTTGGGGACATGCAAAGAAAAACATAGAAAAAGCAGACCGCTCTGATACCACTAATCTTGATTTAAACAGGAATGCAACAAATTACAAAGATAACCATAAACACAGAGATGCATTGGAAATAATACTTCATTTCATTAATGTAAAATACTGAAATATGCTTACAAACAACAATGGAAATAAACCAGCTAGGGTGATGGTAGCTTATCTTTGAGAAGAGATGTGGCAGCTACATACCTCTGAACTATGTTACAATGAGGCTCAAAGGCCTACTTATTGTTGAGAAACAATGGAAAACCCTAAACATCCAAAAACCTAACCCTAGAAGATGAAACGCGAAATTGTGGGCCATGTTTGGGTAAATTGGTACATCAATGTCCCGGGGTCGTAACTTTGGCATACAATCTCCGTTTGATGCACACAATATCTTATTAGAAAGATCTATCTGAGAAATACAACTTTAGGAAGAGCAACATCAATTGATGGACCCATGTTGCTCCCAATTTTCCAAAAAAAACATCTTTTAGGGCCTCAAAACGGCTCTGGAAGTTCAAGACCCGAAAAACTGCTAAAAATAGTAAACTGTGCTACAATTAAGGAAACTGAAAAGCTGAAGAAACAATGGTGGGGGTCCAAGTGGACTTGGTAGATGGCCACCAATATCCACTTGGATCATCTAATATAAATGATTATATTTACTAAGAAATTATGGAGTTGGCCAATTAATTGTTTTCCTAAAAGGCAGGATGTTGTTCTGGATTGGTTCTGGTTACTGTCACTGTATTCTGGTTACAACGTTCTGAGAAGTGATTGGTTGATTCAGTATTGGTTTGTACAAAGAAGATTGGTTGATGCAGATATACTTGATGGTTGAATGATGTTATTCATGGATCCAATCTGAAAATTTATGAAACGCGGTCCCTAGAAGAAAAGAGAAGGTTGTAGCCTTCTGTAGGTCAACACCTACGTACTAGTACCTTAGCTAGTACAAGGACTAAGGGGGTTGTAGCTCCCTTCCAGGAGAAGCTGGAAAACGAGAGAAGGTTGTATCCTTCTGCAGGTAGCAACCTGCGTATTGGTATAAGACTGCACCAATACATAAACATTGTAAAAATAAGTTTCTAATTAAAAGAAGATAGAAACGAATTGCAGTTGGTGGTTTTCACCCACATTGGGTTTCCACCTTATATCTTGTGTTCTTATGTGTGACTGCCTATTCTGTTTCACTATTCCTAGTTACTGTTTATATGGTTTGATGCACAGATTAATGGTCAACATCTGAAGAATAATTTAAATTACAAGTATGCTGGTTATACGCTGGTTTCCTTAACTGCAGTTGCGTACATACGTGATTTTTACTAACTGAAGTAGCGTATACAAATATGATTTTGAAATGAAAAATAATTGACCTAATAATATTGATTCACCCCCCCTCTCAGTGTTATTTCCAACAATTGGTATTAGAGCAGGTCCTTCAGAAGAAGCTTGATCGCTTGAAGGAAGATCTATCATCATGAGCAACTACGAAAAGGAGGCATCTATCAGGCCACCAATCTTTGATGGAAGCAACTGCGTCTATTGGAAGGTAAGAATCACAGCCTATCTTCAATCTCTTGGTACAGAAAATTGGGATATCGTGGAAACAGGATACACATTTCCATCAGCAACTCCTAAAGATACGGCTGGTAAGAAGCAGTATGAAACAAATGCAAAGGTTGTCAATACTCTATTAGGAAGTTTATCTCAATCAGAATTCGTCAAGGTTATGCAGCTCAAAACTGCAAAAGAAATATGGGACAAGATTGTTCTAAGCTATGAAGGAGACGATTAGGTAAAACGTGCTAAACTACAAACTCTTAGAATTCAATATGAAAATCTCAAAATGCACAATGATGAAAGTGTGGCTAATTATTTCTTACGTATAGATGAGATTGTTAATCGTATGAAAAACTTGGGTGAAGAAATAAAAGAAGTTACTTTGGTTGAAAAGGTTCTAAGATCTTTGTCTTCTAAGTTTGAATCAAAAGTTTCTGCCATAGAAGAAAAGCAGAATCTACAGAGCATTACCATGTCACAACTGCATGGAATCCTAACTGCTTTCGAAATGAGAAAAGGAGGACCATTAGACATGAGAGAATCTGCATTCAAAGCCTCAGGAAAAGGAGAATACAATGAGTCAGGACATATGTCAGAAGGAGAGGAAGAATCAAACTTTGTCAAGAACCTTCAACAGGGTTTTGGAAGATTCAGAGGTAAGCTACCTTTTAAATGCTTTGCTTGTGGAAGAGTCGGTCACTATGCAGCCAAGTGTCCTCATAAAGATAAGCTTGATAAAGGTAAGGAACTAGTTAGATGGAACAAAAAACAGAATGTAAGTAAGAAGAGCTATTATACACATGAAGACAATGATGGATTTTCAAATAGTGATGAAGATGAACAATGTAATGATTATAGACTTTTGATGGCTTTTGAAGATGATTATTTTTTGGATGCTATAGATGAAGAAGGGCTTTATGAAGAAATTTTTAAACTTAAAATTTCTTTAGAAGAAAAGAATATGATTATAGATACTCTAACATTCCAACTTGCTGAAAGGGAAAAACATAATGAAAAGTTAGAATGTGAAATTGTGGGACTTAGAAAAGATATTGAGAAAACAAAAGCTCTTAATCTTAGATTTGCTAAAGGATCTGAAAATTTAGATGAGATTATCAAAGTGCAGCGTTCTCCTCTAATTAAGACAGGTCTTGGATATACTAAAGAAGCATCTCAAGCACAGAAGCCATCCACCTCCAAAAGTTATCTTGATGCAGCAAGGAGAAGTGAACAGGTTGACAATCAACAACAAAGGCATAATGCAGATCACCAGGTAAATCAGGGACAATTTACTTCAAGAATGAACAAAGATCACTAAGTAAATCGGGGGCAATCTACTTCAAGGATGAACAAAAGCTACAACCAACCATAGGTAAATCATTCTCAATTTGCCTCAAGAATGGATGTCAATGTAAACTACAATCATTTGGTCGGTAGGTTTGATAATTGCAGGAATTTCTTCAATGGCCAATGTTTCTCTTGTCATAACTTTGGACACAAAGCTGCTCAATGTGTTGCCTACAAGACCATCATGACTAGAGAAGCTCAAAAACAAAGGAGTATGACTGGGATCATGAAAAGGACCTACAATAACTTTTCTGCTCTTGAAAATGAAATAGAATGTTCTATTTGTAACAACTTCGGTCATGAAGATTTTGAATGTAGGAGTAGGTTTCGGAAAACAACTCAGAAGAAGCAAGCTTCATTGAGTCCCAAAACATGGAGAAAGAAAGAATCACAACTAGAAAGATGTGGTATAGCCTTATATGCGGAAGGGCAGGAAAATTAGTGGTACATCGACAGTGGATGCTCGAAACATATGAAAGGTGATAAAGAAAAACTTCAGCCATATAGTGCCTTAGAAAAAGAAAGGAAGGTCTCATTTGGATATGACACCCTTGCACTCATAAAAGGTAAAGGTTCTGTTCTTTTGAAAGAAAAGGTTAAATTTGGAAATGTTATGTATGTTGACGGCTTAAAGCATAATCTATTGAGTGTCAGTCAAATGTGTGATCAAGGAAATGAGGTAACATTTCGATCAAATGGATGTATTGTTCATGAGCTTGATACAAGAGAAACAGTGATCAAAGGAATAAGAACTCCAAATAACTTATACATACTTAAGGGAGGACAACAACAATGCTATCTCAGCAAGAATGATGCACATTGGCTATGGCACAGAAGATTGGGGCATCTAAGCTTCTCCCAGATAAGGAAAGCATGAAAATATCAGGCGGTTCGTGATCTCCCTAACATCAGAATTCCAAACAATACAATATGCAAATCATGTTAGTTTGGTAAGCAAACCAGAACTAATTTCCCTGAGAAGGAAAGATCAGCTAGTAGGCCACTTGAACTTGTCCATACTGATGTATGTGGTCCATCTAGGAAAAGGTTACCTCGAGGAGAAGAATACTTCATATTGTTCATTGACGATTTTTCCTGGATGTGTTGGATAGGACTTCTGAAGCATAAAGACGAAGCTTTCAAAAAGTTCAAAGCATTCAAAGCCTTGGTTGAAAATGAATCAGATCGCAGAATCAAATGCCTCAGGTTTGATCGAGGAGGGGAATTTACCTCGGACGAATTTTTCAATTTTTGTGAAGAACATGGAATAAGAAGGGAATTCTCTACAGCAGGGACTCCTCAGCAAAATGGAGTAGTGGAAAGGATGAACATAACAGTTCAACAAATGGCTCATGCTATGCTTGATGAGTCTGGAACTCCCGCAACCTTCTGGGGTGAAGCTGCATTTGCTGCAGTTACTGTTCTCAACAAGACAAACGTCCAGGTGAATAACACTCAAACTCCTCATGAACTTTGGTATGGTAAGACTTCCACGGTAAAATACTTCAAAATTTTTGGAAGCAAATGTTACATCAAAAGGACTGATGAAAATCTTGGCAAGTTTGAACCTAGAGCAGATGAAGGCATTCTCCTTGGTTACTCTCCCCACAACAAAGGATATAAGTGTTACAATAAAAGACTTAGAAAAATTGTTGAAAGTATTGATGTAGTGGTTGATGAAGAAGGAAACATTCCTAGGCAGATAAAATCTGAAGATTTCGAAGATGATGAGGACTATCCTTCAACATCAAATCAAACTTATGATGAAGAAGAAACCCATGAGGCACCAGAAGAACAGATAAGGATAGAAGAAAAGACTCCATCAAGGTACGTTCAGAAGAATCATCCAGAAACTCAAATTTTGGGGCAGAAAGAGGCAGGTGTACAAACAAGAAGAACTATCTCAAAAGCTTCAAGCTATCTAGCATTACTTTCCTCCACTGAACCACAAAATGTAAGTGAAGCATGCAAAGATGAATGCTGGGTCAAGGCCGTGAATGAAGAACTTGAGCAGATTGAAAAGAATAATACTTGGGAATTGGTTCCTAGACCAAATGATAAGAATGTCATAGGGACAAAATGGATATTCAAAAACAAGCTGAATGAAAATGGAGATGTTATTAGAAACAAGGCCAAACTTGTTTGTAAAGGGTATGCTCAACAAGAAGGTATAGACTTTGAAGAAACTTTTGCACCGGTTGCCAGACTTGAAGCCATAAGAATGTTCCTTGCTCTTTCTAGCTTTCAGAGGTTCAAAGTATTTCAAATGGATGTGAAATCTGCCTTTTTAAATGGAGACTTAGAAGAAGAAGTGTATATTGAGCAACCAGATGGATTCATCCTTGGAAATGATCCAAAACTTGTATGCAGACTTAAGAAGGCACTCTATGGTCTTAAACAAGCTCCAAGGGCTTGGTATTATCGTCTGGACAAATACCTCCATCAACAAGGTTTTTCTAAAGGATCAACAGATAGCAATCTATATATAAAAATTGATAATGATAAATTGCTAATACTTGTTGTGTATGTTGATGATATCCTCTTTGGTAGCAATGAAGAAGCCATGATTCAAAACTTTGCTTTGGTGATGCAGAAAGAATTTGAAATGTCCCTGCTTGGTGAGCTGACATATTTTCTTGGTTTACAAGTCCAACAAAATAAAGATGGTATCTTTCTGTCACAAACCAAGTACCTCAAACAGATCTTGAAGAAATATTGCATGGAAGGATCGAAACCAGTATGTACCCCTATGGTAACAGGATGCAATCTCAGCGCAAATGATGAATCAGTAGCAGTACATCAACCAACCTATAGATCCATGATTGGTAGTTTGCTCTATCTGATAGGTACCTGACCAGACATCATGCATGCAGTGGGAATAGTTGGAAGATTCTAGGCAAATCCAAAGGAAGCACACCTTCAGGCAGTTAAGAGGATTTTCAAATATCTTCAAGGAACATAAAACTGTGGCTTATGGTATCCTAGAGATGTAGATCTCACACTTCATGCATATACAGATGCAGATTGGGCAGAAAGCGTGGATGACAGAAAAAGCACTAGTGGTGGTGCATTCTTTATGGGTTCCAGATTAGTATCTTGGTTCAGCAAGAAACAAAGTTCAATTGCTTTATCTACAGCTGAAGTGTAATATGTGGCTGCTACATCTTGCTGCACACAACTCCTTTGGATGATGCAAACTTTGCAAGATCTTCAAATCACTTGTACTCCACCTATCTCCATTTTATGTGATAATACAAGTGCAATCAGTATTTCAAAGAATCCAGTCATGCGTTCAAATACCATGCACATACCTATCAAATATCATTTTCTCTAGGAACAAGTGCTTGAACAAAAGGTCAAATTGGAGTATGTTCCCTCCAAGGAACAAGTTGCTGATATTCTCACCAAACCACTACCCAGGGAGACATTTGAATACCTCAAACAGAAGCTAGGAGTAGTTGATGCATCATCTTGCTGTTGAAACTTATCTGTTTAAAAGAAAAGTGGTTGTACGTGAGTTTCATGAGGATCATCCGCGTACATACACCGTTTTCTGTGGTTACAGTCGCGTATATGTTGGGTTGAAGACAATCAATGGCCAGGCTCAAGATGAAAAGAGTCTGATATGGGTCTATCAGAGACCATCTGGCACAGGTTCAGGGGGAGCATATATACTTCTAATAATGCATTGTTGGCATTATCTTAGAAGATCTTGGTTCAAGTTCACAGTTGGTTGTGGTTTCAGGTGGAACAAGTGTAGAGGGAGAACATGGTTGCTGGTCTGAATGATGATTGACAGATGCTTCTGATGACAGTTGTTGATGACTATCATAATCTTGTTGTAGATATTTCGTCTCTATGTCATGTATTTCTTTTCTTATCAAGGTCATGTAACGGCCTATTTGGTGGATGAAGTAATGCTCTTGTTTTATCATGTATAAACTTTTGGTGTATCCCCACTTGGTTGGGTGGATGAGTCAATATTGGTATATCCCCACTTGGTTGGGAGATGGATGTATGTATGAGTCTTTGTTGATAGGAAGGTCATTTATAATGTATAGAGTCATGTTCTTTTTTGTAGAACATCTTTTTGCAGACCTTGCCTACAATCAAGGGGAGCATGGACAACACAAGAAAGCAGAGATTTCAGCATGTATTCAGGGGGAGCAGAACCATTTGCCCTTGATGTCAAAGGGGGAGAATGACTTTGAGTGACTTGGGGTTGCCATCAAGTCCAAAGGGGGAGATTGTTGGCATTATGACACAAGTTTGGCACTATGACACAGGTGTTGTCCTTGATGGCAACTCACTCAGATGGCAGATCACAGTTCAGGCTCTCAGAATGAAAGAAAAAGAGATATACGCAATTTCCTCTTAACCAAATTGCGTATACACGTGGTATCATTGATCAAAAGGCGCGTAGGCGTATACACGCACTTTCATGCACAGAAAAGCGCGTACATGTGGGAAAACTCATTTTTAGTCCATGGTATTTGGTCTTTGGTAGTTGGACCTATGGTTGTGGACCATGGTATTGCATCCGAAGTGTTGAACCCAGGTATTGGGTCCCAAGTATTGGTTCTAAGTGGTTTTGGACCGTGGTATTGAGTAAGGCCTAAGAATATAAAAGGGAAAGGAGATCATTAGGCAAGAGTATTCACTCAAGTATTGAATATCTGATGAAGAGCAAGATCTAGAATACTTGTCATTGCGTAATGGTGCATAGCTGGATCTGAATTAAGGAGGAACCTGAGCACTAGAAGAAGGATAAGTTCTATTGATGGGTCAAGATCTTAAGGCGTGAATGGTAGTATCTTTGTGTGATTTTGATCTGTTATATTTGGCGCATGACTTGATCTATAAATCTGATAATCTGGGTATAACTGATGTCTAAATAAGTGAAAAGGGTAAATTATCTTTTATAGATCTGTACGCAGGTTCAGCACAGCAGAGGCGCGTATACACGCTGGTTCATTAATTCAAAACAACGTATACGCAGGTTGGCCTTAATACATCAGCGTATGCACGCAGGTTATGCATATTGAAGTAGCGTACGTCTCATGAAATATGTTTTAGCTACTTCTGTTTATTGTTGCAGTGTTCTAGGTTCAGGATTGGTTCTGGTTACTGTCACTGTATTCTGGTTACAACTTTCTAAGAAGTGATTGGTTGATTCAGTATTGGTTTGTACAAAGAAGATTGGTTGATGCAGATATACTTGATGTTTGATTGATGTTATTCATGGATCCAATCTGAAAATTTATGAAACATGGTCCCTGGAAGAAAAGAGAAGGTTGTAGCCTTCTGTAGGTCAGCACCTACGTACTAGTATCTCAGCTAGTATAAGAGCTAAGGGGGTTGTAGCTCCCTTCCAGGAGAAGCTGGAAAACGAGAGAAGTTTGTAGCCTTCTGCAGGTAGCAGCCTGTGTACTGGTATAAGACTGCACCAATACATAAACATTGTAAAAAGAAGTTTCTAATTAAAAGAAGATATAGACGAATTGCAGCAGGTGGTTTTCACCCACATTGGGTTTCCACCTTATATCTTGTGTTCTTATGTGTGACTGCCTATTCTGTTTCACTGTTCCTGGTTACTATTTATATGGTTTGATGCATAGATTAATGGTCAAAATCTCAAGAATAATTTAAATTACAAGTATGTTGGTTATACGCTGGTTTCCTTAACTATAGTCGTGTAGATACACGGTTTTTACTAACTGAAGTAGCATATACAAATCTGATTGTGAAATGAAAAATAATTAACCTAATAATACTGATTCGCCCCCCCTCTCAGTATTATTTCCAACAGTAACTCATGCCACCTGTTGGTGAAGTGGAGGTAGTTACCAACCACCAAAAGAGTGGTAGATGGGTAGTGGATAAAAAAAAAAACTTTTTGTTTTCTTGCTTAAAAAAAAAAACCAAGTTGTCTAGTACAGAAGCTATGGGAACAATAAGTGAACAGGACAAATAGAAGACAAATTGTAGACTTGTTATGATTGGGGGGATACTAGTTGAATGCAATATCAAGGTTGGGAGGAGCCAAGTACTCAACTATTTGTTTTCCATACATATTGTTCAAGTCAGTACCCTGGACCTTTATTTGTATATAAATTTAATGTATTTGGAAAATTTGTTTAAGTTTCTATTCGTTTGATTGGAAATACTGAAAGAGAAACTAAATTATGAGCATTTGAAAGTTTTACAGTAATTATAGAAGTAATGATTATCTTTATTATTATTTATGTTCATAGTAAGTCGAAAAAGAATCAGCTACATGTAGATATGAAAGTTGCCAAATGTAACTATGGTTATACACAAAGTTTTATGCTAAACTTTGGATTAAATGCACAAATTATTTTTATATAGTTAACTAGAATATAAGACTCTATTCATAAATGAATGCACACATGTATATGTACATACGAGCTAAATGATTCAATTTAGAACAAATTGTATTTATAGATATGGAACATAAATTCTATATAGATATAATAAGACCATAGAATTAGATATATATATATATATATATATATAAAGAGTAAACACACAGGAAATATAGCAACTAGACTTTGTACAATTCAAAGAATCGCTTCTCTTTCAAATGATACTAGTATGAAATGAATAATAAATATAGAGAAGTTATTCTTCTTAAAACATAAAAGACTAGAGTAAACAATAATAGATTCACAGTGAAATTAAAATTAAAACTCAAAGGCTTCTTCAAATAAAAGACATGTGGAATATATGACTAAAGAAAATATGGCATTTATAAATATTTAAATTACTTCAGAATTGTACAAAGCCAAAAGACTCAAAGTTTGCATAAAAAAAATATGTTCGGGGTTGTAAATAAACCTTAGAAAGATAATGTAGAAAAAGACAAAAAACTTAATATTAAGAAAGATAAATGGAAACAATGCTTTCCATAGAAACTCATATTCTAGAAGAGGCTTGAAGCCTTTGAGCTACTTCCAATTAAGGAAGAGAATTTAATATAAGCGATACATAATAAAAACCCTAATCACTAAACATTTTAGAGTCAAACAATCTGGAAATTCAACTTCGAGTACAACAGTCACTCCCAGGTAGAACGAGAAACTGAGGGTTTGGAACCTCTAACCTGGGGAAACATAGTTGAATATATAGCAAACTATAGTAGTATTCCAAGAATTTGGAAACATTGAATGAAAATGGGGAATTTATTCTTGGAGTGTCAATAATATGCCTATAGAAAACAAATAGTGAAAAGTATATAGCACACAATTGTGCTTAAAAGATAAAGGAAAAGGAAAGGGGAAATATGTTACATAACTACCTTTGAAGAAATTAGACTCTGTAAAAATTCTAAGTTCACTGTAGAAGAAGAAAGAAAAATATTAATATCAGTATAGGAAATTTAAATTAAAAATTCATGGAAAATAAAGAGTATATATTTTTCCGCATAAATAGACTTTCAAAGTTATTTCAAGTACATAAAGGAGTAAAATAGGCTTTGATCGACAGTGCTAGTTCTCTGAGCAACTCTCTGGGTCGGAGGATTTGGTGACCGTCGGATGGGAAGTTTGTTTCGACGGTGGGGATTGTGGGTTCAGGATGGGCTTGGGAAAGCGGACCAGAGATTACTCAGGTGCAATTTAGTTATATTTGAAGTCCGGAGGTTTCATGAGATGGTGCTTAACCAGTTTGCCAGTTGTATGGACGCAGTCCGTAGGGTCTTTGGCCTTAGTCATCCAACAGATTTCGGGCCGGAAAGAGCTCAACCTTTAACCACTTGGATGGACCCGAAATCTCATAGATTGAGATGCTCTAAACTTTTTTGGGTCCGGATTTGTGTTATTCATCGTGCTAGTGTTCGCGCTGAAATCATGGTGGACCATTGGATTAAATAGTCTTTAATCAACGGCGCTGATTCTCCGCACAACTCTTTGATCGTAGGATTTGTGGACCATCAAATGGGAAGTTCGTTTCGACAGTGGGGTAGCAAGTTCAGGTTCGGGCTTGGGGAGCGGACTGTAGATGATTGATTGGCACGATTTTGGTATTTTTTGAAGTGCGATGGTCTTCACAGTTTGTACGAGAAACCAGTGAAAAGAAAGGAACTTGTATCTCGACTATTAGGGTTCCTTAGTTTTTTGATGAAGAGTTGATATAACCCCATGAGATAATATACCCTCATGAGATATTTTTTGATCTTGGGTTTTGTTAACCCTATTAATGGTAAACCAACAATGGGCTTGTCTTGTGATGGTAAACCAGCAACGGGCTTGTCTTTGCACTGGTAAAGACGTGTATCATATGTATTACACTTTAACAGTTAATAGAAGGTTCCACTCTTACTTGACCAAAAAAAAATACATAAAAAAATAATGAAGTACACAGAGAAGGTTCATCTTCTGTTAATGAAAACAGAATGAAAAGGGAGTTGATACTTTATAGAGAAGGGATATGAAATAAACTTATTCTTTCAAAGGAACTAATAGGCTAGAAATTAAAATGGTTGTAAAGACAGATACCAATGACAATAACCAAATTAAATATTACTTTATAAGAAGGAAAAACCCAAGTACATTGAGCCAACATATGTTTTCACACATGACAATATGTAAATAGTATGGTTGAGCTACTAAATCAAACAAGGTTTATTTCCTATATTTAAAATACAATGCATACATTATAAGAAAAACAAAATCGAAACTTGTGAATAGTTGTAAGAGAAACCCTAACAAATAAAGACCAGAAAGGGTTTTTACTAGAAACCCTTTAAATCCCATCAATGATTTCTTGAAGGGTAGGGTTTATTTTACAAAGTGTGAACCCAATATGTACATATATGTCAACATAATTTACACTTTGTTACAACAAAATTACAAATGGCGCTGAGATTTGTATATGGTCGTAAGGAAAAAAATAAAAATATATATATATGAGAAGAATCATCATCATCGACCCTTGGCGAGGAAGCGGATGGCGAGGGTTTCTGAATAAATTTTTTGCGCCAGTGCAGCTCCACAACCCAGTGACCCAGCCATCGATGAAGATCACAATTCAGAAATATGATGCCTCCACATAAGAACTGAAGATGCTTATGTAGTCTTCGCCTATCAGTTGCTCTTTCTATTTCGCCGTGAATCAGAGCATGATCTCCTAGAGGATGTATGGATCCTCCACTAGCCAGGGATGATCGCTCCATCTCTGGATCAAAGTTTCTTCCATAGATCTAAACATAACCTATCAGATCTGATCATTCAGAAGGTAGATCGGCCCCACACTCACCAGATTCTTAAGCCTGCACCCGATTTAGCTCTGCCCTTTATTGATCAGCCGTCTCTCAGGTAAATTGCAAAGGAGGGACCTCTAAAAAGTTGGGTAGACCTCTGCGCAACTGCTTTCTACGATATTCAGGGAACTCAGATAAAGATCTTGGCTCCATATGAGTAGATCAGCACCCGTTGTGGATGGACCTGGTTATTTTCTCAGGGATAAGTGATCCCTCCCCAGATCTGGTTCACCAATTAATAAACCGGTCTCCGTTTTGGCTAGATCTTTCAAACCCCGAGTTCTACGTAGCCGATCAATCCCCGTTATGGACAGATTTGTATTTCCCTTGCCAACTTCGAGTGTTACCACATCGTGATGTTTGGGAGAAAAAGGTGGTGGATTGTGACAAAGAAGGGGCAAAGACAAACATAATCTATGGCACCGGAAAAACGAAGGTGAAAACGATGGGCTGAAATACAACGTTCTAGGTACAGGCTCCTGAAAGCGTATTCCATCTTTAAAAGTAAACTATTATGAATACATTGGGATGCCCATACCAGCTACAAAACCTTATCTATGGCGGTAGATCTTTACAGAATGAATGATGTATACATGACTACAATATTCTTCCTTCTACCACCATCATTTTCAATCTGAGGCTAAGAGGAAGAGCAACAAGAGTAAGTAAATCCAAAGAAACAGGAGTGGCCACTGGATTTAAATTACCCAAAGGAACAAAGCCGAATTGGGAACATGATAATGTTGGTCTATCATACAAAAAACATCCTCCAAGGGAAATCAACAACTACAACAAGCTCAACACAGACACACAATACTCCCAATCCATAGATTGTGGAGCAAGCAAATTATGTCCCAGAACTGAACATAGAATTGCCAGAAACAAACAATTTCTGCACAACTTATGAGGCACAAGCCCTCATTTGCAGATTTAATAGTTATTGGCTAAAGCTAATGGATCTATTTCACTGTATCATCACAAATTGGACAACAAATTGTGAGATACACATTTTCTCAAAAGGCTTCTTCATTGTAAAATTCGCATCATCAGAATAGCGAGATATTATCCTTAAGGAAGAACCATGGTTTTGGGGATCGACAAGCTCTTCATCACTCCATGGTTTCCAAAATTTGATGCAAACACCCTGAATGTATCAGGGATGCTAGTTTGGGTGAGGCTACATAACCTTCCCCTACACTTCTAGCATAATCAACTGCTAGAAACCATTGGAAATATCTTAGGATGATACATAAAGATCAATGAACAAAGGATGGAAGAACGGATATATACTTTCGCACGCATATGTGTGGAGGTGGATCTCAGCAAAGGCCTACTGGATCACATCCAACTGATACACAACAAGTAGAGGTGGACTCAAATCCTAGATTTCGAGAACACAACTTTTAGATGCCGAATATGTTGCCAAATAGGACACCTTCAAAATACGTGCCCTGCTGCCAAGAATGAGCATCGAAGGAGGAAGAAATCAGGGAACCAACCAAAAGGATGGAAATTTTTTCCAAATGAATCAGATGAGGAAGAGGAAGAAGCATAAAAGGATCCCATTCTGAATTAGGAAGAACAATACATACAAGAAAACAAATAAAAAGATGAACAGACACACACACTAACAAAATTACAAGGACCCACAAATCAGATAATCAGGATAACTGAAGAAAATGAACTTGGAGGAATAAAACGTCTGTATGCTTCCGAAAATTTAGATTCAGACAAGGAAACCACAAGAATAGAATAAAAACAACTAACTATCATCTCATCTATACCATCTCAAGGAGAATGGCGGAAGGTTGAAAAGAAGAAAAGGAGAAAAGTCTAACTTTCTCCTGAGCCCTTAGTTGATTGTTTATGTATGAACTTATGATCATTAGTCTTTGACTAGATAATGGACTTCTTGTAAGCAACTACAACACATAATTTTGTTTTCATTAATAAAATTATGATTTTTTCCTTGGGAAATATATATAATCTAACTCGAAAACCTTCCAAAGTCTTCCATTAATATTTCTTACGGGATAGGGTTTTTACCACTAAAAAGTATGAACACATAATTATCATTGAGGAAAAGAATTCAAAAATAGAGGATTTACATTCATAAATATATCTATATACATATGTAACAAATCGTTCAAACAAATTAAAAAAAAGACTCTTGAAATTAACAAATAATTGCCTATGTGCAACGGTTTAATTCATTAACCTTATTTACTTTTTCAGGGTACCAAAACAATCATCCATACCTCAATGGTATATCGAAGGATTTATTTGCAAAAATTCCAAACCCCATAAACAAATTTAATCAAAGAGGTGTATAAAGATATGTTTTGATTAAATTATTAAGAACTGTGAAGAAAATAATTAAATTATTTCAAATTATGAGAATTGTAACAAGGAATAAAATTTACCAGAGTTTAAGTTTCGAATAGTTGAAAAATGTACGTTTTCCTAATAGATGAACCAAGGATTTGAAAAAACATCAGCAGGCAATAGTTTGACAAAAGTACTTACGCATTTTCGAGTGCCAAAGTCAATAGAAAAACCATGAAATGAAAATGAGTTGCAAAGCCATGGAACCCTCGCGGCAACCAAAGGATATGAATGAACCGAAACTGCCAACAGAAATGGCAGATGAGAAGGTAGTCTTTGGTAAACTCAATAATCCTAAATTCTTGTGGACCATTAATCGAGTACGATCAGATCCCCATCATTGGTGTTAGGGTTTGCACATATCTCTGTTGGCATTATGGTTTGAATGGTTCTAGCTATCTGATGTTGGAATTGATTCATGATGGTAGCTAGCTTATGTTGGCATTGATTTCAAACCTATGTAGTCTAGTTGGTGTTTATATGTCTTCCTTGTAGCATGGTTTCAACTAGTTGAGTTGGCATTGATATCAACTTTTGATGATGTAGCTTGTTGGTAACATGATGGTCATATGATGAAATTGGTATGGTTGGTGGTTTGTTTATGTTGCTACAGGTAGATGATGTAGATCTACATGTGATGGAGATGATGGCTCAAGTGTCATTCATGTTGTTGAGATGACACAGTAGTTGAGTTGGCATACTAGGTATTCATCTATGCTCATGGAGATGACTTGTTGCAGCAGTGCGTTGGTCTAATGATGATGTTCCAGAGGTACTAAAAAGTGTGTTCACAAGTGTTGCAGCCTGTGCAGGTGTCAGAGGAGAGAAAAGGGCTTATTGGAAGACAAGTCAACCTTTATTTGTTGGCCTTTTAGGTCAACTTGGCAGTGACACTTGGGAGATATGTTTGGCCTAGTTTCAAAGGTGTCATAGGACTAGGAAGAGGTTTGGAGGTGAGTTTAGATGTTGGATAAGGTGATCCAACAGGTGCTAGAGGTTATGATCAGATAATTTATGTTTTTCATTATGCTCTGCTCCAATTGTGCCCATGCAGGCTTATGTATGCAGTTGAAAGGCTCCAACCACATGGATACAAGTGTGTGCATGCGGTTGCAACCTAGATTAGCCATTTTTGTGCATGTGCTTGCAATCTATATCAACTAGTTTTGTGCATGTGGTGTGTCTTTAGTTATAATTTCTTTAGATTCCTCACATGCATCAAGATTATTTCGACTTGGAAATATTGGAGACTTCTAGATTAATTGAAAAAGGTCATATTTGGTTTGGAAAGTCTTCCAATGGGTGTGAATGCATTTACTGCACAAGTAGTGATGGTTGAGGATTGATTTAATCTTTGTGCACTCTTGATACCAGGCCAAAGGTGAATTTATCTTAGCATGTTTTATATTCTTCACTTTGGAGCTCGGTGATGGTTGATCCAGTGTGTATGTGAGTAAGAGAAGACCGCATTGTGTGAGTATGCTTTAGACCTATTTGTGAGTAGGATTACTTTAGTGTATGAGTTCTAATGGAAACATAATGAGAAAATCTATTTGTTAAAGAAGTGTATTGATTCAGAACTTTAGATAGAAGATCAGAGATGCATGTAGATTTAGCAGAGTGTGTTGGCAGAGATGGAGAGCTTGGTATAGCTCCATGTTTGTGACTCTCACATTTGTATTACAGGTATTGGTAGTGCATTTGGCAGATAGCCATTATATTTTATGCTACTGATTGTATTATGCAATAAATATATTTTGTAGTGAGGGTTTGATGTTATGGTTGAGTGTGAGTTTATTTTAGTTGTTGGTGATTATGTTATTCATATTTGATGCAAGTTTTGTGGCCATTGTTTTGCTTGAGTAGAGAGAATATGATTGTGGTGATTTGTTTTTGATGGTGTCTTTCTGCTGAGAGTATGATTGTAGAGTTGAATCAAAGTTGAGCAGAGAATCTTGGGATCTAGTGTGAAAATATGTGAAACGAGGTTCATATAATGTAGAGAAGTGCAATGACTTCATGAGAATGGAGCAATGATTTCAAAACTTCAGTGAAATGAACTGTTTCTCCATCAAATTGGATCTGGATAGTCTAATCGAATTTGGGCGATGATCGTTGATCGTGGTGGCTTTCAGCGGCTGGTAGTTTGTAGATCCATGTGAGAACATAGTCTTCTGATTTGATTAGTAGAATCAAGTCTCCTGGCTAATGGGAGTCAGTTTATTATATATGAAGTCAAGTACCCTAGCTGATGGGAGTGTTGGGCACCAAATCAGCCTATCTTTTTCTTGCATTTCCACTCCTCTTCTCATCCTTTTTGAATTCATTCACATATATTTACTATGCTAAAATTGTGAGGTAATTCCCTTTTCTTCGTCTCTTGGAATATTTAATTAATTCATGAGGGTTTTGCCTATGTGAACCACTAAAACATGTTAGGACCGTAGATTCTAGAGCACAGACGTTGACCTCACAGCATATCGCAGCGGTTCCGTGATTCATAGTAGCTGATTGACCATGATGAAACAACATAACCAATTTGTAGTTGTTCTCAACCCGTTTTGGATCATTTATGTTCTTGCCCTCTCGGCGCTAGTGCTGTGTTGAACTAATGTATATCTTTGGGCATATAGTTGCCAGGTTTTGGGGAGAGATGTTATTCCCCTTTGTACTATATAAAAGATGGGTCATTCCTGTACGAGGGGTTAGCCAGACCCTGATCTGTATTGTAACAACATTTTTCATATTAATAAAATACAACCCTTTTGTTGTTCTATCTTTCATTGTGAGTAACGTAGCCCTGATCAGAGAGTTGGGCCCGCTCTTCTGATAAGGTGCTGCATGTTTTCTTGTTATGTGTGTTGTTCATTGTTGCGTGTATTTCTTGATTGTTGTTACAGATTTCTTTAGATTACTGTGAATTCCTTTTTAAGTTTTGCAGTTTAGTTTTTATCCCTGTTACAACAATGCTTTGATTTTGTAATCGTGAACCCTTGGTCGATGACAGATTGTAACCTTGCCCCTACATATACTTTGCATGTTACCTTGAAAAGAATACGCACCCATATGTGTTTAACCTATTTGGAGGTGCAGTCAGTTGGATGAGTAAGAAACAATCTGTAGTGGCACTATCAACTACAGAAGCAGAATACATGGCAGCCACTCATGCAAGCAAGGAAGCAGTTTGGTTGCAGAGATTGTGTTCAAGTATGGGGTTAGTACAAGAAGCTATAAGGATAGATTGTGACAGCCAAAGTGCAATTTTCTTGGCAAAGAACCCTGCATATCATTCAAAGACAAAGCACATTGATGTTCAGTATCGCTTTGTGAGGGATATGATAGAAGACAAAAGGTGTTGCTGGTAAAGGTGGACACTTTGAAGAATACTGCAGATGCATTGACAAAATCTGTGAGCTCTAATAAGTTCTCTTGTTGTAGAGAAACAATGGGTGTTTCAAGGCTGGAAAAATGACTAAGCTCTCTTGTGGCCCCCCGTGGAAAGAAAACAACAAGTGGGAGAATCTTGGGTTGTGTTATATTCTTTCCACGACTAGCCCACGTAGTTAACTGGGGGGGTTAGAGGGGGGGTGGAGTACCCCCTTCGTTGCGCCGATTGTTGGGGGGGGGGTGTGGAGGTCACAGGGGGTTTGAGGTGTACCCGTAACCCCACTTTATGGTTTTGGACCCTATGTTAGGTTGGGCGGACCCACCTAGGGTTTTGTGCATGATTTTCGCACATGTCTTTTGGACGCGATGGTTTTCAGTCCATGGTGTTAGACGCGATGGTTTTTTGGTCCATGGTATTGGATGTTTCGGCATGTATAAATATGTATTATAACATTGAAAGGAATATAATGAAAAATCAAGCTGGTAGTCCCGGTTTTGGGATCCAGGGGAACATCTCTGTGTATATGTGTTTTATGTGTTATGCTCTCGCATTGTTTATTTTCTGTGTTTTAGAATTCGTATGCAGGTAATTTTTGTACAGGGTTAAAACCTACACTTTGTCTCCTTCGCAAAATTTGAAGTATAAATCTCTATTGATCTAGTTGTTGGCCTTGGAGAGGCTAACAAAGATCAATTACAGCTCCTTAGCTTACGGAATTCCATGATATATGTGTATCTTGACTCCATTAAGCCCAAGCAAAAAGAAATTGATCATCGTATCCCTTATTGATCATCGTATCCCTTTGGTGGTAAAAATAACATTTCTTTTCTTCATTTCTTCCTATTCTAGGCCTAACCCAAGAAGTATCCTAGGGCATCACACAAAATCATTTGTAACCATCCAAAACCCTTGAAAATTGGTCCACTATTGCGTTGTAGTTTTCTCAAGAGGTCCTCCAAATTTCAAGCAATTTCGACAGTGGAATGCCAAGATATAGTAAGCCTTAGCAACGAGACCATTTCTTGCCCTAAGTTGATTTTGGGTTAGTGATCTCATTAGGATCATTGCATCTAAATCTACAAAGAAAATATGTCCTTTGATCCTCTTCTCTTCCCTAATTAAGTCAAGCCCCTCCTTGGTTGATCAATCCCACTTCCTTGACCTAATTCTGGGTCTACTTGGTCTCATGTCATTCCGCAGCCTAACAACCCCAATTCCACAAGGACCACGCAAAGACAAATTCATTATAAGGATTTCCAGGCCTAGGAATCATCTTTACAAGATATATTTCCAAACCCTAACATCAATAATCCTTTAGCCCTTCCTAGAGGGCCTATCACCTTGCCTCCCGAGCAAGAAATCCATACAATTAAGTCTCTCTTGTGAATAGGCCTTAAGAGTCACTCCTTATCCCTTTATTGACCTATTTTTATAGTGATTCCTCTTTATACCAGGTCTCCTCCCATTGGTGAAAGTCCATAAAGAGCAGGGAGCCTTAGCTGAGGTGGTAGTGGGCTATCTCTCCATCGTTGCACTTGACCTAATAGTTGCCCTATAGGATCCCCTCCTAAGGCCCCTGCCAGTTTGAGTGGTAACAGGTCCAACATAATACCAATCGAAGTAAGGAGATATGAGACTTTAGTGTACCAACATCTAGACTGAGTCAGAGGACTAGTTGTTGCAATGGATTATGACAAATTATTAGCCAAGTATGGATATCTATACCACCCCTGCATTGTATCAACAAAATTCTGAACACAATGTAGAAGTGAGACAAAATAGCACTCCCTTGAGTTGAAAGGGCTGAGCGCCAAACTTTGCAGCGACAATGACGTGAGGAACTATCTAATTGCATTGAATGAAGTGACAAAGAAGGATGATATGCGCTCTTTCTACCAATGACTAATTAGACTCTAGTAATCTGGGTCCCCAAACCTCATATCCATATAAAACCATTGGTCGAACAAGAGTGTCCATGAGAAACACATTCGACAATATGTCCTGGAAATGGTATTGAAAACACAATCTCTTTAGAAGAGCCAAGTACCCATGGCCTTTGATGATTTGGATCTAAAGGTCATGCCACAAACTAAAGAGAGAAAATACGAATAATACCCTTAGATACGTATATGTCATAGTGATCTTTGTCTCCTCACCTTTGAAAGACCATCATTATATAAAATCAAGATAGAAATTACAATGGCTAAAGTTATGTCCATGGCTCATGAATAAATTTTGTGGTAGATCCATTTTCGATTATTAAAATAGTATAGGTTCGTCCTATTCTAAATCCGGTGTTTGAGAGCCTATCTACAATATTGTTCTTGTTCTTGTAAATATGAGACATAAATGTACATGAGAAAGATGTTTGTAGATCAAGAACTTTAATGCACATGTTGCATTGTAATTTTTTTGGGAGTAATTTCTTTATAAATCCAATGGATAACCAATTTTAAATCTCTAAAAAGTTGTAATTGACTTCTTCTTCTTCTTCTTCTTTTGAGGGAAAAATCTCAATTTTATTAAACTTGAAACAAGGAACAAAATTACAGTGTCTAGATGTTGAAAGCATTCGGTCATATAAGCCTTTAGGCTAATGAGCAATACAAATGAAACCTATAAAAATTACATAAATTATGTCTAAGTGTGATAAAGATCACATAACTTCTCCTTTTTACCTTTCTTTTTTTGTACCTTTTGCTAGACCCGAGGTTTGGGACCAACTGTTATCATTTCCAATTCATATCTAATTGTCAGCACGTGGGCTTCTTTATCGGATTTTGGATTCTCAGAGACATGATTTCTCTTTATATCCCCCATAACCTTTTCGTTGTGAGTTTCCTCATTCTGCTGATCTAATGCTCAGATCTTTATTAATTCAATACCCTTCTAAATGTTGGTTGCAGATCTAGACTCATCCACAACACCCCCATCTGATTGGTTACTAAGTTGTGCATGTGTAGCCGTATTTGGATGGTTCTCCATGGTATTTGCTTCTTCTTCTTCATAAAGGCGAGGGTCAGATACCTGCCATCCCTTTGGCTTTTGGCCCTGCCTCTTTTTCCTTTTTGGTATCTTTTTTGCCTGTGGGCATGTGTTATGCAAGTGTCCTATTTGAAAATAATTTTGACATCTGAATGTTGTGTTCGTGTAATCTAATACCTGGGCCCATTTAAAGTTTTTGTGTTTCAGATGGATGCGGTCAAGTAGACCTTTGCTGAGATCCATCTCTACACAATTTTTGGCAAAAGTAAAGATACTTTTTTGTTTTTGTTTTTGTTGTTATTGTTGTTGTTTTTGTTTTTTGTCTTTTTTATGTTAAGGTCCATCTTTTTGAATTTTCCAAGAGTATTTCCAATATCCTTTAAGACCCCTCATTTAGGACATACTCCAGTTCCTTCTGTGTTTCGAATTGAACAATGCAGAATTCATTATAACATAAATAAATATCATAGTTGGAGGTCCAAGAGGAGAAAACCCACTAGTGGTATGCATTCGATTTAGGCTAGAAATCATCAAATATGTAGATAACAACCTTCGATTGGATATCAAAAGAAAAAGAGAGTTTACCTCTGAATGATTGATTTCCATGGTTGGTTCTTGTTCCATTTGTTTTACAATGTAGGGTCTAGGTTGTTTTGGTCCTGATCTGATTGGATTGGGGCCTTCCGTTTAACTGTATCTTTGAAGGAGACATATCCACTGGGGTTTTTGGAACATGCAACTTCCTTGTAAGGTATTGAGATGTTTGGCTTCATGGTGCCTATAGCTCCACCACATAGCCACACAAACATAATGATGTTGGAGTTTCTTGAGATACCATATCTATGTAATGGGGATAAATCCTTTAACTACTTCCCTTCATGTTATAAGCATTGCAAAGACATAGAGATGCTTACTCTACTACTTTATCTTCTTTTTTACATCCACCACAAGATCAAATCCAAACACCCATAAAAGGATTGAGTTCCCACTTTGGGTCTTGACAAAAATATGGAAACCCTCCTCCAGATTTAGCTCAATACCCCTACAAAAGAGTGAAAAAACATATGGATCTAGACATTCAAACTTGAAAACCCATTCAATAGCACACTAGGAATGGATCGTTCCTTTTAGTTACTCCACCATTTGTAAAGGAAGAAGGAAATGAGTTTTTACAACCAAATCGACTCTAATTTGTGGGTGGTGGAGCAAAAAGACTTGAAAAACAAGACATTCAAGCTTCGAGAACACCTATAAAACTGCTTGATCCCCCTTCACAGCTCCAACTAAAAAGCATAAAAGGGACCAAGGATACGAGGAAAGTGGATCCAAACTCTCTGCATGGATCTCCCTAATTTGCTAAAGAACACCAACCAACAAGCAATAAAAACCTCCACATCCAACAAAGAGAGATTGGAGAGGCGTTGCAATCCTGAAAGTCGATGGGAGTAATGTTGTGTCTAGTGACGAGGATTCATGATGCTTGGCATGCCTGTTCTGATCATAATGGTCTCTCAGCATGTGACAATTCCATCCAAAATCCTGTGGGAAGAACGAATCGTAGCTCACTGTTCGCGCTCCATCTTACTACTTTCCATAAAACTATGAACAAGTGTTGTATTTTGTAATTGAGTTACACCCAATTATTGTTTTAATTTTAGAACCAACGTTAAATCATCAATTTAGATAAATTATTAATTTGTTTGACCTATTTGAACTTTAAAAAAGTATTATGATTTGAAGATAAATACATAAGCCTCCTAAACCTCATTTTTTTATAACTATGTTGAGCGTATGCGAGGGCCAACCTGCTTATTGAATGGAGGAAGAACGATCAACCCACAATGGGATGCTTATCACCAAGATTGTGCAAAGCTTGGTCGAGTTTGGACATTCCTTAGGAAATTTTAATTCCCAAAACGATTTCCATCTTTAACCCCTCCCCATAAAAAATTTAAGACGTGATAAAATTTAAACCCCACACAAAAACAGTGATCTACACCCCACCCCAGGAGTTTAAACCTCACATAAAATATTCTTATTCATATGAAAAATGATTATTTCTTGAAAATGTGGGTAGCCATTTCAAATGATGAAGAACTTAAGTACTCCCCTCCCTTCCAACAATTTAAGCCGTCAAAACATTTTTCCTACTTAAAAAAATTAAAATATTATATTGCCTTCCATTGTACCAACACGGTTCTTCACAGCGCACGCGATATCTCAATTTCAAAGTCGTCCTCATTTTTTTTCATAAATAAATAAACAACGGTAAATAAATAAATAACGGTTTTGATTTAACTAAGGGAGAACGAACATAACCCAGAATATAGTTTTTTCGACTCCACCGTCGAAAGGTTTGCTCAGATAGAGTCCAGAGATGAAACGCGTTTCGCTCGATTTTCACTTGCAGAGTAAGCCCATTTTCTTCAAAAACATTGCCCAACATCTCCATTGAAATTCTGCATCTGGAACCTCTCGCAGCAAAAACACGTCTGAGCATTTTTTGGAGTCTCGGTATGCTTTAAATCCGAGTACGAAGTTTCCAGTATATATTTATATTAAAGCCAATGGCTGGCAAGAGAAAAGCAGAAGGAATTGCCCTGTTATCTCTATACAATGACGAAGATATGGACGTCGACGATGATGTGGATGACAGTTCCTCTGTTCCGTCATCCCCGTCGCCCCCACCTCCTTTGTCCCTTGAAAAAAAACCTTCAGGGAGTCCTTCGCCTGCAACTCCAATGGAAGAAGAACGGCCGAGCAAAGGGGGCCTCGGGATCGTTGATTACGCACATGACGAAATGGCAATGTCTCCCGAGCCAGAGGTGGGTTTTCTGAATATCTTTTTCGTTTATTTAGGGTTCCGGACGTTAATTTTCATGGGTTTTCTGTTTCTTTTTATTTTCGTATTTTCTTATTTGAATCGAAATTGTTCGGCAAATAGGGTTTTATTAATTTTTGTGAATTTTTGAAAAGATAGGGTTTCTGTCGAATGAATTGGCAAAACGATGTTAATAATTGTCTTTTTGCTTTTAAGCGTTCTCTTCCTTATAATTCGATAAGAAAAAATTGTGATGTTAGTATTTTTATGTATATGAGTTTTACTTTGTTTAGGGTTTCTGTTGAATGGAATTATGCAGAAATATTTAAAATTGGTGTTGCAGCGTGCTCTTTTTGTTGGACGAACAACCTACATGTTACCTCTGCAAAGTAAGCCGTTTATCTTTCTTTGTAAGCAGGTAGAGCATGACGACGAAATTTCATAAGTGGCTAATGCGGACTTCCCAAGCCACGGTGAAAGCGTCTGTGCATTGTAGGCACAGAGTTATAATCGAGCCTTGAGCTTTGCCAGCTCAAAAATTCGAAGTTCCTTTGGGTCACCTTGGAACAAGATCCCTGAGAAGAGCCACTCTTAATCTTCAACCTAAGTCATTTCATTCTTGTTTGCGTTCAAATTTGGCGACAATGAAGTTCAGGGAAGTATTGCCTGTGTAAAAAAGAGATGATAAAATTCCACATTAAGTTGGTTCTTTTGCTGAAATTCTGCAAAATGTTTGGTTGTTAGCACCGTGCAGGACATTGCACGAATTGATAAATTCCCGAGGTCCAGTCCTGAAATAGCACCGGTGCTTAGGATTTCCCAATATTCATACCTATTACAATAAATAAGCAAATCCAGGGACTATGCCTAAAGACATTTTTCTGATGAGCATAGTCACAACTTTTATACCATATCTTATGGTTGACCTTACCTTAAAAAGGGTAAAACTTGATAAGGCAAGGATATTCAATTTTTTCCCTCGCAAAAGAATGTTCTTAACTATATTTCGATGAATAAAATTACATTTTTCAAATGCCTTGACAGCATTGCAAAATAAAGCATTCAGCTTCAAATAACTCCTCAAACCAAGAGGGTGGATATCCCAATATCACTTACAATCTAACCTCGTTACAACCTCATTGAAAAAACCCTCATTTTAGCAACAAAAAAGCATGAAAAAAACTAAACAGTTCATGCATATCTCACATTTCTTTATACAGAATAATTCCTATTTACATAGTATTTCCAACTATTAGAGGAGCTCAGTTAAAACCAAATAACAGCCTACATATTGTAAGTAAAGTTCTGTTCAGATCCAGCTAGACAAAGACTTCTTTATAGAAAATCATGAAATGTAGGATGATAGTACTTGGACACCAGCCTTCTCTTGCCTCTTGTATGTATCACTGCCCATGATGCATACCCAAATCGACTTTGGATAGTCCATTGAGAATTGTGTTTGTTACATGGATGAAAGTAAGATGGTAAAAATTGTACAAATGTCGTGTACCTCTTCCAATAATGGTTGCAATAAAACGTTTAAGCAATTATGTTCCTTCCTCATCCATTTGATCACAAGCATAGAATCACCAAAAACCTAAGTCACCTGACACGGGGACGCAGAACAGGCAAGACATAAGGATTCAAGTGTCCAACACAGGCACGTTGACCCCCCAAAACATGACATGATATATATATATATATATATATATATATATATATATATCTATATATATATATATTATAAATTAGACCGCAAATTCTCATTCATGATACAAATTCATTGATTCAAACATAGATCTTCATCTAGATGTAATTTTTACAAAGTAACATTATGCATACAGATACAATTGTGACAGATTCATCAATGATCTAATAGGAGAAAGTCAAGAAACTGCAGTTTTCTTATTAAGTCATCAAAATTAAAATGTGTTACATAGGTAGTAGCAATGCCAATGGCAAATAGAAATAGCAAATACAAAACAACTACAAGCCTCAAGGCAATTGGTAGTCCGTGAGTAATCATCATCATCAAAATCGTCATCACTATCATCATCATGGTCACCACTGTTCTCCTCTGCTACATCCTCCTCCTTTGTATCCAATGTCATCTCTGCATCTGCTGGTGTGGAGGATGACCCCTCAATAGTATCACCATCATCAAAATGATAGGTTGTAGCATTGGTTCATTAAGATCCAAGTTGGCAAATGCCAACTCAACACTGCTATCCAAACCTATATCATTAGGAAAGACATCCCACATCTTTGTCTTTCCCTTCAACCACTCATCCCTCTGCCTATAAATAAGACGAATTGCCTCCAAAATGCTCCCAAACCCTTTGCTATTCGTTCCCACACACCCACAACAAGAGAGTCAGAGAAAAGTGAGGGAAAAATGACCCAAAATTGACCTTTATGGGACATCAAATCAAGGGACACGATGAACTTGTTCCCCGGACGCGATCGGAGGATACGTGTCCCACCAAATCATGTTTGATTCGATCGTTTGGGGACACGTAGAGGGTTTAGGACGAATCCATTTTCTTAGCGAAAAACTTGTAGCCTGAGGATCATGGTTGCTCAAAGCACGAGTGCCTTTGAGAAGTGAAGTGTCAATAGTGTCATTTTCGAAAAATCCTAGGAACTGCCCATTATATATATATATATATATATATATATATATATATATATAAAAATAATCTAGAATGCCAAATAGTTGCAGAATATATGAAAACATGCATATTTGTACATAAATCAAGATAGAAATGGAATCCATAGTACATTGATTAATTATTTGAGCATCAACCATCTTGAAACTAGACTGTATCAGTTGCAAACAAACATACAAATTTTTAAGTCATATAATGGAAAATAGACCATGAACTTATGGAATGAAATAACTATCTAGCCACAATCAACAATATTATGATCAAATAGTTATGTTTACAAAATAGATCTACACAATGAAATGTGAAGACCAAAAGGTCCAAAATAATAAATTGAACTAGTTGCTAAATGCCTCTCTATAGAAGAAGTGTTCACCAATTATGAAAGCACCTGTGTTGCCAAATGTTGTAGCTGTGGGGTAGCACTGCTTTGCATGTTCCACCACTCCTTGACAAACAATGTTCCACCTTTGCATGTAGTGAGATCCTCATCATTAGTATCATTCTTCATTCTTTTCCTCTTGTCTAGCCTTTGTCTCTACCTCTTTTCTCTAGGGACATCGATCAACATCACCTAGTTTTAATCAAATTGCCTAATCCAAGCCTTATATGGTAGAAAAAGCTTCACATGCCTGATCAATGATTTTGGTTTGAGTTAAGGCTACATTTTTGTTAAGGCCATGACAAAGGAGTTTAATCAACACTACCAACACTAGGGCATATATTGGGCTTGGTGCTCTTGATTAAATGGCAATCACATACCCTCATACGTGATAAATCAAATGAAATGCCACAATCCCATTGAACTTGAAATCTTGAAAACTGTTAACCCCGTTGGATTTAGAATGGGATATGAAATTCTATTTTCTTCATATGAAGTTTGATGAGGTTGGAACCACTCTCAAACATCCTGAAACAAATAATGGTAATGTTAAAAATTTAAGTAAAAGTGAGACTTTTACTTTAAAAATTTAACATTACCACTATGGAGCATCCAGGAAATGCTTAGGAAGTGTTAATTTGGCAGCTCAGGGACAAATTCCCTCTTTTCGACAACCTTCCTCATCAAGAAAGACCCCTCCTAGCCCTTGGAAGAATTTAATTTGGTTAAGGAAATATATAATTGTTAAGGTGAAACCCACATGTGCTCAAAAGTTCAAGTCGGCTTGGGCAAGCTAATTCGATCTCTAAAGAATCATATAAGTAAACCACATGGCACATCACTTTGGAGCATCATCAGGGGACATCATATCTTCTCTTTCTTCTCTTGATTGGTTCGTATAGGTCTGCAATTGGAGGTCCGAGCTCACACATGGGAAGGGAAAGGAAGGAGGACACGTTTGATTTATGTGTTGACTTTCTCGTTGGGACAACTTGACCAGTCGTTGACCAACTTTGACTTGGAAAATTTTGATATTTTGGAGGCTGAATTCATTGGGAAAACGACCAAACTTTTATGCGCTTTTTGACCTCTGTTGACTGTAGAATTTGATTGAAGTTGACCACAAAAAATTTAAAGTTTGTTCGTAGAGTTTACTCTCTCCTTTGATAGGTTTTGAAGATTGTTTTGACTCAAGTTTGACTAGCAAGGAAGGCTACATTTATTGTCAGGTGACTGAACTTTTTGGAGCAACTTTGACCATTGACTTTTGGACTGGTTACAACATCTTTGACTGTTGTTGACTTTGATAGAATTTGCAGATTTGACTTGTTGACCAGATTTGACTTTTGGGCTCATCTTATGTATATAAGTTGGTTGGTCTCTTGATAGTCAAAGGTTTGACTTTGACTCTTTTGTTGATGAGTTGGAACTTTGTATCTCTCTGCTAAAATTTGACTCTTTTGTTGATCAAGTGGAACTTTGTCTCTTTGCTGAACATTTGATGACAATCTAAAAGAAGAAGAATTTTCAAAGGGTTTTCCCCCTTGTGGCGTTTTTCCTTGGTCTTTGACCAAAATTTGTGTCTCTGTTATTGCTCTTGGCTGTCTTCTATTGTGCATTGGATTTACTGTTCTATATACAATTGTTTATTGTTACTGGAAGATTGAATTTATTGGATAAAATTGATGGCTAGTTGAAGAAGAATTGGAATAAGTGATTGTGCTAAGCATAAAACACTAGAAATCTCATAGGAAGTGTTTATGAAGCGTTGAGGGAGGGTCTAAGGAGTGCCTAGCAAGCGTCCAAGAAGTGTGATGGGAGCTTGTATGATAGTGCGGTTTGGCATGTGGGAGTGTATACAGGGTCTGGGGATGCAGATATGCTCAGAATCCCTCTTGCTAATAGAAGATTAAGTTTGAGAGCCATTAACTTTGCATAGTTGTTGGTTCTAAGTGCTAGGTGAGGCTTAAACCCTAGAATATGGTTATCATTAAGAACAAGCACCTCCTTGCCCCATGTCGTTGTGGGTCACCATGTGCAACTTCGTCAAAATAAACACACACACCCTCTCTTTTCATTATCTCTGTAACAAATTGCGTGGGAGGCTTCTTTTGTTTCAACTATGGGAAACTCTTTAAGGTATTGAGACCTTGAGATGCACATTGAATAAGAAGAATTTTCATATTATCAAATAAGCTTTGCATTTCTCAACAACCAGTTGCACCAGGCTAAATTCACTAGGATTACTTAATGAGCAGTCACTGTTGGGTTATTGCATAAAACTCTCAAGCTCTTCTTCCTGACCACACATTTCTTAAACCAGTCGAATTGGATTACTTAATGAGTAGTCACTGTTGGGTTATTGCATAAAACTCTCAAGCTCTTGTTCCTGACCACACATTTCTTAAACTAGTCGAATTTTCTATCTCCCTCCACAGTTGGGTAGGGCAACCAAAATCAATAATGAGGATTAACCTCTTCATTAATCCTACATAAAGGGCATCTACAAGGTCCACACCTGTTGTTTTTTTGGAGATTATCCCATGTTAAAGTTTTTTTTTTTTGTAACTCGAAATTCTATTCATTCTTCAAAAAGATGTACATCGAGAGTAGCAGCAAAAACATGTGGTCTCACTCCGACCAGGGTTGTTGACCATACAACATATGTCAAAAGTACAAAAAGGCTAGTTATTTGACGTGATGGAGGCTGGGTTGTCCGGGGCTATCCCAGGAGGAGGCAGAGGTTGAAAAGAGCATTGGACGTGCTCCTCGAAATGAGCCATCCAGGACTCCAACTTCTCCACCTTCTCCGATAGCAAGTTCTGTCCTCGCTAGACCACCATAATACGCTCTCGGATGTGGCACTGAAAGTAGTGCAATTTATCCAAGGTAGCTCCTAGTTTCACATGTTCCTCCCGTCAAATCCTTTCAGCAATTTCCAATCGCTCCAGCAGGGATTGAATCAAGTCTCTACAATTTTCCAAGCAACAATGTTGAATGACCCTCGAACCAGGAACCGAAGACTCTGCACACCCTTACCGTCTCGAGCTGCCGAGCCTGCCCCTTGCCAATGTTCACAATGATCGACCCCCTTGGCCCTTCATCGAGCCGCCACACCCTCGATTACCCCGCACACTAGCCACCATCCTCCAGGATCTTCCTGTCGATTTGCCACTCCGACGAGCCAAAGACACCTCCACCCCTTGCTCCGTGTTCTGCAATTGAGAAGCTTGGTCCTCGTGTCCCGCCGAGCAGGGCTTTGGAGGGAGGGAGGGCAGCCCTCTTTTCGGGGCTGGATGTATTGACGCTGGACTAGCAACTTCACCTGCAATGTAGAAGACCCTCCAGGCATGCCTGACCCACACCCACTAGGCCCGTCGTATCTAGTGTAGAAACTAGCAACGTCCTAGACAGGGATGCACACTCGCACCAATTGAAACCACACAACACCACACAAATTCAGAAGATCCGCCACCCCACCAGTCGTGCCACCCTAGGCTCGAACACAGAGAGGTACTGAAATTCGAACACAGGAGGGCCGGAAGAAGCACAAAATTGCCCACCACACTCTGAGGACCTCCCCCCCCACCACACTAGCAGCAAAATATCACTTCTACCTCCAAGATTCTTGCTCCCTTCTCCTCGAAAGACAGGAAACCTCATGCGGAGAATCGAAACAGCCCAATTATGGGCCTAGAAGCCAAAAGATGACAATCATCTACCGAACCGTCACCCCTCCTAGGGGCAATGCTGCCTACGCAGTCCACTCCAACCACCAAAATACTCGTAGCCGCAGAACACCAATACACAAATCGGCCAGAAGCTCTCGAAGGCCAATTCCACCAGGAACCATAGTTGGCAACCACTCAAAAAACACCCTTGTAGTAGGAAAGTTACCAATTTACAGAGGTAACAACATAGGGCCAAACCGCGTTTCTGGGGGTGCCAACGAAAGCGGCGTCGCTTCCTTCTCCGGCAAGCAAAGAACCAGGCAAGAGCATGAAGCCGAAACGAAACATGAATGAAGTCCTTGTCGACCACCCTTGATCTTAGAACGACATCTCCCGCACTAGTCGAGGTGCTACTAAATTCCACACGCATACCATTACTCCTCCCCGTACGCTAGGTGAAGTGAGAGGGCAGGGCGGCGACCCTCGACCCGAGTGCCAGTTGTTGGTCATCATGGGCCACAAGGTGCCCTGTGCACTATGTCCATCACCCCCATTGGGGAATCCCATGTTAAAGTTTTATTGTTCAATAAAAATCACATTTTTTTACCTTCAATGGACATTTAATTTTCCATGTTTTTCTCTACAACCACTTTGTATTCCTTTGAATTTCTTTTGAACGTATAGCTAGATATCTAGATTTTGGAGTATACGTGCTGTTAACCCTTGCGTTGACATGAGTGATTAAGACATATTTACAGGTTTAGCTTGCAGGGTGCTAAGGAACTACATATGGTACATACCTTATTTTTCTTTGCTTAAGGATGATCGAAGCATGGTGGTCTTCCTTGATGGATCCCACCATTGATGTTTTGTGTGATTTTGGTTTCTTTCTTGGTGATCACATGCTCCTTGGTTTTGATTGTTGATGATGCATTCTTCATTTGATGATTGCTTGCCCTGGTTGATGGTGTTGAAACTTGATACACATGCCTTGATTCAATTTGTTGAATGATGGATGCTAGTTCTGCGTCACGGTGATGCTTTTTGACATAAAGGCTTGGTTATGGCCATATTACAGTAGCATCCTTCGATTTTTTATGTCTATTTCACCTCGTTGACCATAATTAGCATAAAAGACATTGAATTTCATGGAGTGCCCACTTCCTTGATACACTTTGAGCGACATTGGGGGCGTTGATTTAAGTTTGATGATGATATACCTTTGGAGGAGTGTTTAGCTCTTCTCAAGCCTACTGTACTTATTTGGTGATATTAAACACAATAGACACTTATTCGCTTAGAGTGTTCATCTCCTTAGCCTACTTTGGAGCATCGTGGGGTGTTTGATGAGGATTTTTATGGGCATATGCTACTAAACATTTTTGATGGAGTGCCCAAGCCTCTAGAGTGTCTATCTTACTCGTGCATGTTAAATTATCCTAAAAGTAACTATCTAAACAAACATATTAGATCTAGTTACTTGTTGGAATTATTAACTCTTACAAGCAACAAAAAACGAGAAAAGCAATCACACATAATGCACAATTATTGTTGCTCTTCTAGATTAGTTCATCATTTAAAACTTGCAAGAGCTCCCTTACAGGGAAAATGGCTCTAAGAAATTAACAAATGAACAATAAACCTGGAAAATTCCAATTTGCACAGAAATTGAGGTAGATTTGCACCACACATGTGGCTTGCTCTGCTGGGCTGTACGACTGCTCTACCTTGATGTTGGTTGGTTGTCTTCTCCTTACTGAGCTGCTGTTGTAACTCTTGGCCAATGGCTGAAAATCAGATTTCTAATTTTCTCCTTCTCACATGGCTTGTGAAATGAATCCTCTTTGTGGAAAAAGTCGAAGTCGGGATTAAATCGGCAAGGGTCCAAAAGTTGAAAAACTCGTTAAAGTCTAGAGTTTTTTGAAAAAGTTGTCAAAATTAATAAAACACAAAAATATTCATTTTATTTTTTTTAGCATCTAGTGTATCCACAACATTAAATGAATGCATTTCCACATAAACATGTAAAGAAAGCTAATATATAATATGTATATGAAGTGTAGTGCTACATCACATATCAAATAGTGAATCAACTCCTGAATCTTGAGTCTTGTCTGAGTCTCAACACGCAAGAGTCAAAATATCAACAAAAAATATAATAAATGTATATCATGAGTTATCTACATGTCATAAAGTAATGAGTCACTGACATCCTCTGCCCCTTTTACGGGAATAGGGAATGGCTTTGCCTTTTCCTCTAGAGGAAGAAGGCCCAACCCTTGGAAATACAAATGAAGTCAGTCATCCTCTAGACATCGATGAAAGAGGTGGCCTCTGCCCTATGTTGTTGCTGCCCATCCTAGATGGTGTCACCTTCTCCTCATCGTTCTCATCTAGCTCTGCCTCTTGACCCTGATGCTCCTCCTCCTCCTCCTCCTCTACCTCTGGCTCTCCCTCCCCTGCCACTGCTACCTGCCACCTTCTCCTCATCATCCTCATCCAGCTCTGCCTCCTGACCCTGATGCTCCTCCTCCTCCTCCTCCTCTACCTCTGGCTCTCCCTCCCCTGCAACTGCTACCTCGTCTGGATCCACATCTAACCAATCCGAGATCAAGTCCATAGTCAGCCTCTCAGTCTCGACCATCCATTCAGCAGTGGTATCAATATTGTCCAAAGAGACGACTTCCACATCAGGAGGTTTCTGAAGTTGTCTCACTCACAATCGAAGATTGTAGTAGACGTAGACCATGTCATTGAGGTGTTGGGACTCCAATTTGTATTAGGATCATAGATTGTAAATTAGTACTTAGAAAATTTAAATATTAAAAATAATAAAATGAATTCAAAAAAATTAATTTGAATTTTTTTTACCTGTTGCGTTTTTTGCTGTGTATTTTGTCAAATACACAATTGCGCTCACACCCAGAGGAATTACATGTTTGGCTAAGCACTCAAATGGCAAGCTTTTGGAGATGGGGTACTCTGCCACCATAGCTTGTCCACCAAGCATCTACAAGTTAAAAGAAAAATGAGAAACATAACAAAAAAACCATTGAAATTCTAAACTTGAAAGTTCGAAACAAATTGAAGCTTACCGGGCATTTTGGTCGTCTTATTCTTAATAGCCATGGTAAAACTAAATGTGCCACCTCCCATCCTATATACCTCAATTTCTTTAGAAATATCTTCGTGTTCTTGCTCAGATGCCACCATCCTCTCAACACAAGTGAAGAATCCATCCATCACCTCGGCATCAAATCTGAAACCACAGGCGTAAGCAAATGCGGGGTTGAGGTAAATACTTGCAACATGAATGGGGTGATGGAGGGTATTGTTCCATCGCTCATCAATCACTCTCCATATGACCTGTTGTTTCTCTAACCCCTCGTCTCTCGTATCTTCATAATAAGCACATATGGCTTCTTTGGCCCTATCCATGGCCTCATACAAGTAGGCCCATTGTGGGCTTGTCTCCATCAATCAACCGAAGAACCCTTACCAAAGATTCTGAAATGGCACACACCTCCTCTACTCCTGCCCAAAAGCTCGGATCATATGAAACTAGTTTGCATATGCCCTCTCCCTCTGGTTTGCGGCTAATAGATAAAGCACGCCAATTCGGTGAAAGAAGCATGCTCTTCACATTTGACATAGAATTCAACAGAGACTGAAGAGATATGAAAGTAGTGGCAAATCGTGTAATGGCAGGACACACCAACTCTTTGTTGTTGGTGAATCTTATCATCAAGCTAAGCATAGATGCATGATTATATATAAATTTTGTTATGCTCCTAGATGATTCAACAATATCTCTCACAATAGGAATCTTACCTATATCCTCCAACATTAAGTCAATGCAATGAGCAGTAGAGGTGTCCAAAACAAGTTAGGATACCTCTCCATAAGAAACTTGCCAGCTGCAACATAATTTGTAGCGTTGTCCGTTATGATTTGGACAACATTGCTTGGGCCTACTTCCTGAATGAAGATGTCCAACAACTCACATAATAAATGTGCATATTTAATGTGTGCTGATGCATCGACAGATTTCATAAACATTGTCCCCTTGGGACAACTAACCAAGAAGTTAAAAAGGGTCCTATCCTTCTGGTCAGTCCAACCATCTGACATGACTGTGCATCTAGTGTGTTCCCATGATGACCTAAACTCCTTCAATCTAGAAGTGCAATTAGTCTTTTCATCTTGAAGAAGAGGCCCTCTCAATTCTGCAAAGGTGGGGGCTTTGTACCCCGGGCCAACGACAACAACAACATCAAACATAGGTTGGTAGAATGGGTTTGTCTTGGCAATGTTGAAAGGAACAAAACTAGATAGAAGACACTTACTAACCGACCTGTCATCTTCTGCCTTTTCCTTTTTTTTAAGTGTTGATTTGATGCCAGGTTGTGCACCAGGTGTGGTTCTAGGAACAAAAAAAGATGAGAAAGCTGAGGGGTTGGGACATATGGGTGTGGAAGGTGATGTTGAAGAAGCACTCTCACTGCCCCCCACTCTTGAGGCCCCTACAAGTTGGATTTTTAGTGCTGCCTTGGTGTCTTTGCCCTCCTCTTTATCCATCAACGATTGAATGGCATGTCGGATGATTTCTGGAGACGGATTTGGGCAAAGGTCTACATTTTGCCCCGAAATTTGCCCCAAATGGAATTTTAATATGTTGATACCTCCTCACATATGCTTGCCACACAACTTGCTAGTCAAATACATTCTATTGATCCCCCCAGATTCGGTATAGTATCAAGTTCACCATATTCCCATATAGCTTCCAAAAGCCTTGGCATTTTGTTTTAAACTTTGAACTGAATTTGAACCTGGGCACAAAAAAAATCTGAAAAAAATTAAAAATTTCCCATCACATAAGAAGCAAACACAATGCAATTATTGATTTTAGATTTTAAATGCCTCTTCTCACTCACTTGAACACACTTAGATTCAATAAACAAGGGTTTGAATTTTTGTCATTTGATTCTTGAAAGTTGAAGTTTTGCTTCAATCTAGATTCTAAACAATGTTTTCATTCAAAATTCTAGGCAAAAATAAGATAAAAACAAACTGGTAGAATTATAGAAAGATTTAAGAAGCCATTTGTGTAACAAAGACTAAGAGAGAAATTAAAATACATACCTGGCAACAACAATTCAACACTTTGAATCTCTCACATTGAGCAGTGGACAAATCTTCAAATTCCCACCATAAAACTAGCAAATCTCCTCCTCTTGGGCAATGGCAAACAACTACTCTCTTCACAGGGACGAATGGGAGCATAAACAACAAGCAAATGTGTTTTTCTCCCTTTTCGGCCTCTTATCTGTGGCTTGGGAAAGATGGACGACTTTTTCGGTCGACTCTTAATAAAATCAGGATTAATTCGATTTAATCACGATTTTTTCGTCAGTGAAAAAGTCGGCAAAAAGTTGGTCGATTTTATCGTTTTGATGAAAAAATCAGATTTTTGGGATTTAGTCAAGACTTTTTTGCCGACTTTTGATGCCAAGTTTTTTTTTTTAATTTTTATTTTTAGACTGAAAAATTAGCTAGTTGAATAAATTGCGGTTTTTTGGCACTTCACCGAAAAATGGCGATTTTAACATTGATGCTAGTAGTCAGAGCCATGTATGCCAAAAACTTCCGTGGAGGTCTGCTCTCCTTGAAAGTGGTCCTGGGAGGCTCAACATGCTCCCCAACATCCCACAAAGTTTGCTTTGCCCACTTGGGCCTCTTGATTGATGTCAAAGGAGCTCACTATTCCTCTTGCATAGAAGGCTGGCTAGCTGTACTATTGGAAGTATTTGCTTTCAACAACTCCTTTGGTTCCTCCTCTTGTGAGGTCCCTCTACATTTGATGGTAGATATTGAGATTAGATGCCAGGTTCTCCTTGAGCTTGGCGTCTCGGCTCACCACTGTCTTCCGCTGATATGTCAGGAAGACTTTATAAGCCTTTGAATCCTTGCTGTATCATACCAGGATGGCCCTCTCTCCTAATGGTTGCAACTTTGTCCCCTTTTCCATAGGTATGGGAATGTAGTTTGGACAACCAAATATCTTGAGATGTCCTATCTCAGGTTTCTTGCATGTGAATGCTTGCTTCAATGTCTTATCCTCTAGAATCTAATGTGGGCTTTTGTTATGAAAATACACAATTGTGTTACATGCCTCAATTGATAGAAACATCAACAAACTCTGATCATGGATCATGGCCTTCATCACATTGATGATAGACAACTTCTTCCTCTTTGCAACCCCATTTTGCTACGATCTGTAGGCCACTCTCTACTCCCTCTTAATTCCTATCTCCTTGCATAAATCAATGAACTCATTAGAGATGTATTCATCCTCATTGTCTGTCCTTACTACCCTGATCTTTCTTCTTGTCATGTTCTCTACTTGAGCTTTGAAAGCTCTGAAATGACTGAAGACTTCACCCTTGGTCTTCATGAAGTAGATTTAGATCTTCCTAGAGATGTCATCAATGAAAGTCACATAGTAAGATGCGCCATTTACTGAAGACACTGACACAGGCCCTGATAAATCAGAATGGATTAGATCCAAAATGCCTTTGGAGCGAGCCTTGCTGCTAGCGAAAGATGCCTTGACATTCTTGCCAAGAGCACACCCTTTGCACACCCCCTATTGGTCTACACTGAACTCTGGAAGCCTATTGATCATCTGTCTCAATAATGGTAGAGCTTTGTGATGGAGATGTCCCATCCCCTTATGTCGAAGCTCGTACATGCTCTCAGTGGTGTGCACTAGTGCCTAAGCAGGTTGACCGTGAAGTTTATATAGGTTCCCCTATCGTACTTCAATCCTCACTAGAGTGTCTGGACTAGCTCCCTCTGGCCAACTAAACACTTGCCCTCTCTGGAAGTTAACCTTATAACCTTTGTCCTCCATGACTGAGATGGATCAAAGGCTCTTCTTTAGGCCAGGTACATAGAGTACCCCCTGTGCATCAAAGGATTGTCCTGACTCAAGTTGAAACTAAATTGCTCCCTGGCCCCTCACTGCGTACTTGGCAGCATTGCCAAGCTCAATATGGATCCTTGAGTTGTCCTCTGCAAAACTACTGAATAGTTCTCTACCTTTTGTCGTGTGGTGGGACATGCCATTGTTCAAGTACTAAGCGCTTCTAGTAATAGCGCTAGTATAAAAGCAAGACATGGGTGAATTGTCACTCTTAACTTGGAATCAAGCTTGCTCCATGGTGCCTCTTTAGTCACTGCAACTATCTACTACTTCCCCTTGACCTTCTTCCTATGTGGACATTGAGAAGCAAAATGGCCATTCTCATGGCAGATATAACATTTGATCTTGCTCATATCTTTCTTTTGCTTGGACTGCTATCCCCCTCCCTGACTGACACCCTTCTTGATGGAAAATTTCCCTTTGGTCTTCTTTGTTTCACTGACCAAGGCCAAGTTTTCATTACTGCTCCTCCTCCTTGCTTGCTAGTCTTGGACTCTTTACGAGTCTCCTCTTGGATGTAGTCATCCCAAACTTTCCCTCTTGGGAAGATGTTCATATGCCCATGATGAATGGTTCCCAAGCCTTGGTGACCCCATTTAGAGCAACATTCACTAGCTCTACATCCAATATAGCTTCTCTAATAGGTATGAGGTGGTCACGGATTTAAGTGACCCACTTTAGTCACTTTATTGATTAAAAGTCACTTTAATAAAAATATGCTCACTTAATTAATTAATCAATTATGTGAACTTCTAGAAAAAGCATAAGATCCATTTAATGACGATTTTCGTAAGTAGACAACCTCATGGAAATACCTGTTTGAGCTACAAACACTAACAATACAATGATACAATGATACGTGATGAAATAGATTAGTTTCCTTGTAGAGCGCTCACGAACTTGACGAATTTTCAACATCCTATGTTTCAAGATAGCATTGGGATATGCTTGATGGATCTCATTGGTTGGACAAGAACATCTTGGTTTTATTGCATATATGAAGTTGAATAGACACTGAAGTTGGTGAGTGCTATGTTTCATGATAGAGTTCTAAATTTCTAATATTTGATTCAACATAAAGGGGGTTTTCGACGTGACCATGGCTCAACACTTCTTTGTTAAGGACATTTTGGTTTTCTGTTGCCTAACATGCTCCTGTTATTATATTTAATGGAACAAACACTATTAGCCATTAATATTCTATCTTGGACAACCAACCAACCAACAACCCTATGCATTCCTCAGTATATGGTGATATGCCACATTCATCCACCATTTGCATTGGTCATACACGTCTCACCATTCAACATTCCTCTTGAAGCAAGGAGGGTCACCACTCGACATTCCTCTTGAAGGAAGGTGGGTCACCACTTGGTAGGTACTTTAACCATTTTGCAATCATGTGCTTTTCCTTAATGTTTGGGGATTTTAACATGGATGAAGGGGTGATCTGGATGATTGATCGTTCTTGACTGCAAATTTGTACTCTTGCTTTACTAGGGGTTAGTCTTTGGCCCTATTCTAGTGGGACCTCCTCTGAGCCCTTAGGGTTATAGGAGTGGCACTAATTGGGAAACTTGGATTGAAGTAGCGCGTTCATTCCTATTCCATACTTAACACTCTCTGTCATTCCCTTGGTTTCAAATCCATCCTTCGGGTTTGCTATCATTGGTTCATTGGGATTGGCACGCTCACATCCACATCCTTGAGTCCAGGCCGAAAAACTATGCCATGGAGGTTGATGCAATCAAAAGAAAGGTAAAAGCATAAGATGGCCGCAATGAAAGAAAAAGAACATTAGCCATCTCTCGGTTCTTGAGCACGGGATACTCCATCTCATAATAAAGGAAGCTTTGCATGTCCCAACCTAGGTTGATGCAACTAAAAGAAAGGTAAAAGCATTAGATGGTCATAATGAAAGAAAAAGAAAAGTTAAAATGTAGAAGATGACCGGGACAATAATTAGTGCGTGGGAAATAACCTATCATGAGCTCTAACCCCTCATTAGCCATAAACCAACTCTTGAGCACCAGGTGCCCCATCACATAATAAAGGAACCATTGCATGTCCCAACCGAGCGAGAAATTGACTCATCCATCACATAATAAAGGTACCATTGCATGTCCCAACCGAACGAGAAGTTGACTCATCCATCACATAATAAAGGAACCATTGCATGTCCCAACTGAGCGAGAAGTTGACTCATCCATCACATAATAAAGGAACCTTTGCATGTCCCAACTGAGCGAGAAGTTGACTCATCATTAAGCAGTGAATTGATGCTACATTATTAAAATCAAGCTTGGACACCTAAGCTATGCTCGTTATCCAAGCATTATTAAAAAGAAGTAAAAGGCACACTAGAGGGGTGGAAAAAACAGGCTGAGGAAAGGGGTAACTCATGCCTCCACGATTGCTCCCTCCATACATCTATACACTCAAGATGATGGACCTCCATTAATTGATCCTATGACCATGGCACTTAGCCATGAAGCATTTCCCCCTCCATTCCCACTACTATCACAAATGCCTATGAATTGAAAGGTTGACCTTGGATAGGTCACCTTCCCTTACGGGTTGGAAGCACCTAATAGGGTTGACCATCTAGCCACCCTTAAAAAGGTAGGGAACACTTTTATGGGATTTGGTCTAGTTAGACATTTGAAGGCAATCCCAGTTTGAAGTCCTACTATGCCCTTAATATTTAAGTATGTTCCACTATGATGCATCTATGGTCATTGTTTGTAATGAATGGTAACTTTTACTTGAGTATGAGATGGTTTTGCTAGGTGGTCCTTAACCACATATCAGAAAAGGGCTTGAGGGCACACATTCCATGTTTTCACTCCACATGATGCCTAAGCCACATTACACTTTTGGAGATCAGTGATGACTTTGTAGATGCAGCGTTGCACCTCCACAATAGAGCTTTGGGCATTTTGATGATTCCATCAGTTGATTGACACCTCATAGCACCCCTAGATGCTAAAACGCTGAAATCGCTTTGCTTAGTGTTGGAGAATATTGATGATGTACCCAATGGACCCAACATGCCCTAGGCTGGCCTTGACACTGTTTGATGGGCATAGCTTGATCTGGAGTCGGGATGATGATGGTGATTCCCAGGATGGAAAGGGAGGATCTGTACTACCTCGTTGAGCCCCAACACTTGAGAGAGTTTATGCCATGGCATCTTTATAGCCCCTTTTGAGATGATGTGCCCAGAGCAGGATTTTGACACATGGAGACATTTTGAGGCATGACTTGAGGTCAATGTAAATTGAATGTATTGTTGAGAGATGTTCTCATGGATTACCTTATTTAGGTCTCTTTCTTAAATGGTGGGAGGTGGCCCAGTGTGTCTACGGAATAGCTAATTGAGGGAAGGTCGTTAGGACAGTTGGCCGCTGATAATAAACTTTAGGAAATAACTATGCTATATACAGATAGTAAAATGCTAAATAACACACATTTAAGATATATAAAACTACAAATCTAAGTTGCACGAAACGGGGAAACGGGTACGAGTTTCCGAAACGGGCACGGGTACGAAACGTGACCCCCCCAAATATTGGAAATGGGGAAACGTGATATATATATATATATTAGAATTTAGGACATTTAAGAAATGTTATGTGCAATCATAAAACATACATGATACATTATAATTTATTACATTTAAAGTTTAAACAGTATGATTAAATTTACATCACATTTACTCATGAATGATCACATAATGAAAATAATAATATCGGAGTATCCATAATCAACCTTTATTATATATCCAAATCTCAAAATCAGCCTTTATTATATATATATATATGAGGCTGCAAGTACAATAAAGACTATGAGGCTGCAAGAACTATAAAGAGAAACGACTTGCTCAATTGTGTGATGAGGAAACAAGGCAAGAGTCTTTTTATAACTTGAGAGAGGCATCTAGAAGCATCCACAAGATATTTTATTTGCCCAATAAAAAAATTAGAACTGAAAAAACAAAAATAAAAGAAGAATTGCAATATGAAGTGGAAACTCTGTCGTATGGCCTGGAAACTCGTTTCCGGCTGTACTTGTCACATTTCCCCAACCAGAAACTTGTTTCCAGGCCGTATGGTACGCGTTTCCATATCGTTTCCTGGCTGAAACAGTCCTGGGGGCAATGTTTCCTGCAACATACAAATATTTCATCCGTAATTCCAAGTTCCTAATAAGAAACATGTGTTTACAGCAAAGTTTGAATGCCAACAACCCCAAAACGACATGATGCAAATGTTAGGAAAAAAATCAATTGTTTCCATGCCTGGTTTCAAGTCTGGCCTGGTTAATCGAACCACTGACTGATTCTTCCAATGCTTGAAGGCATTTTCTAGGCTCTAAAATGCTAAATATCTTTGATAAGCACAGTTACAACTTTAGTATGGCATGTTATGGAGGACTTTGAAAATGGTGAAAAATGGTTGACCAAATAACGATGATATATGCAGAAGGTAAAATGGTAAACTACACAAATTTAAAATATCCTAAATATTTTATCAATAAATTTTTAATTACTTATAGGAAGCAGATGCTTCATACAAAACTTGAATGCTCAACAACACCAAAATCATATGATGTAAATGTTGAGCAGAAAAAGTCCACTGTTTTCAAGCCTGGTTTGAGATCCGGCTTGGTCAATGGAACTGCTGACTGATTCTGCCATTTTTTGGTTGTTTTAAATTTAATACAGTCAACAAAAAAGGGGAAACAAGGCACTGGCAAGTAAAGCAACTGTTCTTTTGTTAATGTGATGACGTGTCTGTTTCTGTGGTTATCTCAATACATCCATTGCAATGTGATACAATACGTTTATTTTTTCTGTATTATATAATTCAGTTCACTTATACTCGTGGACTCAAGGTTAATAAGGCAGAAACAAGTACTGGCCTATAATTGAGATTGCTAGCTGCAGATGTTTGTACTGAATGACCTCAACTGACGTTAATCTCAGAAAGAGTTTTAGCAACCTTGCAGGGATACCTGCATGTAAGATTTTTCTTAGTATGAAAATTCACCATTGCCTAGAATAGTCTGGTAGGAATTCCGGGACAGATTAATGCACAGGATAATGAGTTAAGTATGATACTTTTCTTAAAGGAATTATTTTTATTTGTTTCAGGTCAGCATATCTGAAACCACCATCAAAGTTCATTTTTAGCATCTTTGCTTAAATAAATGTAAGAATACAACAAAGTAGTTTGCTCTTAAAAAACTTTTATCATGATTCTTTTAGGTAAGATAAGATAGTTTAGCCCTCGTGGGGCAGCTCAATTGGCAAGTGCCATGAAAATGAAGTGTTATGTACCAAGAGATTTGGGGTTCAATTCCACCCCCCCGACTTAATCGTGTATGCAGATGGGGTATACTTTGGCACCTAGCAGTTATAGTAGTGTCAGTCAGAAACCGGCCCAGTTGCCGATCTGAAAGAAGCATGTACAATGTGCATGGATCAAAAAATTGAGTGACCAAAAAGCTAGTGTATTAGGGTCCTGCTAGAATTAGTTCCCTTAACATTCGAGGCTGAGTGGAGAAAGCTTAGAATATGTTAACGAAGAGGAGGATTTGGACTTGTGTATCACGTTGTTGCTTGGAAGATGTTTACCACTGTTGGGCCTTGGGTGATCTCACTTGATTGTTGGGATGGGATCTATATTAACAATGCCTCTAAGGTTGTTGGCAAGTGATGATAGTCCCACAAGTCCTCATTGATATGGATTTGAAGGCAAGGCCACTATTGTCTTTTTCTTGGTGCCCCTAGTACAGGGGAGTGCCGTAAAAAGGTAAGTAATTGACTAGGTGGAGACTGGCCTAGGAGGTGGTCAATGTGTATAGAAATGAAGCTTGAGGGCCTCTTACATGCATATGGCCAAGCATCTTTGGTCGCGAGGCTCGAGGAAACTAGAGAGGATCTGTAGCTCCATAAATAAAAAATGGTATTGCCCTCTAATCTTGTAGTAGAATATGGAGTGGACCTTTGTCTCAACTTCCTGAAGATGCCATAATTGACAAATCTTGTTTGATTGATTGAGTTGGTGCTCCACCTCCACCAATACCTATGTAAGTTCATTTTGAATTGGCCTAAAGAATTACGAAAAGCATGCGTCTAATGACAATGTGTGTAAGGAGGTTGAACAATGAATTTGTGTGTCAGCTCCATGAAGTGATCATGGTATAAAACCATCTTCAAATGAACTTTGTTCGATGGATTTATCCAATTAATTTGTATGAACTGCATGTAATTGTCGTCTTGGATGATCTTGTTCAACTCTTGCCTAATATGTAAGACGCGAATTGGTGCATCAAGGGAGTATCCAAAAGGAAAAAGCTAGTGCATTGAAATACCCATAGACTCTAGAAGATTTGAGACTCCAATTGACAAACACTAAGTATGACCTGGGGGACTCACTAAAGAAAATGGACTTTGATGAACAATAGGACAAGCACTGATATTGGTGTAACCCCTTACTTGAGTTTGTGAAATTTCAAACTTGAAGAAGTGAAAACAAGGCCAAATACAGTCTCAAGTTTGAGGGGCTAGGCCCCAATCTCTACAAGGATGATGGGTAGAGGGATTGTCTATTTGCATTTGATAATGCATTTAATGAGAAGTGTTTTCAGTATCTTAGTTGTGGATCAATTGGACACTAGTAAACAAGGCCCTCAAACCTCGAAACCATAGAGGATTGGGGCATGATGCAAGTGTCCCTGAAATATATTTTGGATGGAATGTCTTGAAAGTAGTGACAAAACATTGTTTCCCGAAAAGGGCTAGGGACATGTAACTCTTGTTGACTCGGGATTAAGGCGCTTACCTTAGACTAAAACGAGGCACTGAGAGTTGCACCCCCAAGTAATTATAAGTGTTGGTAATTTTTGTCTCCTTTCCTTTGAAAAAGAAATGATAATCCAAGAGAACCTTTGATGACCCTTTGAAGATTATAACTTTCGTTTTCCCTAGGTTGACCATCATTTATTGAAGGTCGCAAAATAGGGCTAAAATGTCTAGTTGCCTTTGTAGGACCTCTAGGGATGAGGCCAAGAGGATCACATCATTGGTGAAAAGTAGAATAGATGTCAAAACTTGGTGAACAAGGTGCTCATCTTTGCCTTAGATATGCTCATGAAAGAAGGACTCTAGCTCATTAATTAATATCCTAAACAATGTGGGGGACAAAGGGCATTCCTACTTGACCCCAATAGTACTCTTGATAAAGTGGGACTCTTTGTGAGCCTTGCGAAGACAACTAAAGACCAACTTATATAGACACATGATGGCAATTAGTAAAGTCTTGTAGATGTCGATGGCTTTGAGCATTTGGAAAAGGGCTTGTTGTGGAATAGAGTCAAAAGCTTTTAGAAAGTATATGAAATAGCAAGACTTTGGAGGAGAAATGCCTTGCCTCCTTAATGGTGGCTCAAAGCATGAGAATATGGTTAATTGTTTGATATGCTGGGTTGAACCTAGCCTGCCCTCTAGCTCGGAGGTGTCTTTGCTTAAGCTTCTTAGAGAACTTCAAATGAAGAACATTAGCTTAAAGCTTTGAGAATGTGTGATCAACCATGTTAGTTCTATAATTGTTGGATCAATGTTGGAACTTGATTTGTGGATGATGTGAATCATGTGTTGGAAGCATGTCCATGGGAAACTTATGTGGACAATGGTTGAATAAGTTAGCTTCTAGAGCATGAATATTGTGTTTGAAGAACTCAACCTAGAATCCCTCCTTGTTTGTTGCTTTGTTCCTATTCATTACTCCATTTGCCTCGTGGATGTCTTGATATGAGAGTAACAAATGTCGGGAGAAGAGGTGACTTGGATCAAGAGTTGCCTAGGGGGCATCATATAGCATGGTGTGGTAAAACATGGTATTGGGGTTTAGGCTAGATGGGAGAGGGGATTAGCGGAGAAAGATGGTGCGCGAGAATTTTTAGGAGAATGGATGAGAGAAGTGATCAATACATGTCTCATTTGTGAGATAAATAGGCATTTCTCATGGCAAAGGAGGCAATGATAAGAATTTTTAAGGGCAGCGTAGGAATGGTGAGCATAGAAAAAAGCATGCAAAAGTTGGTTGTGGAGTGTTTTGTAATCCTTGTCATACCACAGATTCATAGGGCAAGAGTCGATTTTTGGTAAAGGGAAGATGGATTGGGTGGAGTGGGGGCATCACTTAAGGGTTGCTTCTCAAATGGTGAAAGAGAGGTAAGCATATTTTCCCAAGGTAGACTCTAGAGAGGAAAACTAGGGACCTAGGTTGGGGCATTTGCTAGGGTGGGATGAGAAGGTGTTAGGATCTCCCTTGTTAAAGAGGATAGTGGTTTGAGGTGGGCGTAGAAGAGGTGGGGTGGGGGAGGTGGGGGTTTGGGGGTGCTTGTGTGCATGGAGAAGGGAATAAGTGTTGAAAATGTAACTATTTTCTATCTTCATAATTGTTGTACTCATTTCAATGTGTATCCTATGCAACAAACAAAAGAAGAAAATAAAAAGTTATTATTATTAAAGCATGAGTTTCATGCTTCTTATTGATGGTCTTCTAGGTAAAAGCATGTCCTTTGTGCTTCTAGGGTTTGTTAGGTCTTAGGATTTATTGTCATGAGTCAAAGGAGTCAACATCATGTTTATAAGACCCTTCTGAGCAAAATGTATTGGAAAAATAATATATTTTGAGTCTAGAAAGTCTTGGAAATTTCGAAAGTACAAGTTAGCCCTGGCAGCTTCAAGTTGGCCTAAAGGAGGGAATTCGACCCCTTGGAAAATCTATATAAAGGAACAATTCGACCTCATTTAGCACTCACACAACAAGAAGTTCGATCTTAAGAAGAAAGTTCGATTTCTTGCTGGGAAGCAAGAAGACAAGAAGAGCGAAGGTCTAGAAGAAGAAAAAGACTTGGTTTTGGGCTATCTCTCTCTCACTTGTGCGAAAGTATAGGGTTTTTGCAGCTACAAAGGAGGCCGAAATTGCAGATTTGAGTTGTAGTAGGATGAAGTGCATTCTCTTGTTGCTGGAAGGAAGAATACTCTGCCTTGACCTAATTGATGTTGGGAGACGCTACCTTCCTCAAGGAAGGTCTCAAGAGGAAGTTGGATTAGGGTTTTTGCAGCAATTTCAAGGGCCAAAGTTGCAAATCTGAGAAGCAATATTGAAGTTGGGAGGTTGAAGTTGCAGTTTGAAGCTGGTTAGTGCTAGATCAAGTATGGACTTGTTGGAAGGGCTCACTTGGTAATTGAAGAAGGACTTGGTCTAGGGTTTAGGTCTTTGTGTCTTGTTTGAAGCAAATTCTATAAGAAGAGGAGTTTTTTGGGTTTTCCCTTGGCTGAGAGCCTAATTTTTGTGTCCTCTATTGTTACTGTTTTGTTCTTGATATTTGATTGATGAAACGATCTAACTAAAAAAACAGAAGAAGATTAACTAAGTTCACAAGTACATATTAAGGTTAAGGAAAATTGATATAGTAAGTTGCCACATGAATTTTCCAACATGGTTTCAGAGCTAAGGTGAAGAAGAATGTAGCTGAAGGATCATCTTGTGGATACATAGAAGGGCTTGGACAGAAAAAAGGGCTTGTTTGTCAAGGGGAATCATTTGTGAAAGAAAAGAATTAGAAAACCTATTAATGTAGAAGGAGGATTCCTACATTGAAAAAGATCAAGACTACATCAAACTCTCATCAAAGAAATGCTTGAGAAAAAGACTACATGAAAGGTTGTCTCTTGAAAGAAGGAGATCTATCTAAAGGCTCATTGAAAGAAGAAGCATCAAAAGGATCTTGGTATCATTCATCACTATTGAATGCTGTTGTCGGAGGAATCCTAGGAAACATCTTTCAAGAACATCATTGAAGTTTCATCAAAGGTCTGGGCATCAAGAAAGGTTGAAGGCATCATCAAGAAAAAAGGAGAATCTTGGTTATCAAGTAAGTATCATATTACTCTATGTCTGAATCTGCGAGTCATATTGGTTCTTTTTGCAAGGAGAGCAATAAGCTAGTTGGAACATCAAATTACCTAGCATGGAAGAAAAGGATTGACCTGACATATACTGAACATGAGGTAATGGAGTATGTTACTGGTGAAATCACTGAACCTGGCAAAGACAAAACTCAAGATTTAGCGAAGTACGAGGAAGGGGAAGTAAGGGCACAAAGGATTATAGTTGAATCCATTAAAGATCCTCTTGTTCCATTTGTTGCAAACTTGAAAACTTCCAAGGCTATGTATGATAAGCTAGTGAACTTGTACTTTATAAGTACATCAGGACAAAAGATGTCTTTGCGGAATAAACTATACAAAATGAAGAAATCAAAGGATGAGGACATGGCATCCTTTCTAATGAAGATCTCTCAATTAATAGATCACTTGCAAGGGCTTCGAGAGATAGATTCTGATTATGAGATGACCATCTGTGTATTAAATGCATTGCCACCTAAATGGAGCAACTTTGCAACAAGCATCTACTCTAGGAAAGATTCAACTCTCTTTGATGAGTTGTCGACACAATGCATTTTGAAAGAAGCAAGGATCAAGGTAAAAGATGACATTGTATTAGATTTCTAGGTTGAGTCAAGAAGCTGAAGAAAGGAAAGTTCGGGAAGTCCAAGAAGAAAGATATGTCCAAGGTTCAATGCTTAAAGTGCATTGAATATGGACACTATAAAAGGGACTGTCTAAGCCAACAAAACAATAAGGGAAAGGAAAGAAGCAGGACTCACATAACTGAGGAAGTAGGAGAACCCTAGAAGAAGTCGAAGAAAGAAGTGAAAGATATTTATTATTAAAGAAGGCATCCTGTTTGTCGGGTTCTTGGTAAAATCGATCTTTCTTTCAGGATAACATGCATTGTTTACTTTAGACCATTTTGCATATTGATCATCCAGTTACTATCATCTAGTTATTATCTAACATTATGCAATGGGTTAGGTAGTAGGTTCTTTGTGAGATATATAAATAGTTAGATGTTGAAATAAGGAGCATACTCATTGGAAGTGACTCTTGGATAAGATTCATGTAGAATCTTGTAATATGCTTAAGTATGATTATATGATGTTTTAAAAGGAAGAATTTGACTTACTTAAGGAGATATAAAAGATTAAGACTTTCTATAGAATATGTAAAATAATGATTAACATCTAGTCTAATCTCTGTAAGAAAAAGGTTTAACTTGGTAATCAAGTTCGATCCTTGGGCACTTTGATGCATGAAGGAAGATTCATATGGAGATGGACCATGAGGATGTTGATGGAACGAGAAGGTCATCATGATGAGGTAAGTCTGATTTTAATTATTGTTGGTTATCTGGTTAACATATTATTTTGCTACCTGGAAAGATGTTGCAAGATGACAATTGAGGCAAGTTCAATTATATGAATGGAATGTATGAAAAATGTTGAGGGAAGCTCAATATTTGGTACCTGGCAACTGTGAAGTCAAGATGTGTCCATCTTGGGATTGAAAGGTAGCAATGCGAGAAGATAACCTGAAGGTCAAAGGAGATCACTTTCATGAGGAAGTTATGATCAACTTGAAGTTTGGAAAGGCTCAATGCAATGCCTTTGTCCATGAGAACTAGTAGTTGATACTTTTATGAAGAAAAGCTATAAGGCTTGTGGTGTTGACTTCCCAAATAGAAAGGAAGTCTGGAATTTCCTCTAGATTTGAAAGGGTGCAAGTAGTCTCCTTTAATAGGAGTAAGGATATATTCCTTAGTCAAGAAGGAATAGGGATATCCTCCCTGGTTAAGAGGGAGTGATGTTAGACATAACATGTGCATTCTCTTCTTTCGGTAATGAAAAGAGAATAGTGGAGGATTGGATAAGCATCTGTGACTCCCTTGAGGATATAAAATCCAAGAAAGGAAAGGTACCAACACTTTGAGGACAGGACAAGTATCCAAGAGAAGAGTGGTTGAAGAGGATCGATATTCAAAAGGACATACCTTGTAGACATCCGGATGGTGTATGTGCCTTGTAGAGGTAGTGCGGTGTCACACGTAAAGCCTCCCGACATAGTGCTCTTGAATGAAGTTGAGCTTGTCAAGTTAGGCCTCAGTCGCAGCGCTGATTATAATGATGATGCTTATAGTTGGCTTATCAATCCAACTCTTTTTACGAGAACTTTTCAGCTTGAGAATGATGGTGTACTGGTTGTACAATTATGAATATTGTAACTAATTTTGGTCTTCATAATTGTCGTACTCATTTCAATATGTATCCTATGTAAAAAAAAAAGAAGAAACTAAAAAGTTATTATTATTTTAAAGCATGGGTTTCATGCTTCTTATTGATGGTCTTCTAGGTAAATGCATTTCTTTGTGCTTCTAGGGTTTGTTAGGTCTTAGGATTTATTTTCATGAGAAATTAATTTTTTAAGTTAATGAGTGGGTCTGGTCAAGGTTGACTAGGTGTTTAGAGACCTTGTGACAAGTTGTCAAGCCCACACATTAGATTTGATGGAGCCTTCATGTTTAGATATAAATATGAGGCGAATGTGAGGCTAATCAATCATCCATGTGCATCAAAGGATCATCATTTCATCTCTAAGGTAGCGACAGAAGAAAGAAGGACAAGGCGTGGAAGAGAGGGATTGTTTTGGGCACATTCTTCCTTCTATTGCAGGTCCGAGTTTGTGTAGGAGGAGGCTGCAAGCTTGGAGTGAGGTTTGAAGGTCTGTTTGGGTGTAGTTTTGTGTAGGAGTGCCTTTGTTTGAGGGCTGCAGAGGACAGTCACTTTGCAGGGCACCAAAAGGCCTAATTAAAGGTTGTTTGGGGTTGCTGTAGGGGGCTGCAAGAGTTTCGAAGAGTTTTGGGCAGTTGGGAGAGGGATGGTAGGCCTAATCTAGGGTTGGCCTCTTCCTAGGAATCAGTTCTAAGCAGCAGGAGCAAGGGAGAATATGATCGCAGCTGTAGAAGGGCTATTTGAGCAAGGTTGTGAGGGTTGTAGCAGTGGGTCACAAGCCCTAACCAGGAGCGACAAGTACAACAGTGAACAAACTTATAAACCAAGGTATGTTATGATGATTTTGTGTTGATTTGATGCTAGGGATGGAGTCCTAGTGTGGACAAAAGTATTGGGTGCCTTTGGATTGTTGGAGGGCAACATGTAGGTGACCCAAGAGTAGCCCTAGAGCAACAAACAAGGACTTTGGACTATTGCGTGATTGGGTGAAGTATTGACCCTATGTGTAGCTCTTTGATGGACAAAGGAATCTACTAGAAGGAGGTAGTTTGAGCTCAAGGTTTGGCCAGCCTAGAGGAGCAGTTTATGACAACCCATGTTCATTGTAGCAGAAGAGACATGCAATAGTGATAGGTGGCAACCCTCCTACCTTATGTTAACCTTCATATAGTAATAGTTTAAGGCTATAGTGGGAAGAATACCTTGAGTACCTGAGGAGCAACAGTGGGCAAAGGGACTTTTTCACAAACAAAATCTCAATGTGTTGATGTGTAGCTACTTCCCTTTCATCTTCTTGTCATCTCTCGTCTTCTTCTTCATCGGACATCTTGACAAAAAATGACCGATCGTGCCACAGTTGAAACACTTGATCTTACTCAAGTCCTTCCTTTGCTTGCCTTTCATTTGTGCTGCAAGTACTATGTCATCATCTAAAGCCTTCTTCCGATGAAGATCCTCTTCTCGCAACTCCTCCTGAATGTAGTTGTCCCACAACCTATTCCAATCTAGCGACTTCTCTCTGGCAACGATCCCTTTGATGAAGGGATTCCATTCCTCGGTGAAGCCTTTTAAAGTAATCCTCACCATATCATAATCTGAAATAGTCACACTAACAACAACAAGCTCATATTTGACTTGAGACAACCTTGTCAGATATAAAGTTACTCCTTCACCCTGCATGATCTTGGTGGACTTCAACTTATCCTCCACTACCAATACCCGGTTCTCGTTCTTATTCTGGAACAAATTCTGAAGAGCCATCCACATCTCATGTGTAGTGTTCTTCCTGGACAAATGAGGTATTAGGGAGTCCTTCATACCATCTAGGATGATTAATGTTGCCTTCGTATCCGATTCCTCGTACGCTGACAACTCCTTAGGGTCGGATGGCTTCATGATTTCTTTCGTGGCGAACTCCCAAATCCTATTGACCAACGAGACAAACTTTATCCTTTCCTTCCATGGACTATAGCTGGACAACCCTTTCAACATCTCCTCATACTAGAGACCAACCTGCAACTTCGACATTGTAGTGAGCCCTTCACTTACAATGTGACCAACTCCCTCTTAAGCTGTACTTCGCTATGCACACCCTGATTCACTGTCTCTCAAAGTAGCTCAGGCACGTTTTGATACAATGTTATTTTTCCACGATCCAAATGTCTAGGATAGAATCTTAAATCATTGGCGCTACCAAACCAAGAATCACAATGAAGCTACTTTGCAAGTGGAATATAGACAACAGTGAATCAATCACGTGCACAATAAGAACAATAGCAACAATATATGTAACCCAACATCATTATATTATCAACATATAAAACAACTGTTTAGGTCTCCCATGCTAGGGATAATGGCCCTCATACATCACTAGTACAAGATATAAGATACAAGAGACAATGATAATCTCGCTGATCTAGTGCACAATCATAGCCTCTATGTCGTATCTCGTCCTCCCGATCTGTAACAATCACAACTTTGCCTCTATCAATGAATCAAGTCCATCTATCTACTAAACACGGCTCCACCTGCTCACACTGATCGTAAGTCCATCTACACATCAACACACCGAGGTCAACATCAAATTAGGCCTAATCTAGAGGCCAACCCTAGATTAGGTCTATCGTGGAAAAACAGCATCCCACCTGAACCTTTGAAACCACTGGAACACTTGGTCACTTGATTACAAACAAAAAAACCAATGGTAACCCTTTTGTGCCCTGGAGTGGTTGAACATGGCCTGCATGGGTCCTTGTGATAAGGAGGACATCTAATGAATTGAGGGTGTCTTAAATCATTCATGACGATGACCAAAATGCTTCATTGTTGTTGCAACATCCCACTGAGATACTCTAGCCTTGCCACCTTTCTGAATGGGCTCGTCATTTTGAGAATCTAGGTTAATTTTCCCACTTAGTGGGTAGGGAGTCTCATGATAACCTAAAAATTTATAATGATTAGGCATTTCGTTTCCTATTGTGTTGCTACAACTTGCTCGCTACATTGTTTGATCTTTGTAAGTTGTAACTTGTGAACTCGTGAGATTTAGGAAGATCTTGATGGGAAGAGAGAACAACTTCCACTTGGCCCCCAAGGGCCCCAAGGGCCCTAAGTTGATCACCCATAGACTTGAATTGGAGGAAAAGGCTAGAGTCAGAACTGAGCTAGGCTCTCTCGAGGATAACATTGGGGAGATCAAGGGTGTCTTGGAGACACATGCTCCCAACTTGCATGGGCTAGGATAACATTGGGGAGATCAAGGGTGTCTTGGATAACCTAAAAATTATAAATTTCTAATGATTAGGCATTTCGTTTCCTATTGTGTTGCTACAACTTGCTCGCTACATTGTTTGATCTTTGTAAGTTGTAACTTGTGACCTAGTGAGATTTTTGTCTAGGAAGATCTTGATGGGAAGAGAGAACAACTTCCACTTGGCCCCCAAGGGCCCTAAGCTGATCACCCATAGACTTGAATTGGAGGAAAAGGCTGGATTCAGAACTGAGCCAAGCTCTCTCGAGGATAACATTGGGGAGATCAAGGGTGTCTTGGAGACACATGCTCCCAACTTGCATGGGCTAGGATAACATTGGGGAGATCAAGGGTATCTAGGAGACACATGCTCCCAACATGCATGGGCTTGTGGGGATGGAGGTGGTAGAGGGAGCCCTATCACTTTTAAGGTTCAGCTGCTAGGCCCACCTAGTTTTCTCCTCAATAAGCTTGGCCTACACCACTTCCACAAATGTAGTAAGAGGAGTGGGGGAGCCCTGCCCCTACCCCAAACAACTTGTGGCATGTTAATTTCTAACCCTAGCACTTGGTTAATTACTTCCTAGCAGATTATGCAGACCTATTGAATAATACTATGGCTAGAGTTTTAATGTAAGCAAAATAATTAGTGGAAGTAATTGAAGTACACTAATAACACCATCACATGCACACATATTTGTCCCCTTCAAATCAGTTCTTCATTAATAGCTTAGAATTTACAAGGGCTCCCTTCATGGTGTAATGGCCCATTGAGGAAAATAGGTACAACAAGAATTTGGATCTAATCCAGATGATCAAGCCGTAGATTTTTCCTTTGATCTCTTGGTTGATCTGGATCTTCTTTGCTGCCCCTTGCACTTGAATGTAAGTCCTCCTCCACCCAATCATTGAAATGTCCTTCTCTCAGTGTCCTGTGCTCACTTAATGTGTCTTCTCCCTTAGCCTAGCCTTTATTTTATAAGCTTGAGTTGTTGATCGAATCCACAACCCTAATCTCCAAAGTGATTTACGGTTGAGATTAGATCTCATCTCACTTGAGATTCATCTCATTCACTAACGCAAAAACCTTTGCATTTCATCAGTTAACTCACTTTTGTCATATAATAAAATAAATTACTTTAATAACTAGATTAATTGCTAAGGTTAAGGGTGTATTAGGTGACTTTTTCATGTCTAGATGCATAGGGCTATGTAGAAGCAGTTGGCTGAGATACAAACACAACACTCCCTCTTAATTAGAGAGGTACTTCCTTAAGAGCCAGTTGGAACTAGCTATCCCTTTGGTCTTGGCACAATGTCCTTTGGAGGTCGGCTATCCTTGAATGTGCTTTAGGAGGCTCCAGATGCTCCTGAGCATCCCTCAATTTTTGAATAGGTTTGCCAGTCAAACTGTACAAGTTGCTATCTATGACCTCAATGGCCACTGTTGTGTCTAGGTTAGAGTCCTCTAGATGAAAGAGCATCTACCCATGCTTGAACTTGACTACATATCCTTTGTCCATAATTAGTATTGAGAGCAAGTTTTTTCCAGTCCTGGTATGAATAGCACGTCCTTGGTTTCCAACATGCCTCTTGACTCTAGTTGTAACTTAATGGTTTCAACCTTTTTAACTGCATACCTGGCATCATTAGCAAGCTCCACATGTAAATCTGAGTATCTCGTTGTCAGACTACTAAATAGCTCCCGTACCTCCATCATATGGTGTGATGCACCTCTATCCTTGTATCACTCCTTGTGATGGTGCTGTTATATAGGTAGAAGACAAATGAGAAGTCCTCGAACTTTGCTGCAAACTCATCAAGCTGAATCTGCTGATGCTGCAACTTCCCCTTCTTCTTCTCCAGACACTCTGATGCATAGTGCTCAGTCATGTGGCAACTGAAGCACTTTATCTTGCTCAAGTCCTTCCTCCCTGGCTGAGAGGTTGCCTCCTCACTGTTACCTTTGGAATCCTTTCCTTTGCGATTCTAGGCCATATTGAGCAAGGCCAGGTTCTCATCTTCATCTTCCTTCTTGTTGGCTTTAGTCTCCTCCCAAAGCTTCTTCTAATTGGGCCACATTTACGAACTCTACGTCCTCCACTTTCTTCCTAATGGCTGCAAGCTGATCCTGTGTTTTAGTGATCCTCATGAAGTAACTGGTAATGTTATTAGACTTTGACATTTGGATGGATCCGAGGTTGTTTCTCAAGATCATCTTCCTGTTCATGTTGTTGCTTTGGAACAAGTCCACTAGAGCTTTGAACATCTCCCATGCTGTCTTCTTCATGGTATCCATGATGACAATCTGAGCTCTGATGTCCTTTTGTGGGCTACTATCTCTAATCTGATAATTTGCCTTGTGCTAAGTCCTAGCACCCACAAGAATAATAAACTGTTGTTGGTTTATAAATCCACCAGGATCTCTTGTGGATCTGTGTCCCCAACCTTGAAACACACAATTTTTCTGATTGTTATGGTTTCCTTCTATCGCCCTTTGAAGTATGACCTCCACCTATCACTTCAAAGTTCAATCTGCAAACCTAGCTATCGTACCTGCTGGAACAAATGTGACTACGACCTCTTCTGCAAAAATCTTCTTGTTGTACGGTCTGCCTTGCCTCTCTTGCAGTCTGCCTCACTGCTGCTCTGTGCTCTCTTATGTTAACACTGCATTTATCTGTGCTGTTGTATGGCCTGTATAGCCTTTGTATGGCTCTTGTACCCACGTATACAACTTCTTCTGCTGGAGGTTGAACGGTGAGCCTCAATGTCTGCTGGTTTTTCTATTGCACCTGTGATTGCTGTCTTGCTGCAGGTGGCTTATTCGACCAGCGTGCCCCTGCCCACCCCCCACCCCCCAAACTCCCTTGGGATACACCTCTGCTGGGAGGTTGTGTCTACCCTGTGGCTGCTGGTGGAGTTTTCTTGTTCCCCCTTGCATACCTCTTTTTAAGTCTGGTGGATTGGTTCTTTGACCTTGTTGGCCATTAGTGGCCCAGTCCCTATGTGCTTCTGTTGACAGTCCCAATGGCTGGCAGTTGGCTTGACTGACTGCCACTTCTCCTTGCCCTGTGACCCGTCTGTCCTCTGCATCATGTGCTCGGGGACCAGCTGGCTGTGTCTGTCAACTTATGTAGCTGTTCTTCCTTGCTGGTGCTGTTGCTCAACCCTGCCCATCATGGAACTTGAGCTTTAGCATGACTGCTGGGTGGTTGACAGTCCTGTCAGCTGCTTACAGCCCAGCCTTCTTTTTAATTTTTTTTTCATATATCCAGCTGTGCCGTCTGATTCTCTCTGCGAAATTTTGTATTAAATTTTTCTGCTGAGCCTGCCCACACAGTGTACAAACTTGATCCATATGACCCTTGTGCCTGCAAAAAAAAAAATTCTGCCTTGTATGGTCGCTGGCCCAAACTTGGCCCCCTGCAACGGTTGTATGAACATGGCCTGTGCAATTCTGGAAATTAGTTTTCAGAGGTCACACTCTGATACCATGATAGTTCTAACTTCTAAACCTAGCACCTGGATCTGTCTTTCGATTTGCTTGGCTGATCTCGATCTCTCTTGCTGTCCTTTGCACCTTCCTCAAACCCAGCACGCTTGAATGTAAGTCCTCCACCCAATGCCTTGTGCTCAGTCAATCTGTCTTCTCCCTTAACCTAGCCTTTCTTTTATAAGCTTGAGTTGTTGATTGAATCCACAACCCTAATCTCCAAAGTGATTGACAGTTGAGATTATATCTCACTTGGGATTGATGGTTCAGATTCATCTAATTCACTAATATAAAACCCTTTGCATTTCATTAGATTAACACACTTTTGTCTTATAAAAGAAATTTACTTTAATCACTAAAATAGTTGCTGAGGTTAAAGGTGTATTAGGTGACGTCTGCACACCTAGAATCTTAGGCCTGTGCAGTAGGAGTACCTGCCCAAGCTACAAACATCAACATGCCATTGCTCCAATTGACAGCCATTACCACAAAGAGATCAAATCTGATGAATACATTTATAGAGTCTTATTGTACTGACTTGTATGGATTTCTTCATTTAACATGTTTTGTTTTAAGTTATGACTTGCATGGTAATCAGAGTCCAAGATTTTGAAGTTGAGTAGGATGAGGTTGCATAGTTGGCTCACAATTGCCTTCAACCACTATGAATGGACTTCTGTAAACTTGTAAAGTATAAAGAAGACCCTCCTGTTCAGACCTGGAGAATGATCACGTTTGCTGGATATCAAACGTCTCCAGTTCTCTTTCTAGTGATCAGCCTTAGACTCTCAATATTCATTTCTGTTCTTCCAATGGATTTTTTCCCTTTAATGCTCTTTATGCTTTCCATCTTGTTGACTTTTATTGATTGTTCATATTTATACATATTACATACTGTCTGTCTCAATGTCTCTTAATTTTCAATTTGGGTAAATTCTGTGCCTAAAAACATCTAAGTTCTAATGCATGATTTGTTGTATATATGCAGGAAGGAGAAATTGTAAGCACTGGCCAAGCTATTTTTGGTCAAGATCTTCAGGTTGGAAACAGTGAGTGAAATTTTCACCTTTAGGCTTTTAGTAATTTGTAATCGTTATTGCTAGACTCGTAAAGTGTGATGTGACATGTCTAACTTTTGCCTAGATTAGCACCATTCTTCTTCACAAACACAGTAAATATCACAATCACAACCCGTGAAACACATATTTATAGAGGGAACCTGCGTGCCAGGGGAAACCTCTCTCCAACGTGATCTTCATTTCTATATTATCTCAAATCTGTTAGAAGGACAGAGTCCAGACTTATGGTTCTGTCCATTATCATTCATATTGATCATGGCTGCAACAGTCTAACAACCTCATCAATTCAGCTATGCGAATAATGGTGAACCACCATAACAATGACCAACATCAATCCTAACAAGACAATGACAACTCTTGGCCATTGTAACTACAACTACTCCATGAATGTCATCCAGTTACTTTGCATTAATTTCCCATCAGTACTTGACATAGTCCACCTTTATCATAGGATAAATGCCCATGACCTTCCATGAAGAGGCACTGCCTAGTATATAAGCAGGCCCCTCACTCTCATTGTATCATCATTTTCATTCATACTTCTTAATATATATATATATATATATATATATATATATTCTTGTATCTCAATGGAGATTTACATATTCTAAGTCTTCTGGAGTATTTAACTTGAAGAATGAACTTTGTTCTCTTCGTTTGGTATCAGAGCAGTTCGATCCTTTGGCTGCTTCACTGCTGAACAGGGCTTGTTCTCCGATCCAAGTCTTTGGCCATTGAAATTCGTCAACTTCGTTGCCGTTGAAGCGTTTCACTATAAGCTTTTGGAGGGTCTGCAGTTCGCCAGTTGGCCTTTGGCCATAATTTTTTTTCCTTAATTTATATTAAATTAAATTAAATAAATATTTAAAAAAGTTATATAAAAAAAATCCATAAAAAGAAAAAGAAAAAGAATATATATATATATATATCATTAATAAAAAAATAGAAAAAAACCGGCAGTCGATTGACCAATCTGCCTGCTGCACAACATTGCTGCTGCCCCGCTGGAACAGTTGCCTGTATATGCTTCTCGCTGTCTCTACCGCTACATGGACGGTCACCTGCGCCTATGACCTGTTACATGTCGCCGCCAATTATTTTTCCTGCCGCCTTCTCCAATACCGCCTCTGTACCTGTCACCCTTCAATGTTGTACAAAATCCTTATACTGCCACATCTACCGCCATCGAAGAACACCTTCACCACCGCAGCCAGAACTATAGTCTCTACAGCAGCTGCCATCAACAGAAGAATTTTTGCAACTGAAATGTTGTCCGCCATCCATTGCAGCCACAGCCGCTCACACAATTCCGCCGCTGCACCGCGCTGCTTGCCAATGTGTCTGAGTCGTGAAGACAACCGTATTTTTCTGTCACTAACTTATGCTGCAAAGGATCACAACTTAGTCGACCAAGCCGCTACCTGTGCCATCGACGGTCAAACTCCTCCGCCGTTTCATGTGGTACTTGTTTGCTGCCATTGTCCATGTTCTCTACTGCTATCACATTCTCTTTCCTTGTTCAGCTGCTCGGCTCTCCCTGATCATCCTGTCACGCTCCCTATCCACCGCCTGAATTGTCATTCTAGAAATAATGCCTACAAGTTTACAACTAACTGCTGTCATAAATGCAGTCCACTAACAGCCAACTACCATAAATACACAACCACTGCACGTGGGCACATGGGCACCCATGTGGCATGGACACATGTTATCAATATCCAGGGGACAAAAGGCCATACAACAGTTATGTACTATTTACCCGAGTAATTCGTGGCTCTTTATACAGGTGGTTAGAAGGTTACGGTGCATCAATGGTTTGATTCTTATAAAGAGGATATGGAAACTAGAATTTATTTATTTTTTATCTTTTGTTGTGTTTTGGCCTTGTAATTACAGTTCTAGTGAGTTGTAGGTAGTTCTTCTGATTTTATATAAACGAGCTTTGTTCCTTTTCATTTTATAGTTCATATAGCATCTTTGTAGTCTTGATTCAAAGATTGAGTTTGATTTGGCTTTTGCATTTGACAGGTGTTCCACAGGAGAGGACACCGCCTGGAACAGTTCAAATCTTGACTCCCGGCAAGGTTTCAACTCCTCAACCAGTTTCACTGGCAGAAACTGCCCCAAAACCTGAAAGTGATACACAATCAGTTGATTCTGTTATGACAAAAGAACCTGAAGCTACTCCTTCCCCTGAATTGAATGGAGTATCCAAAATGGAGATTGAGAAACAAGAGGAGGATCCTCTGGCAGATTTTCTGCCTCCACCCCCGACAACTAAATGCTCAGAGGAGCTGCAGGCAAGTGTTGTATGTTTTCTGTTTGCAGTTTGAGCGAGTTATCAGCTGAACTTAATTTTAGTGCGACATAACTTCCTCAATAGGCAGGATATGCATTAAAAAAACCACTTTTCTGAAGTGTGCTCTCATTTGCGATTTCAAATTCTTCCTAGACTGCAATTCAAATTAGCGTTCACTGGATTTCTCTTGAATGCAGAATAAGATCACCAAATATATTGCTTTGAAAAGTGCTGGAAGAAGCTTCAACAAAGAACTACGCAACTCAAAGGGATATCGTAATCCAGATTTCTTGCAGCGTGCTGTGAAGTACCAGGGGATAGATCAAATTGGTAGCTGCTTCAAAAAGGAAATATTTGATCCACATGGATATGATACAAGTGACTATTACGATTCTTTAGGTAAAGTTCTTTTACTGTGTATTTGAAGCTTTGTGTTTCGAAATGTTCTGGTATTATTTGTTAATAAGCTCAGTCAGATAAGTTACAACATTGTCTAATGTGCTGCATTTACAAATTGTAAGTGAAGATTAACATTTTGTTTAGATGCTTTAACAAAACATTTATGGTGTAATCAGGTATTTTTCTGTCAACAGAACCACCTGCCTCAAATACTGGTGACATCTTCCAGACCATACAAAAATCTTTTGCTGTGGGGGGAAATGAAATTAAAAGACCATGAACTGTAAAGTTAGATGCATTTGCCATGATCAACATCTGGAACTTAGGTAGCATGTTGTGATCTTACTACTTTGAATGATTAGCAGTTTGAACTCTTCTGGGAGGTTGTAAGATTGAAATAATTTGGGTAGATGCATGGATGGACCAAGCTTGTTAGACATCAAGTTTTATAAATCTTTATTGGATGCATAAACAATGAAATTTGTTTGAAGTTGAGTTTTGGTGATTTTGAAAAAGTATAGTCGTTAAGTGTTGTAAGAGACTCCAGGCCCCAGGGTATTATTGCTTGTTAACATCTCTCAAAATTTTCAAGATCGTCATTATGTAACCAATTACATAGAAAAGATATAAATAAATAGAAAAGCCCATGGGTTGCACTGCATATGAATTCTTTCAGCTTAAGTGCAACAGTTGAGGGTAATTATTAAGCCAAAATTGTTTGGAACTTAAAATTGGTATCGTCTCTTTGATATTCATGCCATCCAAGTGGCAGACCACAACAGAATGGGACACCTTTTGTGTATGGCTTAAAGTTTTATTGACCTGACCAATGAATCAAGTTCCTATTGGTAAAAGAAAAACATTTTGTAAGAAAATTGTGCACTAACTCAAGTTTAGGATTTGGAAGGACGTGGCATTCCTTTGAATTCATCGAGGTTGGTAACCTCTCATTTAGTGTATAATTACATGGTCTCTTTTCCATGGCCATGACCACTGAACATGTTAGTTATTTGTTGACATAATGAAAGTATAAACATGGTGTTATAACAAGCATCCAATTTTGTTAATGGATTTCCTAATCGTCTATATCACTCAACCTCACTTTTTTTCCCAAGAAAAAATCATAATTATCATTAACAAGATAAGAAAATTACATGTTGTATCATCAGCATGTGAGTATGCATAATCACAAGTAATGGATTTAAGCCATTCTATCCAGTTTAGTGTTCATATAGTTCCAATATTTACAATAAAAGACATAATTATTAACAAATAAAAAACATAGTTGTCCATATAGTTCATAATATATAAAAACAAAAATGCATCTAGCTGCCAAATGATCATGGCAGATCATTCGGATATAAACCCATCCTGTTCAATGAATGGCTGGTGGAAAAACTGATAGAACTCCTGGTCTCGGAATTCTTGAATCAACCACTGCCCCCTGTGATGCTACACGGCCTCCTTGGAAAGATAGTCAGCGACCAAATTTCTTTCCTTGTATATATGTGAGCATACAATAAAATCAAAATGTGATTTTAAAGTGATGATTTCATCCAGTAAACCCCTGAGTGTGTCCACGTGACAATGATATGCAGAGTTGATCCAATTTATAACAAGCTTTGAGTCCCCAAAGATTTGAATCCTGGGGCAGTTTTGTTCCAGAGCAAAATTGAGAAGGTATCTGAGACAATTTAGTTCAACAGAATTGTTGGTGCCTCTCCCTAATCCCAATTTGAGCTTGAAATGATGTGATTCATTAATGTGTAGTACCGCCCCACCCCCACATCTAGTGTTCTGTGCCGACCCATCAAAAAATGTTCAGGGGATATTATTATCAATAACTTCAGGAATTATGACATAGGCAGGTTGTTTCCCTGATTCCTCAGGGATCAAATGATATATAGCAGCAATATGGTTACAAGTGGCCGACCATAGTGTGGGTGCATCCTGAAAAACTTAAAAATAGTACGATTCCTGGTCAGTGAAATACCCCAACAAACAAGCAGAGGGAGTTTCCTTATTTTTTGTGTTGCTGCAACATTCCACCAAGTTTGCTAGGCATCAGATAGATGAGACCCATCCCATCTGTGCACAATGTGGAGGGAGCTAGTGATTTGAAGCCACACCTAACTAGTCACAGGGCAATGTAGGAATAGGTGATCAATATCTTCGGCACTGTCTTTGCAAAAGCAACATCTAGAAGGACCATGATAGGCACGACGCTTTAGGTTGTCCTCCGTGGGCACTTTATTTGTTAATATACACCACATGAAAAGGCGGACTTTGTGAGGTGTTTTAAGCTTCCATAGCGGGTGCCACCACCAAACCACCTCCACTGGGTCTTGTGCTGATATAAGAGCTGTGCATCCATCCCTGGTGCTGTATCGACCATGTGTTGCAGTAGCCCATATGATTTCATCCTCCTGTATAGTAATCCTAATGTGAGCTTCTTCCAGTGCACCAATGAAATGATGCCACACCTTGCTCCACCTTTCTGGAATCTTGAGTTACTGTGCATTAAACCATTTCTATGAGATCCAGGATGAGTTTCTATCATCTGCAATATGAGAGAGCTGAGTGATGCCATCCAATGCAAGAGTTTGTCTGAGCTCCAGTGGTAGAATGTGTGCATTACCACCTCCAAACCAAGCATCTATGCCAAGTCGCACCAGCTCACCATTTCCTCCGTGGGCACTTTATTTGTTAATATACACCCACCTGAAAAGGCGGGCTTTGTGAGGTGTTTTAAGCTTCCATAGCGGGTGCCACCACCAAACCACCTCCACTGGGTCTTATGCTGATATAAGAGCTGAGTATCCATCCCTGGGGCTGTATCGACCATGTGTTGCAGTAGCCCATATGATTTCATCCTCTTGTATAGTAATCCTAATGTTAGCTTCTTCCAGTGCACCAATGAAACGATGCCAAACCCTGCTCCACCTTTCTGGAATCCTGAGTTCCTGTGCATTAAACCATTTCTATGAGATTCAGGATGAGTTTCTATCATCTGCAATATGAGAGAGCTGAGTGATGCCATCCAATGCAAGAGTCTGTTTGAGCTCCAGTGGTAGAATGTGTGCATTACCACCTCCAGACCAAGCATCTATGCCAAGTCGCACCAGCTCACCATTTCCAATATGCCAAGCCAGTCCTTTTCGAATGAGTAATAGCTCTCCATATGATAGATGCGCCATTGTTGCCTTGGGTCGGGCTGCGTATCCAGTCCATAATTGACAGAGGGTGAATGTATTTATAAAAACCACCTCTTTCCATAAACTATCGGATGTGATAATTTGCCACCCCATCTTCGCAACAAGTGCCTTTGCAAATAAGTGCAGATCCTTTATACCCCATCCTCCCCATTTTTTTGGTTTTCCAATTCTTTCCCATCTAACCCAGGCAAAGGTCCTCCCAACATTTTTCCCCCGCCATAAGAATCGACAACAAATTTGTTGTATTCTATTGATTATGCCTTTTGGGATCTAGGTAAGGGCCATCCAATATACTGGGATGGCCTCTAGGACAGATTTTATAAGTGTTAGTCTTCCCGCTCTGGAAAGCCATCGCTACTGCCATATGTTGATGCGCCCTTCAATTTTTGCTATAAGCCATGTCCAGTCTGCAATACAATAACCATTTGGCTTGAGCCTGAATCCAAGGTATTTGAGTCTAGTCTCCATTTCTTGCCTGACAAAATGAAAATGCTGTAGGGCATGTCTTTGCTCATTTTGTAAACATGACACCAGCATGATGGTGGACTTGTTGTAGTTGGGCTCCATACCTATAGCTTTACAAAACATGGATAGAATATTCTTGAAGCAAGTGGTATCATGGATAGAACCATCTAAAAAAATAAGTACATCATCTACAAACAATAGATGAGAAAGATAGGAAACATCTGACATATTTACACCACCTAAAGACCCTTCTGCATGGGCTTTTGTTATAAGTCTACTTAGTCCCTCCATGATCAGAAGGAATAACAGAGGTGATAAAGGACACCCCTGTCGCAGACCACGTTCAACATGGAAAAAATTAGATGCAACCCCATTAATGAGTATGCTATATGATGCAGATGTAAAACAACACATGATCCATTTTATGAATGAGTGAGGGAATCCAATATGGGTTAGAATAAGCTGGAGATATGTCCAACTAGCTCTGTCAAAAGCTTTTGATAGGTCAATCTTTAGAATGATACTCTTAGTATTCTTGAGCTTTATTGAGTGGATCCCTTCTTGTGCTGTCCCAATGGCTTCATGAATCTGGCGATGGTTTAAAAAGGCAAATTGTTCCTTGGAAATCATCTTGGATAAAATAGGCTTGATGCGAATTGCAATAATTTTTGATATTATTTTGTATATGAAATTGTATAAGGATATAGGACGATAATCATCAAAAGATAGAGGGTTATCAGCTTTGGGTATGAGAGCAATAAATGTCGAATTGAATCCCTCATGCATCTGTCCTGAAAGTCTATAGTCCTCAATAGCCATAAGGAGATCAACCCCAATATGATCAAAGAAGGTAAGGTAGAATTCCATAGGCCATCCATATGGTCCCCGGCTTTTGTCTCTTTTGAACCACTTCAAAACAACCTCAATTTCCCCCAAAGTCACTGGCTCATTTAATGTCTCTATATCCTCTGCCTCAACAAATCTAGGTATTGTTCCAGCAATACGGAGTACCTCAGCAATGGTAGCATCCCTGGGTGCTTTGAACATTTGTGAGAAATGTCTGATACCCATATTTGCGAGCTGTTTGAAAGTGTTTGCTTCCCTTCCAGTATGGTTCCTTAGAGTCCAAATTGTATTACTTATTTTCCTCCCCCTGGCACATTGTTGAAAGAACTTTGTGTTTTTGTCCCCAACCTTCAGCCAAGTCGCTTTGCACTTCAATCTCCACGTCTCGTCTTGCTGTCTTAGGAGGCATATCTTTTCATTTTCCAATCTTATTAAATGTTCCTTGCTGTCACAGGATGAATAACTAGCAATACCCTTGCTCTCCAACTCCGAAATGTCAGATTCAATTTTCTGTATAGCAGCGTCATCCCTATTCTTTTTTTTCATTGGCCCATCTTATGGTTTTGAGTTTGATACGGGTTAAATTGTTGGCAATCACCACGGATGGAGTAGAGTTGTTTTCATGACCATAGTGAGTCCAGGATTCCATGACTAATTTGTGAAATTCAGCTTCTGCAAGCCAAGTCAAGTTAAATTTGAATGGGGAGTTTGGCTTGTGGTTGGAATTCCTAATATCCAAATATATTGGGGAGTGGTCAGATATACTCCCTGATCCCACCCATTGTCTGATTCTGTCCAGCTTCGCCAACATAGGTGCTTTGATGATGAATCGGTCCAGTCTTCTGGCCAGAGCATCCTCGCTTGTTCTCCTATTCCTCCAAGTCAACAGAATCTTGGCCGAGTCAATGTTCATAAGGTTATTGTAGTCCAACAGGGGTTCAAAATATGCCGTCAAGGGGTCAGTCTGTGCCCTGTTTCCCCAAGATTCAACATGGCCCAAGGAGAAATTTAGGTCTTCTCCTATGATAAATGTTGTCATTATGCCTAAATGATGAATTCATCCTCTTGTCCCAAAAACCTTCCCTATTATGGCAGGGACCATAAATATTTATCAGTCTGAGAGGCACATCAATATTAGTGGTTGTGAAATTAGCCCCCAAATATCCTTCTCCACCCTAAATATTGTCAATCTTGATAGGATTTTTGTTGAAACCCAAATAACATCCCCTAGATCTCCCTCTCACATCCAAAGTATGGAAAATCTAGCCCGGAAGCATGTTCAACAAAATCTTACCTTCTCCACCCCAAATATTGTCAATCTTGATAGTCGTTTTGTTGAAACCCAAAGCACATCCCCCGGATCTCCCTCTCACATCGAAAGTATGGAAAATCCAACCTGGAAGCATGTTCAACAAAATCTTGTTGATGGAGCCCCCATCTCCCAAAGTCTCTTGTAGCAATAATACATCAATCCTAACCGAGCCTAATAGTCTTCTAAGCGACAGTTTCTTGTCCGGGCTGGCTAAACCCCTCCGATTGAAAGATAGGCACTTCATGGCATAACCCGATCAAGGTTTCCTGCTCTAAGAACCCAACCTTCCCTATAAATCTGAAACCCGAAGCCTTTGAATCAAAATCCATGGGTTTTCTCAATCTTCAAATATCTATTTGGGCCACAATATCGAGAGATCTCGAGGATCATTTGCTTTAGGTAGATCTTCTATGGTTGCTTGTTGTCAACTTTTCCTATGGTGTTGGATCATATATGAATCTATGTACTCATTGTGTTCCACTGCTTACTAATCTTGCAAGACTAATTGCATGTAGTTCTAGATTTAACAATCCCACTTTATAATATCAACCAATTAACATGAGCGAGACAAGACAAGAAAGATGGCGGAAAAGGCCTCAAGCTAATGTATTGCTATGTATTTGATCCTAGTATATGAATTTATAATACATCAATTGACCTTCTAGATCTCATTGACGATTCATTAGTGGATCATGAGAACAACTCATCAAGATAAGGATTACAACTCATGGCCTTGAACGTTGTGATTGTCTAGGGACTCATAGTCTAACATGAAATGCATTTCACATGTGGGAAATGAGTTTTGTTTAAATTTTAACACGTTTCGATGTATGTACAATGCGTTTACAAATGAAATTTGTTTGATTTTGCCTTTATTTAATTATTGGGACCCAATTTTTGGTTTTAATGCCTAATCAAAGGTTAACTATGAATTAATGAGACTTATAGAAACCTTTAAAACTGGTAATTTTTCTTTAAAAGAAGGTTTCGCTCTTAGTTTGCACCAAAATGTTGGCATTTAATGCTTGTAACATGATCAAACTTCATATAGAGAAAGTAGAATTTCATATTCCTTTCAAAATTCAACAGACATAAGAGTTTTCATGATTTCAGGATTGGTAGGATTGTAGCATTTTCATTAGATTCTATTATGTAGGAAGTTATGGAATTGATAGTTAATCAAGAGCATTGCTATCATTTTGTTTAGTAGATTGTTGAAGATCCTCTTCGGAACCACAACCCTGTCTTTCTTAGCTTTCCCTTGAGAATTAGGAGTGAATGAGGAGATGGGGGTGAAACTATCCCACTAAACCCAATCTAAAATAACATGCGATAAATTTGATCCCATAAGGAGGATCTACTCATTCCAATGTTATCAGAGCTGGAGCAGTCACAACCCTGTCTTTCTTAGCTTTCCCTTGAGAATTGGGAGTGAATGAGGAGATGGGGGTGAAACTATCCCACTAAATCCAATCTAAAATAACATGCGATAAATTTGATCCCATAAGGAGGATCTACTCATTCCAATGTTATCAGAGCTGGAGCGGTCATCGAATCAGTAGACCTCCTGGATCGGAAGCTGGTCATAACCGAACCAAAAACTGTAAAAAAACTAGACAAAAAATAGTTCAACCAAAAACACATAAAATTTTCAAATTTTATAGGAAAACAAATATATATATTCATGTGCATCCACATGAATCCAAACCATTTAAACACAAATAAGCAAAAGTTCTCATTTATATAGCATGTAATGGTGCACATAACCATAATAGCACTGAGTGCTATCCATCATAAAACGAAAATACATCAGCAAACAAGTGCCACATGACCTCTAGCATCCAAAAAAATCATGCTACGACAAATACCTACATATCGTCAAAATCATTTCTTATATTGGGATCTTTGTCAACAATATCACCCTCTAAGCATTAAAATATGATAGAAAAAGCATAGCATGTCAAGTCAATATGGTGTTTGAGTTTTCTAAATTAAGATAGAAAAAGCATAGCATGTCAAGTCAATATTTTTTTTGAGCGATGGGTACTTTTTTTAGTAGGCTCATGATAGAGGAGTTCGACAACCAATGCCACTAACATCAAGGTGCATAGAGGGCTTGGTGCTCTTGATTTAATACTACTTCCATACCCTCGTACATGACAAAATCCAATGGAGCGTTGCGATCTCCCCAATCCTGAAATCTTGGGAAACTGTTAAGTCGGCTAGATTTTGAGTGAGATCTAAAATTGAACTTTCTCCATATGAAATCCAATGAGGTTAGAACCACTCTCAAACATCTCGAGTCATTTCATGGTAATGTCACTTTTATTTTAAGAATTTAACATTACCATGAATTGCATAACATTAGTAGGGCTATATGGTCAAATACTGTGCTTCCCTTGTCATAAATCATTGCTTTTTTGAAAAAAGATTGTGTTCTGAGGGTCCTTTATGGCAATGTACAAAATTGGTTGGTTCGGTTCTGAACTAGCCAAAAGCGGTTTAGGTCACTGGTCTGAACCTGTTTCATACAAGAACTGGTTGGATCGGCTGGTTCAAAGTGGTTCAGTTTGGTCTTGATAACACTGACTCATTGGAGATGCCCCAACTATTATAGCAATGATTGCTACCAATATCTCACAAATCTAGTTTAAGATTACCCCCTAGAGAGCTTGTCCAACACTTAGATTGTGTCTTCTTGGTGGTAGTTAAGGGTGAGGCGAAAATTTCTTATTTCACGTGACTAGTTGTCTCTCAATGGATCGTTGTAGCAACATTGTGATAACCAAACTATACCTACAAGTTAGTCTATTAAGCATAAATTATAGGCTAAAGCTAAGAAAAGACATAGAAGAATCAATCCAATACATAAGTATTTTGCAAAATGGTTTCTTATTGAATATAATAAAATGATCTCATAGTCAAGAACAATTACTAGAGGAGAGGTTAGCATTTTATAACTTTTTTATCTAATGGCTAGATAATGGCTAGTTTGCCTCCCTTAAAGAATAATATTTACTAGTGATGTACATGTTGGAGACTAAGTAATTTTTAAATAAAATATTACATTAGATTGACTCACAAAACCTTAGGAAGCCCAATGTTCCACTTGCAAAGGATCTAAAAGGTACCAAGATGAAGAATAGTAGCTTTTAGTGCTCCAACATTTTCCGTGATCTTTCCAACAACTATCTCAAACTTGACGACCTTTTTTTAGTTCTCTAATGCCTTGATGAATTTTCCAATTCTTCCACCAAGGTTTGTTGTAACTTGGCCTTATTTCATTTGGGTCTTTTTTTGTTTGACCAAATTATGCCTTGCATTGCCACATCATCATGCCATGCATTAGATCTCTAACGCCCTTGGGAATTTGGAGAAATTGAGATATGGGTTTTGTTTCTCTTGTTTTGTAGGCCAATTTTGACATATTACATGTCAAATTCTGAGAAAATTTGTGTTTGTTATGCCTCATGGAAACCTGCCTTGCCATCTCATCATGCACAAGTTAATGATAATGCCTTCAAGGATTTGGAAAATCTGAAACATGGGTTTTGCTCTTGTTGTTGAGTAGACCACTTTTGAGGTAATGCATGTGAAAATTTTCCCAATGATTGCCCTATTCTGCTTCCTAGAAACTTTTGCCACCTATTTATCAGCTTTGACTAGCCATATCTTGAGAATGCCTTCACCATATGTAAAAATTCCATGTGTCTTATCTAGGATACCCTGTCCAATCGTTAAAGAGTGTCAGTCCAAGAGACTACTTCCTATCTTGGATTTCCAATCCTCAAGGAATATCACTCTTTGCAGTCTGAGACCTTGTTGAATTTTTAACTTTTGGTACCACTTTGTAGTGGGAAAAGTGAACAACCTTAGGAATCATGAAATGTCGCTGACTGTGACATTGGCATGTTTGAGAAACATTTGAAGGATATGACACTAAAGCCAAGGACACCTACAGACTGCATAGATTCATAACTATGTACACCTTGATGCGTGCTGGATTGTCCCATACACTGGTGATTACCCCTACAAAACCAAGCTCCCATAAAACCATGAGCCCTTGAGTAAGTCGACTCAAGGTTCTTCAATCCTATTTAGGAGAAAAGGAACTAGAGATGAATTCAAATGGATAAGACATGGTCAAACCAAAACAACATGACTCAACATGATAGAAGGTCTAAGATACCTTATATTAGGCCTCACATGGTTGTTACATGGCTTTTGACTTGTCACCTTGGGGCTTACAACGTTGTGAGAAAATAATATGATATAGGTACCTTTGTTGAAAAAGAAGTAACAAGCACCAAGCCCTTTAGGTACCTCAATGTTAGTGCTATTGCTTGTTGGACTCTTATGTCGTGGTCTTCGCAAAAATGTACTCTTCACTCAAACCAAAATCATTGATTAGGCATGCTAAGATTTTCAAACATATAATAAAACTTGGATTAGGTAGTTTCGTCAAAACTGGGTGGTGTTGACTGATTGAGGTAGAGGCAAAGGGTGATACTAATGATGAGGGCTCCAATATAAGCGAAGCTAGAACATTGCTTGTCATTGAAATGTTCTTGCTCAATTATTCATAATGATTTCTTTCCAAGTTTCAATATATTGTTGAATGGTGTTGTCATTGATGTCAAAATCAATCTTTGAACGCTTTTAATATATGTCAATGGATTACATTAATTGGAAGTACTTATGGACAAGATGCCCCAAAAGAGAAGAATGAAATCCCGAAGCCAAGAAGTCCCATTCTTTCCCTGCTCTTGTCAAAGCATATGTATGTAGATTTGCACGCTAGAACAACACCATCGTGTAGTCCTCCTCGTGCCGTTTCAACGATAGGTTGCACATCATGTTGTTGCTCTCGGTTGAGGAGATATGCTTAATTGAAGCTAGTGAGCCCCAAATGCATGGCCAACTCACCCAAGTTAGCCTTGGTTGAAATTTTATTTTCAAATTAATATTATGAGCACAGGTGGGCCTTGATCTTGTAATGCAGTTATATGGACATATGCCTAAATTTTAGTGATTGGGTTTGGTCAAAGATCATATTGATAAAATAAAAATTGAAAACTCTTTTTGAAGACATATGTTGGGCACGGTTTACAGGCATGAAACTCGACCCACTCGTTCATGTATATATATATATGTACACATTCGTGGGTTTAAAAGGTGTAAGGTACTCAAAAACTTAATTGCAATAATTCATCTTCTGTTTAGATTTAGGTGATCTGATGACATACAAATGTGTGAGTAATTGTTATGAGGAGATTTGAGTTCGAGAAGCAATCAAGGGATGCTTTGAATTGTGTATCACTCTAGCAAAGTGATGTGATTAAAAGCGAAGTTTGATTGAAAGTGTCGGGTAAGAAAAATGTTATCAGTCTGAGTGCGCAAATGGTTGAGAAACTGAAGTTAACGATGTGAATATGGTATGGAGTTTGTGCGCATTCAAAAGAAAACAATCCTTTTCCTATCAATATGATAGCCAGGTGATTTTTGGAGGATTGAGCTTTGTTGTGAGTTGGATTGAAAGTTTGAAAGCATTGTGTGTTTCTTGTGAAAAAAACTTGTGCATGCGTTCTGAATTCTACAGTTGTATGTTGGATGTCAGCCTTTTGTTCTTGCACAATAACATCGGTATATTCAAAGAATCGTTACAATGTGTACCAAGTCCTAGCGAGTATAAAGTTTGGTTCTAGCATAATCTCATGTAGGCTTGTGAAAGATTGATTACTATGTATACATTGAACAATGCTTCTTCACATTGAGCATAAAGGCACAAAGCCCCCGTCGCACATGATGATGTATAGTTTTCCTTTAATGCAATTGACCTAATGATTTCATTGCTCGAAATTTGAGGATCAAAGAGAAGGCCATCAATGTACGCACTGCGAATAGAAGGACCTTCTACATTAGAGACACTGAAGGGATAGTAACACTGAGAATTTGGTCAAGCAATTCTTTACGAATTGCCAAGGGTGCGACGAAAGGAGGGCACCTTCTTTGCTGAAGGATCTGCTCTCACCTGGAAGTTCAATGCATTAAATTAGAAGAAAGAAGGGGCACTCATCATTGCTCCCACCCTCGATCGTAGCCAGAACAAAAGAGGAAGTGTCAGCCAATAGAACTAGAGTAGCTAGAACCCTAGCGGACACTCAATTACCAAAAAACTATTGAAAGCAAAATACATAAATTTGGACAATGACTCTGTAACATATGTCCATGGTCTTGATTGGTGTGGTCAAGTTTTGGTTCAACTTATGTGGAATGCTACTATGAGCCATGTAAGCAAACTGTTAGCTTTGGTTTTGTTTTTGTATATAATGTGGCTCAGGGATCCGAATTGTCACTAGATCTAAAGGATGCATTTTTTACATGCATTGTATTTTGTGTTGTATGAAATGAAGAAGTAAACAATATCACGTAGCAAAATCTCTGAGACATTCGTGGATAGTTAGGACCCTTGGTGCTCAGTTGGCACATATGTTGACTGGTCAAATCATGTTTTGGTGGCGTGGTGCTTAGCTGAAACTCATGCAGAATGCTCGTCTCATGTTTTGGTGGCATGGATTGCTGCAGTGCTTGCAATGTTTAAGTGGCACACATGCCAACCGAAAATATCTCTGAAAATATAGTGAACCAAGATCTGAAATTTTTACACGAAGTTCACCAAGATTACAGCTCCATGTGATAAAAATTTCAGCCTCTGAAGCCTTGTTGAAAAATTAGTTATAGCGAAAATGCCAAGATGACCTGTTTGAAGTAGCGAAACCCTAGAATCCCAAGCTCTAATACGAATGTTATGTAACCATCTCACAAAATAGAAGAGATAGATCTACGACTTCAAAATTAGCTTCTTCGAGGGGGAAACCTCCTTTGCATTACACAAATGAACAATTCTTTGATAATTCAAATAACAAAACCTCCTTCCTATATGTAAGAGTCTAAGGGGTCACAATATAATCATAACCGACATAACAATAATAATGTAAGGGCACAACAATAAGAATAGTGGGCTTCTATGGGGCATAATAATAACAATATGGGGACTACATGGGCATAACAATAACAATAAGGGGGCTACATTGACAATAACAATGAGGGAATAGACTAGTATTATAGGGACTTAACAGATAGTGCACATGGTCCTCAAGCTAATAGAGGTCAAATGCAGCATACTTTAGATGACCATTGCAAGAAAGAATTGAGAGAAATTGCTTGTGATTACATATGTAGTTGGTCGTATGATGCTGATATCCCCTTCAATGCTTCTCGTTCACCATATTATGAACCTATGTTTTATGCCATATTTGCTGCTGGAAAGGGCTTCAAAGGCCGTACTATGCATAAGATAAGGGGATTTCTTTTGCAAAAAGAGGTTTTGTCCATTGATGAATATTTGAAAGATTTCAAAAGCTCATGGGAAAAATTAGGATGTACCATCATAAAATCAGTTGATGCATCTGATAGAGTGAAAGATGCACACTTGTTGTTTTAGCTTTTGGATGAGGTAGCTAATGTTGTTCAAATCATCACAGATAATGGCTCTAACTATGTTCTTGTTGGTAAAATGTTAGAGGAAAAACACAAAACCATCTTTTGGACCCCATGTACCCCATGTGTTGCACATTGCATAGACCTCATGCTCGAAGATATTGGTAAAATAGACTGGATCAAGATCACTGTAGAGCATGCCAAAAGCATAACAAAATATATCTAAAATCACTCATGGATTTTGAACTTGATGAGGAAGCACACAGGGGGCAAGGATATTGTTAGGCTTGCCATCACTAGATTTGCAATTCATTTTTGACATTGCAATCTATGCTTTCCCAACATAGCAACTTGCAAAGGGTGTTTTCCAGTCATGAATGGAATGAATTTCATTGGTCTTGCAAACATGATGGCAAAGATGTGAGAAAGAAAGTTAATGAAGAAATATTTTGGAAAAAGGCAACAAAGATTGTGAAAGTTGTTGAGCCGCTGGTTAAGGTGTTGCGGTTGGTGGATGGGGAAAGATTGGCTGTGGGCTTCATGTATGAGGCTATGGATCAAGAAAAGGAGCAAATAATGGTAGCATACAAGGATAGAGTGGCTAAGTATGGGCCCATTTGGGAAATCATTGATCAAAGATGGAACAATCAACTCCATCGCCCTATACATGCATCTATGTTTTTTTTTGAACCCAAGATATCATTATAAAGCTCTGGAGGTAGAAACTTTTACTGGGGAGGTTAGAGATGGATTGATTGACTGCATTAACTGCATGGTCCCTAAGGAGAGTGACCAGTTGGAGATATACCGAAAGATCACTTGTTTCAGCAGAGCCACAGGAACCTTTGGTAAGAACCTAGCAAGGATTGCAAGGGAAGCAGATGAGGCAGGTAAACAAACAATTTCAATTTTAAATTCTTATTTTGTTAAATTGTTTATATATTGAAAGTTGGATATAATTTGTTGAGCTAACTCATTACACAACTATGTTTTTTGCACATTTGGTAGCCATTGTCCTCAATTGCAAAAGATTGCAATCCGTATTTTGAGTCAAACTTGTAGTGCCACTGGGTGTGAGCGCAATTGCTCTATCTTTGAGAGGATTCACATAAAGAAGATAAACCGTTTGGAACAAAACGGTTAGATGATCTAGTTTATGTCCAATACAACCTCCGGCTAAGACGCAAGCAATTGTTGAACAAAAGACTTGATACAAGTTCCATTGTGTTGGAAGATATTGATCCAACATCAGGTTGAGTAGTGGAGAGTCATCCAACAGAGTTTGATTTTGATGAGGATATTGGTCTTGATTTGGATTTACAGATGGAGGCATTAGTTGAACATAGTGTTCAGCTAAATGCAGATCCACTAGTACCATGCCTAGCCCCAAGTCCCTCCAGTTGCAGGCACTTCCTCTACTTAGCGACGACACAAGTGCATAGCTCATCTATCTCAGCGTGCAACTGCTGCACCTACTAGTGCTACTACTTTTACAGTGGCAGTTGGAGATCGTGATGAGGAGGAGCCATGGGTTTCCCCATTTGCCTTTGATTTAGAGTCTGAGCCAAATGACGTTGGCTTCTCTAGCAGTAGCCAATAATGACTAGTGACTAGTGATGTTTTACTTTTGCTGTAGAGGGCATTTAGAACCTCCTTGGTTATGTGTTTTTGTTTTGATATCTATATATTACATGTATTGGACATTGCACTGTGTTCCATTTTGATATAATGGATATATTCATGAGCCTACTTTGATCATATGTTGTCTTCTCCCTATATTCTAATGCTTTGTGTTTGGAAACATGAATGAAAATCTTTAAAATTATGTTTTTCAATAAAAAAATAAATATTTAATGTGTTTTTTACAAAGACAGAGTCCCTGAAATCAACTAGGCCGAGTTGATACTGAATCAGAGTCGCAGTCAAAGTCGACCCTCGACTAGTTAGGAGTCTGAGTTGGAGTTTTAAAACATGGAAATAAACTTTAAAGTTTAGGTACCTTAAGGAGCTCCAACTTCGCAAATAACCTGTAGATGTCTTGGGACATGCGGTGGTTTGTGATGAAGGCTTTTGTGCAGAAAGATGCGCGGGGCGAGATGCGCGGCATTCGTCTTAATAACGCATTTGTGGGCTCTAGTTCGCCTCCGCTGGAGGATGTGTTTTGTGCCCTGCAGAAGTATTTGCCTTCTAATAATGAAGATGAAGAGTCTTTGCCTGCTGTGGATGCTTATTCCTGCGACGAATTCAGAATGTATGAATTTAAGGTCCGGCGCTGTATGAGAGGACGGAGCCATGACTGGACTGAGTGCCCCTTCGCTCACCCTGGTGAGAAGGCAAGAAGACGCGATCCTCGACGCTTTCATTATTCTGGAACTGCTTGCCTGGACTTCAGAAAAGGAACCTGCCGCCGCGGGGATGCTTGCGAGTTTGCTCACGACGTTTTCGAGTGCTGGCTTCATCTTGCTCGATATCGGACCCAACCTTGTAAAGATGGACGGAGCTGTAAGCGCAGAGTTTGTTTCTTTGCTCATACTCCGCAGCAACTCTGCCTGTTGCCAGGGCTTTCATCTCCCAGCAACAATCCAAGAAGTAGTACGACGCTTCATGTTGCTTCTGTCGTAAATTCGAGTTCCCCCGGCAGATCTTTGATATCTTCCCGGACTTCGACGTTGGTGGGGCATTCCCAGTCACCTTCGCCTCTGTCTCCACCACTGTCTCATCAGAAAGCGAATGTTGCAGAACATTCCGAGCAAAAGGAATCTGCCTTTTACACCTTTATGACTAAAAGGTCCTCAAATCATGCCTCGTCTTTTGCCTCGTACATTGACTCTGGTGCATCACGTCATTTCTCTCACAGACGTGACTGGTTTACTGACTTCTCATCTTTTAGTGATTCCGTGGTATTCGGTGGAGGTGAAGAATACACAGTGGTTGACAGAGGTACAGTTCAGATCCAGTGTGATGGGTGCACACTCATCTTCCTGAATGTGTACCATGTTCCTGGTATGGAAATTAATCTGCTGTCCGTTAGCCAGATTATGAGGAACTCTCCTCAGCTTGATGTCGTGTTCAGTGCGCATAAGTGTTACATTATTGACAGGGAAACTCGTCTTACGATTGTTGTTGGCCTAGAAGATCATGGCCTATACAGGCTTCTTGACATTGGTGATTCTCCTGAGGTGGCTCTAGTAGCTCGTGTTTCTCCCATCAGTGCTCTGTGGCATCAGAGATATGGGCATCTAAACATTCAGTATCTCCCTTAGCTATTTCGGGAGGGACTTGTGTCAGGGTTACCTGATATTCAGACTCAGCATTTGGGCGTGTGCGGCGCCTGTCAAGCTGGCAAGCAACACTCGTTCTTCATTCAAGGATGGAGAATCTTGGCGTGCATCTAAGGTACTCCAGTTAATTCATGCTGATATTTGTGGTCCTATGAATACATCTTCAGTTACTGGTTGCAAATATTTTTTGCTTATTGTAGATGATTTCAGTAGAAAGATGTGGGTGTACTTTCTAAAACGTAAATCTGATGTGTTTAGTATCTTTCAGAAGTTTAAGTCCTTAGTTGAAAAAGAGTCTGGCTGTAATATCATAACTCTTAGGACAGATAATGGGGGGGAATTTTGTTCTTCTGCTTTCTCCAACTTCTGTGATACCCATGGCATCAAACGCCAGTTAACTACACCCTACACTCCTCAGCAGAACAATGTTGTCGAACGTCGCAACTGTACGGTTGTTGAAATGGCTCGTTCCATGTTGCAACACAAGTGTTTCGAACAAATTTTGGGCTGAAGCAGTGTTTATTGCTGTCTATCTTCTTAATCGATAACCTACTCATGGTGTTAAGGGGAAGACTCCAGAAGAGGTTTGGTCTGGCCGTAAGCCTAAGATCAGTCACCTCAAAGTGTTTAGCTCGGTTGCATATGTTTGGATTCCAGCTGCTAAGCGCTCTAAGTTGGATTTTGAAAGCCAGAAACTCATGATGACAGGGTACAGTGATCACCACAAGGCCTATAGGCTGATAGATATAGACACTGATCATCTTATCTTCAGTCGGGACGTAGTATTTGATGAAGACAGAGGGTTCTTTCACTCTCCTCCTTCTGAGTAGTGTTATGAGGATCAACCTCACCATGTTTTTTTTCCGTTAGGTCCATTTGATGGGAGGGATGATGCAGCATCAGTATTTGATGATGCACTACTTGAGTTCCCTCCGGAAAATAATCCTCCTCTCACTGCTACTGTTGTTCTTGAGCCTCCTCCACCTACTCCAGATATTGGTTCTTCTACTCTCTGGCCTAAATGGTGGGCTAAAACTATTGGTGATCTCTGGGATAATGAACTCCTTGAAGGTAGAACTTCCAGAAATAAGAGCAAACAACATCCTACAGTAAATTTTGCTCTTATGGCTAACCTACACAGTGTTTTTGAGCCTCAAATGTATTTAGAGGCTAAGGGTATACCTGAGTGGGAATAGGCTATGGAAGCTGAATTCTAGAGTCTTCAGAAGAATCACACTTGGACCCTTTCTGATCTTCTTACAGGGAAGAAGCCCATTAGTTGCAAATGGGTGTATAAAGTGAAATACAAAGCTGACGAAACCCTAGACAAGTATAAGGCTCGCCTTGTTGCTCGAGGGTTCTCACAAAAGGAAGGCATAGACTATGAGGAGACCTTTGCTCCTATGGCCAAGATGAGTACCATACGGCTCGTCCTTGCCTTAGCAGCTCAGTTTAGTTGGAAAGTCCATCAGATGGATGTAAAGAGTGCTTTTCTGAATGGTGACTTACAGGAAGAAATCTACATAACACAGCCTCCAGGATTCAAGGTTGCCGGTCAAGAACAGAAAGTCTGTAGATTAGTCAAAGCACTCTATGGTCTGAAACAAGCCCCTCGGGCTTGGTACATGAAAATTGATAAGTACCTAAGAGATCATGGCTTTCAGCGGAGTCCATCTGATGCAAACCTGTATATCAAACACCCTGGTGATGATATTCTATTTGTGGTTGTCTATGTGGATGACCTTATCATTACTGGCAGTTCAACACATTTGATCCATGGGATCAAACAGGATTTGTGCAACAATTTTTGATATGACAGATTTGGGACTTCTTCATTTATGTTTGGGGGTTGATGTCTGGCAGACTGAGAACAACATCTTTCTCTCTCAGTCCAAGTATGCCAGAAATCTTGCGGATAGGTTCAGAATGCAGGATTGCAAGCCTGCCACTCCTATCGAACCAAGGCTCAAACTTTTAGCTCAATCATCCTCACCACTTGTGGATGAATCTTTACTCAGGCAATTAGTGGGCAACCTCATCTACCTTATTGCCACTAGACCTGATATCAGTTTTGCAGTGATCTATATTTCACGCTTCATGATAGCTCCTAAGGCTGATCATTGGATCGCAGCGAAGCGTGTGCTGCATTATGTGAGTGGCACTCTTGATTATGGACTTCTGTACACTCGGACTTCAGATCCTACACTCAGTGGTTACACAGATTTCGACTGGGCAGGTTCGGTTGATGACCGTAAATCTACAGCCGGGTATGTGTTTAGTCTAGGATCCGGTGTTGTCACATGGACTAGTAAGAAGCAGCAGGGAGTGGCTCTCTCCTCGACAAAAGCAGAGTATCGGGGCGCAGTTAAGGCATCTTGTGAGGCAGTTTGGCTTTGACATATGCTTGCGGATATGCATGTTTCCCAGGTAGTTCCTACTCCCTTGTTCTGTGATAATCAGGGAGTGCTCAAACTCGCCAAGAATCCAGCCTTCCATTAACGAACAAAGCATGTGGAAACCCATTGTCACTACATTCGACAACTTGTTGAAGACGGATCCATTCAATTGCTGTATGTTCCCACCACAGAGCAGCCAACAGACATCTTCACCAAGCCCCTTGGTCCTGATAAGTTTGTAAAATTCAGAGGGTCTATAGGTGTTGTAAATAGATTGAGCATTAAGGAAGGGTATTAGAATAATGCTATTTTAGTGTTTAATGCTCATTTATGTAGATAAGATCGTCTGTGATCTTATTAGCAGTTTCTTATTAGAAACTTGCTGTTTCTATTTCTTAGTAGAAACCTGTTGTTTCTGTAAATACATTTGTATTATTTATTGAGCTTCATTGCTCATTGTAAATCAATTCAATCCATTCATTGATTAACAATCCACTGCCTTCAAAAACATCGCGCCGTTTGAGCTCTGAGCAATCACATTGATCAAAGACTTATTCCTTTGATCTTTCCATCCATCAGAAATGATGGACACCATTGAAATGGGACATGAATTGAATTACGAATGGGGCTTAATTTAGCTTCCAAATCTAACTTCCCAACACTCAACATTGTAGTGCGGACCTTCTTATATCCAGGGCTTTTGTACTCTTTTGGGGCTTGATTAACTGCTTTTATCATCTTTGCCTAGTAAGGAGATCGCGCAAGGTTAAAAGGAAGGTCATTTGGATAAATGCATTGTCCTATAGCTCTTGTACTCTTTTGGGGCTTGATTCACTGCTTTTATCATCTTTGCCTAGTAAGGAGGTCACACAAAGTTAAAGGGAAGGCCATTTGCATAAATGCATTGCCCTATAGCTGCATCTGCCATCTCTTGAGCATCATTATTAAAACTCCTTTCAAGCAGTCCCAAATTAGACCGCTTTGAACTAGGGTTGACAATTCCATGAGAGAAAAAGTGGAGGCTTTGATGAAGATGCTCCCAACCTTGTTGATGGAGAGGCAGGATTTGCCTAATTTGCTTTAGCATCTGACTTGTCTTCTTCTTTCTGATATTTTACAAGTTTTTCCTTGCTTAAACCATTTCCATCTGTCCCATTCTCTTTAGCTGGGTCAGTGCATATTAGGACTCCATTGCCTTTTAACCCAAGTAAATGCGCTTTAACCCAAGTGTGTGATCCATTATACTCCTTTTTACACTCACTGCAAACCCATGTCAATGATCCCCCTCCTTGGATCTTCCCAAAAACAACTACATATTTCCAAAGTGGTGACTTTTGATCAACATTAGGGGCAGATTCAATTTCATGTTCCACTTTCTCTGCCTCACGAATGGCTGAACTTGAAGTTGCCATGATGATGATGTAAATGAAACTGCAAAATAAAATTGACAATTACAATTGCTCTAGTTAAAACTTAAAATTTGAAACATAATAAACAATGTTGAGTTAAAATGAGCGAGATGGATATATTTCGATGTAAAAGTGTGAATAACAGTGTCTTGTTACAAGGTAATCATTTTGAAACTTTGCAGCTACACTGAACAATATACAATGAAAGAGATTTAGTAGCACATTGAAATCAATCTTTCTTATATTGATTAGAGACTACTTGTTAACTGATGAACATAACAAACTGCACCAAAGTAACTAACCTATGGTGCAACTGCAAATTGGAACTATATATGGCTATAATTCCTTTATCTAGGCACATCTAAAGAACCGAGTAACAAAACTATTTAACAAACATCTCGAGGAAGATCAAAATAAGCATGGAAAAGCTCCTCAACTAGATCAACCTTTCTAATTCAATTCTAGGTGGCTATCAATTATCAATCCAATGATTGAAACATCTAAAAATCATACATATTTTAAGCAGGAAAAGAAGAAAATGTCTAAAGAAAAACCCTATCCTCTCCCATTGGTGTACAAAAAGTGGCATGTTGGTAACTCTGTAATGCTTCCATCCAGTGACATTGGAATCGATAGGCAATGAATGAAAAAGATGGGCAGCATAATTGTTGACAGGTTGCAATGAACAAGCTTATCAACCAGTATAATAGTGGTAAAAATTCTAGTCTCTGCATTAAAAATTTAAAAAATTGAAGCCTCCAAGTTCAGCCAATTTATATTCAAAAGATTCCACTGATGAGATAACTCATACAGAGCAAGAGGCAATGAGTTTTATTCCTGGTCAATCTCATCTGATCAAGACATTGCATGGCATGATCTGTGTATATATCATGTCTAAAAATAGTGCTGATAGATGCTTTCAAAAGGAGCAAACCATTATCTAACATATTATCCCCTTCAATTATCTACTTAACCATCATATGCTAAGCAAGGATTTCCAGAGTACTAATATCAACCATGGACTGTTATTGTGAAAACCATATTGACAAATTTCTAACTTGTTATGTAGTTGGATTCTGGAACACAAAATTAGAGCAGAAACCTTATACCTAACAGAAAGACGAATATTCAATTTGTCAGTGTTGGCTAGTGGCTCAGAACAGAGAAAATGTAAGTTCACTGTAGCAAGGTACCTCATTCATCTTGCAAGCTCCTTAATGAGATGCCTCCAAGCAAAGTCGACTTATATTCATTAATGGTTATTCAAAAAGGTTCTAACAATTGCATAGCATTATGACAAGGCATGCTCGATGCCGCTCCTATATGAGAGTATCAGGCTCCAACCTTAGGTAATGATGGCTCCTCTCATGGCAGCTCGAACAGGTCAGTGGTCACTGCTCCAACAGCAGCATAAGGGAATGGCTCCAACAGCACTGAGCAGGCTCTATGCCTTGTGGCTCCAATGGCTGAGTGGTCACGGCAGCGGCTGCTCTAAGCTCCAACAGCAGCTCGACTTCAAATGCCTGGTTGGTTGGTTGATTAAGTGATGGCATCACTTTTAGTGCATAACTTGATGTTGAATTTTCTAAGTCTACCCATTAGAAAATTAATCTGTATTTTGCTGGTTTATCTCTTCTACTTGTTTAAATTCGAACAAGTTATTTAAAACATTTAAATACTGAAATAAACACAATACAGTCCCAACATCTTCAGATCATCAGCTGAAAGAAAACAAACACACAAGTCACACTGTTATATTTGGACAAATGTGCTTGGAATAACCCAACGCGGGAAAACCGGTGCAACTATTCTGAGGGTTTATTATTATGCAGTATTTCCTTGAGTACAACTGGGTGCCTAACTGGCTCACCCGACAGAGAAAAATACACGGCAACAATACGTCTATATTTGGAAATAGGTATTCATGAAACCTATCCCATGAAACTCTCTCTGGCAACTCTGAAGCTCAGCGCAGCCCTTCTGTATCAGCCTCAGCCTCCTGCTGACCTGCGTCAGCCCTCTGAGGCACTGCGCAGCCTCTGGGACCCTCTGCATCACTCCAATAGCCTCTGCGTGGATGACGCAGTCACTCTGGCCTCTGCGCTGTCTTTGCTGGGCTCTGCGTGGCCTAAACTGACTGCTGCTCTTGCTCTCCCTGCTTCTGCACTGGGCTCTTAGTACCGTCTCTGCCTCTCTGTCCAGTATTCATCACCCTTCGCTGCTGATCACTGATTCCCTTTTGCTTAGCAACCCCGCTCTAGCAAAATGAATCACTGATCACTTTGGTGTGTTCTCCAATTGACCCTCAAGCCTCCTCTTATACTTTTCCCGTTGGTCCTTGTTAATTTATGGTATGTTCTATGCTTAGTGCTGTTTACTTCAATTTCTTCTTATTAGCCACTGTTTAGAAATCACATAAACATAAAGTAAAATGTAGATAGAACATTAATAGATTGACAGAAAACAAGCCAAGACAAGAGACACCAGATGTGGCGGCTAGCCAGGGACAAACCCCAATGGGGGGAACCCTTTGATCAATTCTTATTTAATATTCAATAGTTCAGCAGAGAGAAATAGTACAAATACATAAATTTGTAATTTTATGACAGCAGCAAACCCTAACCAGCAAAGTCAAATCTGGTCAAACAAGATGAAATTGACCTCGAATACGCTTTTTCAATTTTCTGGTCATCTAGGCCTCCAACAACAAGAAGAGGCAGCCTATAAACAATCTGGAAAACCCAGTCAAACCGCGGTCAACTAAAGTCAACTTGCTGCCACAAACTAGGGCAGTCAACGCTGGTCAAACCAAAGGTTAGAATGCCTTGGCTTTTGTGCCAGAATTTGCGGCCTGCCTAGGAGAGGCAGCCACACCAAAATTGCGGCCCTGAAATGCCCACGCTGGTCAAAGAGATGACCTGCAACTTCTGCGTCCTCAAAACTGCGTCTTTCTGCATCCTCCTTCCTTGCCCTTTTGTGTCTCTTTCCTCCCACATGTGAGCTGCTCCTCCTTGTGTATAAACCCAATGCTAAGGAGAGAGAGAGAAGAATGAGTGAGTTGAGATGGTGAAATAATGCCTCCACCTATCTTGTATTTATATGAGACGTTGAACATGTGTGCCACACATTTAGCTGTTGGCCGACCTTGACAATTTGTCAAGTAATTACAAATAAATTCATATCTCCATAAATACTTGTCGGAATCAGATGATCGTTAGATCAATCCTACACTTCTCGACAAGAGGAATCTAAGAAAAATATCAGCTGCCATAATTAAGATGACCCACATGGAGTTTGGCCCTAATTGCCAATTTTAACACTCCCTCTCAATTAGGGAGAACTCCATCTGCTATTCCGTTTGACCGTCGGTACTATCACTTCCATCAAATGCATTGCCCTGCACTGCTTGGCTCTGCTCTGCTAAACTATGAAGAAAAATAAATGATCGAGGATGTATCATACAATCCTCCACTGACCCGAAGTCGGTCCCAGAGAGTGTGTCATACCATTCTCACTGATCCCAGTTCAATGGAGGTCATCCTAGCATAGGGAGTACAGTAGATACAACGATGCGTCCATCGACAGTACTACTGTGGTCCCTAACCCCATTTCCCTACTCATTGATCAGATGAGAGGTACTTCCCATGAGTCCCAGACAGCATGGGTAGGATGCCTCGACAGGAGAACTAATCATCCTGTCCATAAGTCGCTATGGGGTATCACAGGAGAAGGTTGAACCTTTCACCATGTACATAGCGCACCACTAGGGGAGGGTGAGTTGCCCTATGGTTGCATGTCTCTCCAAGAAGTACCCCAAGCCCCCTGGAGCCCCTAGAGCTCAATGTATACATCATGCATGACCCTCATAAGAGGGTCTCTCAACGACAACAAGTCGTTCTTGGAAAGTCAAGAATTTGACCTTTCCTAGCGGCTTCGTCAAAGATTCGGCGACCTGCTCATCTGTATCGATATGTTGGAGCCTTATTGCTCCCCGCTGACCCAAAGTCAGTCCCAGAGGGTGTGTCATACCACTCTCACCGATCCCAGATCAATGGAGGTCATCCTAGCCTAGGGAGTACGGTAGATACAACGATGCGTCCATCGATAGTACTACTATGGTCCCTAACCCCATTTCCCTATCCATTGATCAGATGAGAGGTACTTCCCATGAGTCCCAGACTGCATGGGTAGGATGCCTCGATAGGAGAACTAATCATCTTGTCCATAATTCGCCACGGGGTATCATGGGGGAAGGCTGAACCTTTCACCTTGTACATAGCGCACCACTAGGGAAGGGTGAGTTGCCCTGTGGTCGCATGTCGCTCCAAGAAGTACCCCAAGCCTCTCGGAGCTCCCAGAGCTCATGTATGCGTCATACATGACCCTCATAAGAGGGTCTCTCAACGACACCAAGTCGTTTTCGGAAAGTCAAGAATTTGACCTTTTCCAGGAGCTTCGTCAAAGTGTCGACAACCTACTCATCTATATCGATATGTTGGAGCCTTATTGCTCCCCGCTGCACCATATCCCGGATATAGTGGTACCTGATATCGATATGCTTGGAGCGATCATGAAATACGAGATTCTCTGATAAACGAATCTCGCCCTGGTTGTCACACAGGATCATGGTAGTATCCATTGTAAATCCAAACAGCTCATTGAAGAGCTTCCGCAGCTAGACAACCTCATAAGAGGCCATACTTGCAGCAATGTGCTCTGCCTCAGCGGTGCTTAAAGCCACCGATTTCTGCTTCCTGCTCATCCAGGATATCGAGGCAGATCCCAAAGAGAAACAACACCGGAAGTGCTCTTTCGGTCCACCACACTGCCTGCCCAATCAACATCGGTATATCCATGTAGTCTCACATCTCCAGTAGTGTATCTCAACCTATGAGTGATTGTGCCATGAAGGTATCTCAACAGATTCTTAGCACCAACTCAATATGTGTGGTGAGGCTCAACCATATGTTGACTCAATGTGTTGACTGCAAAACATATATCTGGACAAGAGTTCACCAAGAACATCAATGCTCTGATGAGTTGATGATACTCAGTAGCATTTTGCAAAACAGGTTTGGCAGCACTACCGCTTAACTTCTTGAAGTCGAGCTCCATCAGTGTAGTCACGGGCTTGCAGTCTGCCATACCAAATCTTTCCAATATCTTCACCACATATTTTCTTTGAGATAGGAAAATCTCCCTTGGCTTCTGCCAGACTTCTACTCTTAGGAAATAGTGCATTAGTGCCAGGTCCTTCATCTCAAACTCAGAAGCCAACACCCTGTTACATTTGTGAATGAGAGGGTCTGCACCTGTTAGAATGAGGTCGTCAACGTACAACACCAGTATGAGAGGTTTTTCATCTTCAACATTAAAGTAAAGGTTAGGGTCAGCTTCACTCCTAGTGAATCCCAACTTCATCAAGTATTTATCGATCCTCTCATACCAAGCTCGGGGTGCTTGCTTCCTCCTATGGAGGCTTTCTTCAACCTACATACGTGAGATTCCCGATCATGAATCTCAAATCCTTCGGGATGTTCCACATAGACTTCCTCTTTGATCGAACCATGCAAGAACGCGGTCTTGACATCCATTTGATGTAGGTTCCATCCCTGCGAAGCAGCAAGGGCTATGATCCAGCAGATGGTGGTGTATCAGGCAATAGGTGCAAATATCTCATCATAGTCTATACCTTCCTTCTGAGAGAAGCCATGAGTGACAAAACGAGCCTTATACTTTTCAGCACTTCCATCAGCTCCATGCTTTATCTTGTAAAGCCATTTCGAAGTGATAACTGTTTTGCCCTGGGGTTTGGGGACTCATATTCCTCAGTCATAGCATCCTTCCATACTTGATGCTTGATAGTTCTGCGAACGATGAATGCTCATTTTGAATGATCGTGCTCATGATGGTCAAGTATCCCTGATACCTAACCGACTTCTTACTTTCTCGGAAAGTCCCTCTGGGTGCAGTGTGCCCTTCGGCATCATCAAGTGCCCCCCTAAGCCATGAAGGCCTCTTCCTAGAAGAGGAAGGCTCTTGTGGAGGGAGATCAATAGGATCCATAGGGTCTTCTATATCGGGCATTGTCTCATCTTCCTTTTCCTATGGTTTCCTGGTGTCAACTTCTCCAGATTTCCTTAGTATAGGAAGATTGTCAACTTTGCTAAGAGCCATATCTTCGTCAAAGGTGACATCATGTCTAATCTCGACTCCCCTTTGACTAGCCACATAGATTCTATAGCCCTTAGTATTTTCGCTATAGCCCATGAAGATTCCTTTCTCTCCAGATGCACCCAATTTATTCTCTCTCTTTCAGCACATGAAAATATACAAGACTTCCAAAAATTCTAAAATGAGATATGTCAGGTTTCTTAGCAGTGAACATTTCTTCGGGAGTCTTGGAACCCAATGTTTGATGAGGGTATCGGTTTTGAACATATACAGCAGTATTCATAGCTTCAACCCATAGAAACTTCGAAAGCCTTTGATCATGGAGCATAGCATGGACATCTTCCACAATCGTATGATTCTTCCTTTCCACCACCCCATTTTGCTTAGGAGTATATGGTGTTGTAGTCTCCCTCTTAATGCCAGCGTCTTTGCAAAAGTCATGGAACTCATTGGATTCATACTCAGTCCCATTATCAGTCTTTAAGATCTTGATCTTCTTTTCGGTTTGATTCTCGATCAAGGCTTTGAAGTGACGAAACTAGGAGAACACTTCATCTTTCTTTTTCAAGAAGTATATCCAAGTCTTGCGAGAATAATCATCTGTAAAAGTGAGGTAATATAAATATCCTTCCAAAGAATTCACAGGCGTCATACCAGATATGTCAGAGTGAACCAACAACAATATATTAGAGGTCTTGCTATGGCTTGAGGGGAATGGTCCCCTTTTGAGCTTTCCTTCGGCACATCTGGACATACACCTTCTTGCTCTAATTTGAACTCAGGCATCCCGGTCACCATTTGTCTCACATCGGGTAGAGCTTTATAATGAAGGTGGGCAAACATCCGGTGCCATAGTTCGGACTGAAGAGATGTGTCACAAGTCATGACACCCAACGGTCTTCCTCTGACATGATATAAAGAGTCAACCCGAAACCCAAGAGTGAAAGCGTCTTTGAAATTCTTTTTCCATACATGTACCTTGCCATCGATGAAGGCCACCTTGTAGCCTTTGTCTTCCATTGCCGGAAGGGACACCGAGTTCTTTTTGAGATCAGGTACATATAGGACTTCTTGCAAATGAATTGTATTACCCTGATTCCATTGAAGAGAGACATTCCCTATGCCTTTCACGGGATATTTGGAGTTGTCCCCAAGAATAATTTCCAGGTTGGTCTCCTTTTTTGTCAGATTAGAGAGAGATTCTTTGTAACCAGTGAAGTGCCTTGAGGCATCACTATCAATAAGCCAATTTCCCAGCGAGTCCAGGGGAGAAGTAGTAGAGAGGGCCGCTGGTAGATAATATTCATCTTGCTTATTGTTAACAATGTTAGATTCATACCTGGAGTTTCTTGCCTTCTTGGAGGGTTGACCACTTCCTTGATTTCTGACATTCCTCTTTCCTTTGCCATTGAACCTGCCCTTCCTTTGATTGTTGTTGGAATTATTTCTCCTTTTAGCATGAGAGGAGAATGCAGTGGGATTGCCTCTAAGTGCAGGGATTTCCTGGTCTTCCATCCTTGTTTCTTATTGAATGCATATTGAATGCATCTTGCCACCAATTCCTCAAATCCTGGGATTACATTATTGTTGAGAAGAGTGGGTCTGAATATATACCATTCAGATGGGAGCCCTTTGAGAGTAGTGATGGTCTGTTCCCTGTTAGGAATGAATTCCCCAATTGATAGGAGATCATTCTTGATCTCGATGATCCTTAAAAAGTAGGCTTGCATACTCTCATCTTTGCCCTTCTTAATTTCCTTGAGCTTATTCTTAAGGAACAAAACTTGATTTGCATCATTAACTTTAAATAAGCTTACCAGTCTATTGTAGATTTCCTTGGAGGTGGTCAGCTTGGAAACATAGGCCACCAGGCGCTTGTCGATAGAGTCTCGGATGATCTTCTTTGCTTTGACTTCTCCCCTGGTCCACTTGTTCCTTGCAGCAACAGATGCATTTGATGGAGGCTCAATGATTTTGCCTCTCACATGGTCCAACACTTCCTGCTCTTCCAATGTCAGATCGAGAGACATCTTCCATCTGTGATAGTCGGACTTCTCACGGAGCTTGTCTTTGGCGGGGATGTGTGATGAGGACCCCATTAAGTCTTGAGGATTGCTTCAACAACTTCGGTGATTGTGCTCTTGCTCTTGCTCTTGCTTGGGATTTGTCTTCACCTCAACTTTGATACCATGTTAATTTATGGTATGTTCTATGCTTAGTGCAATTTACTTCAATTTATTCTTATTAAGCCACTGTTTAGCAATCAAATAAACATAAAGTAAAATGCAGATAGAACATTAATAGATCGACAAAAAACAAGCCAAGACAAGAGACACCATATGTGGCGGCTAACCAGGGACAAACCCCAATGTGGGGAAACCCTTTGATAAATTCTTCTTTAATCTTCAATAGTTCAGCAGAGAGAAATAGTACAAATACATAAATCTGTAATTTTATAACAGCAGCAGGAAACCCTAACCAGCAAAGTCAAATCTGGTCAAACAAGATGAAATTGACCTCCAATATGCTTGGTCAATTTCCTGGTCATCTAGGCCTCCAACAGCAAGAAGAGGCAGCCCATAAACAGTCTGAGAAACCCAGTCAAACTGCAGTCAACTGAAGTTAACCTGCTGCGACAAACTAGGGCAGTCAACACTGGTCAAACCAGAGGTTAGAATTCCTAAGTTTTTGTGCCAGAATTTACGGCCTGCCTAGGAGAGACAGCCACACCAAAACCGCAGCCCTGAAATGTCCACGCTGGTCAATGCTGGTCAAAGAGATGACCTGCAGCTTCTGCGTCTTCCAAACTGCGTCTTTCTGCGTCCTCCTTACTTGCCCTTTTGCGTCCTCTTTCCTCTCACGTGTGAGCTGCTCCTCCTTGTGTATAAAGCCAATGCTAAGGAGAGAGAGAGAAGAATGAGTGAGTTGTATTTATATGAGACGTTGAACATGTGTGCCACACATTTAGCTGCTGGCCGACCTTGACAATTTGTCAAGTAATTACAAATAAATTTGTATCTCCATAAATACTTGTCGGAATCAGATGATCGTTAGATCAATCCTACACCTTGACGAGAGGAATCCAAGAAAAATGTCAGCTACCATAAATAAGATGACCCACATGGAGTTTGGCCCTAGTTGCCAATTTTAACAGTCCTTCAATAGCCGAGATTAAATCTCTAATCAAGGGCTAAGATTAGATTTGGCTGGATCCATGACTTTTGGAACCTTCTAACCCAGTTTTATATTAATACCCATTAATATTTTATTTTTCCTAAGTTTAAACTTAGGAACTCTATTAAAAATATTAATTATTTTAATATCTCCCAAACCGGGTACAATCTGTCCAAAGTTCAAACCGTTTCTGGATCTTGGAGATCTCATGTGCTTTAGCCTCTCCACCAATTTTCATGGCTAGAACACATCCGATGCTACCCAAAATCAACAGTTGAAACCTATTTTTTTTAATACTCATTCCTGGAGCTTTTAAGGTGGAACGGATCACAATTTTTGTGGATCCATTTCCAGATTTTTGGAAATGGATAAAAAATTTGAAAACCTCCTGAATATGATTCTGTTCACAAAATCGGCGTTTCGAAATTTTGGAAACGGCAAAAAAACGTTTTGTGGCATTTTGGAGGAGGATCCTTCTTGTTTTCGTTTCAGAAACTGGGAATGGCGTTTCCGGCCCTTGGACCAGGCGTTTCTGGTAACTTAGTCAAAGAGGGGATTATTACTATCTTTCATTAATCAAAGCCGCTCAGTCAAGTACACGGTTTGGAGAATTTTGGATCATTATCACCTAGCCAAAGGCTGACAGCGAATACAGTCATGCCTTGTAATCCTTACCCCAAATAACTCCAGGATGAACATTGGCCAGTCCCCAGCTTAATTTGGGAATTTTCCTTAGACATTTTGGCCTGTAAAGAGACATCTAGGCATCTCTCAATGAGCAGCACAACCTCTGGATGTTCCCGGCCTGTCATGGAATGCCTTGACATTCCATGGGAGGCTGCAATAAGAACATAGATTTTGGTCTGTTGGGCTCCAAAAAAGCACTAAAACAGGCCTGTTTAAGCTCCTAGTCTGGTCCCATAATGGCCCAGCTTGGCATGACAACTAAAACTGAATAAAAAATACTAAAACAAAAGAAACACTGAACCCTAATTTTTCTACTAAAAATGGCCCTACTTGCTGTTTCATTCATTTCAGTTCATGTGGAGGGCAATGGGAGAGTTGTGTTGGGTTAGATTTTTTGGGAGAAATTTCACTTTTTAAAACATATCTGCTTGTCAGTGCGTTTTGGCCATGCCTGAGAAATTTGGGAGCAACTTCCAGCCATCTTAAACCTGTCCTGCATCCACCACACTTGTCTGCTATCCTGGAAACTCATTCAATAGAGATAAAGAGGGAGTTAGAAGTGACCTTCCATTGCATTAAAAAAATGTAATACTGGTCACAATAAGTTCTGATGTTTCTTCTGTCCTAGATGAAAAGAGAAGAGAACATTCATTCTTTCTTTTAAGCATAATAGTTTTTGTTTCTGACTTTTAATTTTCTCCTTTTTTTTTTGGTAAGCCTTGGAGCTCAAGAGAGAATTTGAAAGAAGAGAACAAGAGAAGCAAAAGAATCAAAGGGTAGATTTTGTTCATGGAGCTGTACAAACTACATCGGTACAGTCAGTATCAAAGCCAATTGTGCAGGTCATGGGTGGTCAAAAGGGTATGCTACAGAGTTTTTCCTGGATAGTTATGTTTAATACATGTTAGGAAGAAATTGCAAACAGTAGCTTTCACCAATTGCTTATGAAGGAATTTATAAGTGAAGATTTCGTGATCATTAGACATTTGTACTAAACCTTAAACTGGATGCTTTTTGTTTCAAATGCAAAATTTCTCAATTGTTGAAATTTGCTGTTTCAGTGCCTGTTGTTGGGGTAGCAGCTGTTAGTTCAAATGTTTCATTGCATTCAACTGTGTCTGTTGGTGACAATTCAAAGTTGGATAATAGAGCAAACAAGAAAAGCAAGTGGGACAAAGTAAATATTCCTATCTGCTCTATTAAAATTCGTTTGATCAGTTTCTTGTTATGGATAAAGTATAATGCAATGTTATGTAGGTTGCATGAAAAGAGTGTACGGTTTATATCTAAAAGACATTGTGGCCTCATTTAGTCAGAGTTTTCTTGTAGGTGGATGGTGATAGGAGGAATGCCTTACCAGCTGGAGCTCAAGATGCAATGGCTGCAGCAAGTGCACATGCTGCTTTATTAAGTGCTGCTAACGCTGGAGCTGGGTATAGTGCTTATGTGTACGTGTTCTATTTCTCCTTTTCCATTTCATGCCATTATTTCAAATTGGCTATGAGATTATGTAGATCTTCTGACCATCTTACATAGATCTTTTATACTATGCATGCATAATTGGTAACACATTTGGTAGCTTGATTAGTATTTGTTGCTCAGATTTTTCATCCTCCTTTGGGTTTTCTGTGAGTGGTTAAGGTTTGATTAAGAGTAAATGGTGTTCCAACAAAGTAGAGGTCTTGCATTGCCTGAAGCAATGCAAAGATTCTACTAGTCTCATTCACCAATATTTGCAATGGAATGTAATGCAAGAGGCAGTGTAAGAAAAACATCGGAGAGATAGTTGCAAGATAGCCATAGCTGACAAAGCAGTTAGTCAAGCCCTGTCCAAGGTGGGTACTCTCCGTATACAATGCAAAGCAAATACTTCTTGATGGTAATGGAGGGGTTACCCTCTCTTATCTATAGTAAAAGAGTTACTAACCCGTTAGTAATTACATGTGGAATTATTTCAAATGGTGGTAGGTGAGTTCATAACATGCAAGAGAACCGTTTTTTTATTAGATTGAGCATCCTAATGCCAAGAACATGATTCCAAGGATTGGGTTTAGTCTTTTGTTGGGAGCACATTCCTTCTTTCAACATTTTAGTTTTGTGTGGTCAGGCGGCACTCAGGGCATTCCTGTTTTTCTAACTCTTCCATGGGTTATAGAAGGCTTAAACAGCATTACGAGGAATGCATTGTGGCTTAGTTGTTTGTTCGCATTTTCTTTTTGATGTTTTTCAAACTCGTGTTTAACTTCTAGAGACATGGTTGAACTGCAGGCAACAAAAGAGAAAGGAAGCTGAGGAGAAAAAGGCAATTGAGAAGAAGTCAGAAAAGAAGACATGAGAGATTATGAGCTGCTATCAAATAAATTGTTGTACTATAGCTCTCAAGTTCATAGGGATTCCTCTGAGGCAAGAACACATTTCGAGTAGGGTGTATTGTTTTACTTTGCAGAAGCTAACTTCATCTTATCATCAATTAACCTGATATGATGCTGCCAGTGACTGCATGCTGCTAGTAACTCAAGCTGGAAACACTTGAGAGCATCAATTAATTAAAATTTGTACATGATTTTATGTAATTCTGATTATGTAAGCAATGGATTTTCAAACATCCTCATTGCCAGTTCAATAAACATCAGTTCAAAACTTTTCAAGTATTTGGAAAGTTGTATACATGCTACATTTAGTTTTTTTCACCTTGTTTTCTTCTTCGGCTTTTGTGAAGCATTTCTAGATGTTATAGCATGAATCATGTCAATTACTTGATTTGTATTCATAGTGGGCTACATGTTTTGACATTTCGACGCCTTATTATCCATCTTGGAAATGATCTCTGATGGTTAAAAATAAGTTTGACAGTAGTCCTTCAGTGGATAGGTAACGTCAACAAGACAAATATCTCCAAGTCTTGTGAGGTGAGGGCACAATTAGACCGTTTAAGTGCACAGACTGCTGTTTTAACGAACTGCAAATGCTAAGCATGCTACAGTTTTAAAACCTTACATCTAGAAACTGCTAGACCATCTAGCTACCTTATGGCTGCAGCTTTTACTTTTTGTGCATCCTTGAGCGCTGAAACAGATTTGTTTGTTTGAAAAGCATTTATCGTGTAGAAATTTGTTCCTTCCTTGGTTTTTCTGTAGGAGGACAGGTGGGCAACGGTTGTTTAAAAGATTAAAAGGTCTTTCGGCAGGTTTCAAGGACTTGATTTAATCATCTATCTGACCCCTCTTTGTTGCCGGGTTCTTTGTATTTATTGATTCTGCCACAGGCTGAGTGGTTGTGTGGATCGTGAAATTTCAATATACAAAACACGTGTTATAGAAATTTAAAATTATTTTGATCTGGAGACGAATTTTTGAACTGCAGGCAAGAGAAGAAAAGAAGCTGAGAGCAGTGGACCTCAGCGTCAGCTGGATGATACTGGGGCAGACGACTTTAAATAGATGGATATTATACTTTTGTACAGGCTAATTCTGCCTTTCAATAAACAACAGACTTCAATGCTGCTAACGTATGTATGTGGGGGTGCAATCATCAGTATCTCTTATGGGATGGACTTCGTAGTGTGAAATAGGTAAGATCTGGAGAGGAGAATGCACGATATCATGGTCAGGGTGAAAAACAACCAATGTATTTTGATAATTTGAATTGGTCAAGGGCCACATATATTGGATATGTATGGCGTTGATTTTCACTATGAAATTTTTCAAATTTGTTTCCACGTTATTGTGACAATAACACTGATAAAATAAATAATTGATTCAATTTATTATATTGTAATTTAGTATTTTTATTAATAAAATTACAAACAATATTATTGATTTTTTTATAATAATATTTAATTTTTGAATTAATATAAATGTGATCATTATCAAGTTTTTGAAACATGTTTTTGGCGATAATCACATCAAAATTCATTTGTTTTTGACAAATTTTATTTTTTATTAAAAAAATTACGGACATATACATCTTATGTTAATTATAAATTTAAATAAAAATGATTTATATACATTTTTTTAAAATATGTATATTACATTAATATAAATTTAAATAACAATGATTCATATTTTTATTCATGGCATTTTAAATTCTATATAATTAATAAATGAAAATTTAAAAAATTTAATTAATAAATATATAATGAGAAATATAAATATTTCTATTTGTGAAATATATAAAAAATATAAATAATAACTATAAATTAAGATCTGTTTATTTCATATTTCAATTTAATTAACAAGCATTAACAAATTTAACACTTACAATATATGATGAACTCTTTCTTCCAAGTTAGTTTCTCCCCCTCTTTTTCTATATATAATGGGCCTAATGGTTTCTTCTTAAGAGGTAATATGTGTTTCCTCCTAAGAGGTAATATGCTTAAATTCATAGGGGTAGGGCATGTTTGCCTCTATAGACTTCAATCGTTAAATCGTTGTGCATAGGTGGGTCCCTTGTCCCACAAACAATGAGGCTCATATACCAATTTGGTGTCTGGCTTGGTCGTGACCTTGAAATTAGATTATTATTATTATAAAATCAATGCTCTGCATGTCACATTAAAAAATTAAATTTAAAAAATTATAAAGCATGTAAAAAAATGGCAAGTGTGCACACATCAGAACCTGCGTGCACACACACACATCAGAATTTTAAAATAAAAAATAAGAATATTTTTACATATAAGTTATATAAATATAAATAGTATCATTAAAATTCAACAGACTTACCCCCATTCCAAGCTACTTGTACTCATAATGGATATTCGATTCATCACACAATTCAATGAAGTATAGGTTAGTGGGGCTTGAAAGGGAAGAATGAAATAGGAATCATCGATTGAAGTTCGTCACTGCGATACAATAATTCACTCTTACCAATTGAGTCATTATCAGTGGAATGGTATGAATAAGGTATAGAGGTTCTTGCTATGCAAACATAGAGAAATCAATGTTCCTTTGCAATTTTTTTTTTTTCAAGTTTTGCACTCAAAAGTAGGATCGCATCTTGAGAGATTTGATCTCTTGATGCTAGGTAGGTCCAGAGGTAAGATGAATTTATGTTGGTTTCATAGGATTGCATCTTGAGAGATTTGATCTCTTGATGCTAGGTGGGTCCAGAGATAAGATGGATCTATGTTGGTTTCATTTAATTTTATTAATGTCCAATAAATGATCACAAGGGTAGGTTAGTGGGATTGCTTAGTATGATGATATCATTGCACTGTGGGAGCACAAAAAATGCTCCTACAAAAAACAAAATATAAAGTATGAGAAAAATCCTCAATTGTAAGCATATGTAATTGCATTGGAAGAGATAGGTATAGAGGGGATGGATCCGAGGACTGGAAAACACTATTAATGTAATTCATAGTCCTTTATATTCATTTCCCTTAACATTCAAAACTGAATGAATAAAACTCAAGAGACAATGATGTCCAAAGTGAGCACTGGTAGAAGATATGGACCGTTTGTGTTGTTGATTGGAAGCGACCAATTGTTGTTGAGCCTTGGATGTTTTTGTCTTTTTTCTAATAAGGAATTTTGTCTGGCCATGCTGGTGAGATCTCTCTGGAAGGGTACAATATCTCTAGTCTGAATTGATTTAAAGTTGGAATAAATGCTGTTATTAGTTTCTCTCTTAGATTTGGCCTTATGGATGCAAAGAAGGCTCTTGCAACTTCAATCTCTTGAACTCCTGGAATTCTCACTATCACTAGCACTCTGCTGGAACTAGCTTGCTCAAGGCATAGAGACAAGCTTTTATAGATAGAGGGGAAGGAGATAAGATCAATCACAATTTCCATGGGATTGGTTTTATCACTTAGAAGCTTCCATGAAAGGTGGCAAACCACTTCCCTTCTATGGAGATTCGAAGCCAAACCATCCTAACTCAACACGGATTCAGTTGGTGAAGGAGAACCTTAGGAAGTTTGTTTGTTAAAAACTTTACCCAACTGGGTTGGCGCGAGTGCGACTCTGAGACAGAGCGCCAATGGCGCGACCTCTTTAGAGGATTTCCCCCATTGGCGTGAGCAGTACACTGTGGAACCGCGCCAATGAAAAAAGAGGTCTTTTTATGGGTATTCTGCAGGAGATGTTTTTAGGGCATATGAAGCTCATACTTAGAGGAATATAATGCAAGTGGTTTAAGGTCATGTCACTTCTCACAAGTCCCGGAATGAGTCCTCCAATGTACGGGAGAGGGGAAACAGGGATGGTGATAAATGGTGACAAATTACTGTGTAACAGATGCCCCCTAAAGCATGAGGTCCGAGTGAGAGGGGTGAAATGCTTTTACAAGAACATGCGTAACTGAAAACACTGCCGCCGGAGAACCTGCGTAAAGAAGTACAACTGATATCTCAAGTACATGATATATGTGGTATGGGCATAGCCATCCATAATAGAGCACACAAGAATCTAGATCCAAGGTATGGGCGCAACCATCCAGTGAGGATCGATAAATAGACTCAGGCATGGTCGCAGCCATTCAGTGAATGAGTCATGTAACGATCATAATAAGCCACAAATCGCAGCCTGGATTCCAACAAACAAAATCCAGGGTCTTGCGCTCCATCTCGACCTGAACAGAGTACAAGTTCAGGCATGCGAATACATGAGTTGAAGTCGAACATGCATGAACATCGTCTGATTACCAGCCAATAGTGAAATCTGTTAACAGACGCGAGAGGTACCACCAATAATGACAATGGCCCTCCAGGTACTATAGGTACAATCTACGGCGTGCGAATCAGTGAGCTGGCATCGAACATCTGTAGAATCATTCGATCGGAGGCCAATTATGAAAACATCTTGTCGAACACGAAGAACCTGCCATTGAGGCATGCAGGCTCCAAGGCACCGGAAGGGAGTCTCTAGATCAGCTTCCTGGATAATGAGCTGAAGTCGACAGGAAGTGACCTTGATCAAAGGTGGGCCATAATGTTTCCCACATCATTGACACGAGACAGAGGAAGAATGTTGTGGTGAATCAGAATTATGTGAGGTATCAGAGGAGGGTTGTAATTCTGTAGAGGTCAACTTCTCTTGAACATATCGGCGGCACGACAGTGGACTTGGCAGTATTTGACATCAAATGAGCAGAGGTCATGGTGACAAGGCAATGAGCAGATGAGAGGTCAAATAGGATCACCCAAACCCACGGAGGCAAGTGTAAAAACAAGATGAGATGTCCCCACCCAGACACGAATGCAGACAAGTGCCATGTTCAAGAGCGACATACTGCCGACACGACAATAATTATGGTTCCATTTTCCCCACCATTGCTGGCGAGTACCCCAGTTATTTTTATCAACAAGTTTGACGGGGATAGCATATGCTTGTGAGCGTTATTTCGACGGAATCCGATGTCATTAGGTTTTAACGAGTCTGACAAAGGAAGAACTCGATGTCTTTTCATGTTTAGAGAGTTTGAAAAGACAACAGAAAAGAAAACTCCAGGGTGGTCTTTTTTTGTAAAGTTGTGTCTCACGAGCCCGAAAAAGTATAAAACAATGCTCGAAAGAACCGCCCGATCATTACGATCGAGGAGTACTTTTCATATGTAGTGACATCGACCTGAAAAAGTAAAAAAGCGATCGATATCACGTCGTTTCGTAACCATTAACGAGCCTGAAACGACAAAGACCCGACAATCTTTTTGTTTTTTACACGGTCGGAAAAGAGTTTAAAGACGACCACCTCTTATTTCCATTTAACGAGTCAAGAGGGAACTCGGCAATCTTTTCATCTTTAAACGGTCGGAAAAGAGCTGAAAGCAGACCTCCATTTTTATTCTATTTAACGAGTCAAAAAGGGAAAATACTCGGCAATCTTTTCATATTTTACGAGTTAGAAAAGAGCTTAAAGGAGACTCGTCCTAGAGGAACGAGTGGTATAAAGGGTAGCAACTAGTTCCGGTAATGGTGGAACTGCTCAAAACATGTAATGGTCAAGAGGCTGGCTAATAAAACCACTCATCGCTGCGGTTCCTCAGGAAAGGAAAAACAACCAAGTGAAAGCATATGATTGGCCAAAGAGATGGCGGCGATGGAATGAAAACAACCAAGGCTCATCTAGCAGAATTCAGTGGATAAAAATGGCAATCATGAGATGTAAATCGGGTATGGGTTCATTTTTACACAAGCTTGAACCATGGAGAACTTTGCTTGGATTTGGTTTCATGTTTACACAAGCTTGAAATGAAAAAATATGCTTGGTATCAGTTCGCATGCCCCCAGCCTAATAATGCAAATCGAGGTACATGCCCCCCCCAAGCTTCATTGCATTCAACAAAGTGGATGGAATGAAGCTTCACTCTCGAGATCTAGGAAAGACTCCACTGGTATTTTACGAGATCTTAATCAAAAGACTAGATCGGGAAAGGGAGTTGTTTCACTTTTTAATGAGGTTGACACAGTAAAAGAACTATCCTCATAACCCTTGTTTCATTTTTTAACGAGCTTGACACAAGATCAGGAACTATGCTCCGACCAAGCCTAGTTTCATTTTTTAAGGAGCTTGACATAGGAAAGGAACTATGCTCCGACCAAACCTAGTTTCATTTTTTAAGGAGCTTGACACCAGAAAGGAACTATGCTCCAACCAAACCTAGTTTCATTTTTTAAGGAGCTTGACACCAGAAAGGAACTATGCTCCACCAAACCTAGTTTCATTTTTTAAGGAGCTTGACACCGGAAAAGAACTATGCTCCACCCGAACTTCATCATAATGAATAGAAAGTCGGGGCTTCCAAGATTGCCACTCTCGGTGGAAGGGAAACATCTTGGAAGTCAGGGCCTAATGCCCCCAGGACACTATGCACGATGGCGGCATCACTGGATCCAGGCATGGGATAGGTGGCCACGTAGTTGATCTGTGGTGGGGTAGATGCAACTGGTGGATGAAAACTAGGAGGGGACGATAATAGCGCAGGAGGCATCGGGGGACTAACGAATGACACTTGATCGATAGTCACAATTCTTCCATCGTGCGGAAAGCAAACCACACGGAAAAGCGAAGAAACGAGGGCCCCCATGGCATAAACATAGTCGCGACCAAGGAGAAGACTAAAGTCTAAAACACCTTGGGTAACCAAGACATCTATATAGACGGTTTTGCCTCCCAAAGTAATAGGGAACTTCGGGAGAACTCCTAGAGATGGACAGGCTCCTCCGTCGAAGGCCAACAGATTCTGAGTGACTGGCCCAAGCTGCGGGGAACCTAAAGCTTGCCAAGTAGTGTACGGCATAAGACTGACAGATGCCCCTTCATCCAAAACAGTGCCAGGTACTGCCTTAGCACAGGCATGTACTGTGATCTGGAAAGGCATATGGGATGGAAGGCGACCGGTGATCAGGCGATTCCAATCAAAGGAAGCGACCATACTACTTGGTGGGGGAATCGTATGATTCCCCCCTTGTGCTAAAGGAACCGAAGGAGAACCTTCGGGAGCAGCTAGGTTAGGAGAGTCATTTCGGGACTCAGGAGAATCTGAAGAGACGAGAAGAACATGGGCGTGATGCTCTTCCGAAACAGAGTGATCGACGGGTGGTGAACTCGAGTCGACACTCTTTCCGACCAATGGTTGGTCTGGAACAGGCTGGGCACAGCCAGGTTCGGGAAGAGGAGGCTGGACAAGAGAAGAATATGAATCAATCTCTTTGTCAGCAGGGGAACGATCTGCAGCTACAGAGAGACGTTGATAACCAACGGGAAGTTGGGGTGAAGGAGCTGTAAGACTTTCCAAGACAACGAAGGCTTGATCCATGAGTGGACAAAGGTGAAGGGGATGATTGCCTTCACAAAGTCTACAGGGGATTCGAATATTCCCTTTTCCCTTACCATTCCCGTCTGATAAGGTAGCATCGCCGTGAGCTTCAGAGGACGATGAGGGGCGGGCCGGATCGCGATACCATACTTCTAGTACCCTAGGAATGCCAGGACAATTGCGAAGAAGATGGTCCTCCTTGCATAATCGACAAGGAAACTTGACCTTCCGCGAAGGAGCGGAAGGGGGCCCGACTTCAGGTGTACTCGAGGGGGTAGCTGCACTTGTAACCTCTCCCTTAGGAGCCTTCTTCTTCTTCTTCTTCTTAGCCACCTGGTTACTCGAATCTAGACTTTCACCTGGTGAAGTAGAAGATGAGGACGTAGAAGTGGGCGTAGAAGGGGAGAGATCCACCTTAGAATCAACATGATGTTGTTCAGGTGGAGGGGAAGATTGACTAGACGGTGAGACAACAGGGACCAAAGAGGTTGAGAACAACCAAACCGGCAACCCAACAGTTAACCCTGGGAGGGACAACGTCGCCATATAAGAAGCACCAACATTTCCAAAAGGAGCGAAATGACCAGGGTTCCCATCAGAGGGGATCCCTGGGTTAGTGAACCCCGGAAAATTTGCCATCGAGAACGAAAAGAAGCCTACTCAAGCTATCGCGGACGAGATCTAACCGGGTAAATGTGAACGCGGCCGAATAAATTTTAAGACAAAGGAACTGAACTTTACCTTTTCATGTTTTAAGAGTCGAGAAAAGGACAAAAAGGTGACTCTAGTCGCCTTCGAATGTTTTGTGAGCCCGAAGTGACAAGTGCTCAAGTGAGCCTTTTCTTTTAAGGAGTCCAAAAAGGATCAAAAGTGACTACTCTGGAGAAACTAGGCAAAGGGTTTACCAGACAACCCGTAAAACTGCATATACACCTTGACAATCATATGAAAACCAAGGACTTTCCGTACGGCAGTCAATCTTCCCGAATGCTGTGTTCGGTGCGTTACGGTTTGTAAGGTGGCAAACACGGCTTCCTGTGGATCAAGGATGATAACCTAGTGGGGTCTCCCCATATACTCGACGGTACGTGGGAGCTCAAGTCCGTGCTAGACCACTTGTTGCGTCACGGAAGGAGGAATCACCCAACCTTAAGTGACACAAAAGTGACTAGGTTTAACGACGCCGGAGCACATCTCTAGCCTAGACCTCTAAACAATGAGCGTTATGTTCCAATGCATTTTTAAGTTCATTCAGTTCATTTTACGGTTGATCTTTGATTAGGTTTCGATTTCCAGGTCCTACCGTATGTAATCTCTCACAATTCCCTAAATATAAGCTATATGCCAAAAAGTATCATTTCATTCGATGAACACTAACTACGAGAGAGTTGAGAACTTTTCAATCAAACAAAATGACCATAAAGAATCAAGAACCACTCTAATGCAGCTAATGGCAATAAACGAAACTTTTCTTTAAAGTCACTAATCAATGAAAAGCTTTAATTCCCATTAACTAATTCAACGCAAAAGAGATTGTTCATTTTCTTTTCAATGGCAAAGTGCACTAAACAAATTTTGAGAGATAATAACACAGAGTAAAAGAGACAAATTTCACTCAATGAGAACGCAATCAAGTCCCCAAAGCACCAAGGCAGTCCTTCAAACCAAAAAGAAAACACAAAGACCTCTATGAGCTATGTGATCTAAGCCCAAACGAAGCCAAGCGAAATCCAAGCGGAAAAGAAGCAAATCACTTGAATAACAATAAAAAGCTTTGACAACCACTGAGCAAGTGCAAAAGAGTAATCATAAAGTCGACTGGACGATCAAAGAACCCAAAACTTCGACACACAAAGCCACTAGATGTCCTAGGGCTAAAACGTGAAATCGATAGAAAATGGCAAACACCCAAAGTATGCAAATGTAATCTATGCACACTTTTCATTCATATCCTGAAAATGAGAATTCTAATTGTGCAAGTGTGATATATGCAAGAGAATTCTCAAACACAAGATGATTGTAATCTAAGAATCAATCAAGTGCAAATCAAGAAAAATGGGTGAGAGTTCCAAAAATCATAAAATAAAAACACTCAAAGGCGATTAACACTCAAACACAATTTAGCCCCCCCCGGCGAATGAGGGCCCGAGGACTGGAAAACTCTATTAATGTAATTCATAGTCCTTTATATTCATTTCCCTTAACATTCAAAACTGAATGAATAAAACTCAAGAGAAAATGATGTCCAAAGTGAGCACTGGTAGAAGATATGGACCGTTTGTGTTGTTGATTGGAAGCGACCAATTGTTGTTGAGCCTTGGATGTTTTTGTCTTTTTTCTAATAAGGAATTTTGTCTGGCCATGCTGGTGAGATCTCTCTGGAAGGGTACAATATCTCTAGTCTGAATTGATTTAAAGTTGGAATAAATGCTGTTATTAGTTTCTCTCTTAGTGCCCCTCGCTAATGGGAGCATTGTAAAGTAAGTAATCCTTTGGGAGGAATTTGGTTGAGGACGATGTTGAGGAGTATGGTCTTCGAGATGAAGGGCCTCCTGTATGTAAAAGGCATAACATCTTTGCTTGGCGCAGTTCAAGAAATTGGAGGGAGTATAAGGCTCACTCAATAGGCAATGGACTCACCATGGGATTTCATAGTAGATGTGGCAGTGAATGATAAGTGCTCCTTTGGGTTGATCTATTGAAGATGACACAATTGGAAAATCTTATATTACTAGATAATTTGAGGATCCATTTCAACTCAAGGCATATGAGATCTCACGCATAATTGGCCTAGGTGAATACACAAAGGTTGCCCCCAAAGATGAGAAATATATGGGAGTTGGATAATGATTTCTCCCCTCACCTCCATTAAGTGCTCGACATAGGAGGCCATCTTTGGATGTAAATTGCTTTAGAGTGCTTCCCCTAATGGCAGCACACATTGCTTGTAAATGTTGTCTTGCATGTTCATGTTCAACTCTTATCTAATAGGTAAGAGGTGGCTAGGCACATATATTATTGTCTCTAAACGGAGGAAGAGGGCTTGCTGCAATAGCAACCAACACTAAAAGAGTTGAGATTTGAGACCCATATAAACCAACACTAGGTATGACCATGAGGGCTAGATAGAGTAATGCACTTTGAAGAATGATAGGCTAGATACAGATACTAGTCTCAACCCTTCATTGAGTTGGTGTAGCTTTGAATATGATGCAGAAGATGAACAAGACTAAATGTAGTCTCAAGTTGGAAGTGTAGGTAATCAAACTCTACAATAATGATGTGTTGGGGCACCATCTTCTTGCATTCGTTGATGCGTTGAAATAGAAGGGTTTACACTCTTGATTAAAGCGCAATTAGCATCTAGCAACTAGGGCCCCTAAACATTTGAGCCATAGAGTATTGTGGATCAAACTAGGGCATCCATGGGGGACAACTTGGATGGAATGTCTTAAAATTTATGTTAAAATACTGTGTCTCAAGGATGGCTAAGGAATCAAACCCCTTGTTTACATGAGGCTGAAGAACGTGCCACAAATTGAAGCCAAGCCTTGAGAAATGTATCTCCAAAAGTGTTGCTAATCTCAATCCCTCTGGAAAATAAATTATGATATTGAAATACCTTCTTTGACCCACTAAAGATCCTAGCCTTGGTTTTACCAAGGTTGACCATCAACTATTAAAAATCACATAAGAGTGCTAAATCATCTAGCCATATTTGAAGACATTATGGAGACAATGCCAAGGGGACCTAGTGGAGAACGCACCCATTGTCATCTTGTATATGACTATGTAGAAAGAACTGTAGCTTATTTATATAGATACAAAATAAGGTGGGGGATAGGGAGAACTCTTGTTCAGCTTCGATGGTACTCATAAAATTGGACATCATGTGAGTAGTGTGGAGATGATTGAGGATTGACTTGTATAGGCACATGATGGTGGTTAAGAGTGTCTAAGGAAATGTCAATGTCTCTATGCCTCTGGAATAAGGCCTTGCAAGGATCAAAGTAAAATGCTCTTTAAAAGTCTATGATTTTTAAAGAGATGTCATGCCTTGTCGATGATGGATTCAAGTATAAGAACTTGGTATGTCTAACGTGTAAGCATGAATATTTCTTGTTCGCTAGCTCTAAGGTGTCTCCCCTCAAGCTCCCTGGGGAGCTTCATATGAAGGACTGCATCTTGCACTCAAAAAGTAGGATTGCATCTTGAGAGATTTGATCTCTTGATGCTAGGTAGGTCCAGAGGTAAGATGAATCTATGTTGGTTTCATAGGACTGCATCTTGAGAGATTTGATCTCTTGATGCTAGGTGGGTCTAGAGATAATATGGATCTATGTTGGTTTCATTTAATTTTATTAATGTCCAACAAATGATCACAAGGGTAGGTTAGTGGGATTGCTTAGTATGATGATATCATTGCACTGTGGGAGCACAAAAAATGCTCCTACAAAAAACAAGATATAAAGTATGAGAAAAATCCTCAACTGTAAGCATAGGTAATTGCATTGGAAGAGATAGGTATAGAGGGGATGGATCCGAGGACTGGAAAACACTATTAATGTAATTCATGGTCCTTTTTATTCATTTCTCTTAACATTCAAAACTGAATGAATAAAACTCAAGAGAAAATGATGTCCAAAGTGAGCATTGGTAGAAGATATGGACCGTTCGTGTTGTTTGGAAGCGACCAATTGTTGTTGAGCATTGGATGTTTTTGTCTTTTTTCTAATAAGGAATTTGGTCTGGCCATGCTGGTGAGATCTCTCTGGAAGGGTACAATATCTCTAGTCCGAATTGATTTAAAGTTGGAATAAAAGCTGTTATTAGTTTCTCTCTTAGTGCCCCTCACTAATGGGAGCATTGTAAAGTAAGTAATCCTTTGGGAGGAATTTGGTTGAGGATGATATTGAAGAGTATGATCTTCGAGATGAAGGGCCCCCTGTATGTAAAAGGCATAACATCTTTGGTTGGCGTAGTACAAGAAATTGGAGGGAGTATAAGGCTCACTCAATAGGCAATGGACTCACCATGGGATTCCATAGTAGATGTGGTAGTGAATGATAAGTGCTCCTTTGGGTTGATCTATTGAAGATGACACAATTGGAAAATCTTATTTACTAGATAATTTGAGGATCCATTTCAACTCAAGGCATATGCGATCTCACGCACAATTGGCCTATAGGTGAATACAAAAAGGTTGCCCCCAATGATGAGAAATATATGGGAGTTGGATAATGATTTCTCCCCTCACCTCCATTAAGTGCTCGACATAGGAGGCCATCTTTGGATGTAAATTGCTTTTGAGTGCTTCCCCTAATGGCATGCACACATTGCTTGTAAATGTTGTCTTGCATGATCATGTTCAACTCTTATCTAATAGGTAAGAGGTGGCTAGGCACATATATGGTTGTCTCTAAACGGAGTAAGAGCGTTCCCTGCAATATCAACCAACACTAAAAGATTTGAGAGAGACCCATATAAACCAACACTAGGTATGACCACGAGGGCTAGATAGAGTAATGCACTTTGAAGAATGATAGGCTAGATACAGATACTAGTCTCAACCTTTCGTTGAGTTGGTGTAGCTCTGAATATGATGCAGAGGATAAACAAGGCTAAATGTAGTCTCAAGTTGGACGTGTAGGTAACCAAACTCTACAATAATGATGTGCTGGGGCACCATCTTCTTGCATTCGATGATGCGTTGAAATAGAAAGGTTTACAATCTCGATTAAAGCACAATTAGCATCTAGCAACCAGTGCCCCTAAAAATTTGAGCCATAGAGTATTGTGGATCAAACTAGGGCATCCATGGGGAACAACTTGGATGGAGTGTCTTAAAATTTATGTTGAAAAACTACTTCGCAAGGATGGCTAAGGAATCATACCCTTTGTTTACATGACGTTGAAGAATGTGCCACAAATTGAAGCCAAGCCTTGAGAAATGTATCTCCAAAAGTGTTTCTAATCTCAATCCCTCTGAAAAATAAATGGTGATATTGAAATATCTTCTTTGACCCACTAAAGATCCTAGCCTTGGTTTTACCAAGGTTGACCATCAACTATTAAAGATCGCATAAGAGTGCTAAATCATCTAGCCATATTTGAAAACATTATGGAGACAATGCCAAGGGGACCACATCATTAATGAATAATAATATAGATATCAAGACATAGTGGAGAAGGCACCCATTGTCATGTTGTATATGACTATATAGAAAGAACTCTAGCTTATTTTTATATATACAAAATAAGGTGGGGGATAGGGAGAACTCTTGTTCAGCTCTGATGGTACTCATAAAATTGGACATCATATGAGTAGTGTGGAGATGATTGAGGATTGACTTTGTATAGGCACATGATGGTGGTTAAGAGTGTCTAAGGAAATGTTGATGTCTCTATGCCTCTGGAATAAGGCCTTGCAAGGATCAAAGTAAAATGATCTTTAAATTTCTGGTTTTAAAGAGATGCCATGCCTAGTCGATGATGGCTTCAAGTATAAGAACTTGGTATTTCTAATGTGTAAGCATGAATATTTCTTGTTCGCTAGCTCTAAAGTGTCTCCCCGCAAGCTCCATGGGGAGCTTCATATGAAGGTCTTCAACATAGAGCTACGAGAACATGTGGCCCACCATGATCATTTTATATTTCAGATCCATGGGGCTTGGTTTATGGATCGCGTTAATGTGGGGGAGGGAGAGAGGGTGAGGTAACTTGAATATGTTGAAAGAAGTTATCATTAATGTCAAAATCTATCCAAATGAAAGAGAAAGTTACATATTCCTTTAACACATTTCGTAATATTGTTTTTCGATTTTTTGATGCTCTATTTGGAAACCCTATCCTTGAATGCACTTTTACTCCGTTTACCTAGTTCAGATGGAAGCATAACATATATGGTTGAAAAATTTATTCAAAGACCTTTTCAAATGACACTCCCTCTAACTCCTCACGGTCGAGGAGAAATGATTTTTAGATTTTGATTCACCATTTGGAGACCCTACCCGTGAATGCACTTTTACTCTATTTACCTAGCTCAAAAGGAAGCATAAATTATATGGTTGGAAAGCTTATTCCAAGACCTTTCCAATGGCATATGAAATTCCCTTTAACTCCACACGATTGAGGATAAATGATTTTTCGAATATTCACTATACATTCTATTAATTACACAAACTAGTGCAACTAGTGGACAAGTTGGCCTAGTTTAGACCCCAAATGCACTATAAATAGGCGCGAGGAGTATTTCAAGTCACTTGCTCAAGAAAATTTGGATATGTTCAAACAAGTGAAAAAAATAAGGAATTCTAAAGTTCACACCTCATGAACCAAAAGTGAAGAGAAACTTTGTGGGGAAGGATTTTTGGCACATTTTTGAAGGTTTCAATCCTATTTTGGGGCCTCTTGAGGACGAGTTCTGCTGATAAGTAGGCTGAGTTCAAGGATCATTTTTTGAGGGATGTTTTGTTTCTAAGGAGGTCGTGTTTGGGATATCAAGTGCTTGTGTGAATGATAGAGGAGAAACTAGCAGGAGGGAAGACTTTCTTTGACCAAAACATGCTAAATTACATAAAAATGGTAGGAAAAATTAGGATAAAGCGTGGAATACATTTTATTCACAATGATATACATATTTATAAAATATCTTATGACCTTTGGTTTCATATTCCAAGTGATTTTTTGGACTCCAATGACTGTTCACATTTCACACCATAACCCTTTGCAGATTAGGTGTCCAACATTCCCCCTTTAATCTGAAGGGGTATATATAAGTCCAAGAAGAGAGCTGTAATACAAAGATGCAAAAATGCATGGTAGAAATTGATGTTTGTGCTCTTTGAAATGATGGTATAAGGTGGGAGAACTCGAGGTCTCAACCGGTGGTGGTTTAAGGCTGACCACAAACATTGGAATGCTCGGTGCAATTCCTAGAACAATTCTAAATCTAGCTAGAAGTTGAAGTCTTTCTAGAGGAAGTGTTTTGAAAAGGGATACCATTGAGGTCTCAACCTTTGGTGGTTTAAGGAAGGCCACTAACCAAAAGCATGCTTATGAAGCATTGCTCTATCTCTTGCTACAACTCTGAATCTGGGTATGGCTGACTCTGGCTCTAGCCTCAGTGGACAGGTTCAGGTTGTGGCTCAGACTCGCTTGATGTATCTTTGAAGCATGTATATGACTATCAATTCCCCCCTGTCAGATACACGGTGAGAAATCTCAACTACAAGATGTGCCAATACTCTAGAACAAATTTTGTGGTATGACCGCCATATTTTCTTCGCTATTGAAGCCCATTGCTAAGAAGTGATCCATTCAAGGTGAACCTTCATTCTTGCAGGAATCTTTTTTCTGAAGCATTTTTTTGAATGATGAGTATTTTTATGAAAATTCTCACATGGGTGAAGATCAAAACATTGATCTTTCACATGGCCAACTTGATTACAATGTTTTCATTTGAAAATTCGTTGTGAATGTGGATGAGGAGCAAGATTTGGAACAATTTAAGTTGAACCGCATTGAAGAAACCCAATACTTTGAAACTAAATTGGCTTGGAGTAGTCTAGAATATAAAATGACACATCCTTGTCATATCTAAAATCGATTTTGTTTATGTTGTTAACTTCTTCCCAAGGTTTGATGATGGGCTTGGAAAGTGCAGAGGTTCAGTCTACACTTTATGCAAAAATGCTCCTGAAATGGGCATTGGATGTGAATAAACTTCAACCTCATTCATTTGATTTGGAGTTCGTTGTCGTCTGTCTCCAACAAAGAACTGTGCTGAACAAAACCAGTTCATAATAATGTCTTTTACGTTGTAACTGATCTCACTAGAATTGAGATTCGAGTTGCAAAAGCTCTATATTGTCTTGTGAATTTTGCAAACAAGTTCAAATATTAGAGAGAGTGTCCTTGCCAATTTTGAATGTATCATGAACAATGGAGTGTATTAAAGTATTTAGTGACTCTAATAAGTCAATAATTTTGGTCATTTTGTTAACAACTCAACTTCAACAAATGAAAGGTTTGGACAATGTCAATTTATGATCCATTCTCTCAACTGTGCATTAAACACTTTCTTCAAGAAAATAATCATTCTCCCCATAAAAAAATTATACAATCTACTCTATGTCAACAAGCAACCCTTTTATTGCAGTTTCATTATTAGTGCCCTTCCAACATACTGCAATATCAACGCTTCATCAACACATATGTTAATATCAACACAAACATTCAAATTCAGGTTTAAAAATCTCAATCCAACCAACAACGTTAAAAAAGTTAAACAACAATCTCAAACAAAATATGATAGTGGGATAATGAAGTTGTTAGATGAAGAACTCAGCCTCTGAGTGCCTGGACTAGGCGTAGCTCCCTGATAGTGATGTATTAGCTTCATGTATGATGGGATGTCAACTTGTAATATCATCACAAGCATGGAAATGCAAGTTTAACGATCTCAAATCCAACAAACAACATTCAAAATATTAAACAACAATCTCAAATAAAACGTGACAGTGGGTTGCTGAAGCCGTTGGATGAAGAAATCAGCCTCTAAGTGCTTGGACTGAGTGTGCCTCTCTGCTAGTGATGGATTAGCTTCATGTATGATAGGAAGTCAGCCTTCCAAACCACAAACAAACTACATGAATTCCGGTTGTCTTTGCAAGTATAACAACGTTGTCCACCACCTTACGCAATCATAATGTGCCTGGCATTTAACTCACGCGGCAAGTAATATTACAATCAACTCTATAATGGGAACAAGGTTCCAGATTGTGCACTATGCGTAATATGTTTACATAGGTGACATTGAAACGGATGGAAGGTGTAGTTAAAAGAGGTTACTAAACAAGAAAAGAAAATGAAACTGAATACAACCACACAAGTAAAACTCAAGATTTACGTGGTAAAAACCCTAACTTGGTGTCAAGGAAACATCCATGGGGCAAGGGATTGGAATCTCTATTCAATCAATAAATGATTCTCCTTACAATAGTTTGGGCATTCATTAGTTTTATATGAGCCTCCTCAATTACATAATTTCTGATTCAGTATGAAACTAACTTGTCAATAAATAATACAATTTTACCCAAATTTACATTAATTAGTTGTCAATTACCAACAAACTCCACCTTGACAACAATTTTCCTAATCCGTTGCCCATGCCCATTCATCATCTCTTCTGCAAGCCAAGATAAGCTAAACACCATCACAACTTCTCTATTGTAACTGGCTTTGTGAATATGTCTGCACAATTCTCCCGTGTATGGACCTTTTGAAGAGCTAATTTTTCGCCATCGATCACGTCTCAGAAAATGACACCTTACATCAATGTGCTTGGTTTTGCTGTGATAAGCAGGATTGGTATCCAAGTGAATAGCACTCTGACTGTCACAAAGTACATTCACTTTCTCTTGCGTCCTTCCAATCTCATCAAGTAGACCCTTTAACTAGATTGCTTCTTTACTAACATCTGAAGCAACTATATATTTTGCTTCGGTAGTGGACAACGCAAATTTTTCTTGAAGCTTTGACATCCAACTAATTTCTCCACCTGCAAGAGTAAAGACATAACCTGTAGTAGATCTTATTTTGTCCAAATCACCTGCATAATCAGCATCTATATATCCGCAGACTGCTCCTTCACTACCATTAAAGATGATGCAATGATCACTTGTGCCTCTTAGATATCGAAGCACCCATTTCACTACTCGCCAATGTTCTTCACCTGGATTTGCCATGAACCTACTGACAACTCCAACTGCATGTGAAATGTCAGGTCTTGTAGATACCATCGCATACATTAAGTTGCCTACAGCATTTGCATATGGTACATGAGACATATACTACTTTTCTTTATCAGTTCTAGGACTCAAAATCGAAGAAAGCTTAAAATGGGAAGCTAATGGAACATTAACAGGATTCACATTGTTCATACAGAACTTTTCAAGTACTTTCTCCACATACTTCTGCTGTGATAACCAAAGCTTACCATTTTTCTTGTCTCTGTGTATCTCCATGCTCAAGATATGTTTTGCTGCTCCAAGGTCCTTGATATCAAATGTCCTAGAGAGTTGAGCCTTTACCTTGTTGATCTCTTCCATGCTTTTGCTTGCAATAAGCATATCATCAACATACAAAGCTAAGATAATGGATATTCCATTGAAAATTTTGAAGTATACACAATGATCATACTCACTTCTAATAAAGTTCTGGCTCCCCATGAAGGAGTCAAACTTCTTGTACCATTGTTTGGGTGACCGCCTCAGACCATACAATGATTTCCTGAGCTCGCAAACTAATCTTTTGCTGCGACCTTGTACAAAAAATTTTGGTTGTTCCATATATAACTCTTCATTCAAATCACCATATAGAAAAGTTGTTTTAACATCTAACTGTTCTAACTCAAGGTTAAGTAATGCAGTTGGTGCGAACACTGTACGAATAGAAACAAGTTTTACAACTGGGGAAACAATCTCATGAAAGTTAATACCTTCAACCTGAGAATACCCTTTTGCTACCAGTCTCGCCTTATACCTTTCGATACTCCCATCAACTTTCCGTTTGAAGACCCATTTGCATCCGAAAACACTTCTCCATTCAGGAAGTTCTACAAGATTCCGGGTGTTGTTCTTGGCTAAGGAATCCATTTCTTCTTCCATAACCATTTTCCATTTTTTGTTATCCGTATCATCTACTACTTCTTGATAACAACAAGGTTCCCCATCTTCAGTAATTAGATCAAAAGATGAAGCAGCATCTTCATACCTTTTGGAAGTTTTTCTTTCCCTTGTAGACCTTCTTAGAGTGACGGGTTGCTGAACTAGTTCAAAAACTTCAACAGTGTCTTCAACACCTTTCTCTCCAGAAGTTTCACCTTCCTTTTGACTTTCACAGAAAGGTCTAGCCTCCAACTGAATTTGTTGATTTTGCGATACCTGTTCCTGTTCAATTCTTTCAACATTTTATTTTAACAGAGAAGATTCATCAAATGTTACATCTCTACTAATGACTATCTTTTGCGATGTAGGATCCCACAACTTGTATCCTTTCACCGCATAGTCATACCCAACAAAGACATAACATTTCAATTTTGGATCTAATTTTGAACGCTGATTTTTAGGAATAAGATCATAAGCATCACAACCAAATATCCTTAAATGTGAATAAACACAAGACTGACTTGACCAAACTTCTTTAAGAATTTTACATTTGATTGCTACTGAAGATGATCTGTTAACTAAGTAACAAGTAATGGATATTGCTTCTTCCCACAACTCCTTTTGCAAGTTAGCATTGCTGATCAAGCTTCTGGCTCTTTCCATAAGACCCTGATTCATACGTTCAACAACACCATTTTGCTGAGGAGTATAAACAACAATTTTGTGTCTAACAATTCCTTCATCCTTACAATATTGTTCAAATTCTATTGAAGTAAACTCACCACCATTGTCAGTTTTTAAACATTTAATTGATTTGCCTGTTATTTTCTCTACCATTGCTTTAAATTGTTTAAAGACATTGAATACATCAACTTTCTTTTTTAGCATAAAGACCCAAACTTTTCGGGAGAAATCATCAATAAATGTTAAAAAATATAGAGCACCTCCATATGATACAACAGGAGATGGTCCCCACAGATCAAAATGAATATAGTCTAAAATATCTTTACTATTATGATTTCCAGTTTTAAATCTCTATTTACACTGTTTTCCATACACACAATGTTTACAGAAATCCAACTTCAAAGATTTTAGATCAGGAAGAGATTTACGTTTAATCACTATCTGAAGACCTTTCTCGCTCATGTGACCCAATCACTGATGCCATAGGCAAGTACCTTCTTCTTCTTTTTCTGACACAATCGCTGCTTCACTGACCTGAGTACTTCCTTTGAGTCTGTAAAGATTTCTGACCTTTTCTGCTTTCATAACAACTAGGGCGCCTTTAGAGACTTTCAACACTCCATTTTGACCTGTAAACTTATAACCATCCGAATCCAACACTCCCAAAGAAATCAATTTTTTCTTCAATTCAGGTACATGTCTAACACTAGTTAATGTTCTAACTGTGTTATCATACATTTTAATCCTGATATTTCCCATCACAATATTCTGACATGATACATTATTACCCATAAACACAAAACAACCATTTACATCTTCCTATGAAGTAAACCAATTTCTGTGTGGACACATGTGATGAGAAGCACCAGAGTCTAACAACCAGCTTTCAAAATCCTGAGAGACATTACATATAGGTAAAGTTTCATCTATCATACATAATTCTTCAGCAGATAAAACTTCATCTGTCATACCTGAATCAACCTAATTTGCTTCCTTCTTCAGGTTATTAGATTCTTTTCGTTTCCAATAGTCTTTCTTAAGGTGTCCAATTTAATTGCAGTGCCAACATTTTGCCTTACACTTCTTTCCCTTTGATTTAGATCTGGAAGACCCCCTTGTTTTTTCTCCTCTTTCCTTTGAACGTCCTCTAGCTATCATGGCTTTTGGTGCAACTATTTCAGTATTGGATTTCCTTCGTACTTCTTTAGACAATAGAGCTCCCACAACTGATTCAAATTTCAAAGAATCAACGGTGCTCAAACTGATTGAAGTTACGAAGTGGTCCCATGACTCGGGCAGAGAACACAACAAGGTTATAGCTTTGTCTTCTTCCCGAATTTTAACTTCCATATATGATAATTGGCATGTAAGTGTATTAAAAATATTTAAATGATCTGCAACTTTTGAACCCTCCTTCATTCGAAGACTGTACAATTTTATTTTCAAATAAATTCTATTGGTTAACGAATTTGTCATATATAGTTTTTCCAGTTTTTCCCATAAACCTGAAGCTGTACTCTCTTCAACAATCAACAACTTCATCTGCCAGGCATAACCTAATGGTACTGAGAGCTCGGCCATCCAAGTCCTCCCAGTCCGAATATTTCATGCTTGCAGGTTTATTATTTGCCCTGTCCAAAGCTTTGTGCAACCCTTGTTGCACTAGAAAATCCCTAACTTTTAGTTTCCATAGAGCAAAGTTGCTCTTGCCGGTGAATTTCTCCACCTCGAACTTTGCATTCGACATCTTGGCCATTTCTTTCTAATTTGCTTCTAAACTGTACTTCTAGGGTTGAATTTCTCCACAATCTGCTAGCAAATAGGGTTTCTTTCTTTTCAACAAAAAACCTATTTTTGTTGTTCCTTTTTAAACCCTGATTTCTGTGTTCAACTAGGGTTTTGTTTGCGCTTAAAAAAAAAAACTGAGTTATTTCCCAGAATTTCTTTTACACATATTGATTACTTCAAATATACATGAAACAATTTAATTTCCAGGAAAATTACTTCTTTTTTTTTTTTTAAATTACTCAGACTTATTTTTGCTGATCGAAAACAACATTTTTTTTGGTCTCCCGATGCTTTTCCGGACAGAATGCACTTGCGTTTTTCAAGGCAGGGCTCCAAAAGTCCACACAGAGGTCCTCGATGGCTCTGGGCCAGCAACATCCTCCTTGCTCCTCGACGGTTCTGGACAAGCCAACAACGGCCTTACTCGACGGTCCTCCGGTTCTGGTCCATGCAGGTAACACCAGCAGTGGCGCTCCTCGATAATTCTAGGCATAGTGATAACACGCAGAGACTGGTCAAGGCAATAGCTGGTCGAGGCAGCAACGTAACACCAGGTTCACACGTAGAGTGCAGGGTCTCCTCGCCACAGGGCCAACAACAAGTATAACCCCACGTAGCGTCTTCGAGGATGTCTCTGATGGATATGTAACAACACTCCTGGTTCACACGCAGAGTTCACACAACTTTCACCGGTGTCAATGGTCCAGATAGGCTCTGGACAGGGCTAGCAACAGCTCCTTCGGCAAGCTCTTTGACAAGCCAGGAACAACGTAGACAACTCTTCCTCTAGTCCACGATGGGCAGAGTGTTTGTAACACGTAGTAGGTGCCCTCCTTGACGCAAACCGTTCGACACCCTCCTCGATGGCTCTCAACAGGAAGGTTTTCACCTTTCACCAACGTTCACCTCCAAATATAATCAACCTTTCACCAACGTTCACCTCCAAATATAATCATGCAGGGTTTCACGCAGCTTTTGTTTCCTTTTTACCAGCGTTCGCCTCCAACTCAACTCAACTTACTCTGATACCACTTGTAGTTAAAAGAAGTTATTAAACAAGAAAAGAAAATGAAAATGAATACAACCAAACAAGTAAAACTCAGGATTTACATGGTAAAAACCCTGACATGGTGTCAAGGAAACATCCACAGGGAAAGGGATTGGAATCTCTATTCAATCAATAAATGATTCTCCTTACAATAGTTCGGGAGTTCATCAATTTTATATGAGCCTCCTCAGTTACATAACTGCTAATTCGGTATGAAACTAACTTGTCAATAACTAATACAATTTTGCCCAAATTTACATTAATTAGTTGTCAATTACCAACAGAAGGGAATATGGATACATCACCTTGTCATAGAGAATAAACCACTAGTGACTACTAATGTATATGCACAAAGAATTCTATTATATACATAGAGAGAAAGTCCAAGCTGTGAGCATGTGTATATATTTGATATTCTCAGTGAAATTATATTCAATGAAGAATTCCACCAGATTAAGACAAAAAAGCGTTGGCAGAGCGAGTCAAATATGTCCAAAATCCATAGGGTTTGAGCTTCAAATTTCACGTTTTTAAGATACCCAAACAAAGACTTGTCCAACTGGTCTATATGATCAAATTATCTAATCTAGATAACTTCCACTAGAATTGAATGAAGTTCGATGAAATTGTCTAACAACTACCGAATTTCGAAACAATCTGCTAAAGTCCCATGAGTCGCCACAAAATTCAAAGGAGGTTTATATAATATGATCTTAAAAACCGTTAAATAAACCCTAGCTTGATTTAAGTGTGCGAGCCTCAGTACCCAAGATTTCAGCCAAGAAATTCCTGTATCCACCAAATATCCTTAATATAGATGACAAGATTTGAATACCATGATCCCACATAGGCAGTGACCATTATTGTCCCCAGAAATGAAGGCCAATTAGAAGCAGAATGAACACAATGCCTCGAATTGTCGACCAAGAGAGTAGCACAGGAAGACATACAATGGGTGCAAAGAGTGGCAACGAGAATGTGAAAATTTTGAGCATTACTGGTAAGAAAGAGAAATCATGTAAAATGAGCACTAAGCATTATTAGTTAGAGGCGCATAGTGCAACATTCAGGAAAGATGGAATTCAAAAGAGAAACGATCGAGGGAAGAATTTCTAATGAGAAGAGAGGGTAGGGCAACAATTCTAATGAGCAGAACTGACACGTAGAGAAAGGCCACAAAACCAATGGCTTGGCTCACACTTGAGCAGGGCAAGAATTCACTGGATCTGGTACCATGTTAAACTACAAATTCACCCGCTCTGGTACCATGTTAAACTACAAAAAAATGGGCAGACAAAATTAGTATAAATCGTGGAATACATTTTATTCACAATGATATAGATATTTATACAATGTCTTATGACCCTTTCTTTTCATATTCCATATGGTCTCTTGGACTTCAATGATTTTTGACATTTCACACCATAACCCTTAGCGGATTAGGTGTCCAACAATATTGTCTCTTGTACAAGCTTTGGTGTGAATCATGGAGTTGGTCCCGATAAACCAGGGAATTAGTGTTTCCTTTTAATTGGTGATCACAAATTTGAATGTACTCTTTATATATATTAAGAAAATAATCCTGTGGTTTTCTCCCACTTTGGGTTTCCATGTAAAAAAATCATTGTGTTTTGTATATTGATGTGCTTTGCTTTACATATGTGGATGCATTTACAATTTTTTGAAGTTAAAAATTGTTAATACTGATTCAACCCCTTGTTATAGACATTTTTGGGCACTGCAACCCCAATCATATATGTCCATAAACCAAGGGCTTCTGAGTCCCTAAAAGTGTTGTTTCATGCCCTAAAGAAACAAGGTCAGCTGATTACATCATCTCCCAGAAGTTCTCCATAGGAAACTGCTCAGAACTGGTCAAAACTGGACCATACAGGTTGCTCAGTGCTAAGGGTGTGATGCATCTCACCTGCCCAGTGTAAAAGGTGCGATGCATACTGGAAAGCCCTTCTGTAGGGTGCGATGGGCGAGAATGGACAAATGGCAGAGACAATTTGCGAGGTGGATGATCATGGAATCTTCCAGAAACTTCTCCTGTGACACTTGCCTCTCTGAATTCGCCCAGGGATGAGTAAGAGATCATCAATCTCCAAGTGGAATCAAGAACTATCAGAGATAAGACACTAATCAAAATCCCAGAAGTTGACTCACCTCCCTGCAATCATCTATATATGGATCCCTCATCTAAGAGATCCAGAGGCTGGAATTTTGAATCTTGTAAGGAAGTGCTGTTGGTTTCTTGGTGGAATATCATAGTGTTGGGTGATCTAAGCTTTTCATGAGGTGAAGAAGGGCTTTCATGCTGGGAGGATGACGCTGGGTCAGATCAATGGGTTGTAATCCTCCCTTCTAATCTTTATATCAATAAATCTATTCTCGTTTTCCTCCACATTCTTGTATGTCTGATAGTATATGCATTTGTGTGGTCAATATATATCTGGTCCTATATTGCTTATGATTGTAGATCTCTGCACTTTGAAGGTATTATGCTGCTTTGACTTTACAGGTACTCTTTGAAGCGGAGTGGTCAAGGGAGAAGCGACAAAGACCTGTCGGTGAGGAGAAGGAACAAGCAAAGAACCGAGCGAAAGATCAAGGTTGGTATTCTTTGATCCTATCCTATCTACTTCTCATAAAGGAAAACAAAAGTAACTTTAATATGTTTGTTTCTAAGATAACTACCCGTCTTAGTGGGACTAGCAGCTCTGCATAGACACTAGATTTCCCGATAAAAAAATGGCGACTCCGCTGGGGAGCGAATAGCTTGTTTGATTGTCTATACTTGTTTTCTTTATAAACTTACAGATGAAGCCTGAAGTTAAGCCAACTAGCCTTCGAACTGCATTTGCTATGCAAGTGCAAAGTAGATCAATGCTGCTTTAGTCTATCTCCGGGTTTTGTTTATAAACTGAACAATCGATTTGCAAACATCCTAATTGCCCTAGTGGTGGCTCTAGTAACCTCATTAGATCAGCCCCTATGATTTCTATTTACTGACTATCATTAGCTCGACTTAAATCCCTGAAATAAGCTGCAAACTGTGACCAAGAACCAAGTTGAAGTCTCGTCCCTGGACCATCACACTTTCTCCTCTTGGGAATTTGGATGCGTCGCACCTCACATGTGCAGTAGGTGCCCTACATCGCACTTTCCCTGTGTTGCAGGTGCGCTGATCAGATAAGACCTCTTTTGCTTCCAGATTTTGGTTTCTTTGTTCACTCTCTTCAGCTTTATTCAGGAGTTTTGCTGTCTGTGATCAGTATACCACTGTGGAAACTCCATTCCTTTGCATGATTCTACCTCCATAGTACAAAGTATTTTGAATGTTTTTATGTATTGTGCGCCATTTACAGTTCTCTTTTACAAAAAGTAGCGTAATCAAACTGTCGTCTTTTGATCTGGAAGTGTCGCAGTGTCATTTTCAATCAAAGAAAAGAATTATATTATTCTTGATGGTCGATTATACAAATTGTCTTGTATTTGATTTGAATTAGTAGTTTTTCAAGTGTCGAAAGCGGTTTTCAATTCAAAGTCGCAAAGTGTCGTCATTATCTTCCTTTCGTTTTTGAAGAGAAATTTGTTAGTACTGTTGCTTTGAAAAGATAATTTAGATTTGTACTTAGCATTCTTCTTGTCATTCACACATTAAGAAGGCTAAAAACAAATACATGCATGTGCATTTGCATTTAGGCTACTTGTTGGTTTGATTTAGGACAGTGCATCTAGTGTGTGCTCTCTGCTCTATGTTGAAAGAATATCATCCCTCTTTCTTTAGTAGCTAGGATTTTCATTGAAAAAAGAAGATTAAACGATTGTTTATCATCTTAGATTGCATTTTAGGAATTGTATATTTACATCACGCGGTGAACCTGAAAGGCAAATTTCTTAAGAAAGATCAATTGTAAAATAAATTCAATGAACATAAAAATGCTTTGGAACCTAACGCACAACATTTAGAAGTCTAGGCTAGAGACGTATTCCGACGTCGTAAAGCCTGGTAACTATCGCTTTCATTGTTGGTTGGGTGATTCCTCCTCTTTGAGACGACAAGTGCTAGTATGGACTTGTGCTCCCACGTACCATCAAGTATATATTGGGAGACAACAATAGGCTATATCCTTTATCCATAGGAAGCCGTGTCTGCCGCCCTATCGATCGCAATGCACTGAACACAACATTCGGGAAGATTGACTGCCGTACCGCAAAAAGTATTCTGCAGTTTTTCGATTGGTTTGGTAATCCCTCTGTCTAGATTTCCAGAGTAGTCTCTTTCGTTCCTTTTTAGACTCCTTAAAGGAAAAGGTCCATTTGATCACTTGTCACTTCAGGCTCATTAAAAATCGAAGGCGACTAGAGTCATATTTTGTTTTTTCTCGACTCTTAAAAATTGAAAAAACAAGTTGTGTCAAAGCATCTAAACTTTATTTTAATCGGAATAACGCTACTATTCCTGCGTTGGTCTTAGGTTGAGGAAAATGGAGTCCACCAACCAAGGATTTCCCTTTGGGGGAAATCCTGGTCCTTTCTCCTCTTGGGGAGATGTTGGTGCACCTCATATGGCCACATTGTCACTTCCAGGATTGACGATTGGCTTGCCAATATGGCTCTTCTCGACCTCCATCGTTCAGAACACCGTGATTCCTGAAAAATCAAGTCAGCAACTAGATGATCCTAAAGTTACCCCCCAACCTTCTACTTCGTCCGATTCTCCCTCTCCTCCTTCCTCTTTGCTTGATGAAGTTGGTACAGCCAAAAATCGAGTAACTAAGAAGGAGAAGAAGGGGAAGGAGAAGAAAGAAAAGAAGAAGAAGGAGCCAAAGTCCAAAAGGGGTAACCATGCGTCGTCTAGCGAAATTCCACACACTGCACCGTCCAAACCTAAATCTCCATGTGTCATTTGAAAAGGAGACCATTATCATCGAGATTTTCCTTGTATCCCTCAGATCTTAAGGGACTGGTCTCCTCGTTTGCACAATCCGGTGTCATCAACCTCTGAAAATCATGTTGAAAGTACACCATCAACTAGTGAAAGCGAAGCATTTGGACAGAAAAGGAAATGTAAATTTCCTTGTAAACTGTGTGAAGGAAATCACATCGTCCACTGTTGTCCCTTCCTAGATGAAGCAAAAAGAGTCTTGGATAACTGTCCCGCTTCACCGTTGCGGCTTCCTCCTGGATACAAGAAACTCTTGCCGAGTCCATCACTAGTTGAAAATCCGACCGACACAACTTTGTGGTTGATCGAAGCATCTATCATTGAAGATAAACCCGCTGAATCCATACCAGACGAAAGTCAAAAGGTTGAGGCAGAAGTCGTCCCGGTCTTGTCTTTGGAAGGTCCATCTTTAGATGATACAATCGATGAAGAGAATGAGAACGACACCGTTCAAATTATTTTCGTAAACACAGACTTCGATGAACATGGGGGCAATCTACCTGTTCCTTTACCGCAGGAAGGAAGTTCACCAGAGTCATATCCAGCTGTCTATTCGGTCCCACCTCCAAGCAACCTAGTGGTTTCCTTTGATTGGAATCTACTAGGTAGACCCCGTCTACCGTCTAATGTACCATTCCAAATCATTGTACAAGCTTACAGAATGGTCATGGTTGGTACTATCATAGATGAAGGGGATTCTGTGAGTATCCTTTCCTCGACTGCTTGGAAAGTGCTTGGTTCGCCATCGCTTATGCCTGAGATGAGAAATCTGACAGGCTTCGACAAAGGAACTAGTTGACCGTTAGGGATCCTTCCAAATGTGCCTATAACTTTGAGAAGGAAAACCATGTATATGCTGTAATGGTAGTCCAAGGGCCTTTAAATTATAATCTACTCCTTGGACGTGACTATATTTATTGCATGGGAGCCATTGTCTCCTCACTCTTTCGAGTAATGTGTTTTCCGCATGAAGGCAGAGTGGTCCAGCTCGTAGACCAGCTTTCGTTCCCCGACTCACACATGGAAAATAGTCAAATACCATCCCTAAATGGTCTTTTCATGCAAGGAATGTCTCATCAATCTCTAGTCCATCCACTTGAATAATGCGAGTAATTCGGGGGTTGTGACTGAAACCCAGGGGGCATGCACCCTGGTCTGCTTCGGCAGGAAAACTCTGGGTATAGGGTAGGTTTCTGTGAAGGATATATGACTAGTCTAACACCCATTCATATAGGAAAATGGGATTATACCGGATAAGATACCTCCGTTAGAAGGTATGCCTTTCCTGATAGAACAAATGTTTTATTTGCAAATTGAGGGGTAACCTATAAAAGGTAGGCCTTTCCTGACAAAGCAAATGTTTTTTTTGCAAATTGAGGGGTAACCTCGAAACTCTACCTCACTATACCCGGGGGCATGCAAACCTTTTTGCGTGCAAGTGAAGAGCGACCATTTATTTTCTTAGTTTTTAGATTCTCAAACCTTTAAACTCGTAGGATTGGTCGTTCCTAGCTTACATAAAGGAAGGATACAGAGCAAAGCTTCGAAAGGTGCAAGCTCCATAAAAATGGAATCTATCGATGAGACATCCTTATTATACGACTGGCACGAGCAGTTTTTATGTGAAGTTCAAGCTCGTTAAAAATTAAACCTAAGCAATGAGAAAATGTTTCCCCTAGAGTTTAAGCTCATTAAAAAATGAACCAATTTCCGGTAAATAACCATTGTGAATGCATTATCATCAGCTTTTGAGCCTTGGTCGTGTTCTCATCATCACCTCCACTCTGTTTTAGCTGATCATACGCCTCCATTTGATTGTTTACCCTTTTTGAGGAACAACTGCGAAGAGTGATCTTGTTAGCCATCCTTGTGACACTACCGTGATTGGAAAATTCCAAACCTTACCTGGAATCAGCTGCTACCCGAAATTATCACTCATTCCTCAAAAAACGAGTCTCCTTTAAGCTCTTTTCGTTTGACTCATAAAATATGAAAAGATTGCTGAGCAGTTGGCCTCTCTAGCTCGTTAAAGCTACCGGGAGTGCTATCCCTCCTCTATATTTTATCTTTTTGGACTTGAGGGATTATTACACAAAAAGATTGAGCGCTTGTTTTGTTCAGCTCGTTAAAATTATCGAAAAATCATCCCTTTCGTATTATTTTATACTTTTTCGGACTTAAGGGATTATATGAAGAAAAAAGATTATTGGAGTTTCCTTTACGTCCCTTTCAAACTCTCTAAAATTGAAAAGGACCGAGTTATCTTTGTCGTTAAACTCGTTAAAACCAATAATGACAAAGTTGTCCATATAGACAAGAACGAGTTTCACTGTCGCTAGGCTCGTTAAAACATAGCGACAGGTTTGCCCGAAGGGACAATTATAGAACGAGCATATGTTATCCTCATCAAGCTTGAAAAAAATAAAGAGGTACTGGTCAACAATGACTGGGGAAAATTGGGAAGAAAACTTGAAGAAAGTTTATTGGTAGCAAAGTCGCTCTTGAACATGACACTTTCACTCCATGTCTGAGTCGGGTTGGGTTATTCTGTTCACCGGTCATATTACCATTGGTCCACCGTACCATCCATCTTTGGGGTTAACGCTACCAATCCATTTCAAGTGTCGCCGATATGTTCAAGAGAAGTCAATCAGAGAATTCACCAACCCATCTTGTGTCTCATCCGCTGTAATACCTTTACGCTTCATTCTTTCATGACCGCCACCCTGAACCCTGTATCATCAGATTGTTTTCACCTCCAAAAGTCATTTGCTCCATTCTGTGTCATAGATGTGGGATTCATTAAGGCCCTCCTACGATGGTTCACTTCTTGTCGACATCAGCTTATTATCCAAGAAGTCGACCTAGGAACAACCCTTTCAGTACTTTGAAGCTTGCATGCCTCAATGGCAAGTTTCTCACTTTCGGCGACAGGTTTACATCAATGGCCTTCGACCAAGAGCTTTTGCGTGGTGTTCGACGCCAAGTCCCATTTTCACGCCACGCGAATTGTACTGTCGTACCTTGAGGGTCATCATCATTATCGGTGATTCCTCTTGCACCTGTTAACAACTTACATCATTGACTGGTAATCAGGCGATGTCTTTCCATGTTCGACTCCAGAACATTTTCCACATGGATCGACTTGTACTTCGGGCAAAGATTGAACGAATTTGAAGACAATAGATCTATCATCCATCTGGGTTGCGATATATTCAGGAAAATAAAGACATCAAATGTACATCATTGCTGCACAGATGATCATCCGAATCAAAGGATGATGGCTCTATCAGAATCATTAGTCTGCCACACAGACGGTTGTCTGTCCTATGTACATGAAAATGAATTTATAAATCTGAGCATGGGAATGCCCGCCTCAGCTAGATCATGAAAATATTATGAAGATAATGTATTGTATTGTATCTTATTACAGGTCGCCTTCCAGCTCGAAAAACCTCGGATCCTCATGATAAAGCATTTCACCCGACATCAAAAGATTAACGACCTCATGCTTTAGGGGGCAACTGTTATAGACATTTTTGGGCACTGCAACCCCAATCATATATGTCCATAAACCAAGGGCTTCTGAGTCCCTAAAAGTGTTGTTTCATGCCCTAAAGAAACAAGGTCAGCTGATTACATCATCTCCCAGAAGTTCTCCACAGGAAACTGCTCAGAACTGGTCAAAACTAGACCATACAGGTTGCTCAGTGCTAAGGGTGCGATGCATCTCACCTGCCCAGTGTAAAAGGTGTGATGCATACTGGAAAGCCCTTTTGTAGGGTACGATGGGCGAGAATGGACAAATGGCAGAGACAATTTGCGAGGTGGATGATCATGGAAGCTTCCAGAAACTTCTCCTATGACACTTGCCTCTCTGAATTTGCCCAGGGATGAGTAAGATATCATCAATCTCCAAGTGGAATCAAGAACTATCAGAGAGAAGACACTAATCAAAATCCTAGAAGCTGACTCACCTCCCTGCAATCATCTATATATGGATCCCTCATCCCAGAGATCCAGAGGATGGAATTTTGAATCTTGTAAGGAAGTGTTGTTGGTTTCCTGGTGGAATATCATAGTGTTGGGTGATCTAAGCTTTTCATGAGGTGAAGAAGGGCTTTCATGCTGGGAGGATGACGTTGGGTCAGATCAATGGGTTGTAATCCTCTCTTGTAATCTTTATATCAATAAAGCTATTCTCATTTTCCTCCACATTCTTGTATGTCTGATAGTATATGCATTTGTGTGGTCAATATATATCTGATCCTATATTTCTTATGATTGTAGATCTCTGCACTTTGAAGGTATTATGCTGCTTTGACTTTACAGGTACTCCTTGAAGCGGAGTGGTCAAGGGAGAAGTGGCAAAGACCTATCGGTGAGGAGAAGGAACAAGCAAAGAACCAAGTGAAAGATCGAGGTTGGTATTCTTTGATTCTCTCCTTTCTACTTCTCATAAAGGAAAACGAAAGTAACTTTAATCTATTTGTTTCTAAGATAGCTACCCGTCTTAGTGGGACTAGCAGCTTTGCATAGACACTAGATTTCCCGATAACACCCCTCTCTTAGTATTGTTGAATATTCCAACAATTGATACTAGAGTGTGTTTTTTCAGAAAAAATTTGACCATTGGAAGGTAGATCTCAATAAGACTCATAGGCAAGCAAGAAAAATACACCAAACATGCTCTGCATTTGTTTGATGGAAGAAATTATGCCTTTTGGAGCATAAGGATGAGTTTGTTCTTACAAGCACAAGGAATTGATGTTTCACAAGTTGTTTTTAATGAATACAAGGTTCCAACCCCTACTCCAATAGATCTGGTTGGAAGAAGACTCTATGAAAGTAATTCAAATGTTATGTATGCCATTCTAGGAGCACTGACAGGATCAAAATTTGTTAAGGTTATGCATTGTGAATCAACAAAGGAACTTTGGGACAAGCTCAAGAATGTGTATGAAGGAGATTAAAAGGTCAAAGGGACCAAGTTTCAAAATTATAGAGGATATTTTGAATGTCTAAAGATGAATACATTGAAACTTACTTTCTTTGGGTTTATGAGATCATGAATACTGTTATCTCAGTTTTGTTTCATGGTTTTAAGTTCAACAAATTGATTTTATTATTTGAAAATTTTTAGGGGCGTTGATAGTGGGTTTGTCAGCGCCATTTACAAATGTTGAATAAAGGCGCTAATAGATGGATTATCAACACCTATTGTAAATTTGTTTAATAAAAGCGTTGACAATTGGAGTATCAATGCAATTTTTTAAAATTGTAAAATAAAACGCTGACAACCAGAGTATCAACGCAAAATGTAAAATTTAATTTTTTTATGTGAAAAGCTAAGTTCTGATAGGCTACACGTTAGTGAATGAGAGGGAACTTGATCAAGTGAGTGCTGACTAAGTAGATGACGATATTCCATTTCATGATTTCACATGGGATTTTTCCGTCGCCGGAGGGTAACCGTCATGGTAAAAGAGTAGTAAATAATAATTTTTATGTGTGTTTGATTAATTATCACATTTTAATCTCAAGTGTTATGGACGATGGACGTAATTTTATTGTGCAAGGGTAATTCATTGTATTGTCTTATCTGCCGAAGTGAATCATTTTCTATCCCGCATTTTGTGATCGAATCTCCCTCTCGTCTCCATTGCATGTGTTATGAACGATGGAAGTTATGGGGAAGAGTGGAAAGTTGCACAGAGGGGAACCCAAAGGACCTAACTTTCTCGAGGCATATCCAGATGTTTGAGAGCATTTTTGGGAGGTTGGATGGGATTAATTTTTCTTCTAGTGTACAGGTTATCATGACGGGGTTGCCAGGGATTTCACTGAAGGATTTGACGGCCAATGGGTTACTTTTGGAGGTGTTTCTTTCCCTATCATAGAGGAGGTGGTTTTCAAATCTATACACCTCCTTGTGGATGAAGAACGATGGTTTAAAAGCCACATTTTGGTCAGAATTGACGTGCCTTCTTTATTAAAGGACAAATATAAGGATAGGCACTAACATTCAGATATATAGAGAGCTTGGTTCAAGGATGAATGGCACCTGTTCCTGAGGATTACACAGTCGTATTTCACTTGTGAGGGACACTTCAATAGAGTCAATTTGTATCATTTCTACTTCCTCGCTCACATTGTAGGACAAGTCAGGATGAATGCCCCTTTCTTTTTGTTGATGAGTCTTAAACATATGTCTGCAAGATTCAGGGAAAAAATAGATGCTTCATCCCATTTTATTTATCACAAAGGCTTGATTAAATTGTTAATTGAAAATCATTTAAGAAAAATCAATAGAACGTGGGAGCACTTTCTCTTTTGGGGGGGGGGGGGGGTTTGTAGAGAACGTATTACCAAAATCTAAAGCCACTGACAAAAATAAAAAGAAAAAGAAAACTGTTGAACAACCCCAAACCTTAGAGCATGGGACTTCATCTGTCCAAACGAGAAGCCAAAAGAGAAATACGACGGTTGAACATTCCCCTCCTCTAGTTATTGAATTGGAAAGCGTTTATACGAGAATAATTGGGACACTTAGAGGAAATAAGAACTTGTCCCTTCCTCTTATGCACTCTCCTGCAGAGGTTGAAGCCTATCAACCAACCAAGAAAATAGAGGTTGAAGTTACTAAACTTGAGACAAGAAAAGAAAAAACTGATAGGGAGCCTAATTTAGCCGAGATTTACGAAGGAAGAAGACCACATACTAAACCTCTTAACAAACTAAGGCTCAAATTTAAGCTTAAACAAAATCTTAAGCTGGAAGAGTAGGTCATTGACGTAGATGATACACTTCAAAAAGATTTAATCATAAACAGAGAAAAACCTGCAAGTTCTAAGAGGCCTAGGGGTCAAGGTAAAAATCCTACTAAAGAGGCTAAGAAAACCAGGAAAGGGAGACAAAGTAAGGTTGATATCTTGTTAAAGGCAGCCAAAAAACTCAACCAATCATCTTCAAAGAAAAAATTTGTTTTTCCAGTAGTTTTCAAGGGCATTTTGATTGGGCACTCACAGTTAGCCTGTCAGTGTTTTCCTGCTTCAATTTCGATGAGAATTGACAGTTAGATTGTCAGTGGGATTTTTCCCAGGTTTTTATGAAGTGCTGACAGCTAGTCCGTAAATAATCTCAACTTTTCTCCTGATTTGAAGAGTTGCTAGTGAATCCGTCAGCGCTGGGAGAAAATTATTTTTGGAGGCATCAGAGAACAATTTGGAGCATATGCAACCCTGAGTGAACGATTTGAGTACCATATTCCCTTTTTTGCGCATCAAGTCCATATTTCAAGCGAAATATTACCAAACTAAACATGATGATGAGGTAGGGATTTCAAAAAATCCGAGCAAGATATTAGTCATCAGTTTGATCCTTATTTTCAGCCATGTCTCTAGCAACAACATGATCTTTTAGATACAAAACATTATTTCTTTTTTTTTTTGATGGAACGATGTAATGTAATTGGTTTTAATTAGATATTTGCTCATTTATTTTAAGACTTTGTAATTAAGTTTTTGTTAAAAACTTGGTTATATTAATTATTAAGTATTTTCAAAAGATTATTTATTAATGTAATAATAAATAAATACTTTGATTATTTACTCTTTAATTATTTGATCTTTACTACTAAATGTTTAAATTTATTATTAAGAGTTTAATTTAGTTAATAGATTCAATAATAGATCCAAATAATAATTAATCAATTTTTTTTTTTTTTTAGACTGTAACGGTTATTGGAATTAGGGCGGCAAACCAGCTGCCGCGTGCTTGGATATTACAACAAAATCTGAAATGACAGTGCTAATGCACAGCAGCGTATCTCTCTATTGAATCATATCCAGATAGGATCAATCCTCGGATTGCCAGATGACAGAGTTGCAATACGCTCAGCTCTTTTGGTCATGCTCAGGCTTGAAATGATGGCTGCCTTCATGAATACAGAGTCCTCGTTAACCTTTCCTTGAGCCTTCTTTTTACCGGTCCTTCAGCATCCCTGTTCCTTAATCTTCACAGCTGAGATATTGCTTCTACGTCCGAACCTGGACACCTGCGGGGGCGCTAACCATAGTAGAGATCCATCAGAATGGTCTGAGTTGGAGCCTTCATCTTTAATTTCGTTTTTTGGTGGAAGACTTGGAATCTGATTGACTTCTTTAGTCCAATTAATACCCTGTTACCCGGTCTTTGCTTTTTAGATAGGAACAGGCTTTCTGAACAGAATGAGACCACTGATATTGAAAGCTAGGCTATGAGGATTAATTGGGGGCAAATCGAATACAGAGGATTAAGGAATGATGCAGTCTTCTTCGTTGGAGTTGACTAACAGGGATCGTCTGTCTCTAATGGAGCCCAAGTTGGCTTCAAGGTCCGCTTGATCATTCAGATGCCTCAGAATGTGAAAGAAATTTATTTTCTGGAACAGAGGAAGGATAAGCTTGATTTTCTTGTAAATGGAGGCTAAGAGGATCTGAGAGGGAAATGTGTTGAGATTCAGTGCTTGAATGATTAGCCTGGAGTCTCCAAAGACTGACAGCTTCAAGATGTTCCTTTTGAGAGCTAGATTGAGCCCTTGCCACAGAGCCAGAGCCTCAGCTCTGTTGTTGGATTCGATGCCCAGTCCCCATTGATATTGGAGCTCAGTGGTACCATCCGGATTCAAAAGAACCCCACCTCCTCCCGCAGCCCCGGGGTTGCCCTTAGAGGCCCCATCGTTAATCAAAATTATTATAATCAATATTTATTTACATTAAATATTAGTCTTAATATTCAATATATACTAATAATAATAGGTAAATATATAAATATTATAATAAATACTTATTTACATTAAATATTAGTATTAATATTCAATATATATTAATAATAATATGTGAATATATAAATATTTAAATTATTATTACGAAAAAATAATATGAGTGTATTAATATTAAATATTAAATACTAAAAATATACTAATATTAATAATAATATTAAACTTAATAATAATATTAATGTTAATGTATTAACAATAATTAATAATTAATAACTAATAATTAATATTAATAGTTAATAATTAATACTTAATATCAGATCCTAATAATTACTATTAAAAGATTGATTTTTATTAATAGTTTATTTAATTAATGGATTTATTAAAAGGTCATAATAAATAATAAATAATAACATTTCATAATAATAATTAATGATAATAGTAAAAGCTATTATCATAATTATTATTGTAAATGTTATAATTCATACCTAATAGTATTGAAAATTAATATTATGGAGAGTAACAGTGAAACTACTAACTACTAATTGCTAGAATAGGAGAGAGAAATCTACCCACTGAGCGCTATACCTGAGATGTACTGGCGATCCTAATTTCTCTGATTAAGGGAAGCCAACTTCCACTAATCTCAATACCATTGTCCCTGTTGAGATTATGTGGATGTTTGATAATCTCAAGAGCTTCTCTGATCTTTCGCCTATGATGTTTTTCTTCACGTGCGATAATTGAAGCATTTTCCAAGCAGACATGGTGCTTGGTTTTTGAGGAATGCTCTGCAAGGGCCGAAGTTTGAGACCTTTCATTCCTAATATCAGCTCCATGTTCCTTGAGTCTTGTCTGCAAGGATCGACCTGTTTCACCAATGTAACTTTTTCCACATGAGCAATCTATTTTATAGACTCCCTTAAGTTGATGTCTATTAATATTATCCTTGACAAACCTCATACCTTGCCAAATAGTTCCAGGGGTTGAGAATTGAAACGTTGACGAAAAATGGTTTTTACTATGGGTTCTCCAGTTACTAAATTAGAAGATATAAACCACAGATGTCTTAAATCCAGAACTTGGTTATAGTTTTGTAAGTACTCTATAAAGACTGCAATTTTGTAGGAAGGGTTGGGATTTTTTCGAAGAAGAAGTATTGTGTGTTTAGCTCTGATATTAATATAATCCATTATCAACAGGTTTACATGTGCAAATTTTCTAAGATTCATGTGTGGGTGGTTTTCTGTCAGTGTTTCTACTGTGTATTTTTCTTCTAAGCCATAACTTTGATCAATAAGTCTTCAATGTTTGGAAAAAAGTGATTGAATTCGAATTCTTTTTGAAAGCTCAGATTTATATTTTCCAAATTACTTCTATGTTGTTCAACTTAAATATCATTAGCAAAATTATTCTAGCTCTATTTTTTGATATTTATTTTCTACTTTCTCCTATCATACCTAACTGATGAATTGTCTAAAAAACCATAAGTTATCTTTCCTTTGTTAAATTGTTTATGTATCATGTGGTTAGCAGCCTTTACACCAGACTCCATGCCCAATGGTCCTTGTTCTCTTCTTTCCAAACCAATCTCATCTCATCAAGTAAATTTGTCCAATGAGCTTATAAACCTACTGCTAAAGTGACAATGAGTGGTAGAGTTTTAAGGAGAGATCCCTCTCTATATTGAAGGACTAAATTTCAATCTAAAGAAGTTAGAGGTCAAATTAGTTTTTTCCCTCTACAACTGAGGTTTTTTCGAAGTGATAAAATTTTGGCGCCGTTGCCGGGGAACGAAAGATACATTCTCCCCAAACAATTTTATTGTTTAAATAAGATATTTGAGAGTAAAAATGGATTTGAATATCAGTTTTTAGCTACAATATTTTGCTATGGCGACTCCATTGATGAGATTTAAGGTGATTCTACTAGTGGAGTTTTGGATCATAAGGGAGTCTACACACGAAGGAACCCAAATACTAATCCACCAGAGATCTTATAAAGTCCAGAGAAGATGTTCAGAAAAAGAAGATCTTCAGAGGAATTAGGGACCATTCATTTAGGAAGCTCATGTTCTTTACCTAAAAAGTTGAGTCCATAGATGATATACAGTTTGATATTAAGTTTGAACAAACTTTATTTAGGTCTAAGTCAGAAACTAATCTCTTAGATACTGTATTTGATGAGACAAAATTTAAGACCTATACTCCAAGTTTTTCCTATCAAGGATTGAAGTTATTACCGCAAGACCAAGACATTTGGCTTTAGTTTGAAAATTTGGAAAATTTAGTTGATAAGATTCAGAAAATTGCATCTAAGTCTGCTACTTTCCCATTTTCTATTCCACCTTTTTGTTTACCTCAGCTGTCCCCGTTGGATCTTATATCCCTACATTTTCTATTCCACTTTTTCTGCCTCATCTGTCTCTTTTGGATATCATATCCTTGCATTTTCTATTCTACCTTTTTTTGCCTCATTTGTCTCTATTGGATTTGATATCCCCGCTTCATAATTTGTGTCAACAATAGTTTCATTTAATTTTTCATATGACTTCTAAATTCTTAGTGTTGGTATTTCTTCAACCTCATCGCACGAAACCATGGCTGCTAGATATGCTCCTCTCGCCCTGCCAAGTCAACTGCATGACCTTCCACAAATTATGGTCAGCGCTTGATACAATTTTATGGATAGGGAGGTTTCACTCCTCAACATCATTTGGATAAGTTTAATGACTTTATATATCTTGAAGAGGTGGATGATGATGTCAAGATGAGGTTATTTGCACAAATCTTCTCAACAGAAGTCAAAAAATGGTTTAGGGGACTGCCATCAGGAGGGATTGTAAGCTTTCAACAATTTGAACAACTTTTCCTGACAAGATGGGAGGCAAAGAAAAGCCCTTTACAAATCTTGGCCAAGTATGAAAATTTGAAGAGAAACTTAGGGGAAACAGTGAAGGAATTTTCTGCTAGGTTCAACAAAGTTTATAATTCTATTCCAACTGAGATTAAGCCACCTCTAGGACTAACACTTCTTCATTATCCAGATGCATTCGATGCAGAATTTACTTATCACTTAAGAGAAAGAAAACCTGCTATAATGAAATCCATGCAAATGATGCCATAGGAGTGGAAACTAATTTGCTGGCAAAAAAGGCAAAAATGAGGACGGAGAGGAAAGTACTAATCAAAGATGAATCCTCTCCTTCATCATATGTAAAGTTTGATGTTACGTTGAAGACAATGGAGAAATCAGTGGATAAGTTAACTCCTCCTTGGGCCGAGCCTCAACCTCAAGTCCAAAACCCTAATTTTAAAAGACCTCAAGGCCCTCAAAATCACCAAAGAGACTAGAAAGGTCTTGAAGATTAGCAGGTCGTAAGACCTCCTTTCCCTGAGAATTTTGTTGATGAAGAGCCAACCGAGGAAGAAGATCAACAAATGAATTGTTTTGATGATGAAGAAACTTAGGTTTTTTTGACTAAAGAAGAGCTTGATAAATCTACTAGGTCTTTGGAAGAGAAGGATAACACTCAAATGATGTTTGATTCGGAAATCTATCAGGTGGGTTATAATAATGCAATGGTTTATTTTAAGAGATAATACAATCTTAGGGGCCGAATGTTCCAATTAAAGCTCCACCACCAAAACCTGCAGCAGGAAAAAAACAAACCAAGAAAAAAGGGGACATACTTAAGAAGGTTGATGACCCAAAAAATGATGCTCAGAAAAAGGTTGATGATGCCAAGAAGGATGTGAAAGAGATGGAGAAGGACCAGATATCATTCAATTTAGAAAATGAAATTGATAAAATAAAAATTCTATTCCTTTTTTTGAACTGTTGAAGAATGAGAAATATAGGAAACAAATTATTACAATGGTAAAGGGTTTAGAGACTGATCAAATACATATTAATGCACACGATTCCCTAAATATAAATGATGATGCTCCTAAGTTTGTATTCGGTCCTCATGTAACTAGTGTGAATGATGATGTCCCTCCTTTTTATGTTAGTTTAAATATCCATGACATGATCCTACATAATTCCATGTTATACTCTGGAACATCACACAACTTGATGCCTAAGTCAATCATGGACAATTTGGTACTTGAGGTTTCCAGGCCCTAAAAAGTTTTGTTTTCCTTTGATTCAAGAAAGGTCAGGTGTTTAGGATTAATCAAAGATCTTGTGGTGAATCTGACACAAGTTCCCGCAAAAATTATTGCTATAGACGTCATAGTAGTGGATATCTTGCCTAGGTTTGGGATGATGCTTTCAAGATCTTGGTCAGCTAGGTTGGAAGTCACCCTGTAGATGGATATGCCTTATGCAACCATCCCAATGTTTGGAGAATTAAGGAGACTTTATAGGGAAGTCCAAATGAAGTATGTGGTGAGTAGAAAGGATAATGTAGTTGATCCGAATTGGATCCTCAAACACTTTTATAGTTTCATGAACTTTGTAAAACTCATAACAAAAGTTTCAAAGTGCTAAGGATATCGAGCTTATTAGAAGTAACCTCTGAACAATGGCAATTTGTGGTTAGCACAGAACAATGAGGACCCTCAGTCAAAGCGCGAAGACCATTGGCCCATGGTGACCGCGCACTGGCACAAATTGACAAACGGGAGGTCAAATCCAAAAACAGAGGTAGTTTCTGATACGCGATTAGCGCCGTATCGCAGGGCGTCCCCCTCAGTGAAGGAAAGCCTCGAGCACTTGATCACGAGGAAAAAGCACAAAACCGTACAGAAATCACCGAGTTTGTCAGAAGGTGGGCCGTGCACTAAAACCGACAGGATATCGGAAGGACCTCAAGCGGTAAGTGGGTTCAACCGAGTCCTGCCCGATTCCATCCAACAGGTGACACGCATCCAGCGGATGAGAGAGAAAACCGCTCTCATTGCGTGGGTAAAGGTCATGCTACTTACCCGCGTGATATGGACGGAGACCATAAGATTTGGAGTCCCCAAATCAGCGATAGAGAAGCAATCTGATGGGTGACCGAACTCGACAGGGAAATAGGCTGAGGTAGATAAGGTTTGAGATGCGGCATGATCGATGAGTTGGTAGGGGAATCTGTTTCACAGGAAATCTTGGAGCAACGGAAATAACGACCGTTCAAAGAGGACTGACACTCAGTTCGTGAGGAAACAGGTGGCCACCTTTCTGTGAAGCATTACAGTGATGATGACGCTGGGCGGGGGAATTCTAGTGAACAGAGGTAGGAGATCCAGAGAGCCGGGAAGCAGAAACGAACAGTCAGGGAGAAGATTGGCTTTAAGCCATGAACAGATAGAGAAAGTAGGGGGGAAGCAGAAAAAGAGAGCAAAGAGAGAGAAGCAAAAATTTTAGAGAACAGAGAAACCGAGCTGACCTGTAGAGAAAAGGCAACATCGAGCAGACAAAGACAGAGAGAGTCCGAGAGTCTGTGAACTCCAGAGAAGGCTTGAGAGGTTCAAGCAACTCCTCTGTGTATACCTGTCAGGTATTGAGTACCAAATTGGACTCATACCACTAAGACCAGTTGAGGTCGAGTTTCAGTAACGGGAGTCTATGTACTCTAGAGATTTGGGGGATCCAAGTACAACCCTATTGATCATTATCTGTTAAGCGAGACTCAATTTGAGCTCACTGTTGTAAAACTCTTCATTTTAAGACATAATAGAAAGGCCGCCACTGAAGACTAGTCTAGGAGACGTAGCCCAAGAGGATTGGGTGAACTCCTTATTAAATTTGTTGTGTTTATGTGTTTGCTTACCATGTTCTCTTACTGTTTCAGTGTCTGTGTATTTCACAATCTTATCGATCCATTGCATAAAATAACATAGGCACACCCCAGCACTTGAGTCTGTAATACCTTCATTAATTAACTAAGATCATTCATGAGTGATTTCAGATCAATAGTATACCTAGGGGTGATAGTATGGGATACAGAGGGAGGTACCCAAGGGAATAATGTAATAATGGGATGGGCCATAGTAATAAATAAAGTGGTTAACCCGTATCATGTAAGGGACCACAAGTAGTTAGCAATAATGTAGTAAGCCCATGGTATTAGATAGATGGTATTGAGGGAACCATGGTATGACCCATGGTTTATATGTATGAGGCCTATATAGAGGCGAGAGACTCCCCATTGAGAGATGTCAAGGATTATTGTCTGAACAGACATATGGCTTGTGGAGTGTTCTCCTTCCTAAAGGAGTGAATGTATGGTGTTGTCCTACCTTAAGGGTTTGATCAATAAAGAAGCATTTCTATCTGATTATTTCTTGGGTATATTTGTATTTTGATATATTTTCAGATAAGATCTATAACAAGTGGTATCAGAGCACTTTCTTGGGCAAAGCGAAGAATTTATTTATTTATTTTTTTTGCAGGAATTTTTTGGCGGCGAGTTTGCAGATCAGATCTGTACGTTATGGTGCAAAATTTGTAGAATCTAATTACAGATCCGGGTTCATTGAAAAAAAAATACCCAATTTATATAAAAAAAAATCGGTCGAATCGAAGTTCGGATGAGGGAGCTATAGCTGATTTAAAAATCAGCTGTGTTGCAGACATTTTTTGGGGTGACGAGTTTGTAGATAAGATTTGTACAGTCTGGTGCAATATTTGTAGAATTTAATTACATACCTGAGTTCTTTGCAAAAAATACCCAATTAAAAAAAAAAATCAGTTGAATCGGAATCCAGATGAGGGAGATATCGCTGATTTAAAATCAGCTCTTTTTTTCAGAAATGTTTGTGACGAAGGGAGAGTTGCAGCGCGAATATGAAATTCCAGTGCCTAGATCAGGATTTCTATTACATAGGAAGATGCATAATGACTATTCTATTTCCGAAAACAGGTCATCATAAGGATTCTAAGCAATATTAACTGAACTGTGGCCATTTTAAATTTTCGCCAAGTAAGTGATGTTTTTTTTCAAAACCTTCTTCATGGCTTCTAGCAAGCAATTTTTTATAGGGAAAGATAATAGTCCTACTATTGAAGAACTCTTAAAAGATCTTGAGAAAAATCGTCCGAAATTTTGGAAAGGTTTTGTATGGCTTGGTTTGAAAGATGAAGCTGCCATATGGTGGAGCTCACTTGACAAAGAGAAGTTGTACAAACTTTCGGATGAAGAATTTGAAAAACTCCTTTTAGACAAATGGTCTCATACGAGAAAACAAGATAATGAGAAACATGTGGGGTTATTTTCTACTGGTATTTCCTTGTTACACGTTCATGGATGTATTCAGAAGGAGAGGATCATTGTGTGTATAAATCCTAGTTGCAAGCAAAATTTTATAAATTTTAATTTGGAAAATAGATTGCAAGTACCAGCCAAACAAATGGAGCACAGGCAGGTTGATAATGAGGATGTTCAGGTTTATAAAGATTTGAAGATTTCTATGGACAAGTATGTATTGGATTCTGATTTTTATGCTTCAGATATGGCTAATGTGGATGTTGTTTTGGGATACCCTTGGATGGAATCAGTGGGTACTATCAATATTAATGTGCAGAAGAAATTCCTGAAGCTCTGGTATAAAAAGAAGAAAATTACATTACAAGATATTTCCATCAATAAACAGGTAGAGTCCAAGGAGGCTGAAGCAGAAGATGTTCCAGGGACTGACACATCAGATGATGAGCCCTTGATGGTCGACAACCAAACACAAACATCAAACCAGGTACCAGAAAAACAGGTAGAGTCCAAGGAGGCTGAAGTAGAAGATGTTCTAGGGACTGACACATCAGATGATGAGCCCTTGATGGTCGACAACCAAACACAAACATCAAACCAGGTACCAAAAAAACAGATAGAGTCCAAGGAGGCTGAAGCATAAAATTTTACACGTACTGATACATTATATGAGGAATCCATGGTTGAAGTAATATTGGAAGATAAGCAACAACAACAGGCACCACAACATGTACCAGATACCAATCAAGCTCCATTAGGTGGTGAATTAAAGAAAGATACACCATTGGTTAAAACTTCAACATATCACCACCCACATCACCCGCAAGAAAACAACCAACAAGATGGAAACGAATCAAGAACAAGGACAACAACCCTCGAATGACAGATAGAAAGGGGCAACGATCCACCCACAACACAGCAACACAGAAGAGCCGTCAGGGTCAACTTCCATCTCAAGCGAGCGAGGCACTAGCTAGATCGAGGGTTCAACTTTCTCTTGGATGGATAGATGCATGTGCATGGTACTTGCGGACTACTCTTTTGAGTAGATCTTATTATTAATGTTATTCTTATATTTCGAGGACGAAACATGTTTAAGGGGGGTAGAATGTAGTATACCTAGGGGGGATAGTATGGGGTACAGAGGGAGGTACCCAAGGGAATAATGTAATAATGGGACAGGTTGTAGTAATAAATAAAGTGGTTAATCTATATCATGTAAGGGACCACAAGTAGTTAGAAATAATGTAATAAGCCCATGGTATTAGATAGATGGTATTGATGGAACCATGGTAATGACCCATGGTATTGTATGTATGAGGCCTGTATAGAGGCTAGAGACTCCCCATTGAGAGATGTCAAGGATTATTGTATGAATAGGCATATGGTTTGTGGAGTGTTCTCCTTCCTAAAGGAGTGAATGTATGGTGTTGCCCTACCTGAAGGGTTTGATCAATAAAGAAGCATTTCTATTTATTTCTATCTTATTATTTCTTGGGTATATTTGTATTTTCATATATTTTCAGATCAGATCTATAACAACTGAACTAGGGAATCATTCTCTTTATGAAATTGACACTGATCTTGGTTCTTGGATTTTTTATAATGATTTCTATTTTGAGGAGGAGAAAAAGAATCAAATTGAAGATGAAGTTTAAGAGGAAAAAGTATAGTTAGTTGAAGATGATGGGATATGGAACATGCATTTTGATGGTTCCACTTGCAAAGATGGTTCAAGGGAAATTATATGGATTATTCCACCAGATCTTACTAGTAAGATAAAATCCTTCAAACTGTACTTTGAATGTGCCAACAACATTACAGAGTATGAGGCTCTAATAATTGGATTAAATCTGTTGAGAGAACTGAAAGCAAAAATGATTCATGTCTTTGGAGATTTAGATTTGGAGTCGCCATTTTATTGGCCGGATAAATCGATGTTGCAGAAAAGACCGATCTCCCTAGTATCAGAAGATAGTCTAGCAACAAACAGACAAACAAACATATCTTTCTCTAGACATATGCGATTTATAGATAAATACTACAAAGGTTTTAAGATCCTACCTTAGATCCAATGCTTGTTCGTAGTAGCCATCCTTCAATCGTTCGAAAGAGTTACCCTCCAATCGCTTGAAAGAGTTACCTTTAAAGACCTACAATCACAAACAAGAAAACATTAAATAACACCTGCATAGCAAATATTATAAATCATGCCTATTATGGTGATCAAGAAATCCATAAAATAAACCCTGAATCAACAGCTTATTGAGAAAACAAATTTATTTGTATTAACTTTGAAGTAAAAGAACCTTACAACCTTTTTAGCCTTGATGTTGAACAAGCTCTTCCCGGGGTTTGAAACAAGAAATTCCTTTACTTTGACAAGCCTTGCACTCTTCCAAATGAGATCTTATAGGTATGTAATCTTTCCTCATAAAAACTCAAGTAAAGAAGACTAAGTTCCAGCAGCATTTCACCTCAAAAATATTCAACTTCTAACCTCCCAAGTAACCAGCCCAATGCTTCTTTTTATAGTGCAGAGGAGGAGGTTACAGGTCCACCTATGAAGGGATAGAATCCTCCTTCAAAGGGATAAGCTCCTCACATCAAGGGGTTAGCTCCTTAAGGTATGGGATGCATGAACCTTAAGAGAGCGAACTTGCCACCTCAAGATTCCTTCCAGAAGCTTCTAGAAATGACTGAAAGTGAGTTTTTCAGAATATACTCGCGCCTTTTTAACTTTTACAGGGGTTCGCACCCATAACACAGAGACAGTGCGGTCAGGTGCGCAGGAGACATGACCATTAGGTGCAGGACCATAGGTAAGACAAAGAGAAAGTGCAGAACCAGAGTTTTAAAGACTTTGAGGGATTTTATCTTACTTTCAAGACTTGATATGAGGAAATGATGTTTTATACTTGCAGAGGAGGCAAGTATGAGTGGTAATGAACTCACACAGATAACATGATGTCAAGGTGATAATTTTGAGCGCAACAGATTGTTCCCCCAGTTGTATTTGTTGCTGTTGGTAACCTTAGTGTCCATAAACTTAAGATTATTTCCTAAGGCGACGGTGAAGGAAGTATCTCACTGTACCTAGAGCAGACGTCGACTACACTCACTTGGACTCTCTGGGGGGTTCTCTTCACTCGAGATGGTTTTGTGAAGAAACCTGTGCTAGTCTGTTTCATTAAGCAGGTTGTCGGGGTAACTGTTCCAACTGCCCTTTCTCTATTAAACTTCTACTAAGTTGGATTTCATCACCAACTAGTGTTTTTAGTACATGAAGTTACTGTTTGTGTGTGGTTTGAACTCTTAGATTTTTTAGGCGTGTGATTCAGCTCTTTGTTTCTTTAGAGACTTTAGGTGTTTTTATTGAAATTTTCTTTGTTTGTGTGTGATTAATTAATATTTAATTGTGGCCGAATTACCGAGACAATCTTGTAGACTTCAGGGGAAACCTCCTGACTATACACCAAGCCAACTTTAAGGCCTACGAGCTCTTGTATCACCTAGTGACAGTAGAGTTGGATCACCAGAAGCTGGAGAATCATCCTTAATTGTTCATCCTGATTATCAAATACAAACAACAGAGTATATTCAAGAGCCAATTTCATTTTCCGAAGTTACTGGTAGTATTTCTACTTCCAGGGAATTAGCTGAAGAACCTGAAATTTCTGAGCCTGACATTGAACCTGTTGTTACTCCAACTTCAGGATTTTCTTCTCCAACTTCTAGTAATCCTGGTTCACCTAGGGTAAGAAATATTATTACTCAAAATCTTCCTTCTGGCCTCATTTCTATTGAAGAACTTGTTAATCCAGATGAAGATGTAACTCTTCCCGAAAACCAACAGATTTTAAATATTAGGGAGCATGAATCAATATTCTACAGTCCTTTTAGGAGTGATGCTTGGTATGTATCATTGACAAATTTTTTAGAAAACCCGGGTCTTAGTTTTTCACCACCTCGAATTCCTTTTCATCCTACACCAAGAGGTTATTATCCTTCATCGATCATGTCAAGACAGTCATCTATGTTTTCCCAATCACCGGAAACATTTTTATCCGGCGGTCCTTCTGTTCCTTCGGGGTACCAATCACTCTCTGGTACTTTTTCAGGAGAAACTCCTCAACCGATTGAACAAGTGTTATCATCTGGTAGTAATGGAACTCAAACATTGAATACAGAACAAATCCTTATGATGTCTGGTAGTATTCCAAATCCTCAACCTCAAGGTAGTCAGTTACCGCTTGGGGGGCAACCTCAAGGTAGTCAGTTACCGCCTGGGGGGCAACCCCAAGGTAGTCAGTTACCGCCTGGGGGGCAACCCCAAGGTAGTTAGTTACTGCCTAAAGGGCTACCTCAAGTTTTTCAACCTTCAGGATAGTACATACCCTAAGGTCAACCTCAGACTCAGTACATACCTCAAGGTCAACCCCAGTTTCAGTACATACCTCAAGGTCAACCCCAGTTTCAGTATGTGCCTCAAGGTTATCAACCTCAAGGTCAGTACCCAACTCAAGGTTTCCAACCACCTTCTAGTCAATCATTTTTTCAAGGAGCTGGAAATGTACCGCTTAATTATCAACCCTATGTTCAACCAGGTTATGGTCCTCCATATGCACAACCTTTTATGGGTCCATACTCCGGAATGAACATGGTGTGGGATCCATCTCAAACTCAACAGACTTTGCAACCTAATGTGCATTTACTTAATCAACCTGGACAACCTTCGGTTTTTTGTTCCACCCAGCAACTTGTCCACCTACTGTTCAAATTATTGCATCTGGTACAGTTCAACAGCCTGGGCCTAGCTCACCTCGTACTCCACCTCAAACTGCTGCAACTACTGCAACTTCTGTTCAACCTACAACACTTGTTTCTGGAGTATCTGTAGCTCCAATTTCTACTACCCCTGCATAAGTGCAAATTCCTAAAGTCACTGTGCCACAGTCAGGACCTACGGTTCAGACTTCGGTCCAGATGCCTGCGGGACAAGCTAGTACAAGTACGATTGCTACAATTGCCACAAGCCAACCACAATTCACATATCGACCGTACCAAGGACAATATCAATTTGGTCCTATTGTACAAAACCCAGTTTATCAGTATCAACTGTATCCTGGCTATACTTATCAACAGCCTCAACAACCCCAGTTTGGTCTGGTTAATCCTGGTTTCCCAGGAGGTTATAACATTCCTAATGCAAATCCAATTCCAGGTTATCCTGGATATCCTCCTCATGGAACTGGTCTCACTACTCAAGGTTTTCGCGACCCTAACCGTCAGTTGCCATTTATTGCAACTTTGGGTTTACCTGATTTGTCGCGCCTTATGACAATCCGATTTACTATCTTCCGTATTGGCCAACAATGCCTAGTAAGTTGCCTAGTGATATCTCGAAATTCGAGGGTAAGTCAGGATAGGATCCAACAAATCACATTATGACTTATCACCTCTGGTGTGCATCTAATTCAATCATTGATGATTCAATTCAATTGCATATTTTTCAACGAACTCTCATTGGTCATGTCGCCTAATGGTACATTGAGTTACCACGAGCCTCTTTTAATAATTTCAATCAGTTAGCCACTGCTTTCTTAACTCATTATCAGTTCCCTGTCAGATATGACAATGACATGGAACTATTAACTTCACTGAAACAATCCACGTCCACATATATTTCTGATCATATTCATGAATGGCGACGTCGAAGGCGTTTAGTGAAAGTTTTCATTCCGGATAAAATTTTAGCGGAATGGTTCATTAAATCATTGTTACCCAAAATCACTGAAGATGTAGCTAAGGGGGGAGTTGTTACTGAAGAGAAAGTCATTGCTCAGGCTTAGTACCTTGACCTTGTCTATACGCAGTCAGGTACTTTACATGAAAAAATCCCCAATCTTCCAAAACACGGTCAAATAACTGCAGCTCCTTTAGTGTCTCATGCCGCTGATGGTATGATTGGTCCAGTTAGCACTAAAAGTAAGAAGAAATCTTCAAAGAATTCTTCTCCTATAATAACTTTACTTGATTCCTCGACAGGAGATTCTTCCGCTGAAATTTTTGCCGACATCCATGTTGTAGAATCATCTACGGCTAAATCAAAATCCTGTCGTAAAAAGAAGGGGAAGAAGAAAAACAAACAAAATTCAAAAGATACAACAGATAAAAATGAATCTACTGACGAAAAGTGGAAACCTTGCTATCCTTGTTTCATTTGCGACGAGGATCATTTTACCAAAGAATGCCCACATCGAGCAAAGGTTTCGAAATTCGTTAAAGGTTCTCAAACGCCTGCTGTCTTGAAGGATCCTTTTCCTACTCAAGATAGTAAAATGATTGGTTCTTTCTCAAATGCCTCAGAAGAACCCATTATGATGATGTCCCATGTCAGGATTGCGACGCGATCGCAAGATTATGGTAGTAAAAATCCTATTGGTGGTAAAGAAGCAGAATCTTCTAATTCAAACAAATCAACTACACCTCATCTTGGTTCTGGTCCACTACAGATCGAGAAACCCAACCCTGACTTAGTAATCAAACTGCCTGCTAAAGGTGTACTTTGGAAATCAACTTTCAATCCACATGCGAGAGCTGCTCAGAATTATAACATTGTTGAAGACTTAGTTATTTCCCCTTCAGCAATGTCAGCTTTGGAAGTGCTGCAATCGTGCCCAACACAACGTAAATTACTATTTTCTGTTATAGGAGCTGTCGATATTCAGGATTCGAACCTAATAATATTCGATTTAGAGAATAGTACACCCTGCCTACCTCATCAAATGGCTTTCCATATTCCAAATTTAGTCAAAAACAGACCTTGCTTTCGGACTGTGATTGATGAAGGGGCTTCTACATGTATTATGTCGATCCGGTGTTGGAAATCGATTGGTTCTCCCACACTCAATCAGTCTCCGACAATTCTAAAGGCTTTTGATGGCTGAGGGTTCCATGCTTTTGGTATTTTGGAGGATTTACCTATAGGGGTTGAAGGCAAAACCGTAAATCTAGATGTGGAAGTGGTTGATGCCCCTCTAGATTACAACCTTCTCCTGGGTCGCAGTTGGCCTTATGCTATGACTGCTATTGTTTCATTGCTTTTTCAACTTATCAAGTTTCCTCATAACAGAAAGATCGTCATGATAGACCAGCTGACTTATTTCTCTTCCGACCCAGCCTCTACAGATAGTGTTTAGCACATCGGTAAAATGACTATTCCTTACAAGGATGTTGGTGTAGATTTGATTAAATATTTTGGTTTACTAGGAACTATTTCCTTCCCTCCTCCTAACGTATCACCTTCTATTGCAACTATTCATATGATTTCATTGAATACTGTTACTTTTGATGATCCTTGGATCGTACCTTCCGATTTTGAGGTGGATTTGTTTGGTGACGCGATGCCTTTGAGTCCCTTTGAAATTGCATATCAGGCTGTATAGTTGTTTTATGATCCCTATTCAACCGAAATTGATTCGATGAATGTGGTCCATGGGGAATCACTTTCAATATCAACCTCAGCTACATCAACGCTTTCTGATCCTGTTCATACTGATGAGCAGATTTGTGAACTTTTGTCTGTTGATGATTTACCATGGGAAGATCTTCATCAACAATCTTCGTTTTTACTTGATCTTAATCATTTTGAAAATGTTTTTTCTTATATTTTTACTACTGATTATGTCAAGACCCGCATAATCCATTGCAAAATTCTGATTTTGAGTTAAATTTGGGAAATATCTCTCGAATCGTTCCTATTGACATTTCAGTTAAGCCTAATATTATTGAAAACATTCATATAGGTGCTTCCTGTATGGACGATGAAATCTAAACTTATAAAGTCCTATTTCGAGAATTCTGTGAACTGTTTGCTTGGTCATATCAAGAAATGCTAGGAATCGATCTGTCAATTGTTGTCCATGAAATTAAAACTTACCCAGATGCTAAACTTGTCCGACAATGCTTACGTCAGATACATCCGCGAAAAGCTGCTGCTATCAAAGCCAAAGTTGAGAAATTACTTCGCGCAGGTTTCATTTATCCAATTCCTTTAACCGATTGGGTATCAAATATTGTTCCTGTCAACAAAAAACAAGGAATGATAAGAGTATGTATCGACTATAGGGATATTAATCGAGCTTGTCCTAAAGACAATTATCCAACCCCCTATATCGATCAAATTATTGATGATTGTGCCGACAGTGAAATGTTCTCCTTTATGGATGGTTTTTCCAGTTACAATAAAAAAAACATACTCCCTGCTGATCAAGCTAAAACAACTTTCATTTGCCCATGGGGGACATTTGCTTATTTCAAATTACCTTTTGGATTGAAGAACGCTGGAGAAAATTTTCAAAGGGCTATGTCTTACGCATTGCATGACATCAAGCACATTGTGCAGGCTTATCTCGATGATTTACCTACCCAGTCACTGCGTAGAGCTGATCATATCACTCATTTACGAGCTATCTTTATGAGATGTAAGAATTATTGAATTCGGCTGAATCCACACAAATGTGTATTCTGTGTAGAAACGGGTTGCTTATTGGGATTTGTTGTATCGAAGGCTTGTATTCGTGTCGACCCCTCGAAGGTGGAAGCTATCGTCAATCTACCTCCTCCTTCGACTCTTCGCCAACTCTAAAGTTTGCAAGGGAAAGCAAAATTTTTACGTCGTTTCTTTCCTAACTACACCGAGATAACGAAAGGTTTTACCAGGTTGTTAAAACAGAATATTCCATTCTTTTGGGATGAGATAACTGATCGATCTTTTGATGCACTCAAACACGCATTGACCCATGCACCGTTACTGCATTCTCCCAATTACAACCAGGATTATTTTTTGTACCTCGCCCCTTCTCATTCCACCATTGGGATGGTTTTAGTTCAGGAAGATGAATTCAACAATGAACATGTGATTTACTATCTTAGTCGAACTCCGCATCCGACTGAGCTTAAATATTCGCATGTGGAGAAATTGGCCTTGGCAGCTGTTCAAGCTGTCCAAAGATTTTGTCACTACATCTTATTACGCAAAACCACGGTAATTTCTGGTTGTAACCCTCTGATGTATATCTTGACCAAAAAATTGCGAGGGGGCAAGTATTCAAAATGGATAGTTATCCTACAAGAATTTGACTTGGAATTTGAAAAATCCATGGCAAAGAAATCTTTGTTTTTTGCCGAACTGATGTGTGATTTCCCGCATACTTATACTGAAACTGTGGCAGAAGAGCCCATTGTGGATGAATCCTTGTTTCTTATCAGTACTCTTGATCCTTGGTATGGAGATATTATTGTTTATCTCCAAACCCAATCTTTTCGGCCTGAAATCTCACGATCTTAGCGATGGAAAATACGTTTCCAATCCCAAAAATACAATATTATTGGTGATACACTTTATTGTCGTGGAGCGGATTCTGTTTTCCGAACTTGTTTAACTCATGAAGAAACTGAAAAGGTTCTGAATGACTGTCAATCTGGAGCATGTGGTGGTCATATGTCTGGGTATGGCACAACCCAAAAGATATTGCGCGCTGGTTATTTCTGGCCATAATTATTCAAAGATTGTATCTATGCAGTCTGGAAATGCCACAATTGTCAAATATTTGATCGTAATATGCGTGCTCCACCCACTCCTCTTCACCCTATAATTGATGTCGGTCCTTTCACAAAGTGGGGTATTGACTTTATTACATGTAACCCTCACTCAGATGGGGGGCATGCCTATATTATCCTAGCGATAGATTATTTTACTAAGTGCGCCGAAGTGATGTCTACATTTTCGGCAGATGGAAAGACTGCTGCAACTTTCGTATTCAATCATATAATTGATAGATTTGGTGTGCCTCAAGCTATTATTACTGATCATGGAAGTCACTTTCGAAACATCATGATGACTGAACTGACAGATCAACTTGGCTTGCACCATGATAGTTCTACTCCATATTACCCGCAGGCTAATGGTTTGGTTGAAGCTATCAATAAAGTTTTAGTCACTATGATCAAATGAATCATTGGTATTCATAAGTCAAATTGGAATACCATGCTATTTTCAACAATTTGGGCATGTCAGACCTCAATAAAAACATCGACTAGTTTCACTCCTTTTCAGCTGGTCTATGGTTTGGAAGCAGTGTTACCTATTGAATGTGAAATTCCGTCATTACAATTAGCCATAAAATTACTCCTATCTACTTCTGAAGAAGAGAAACGTTTTTTGTACTTAGCTCAGCTAGATGAGAATTGACGCACTGCTGTAATAGCAAAGGAGACTCATGCGAAACGAATGAAAGCTCAGTACGGCAGAAATGTTACACCTCGTAATTTTTTAGAAGGAGACCTAGTTTTACTATATGATCAAGCGAATGATAAGCTAGGGGCTGGAAAATTTGTACCTATGTGGCATGGTCCTTACATTGTTAAGAAAAAGTTGGCAAAAGGTGCTTATGAATTGATAGATTTTAACGGTGTCTCTTTGGGTAAACCCAGAAATGGACTTTATCTGAAGAGATATTATGCTTAAATTCTGTGTGGAGATTTTGGTTAGATTAGTTTCTTTACAGTTGGTGTGTTTTAGATTAGAAAAGTGTGCCTCGTTTAGAGAGTGCTCTTATCATTATTCTTACTTATCTTGATTTTACTCTTATATTGCAAATGTCGACATCTCTCCAAACATACATTAGTTTTTCTGATGGTGCTTGTCGTAGTACACAGAACATTTCTTCTGTAGCTTGGGTTATCTATTCACCCTCTGATGAGTTAGTGTCTATGCATGGGGTAAGCCTCGGTCAAACAACGAATAACATTGCAGAGTATAGTGCAGTGATTGAGTTATTATCTGAATCCATCTCATTTGGGATTCAGAGTTTGATTGTTAGGTTGGATTCTGAACTCGTTGTATTACAACTTAACAGGGTTTATGCCATTAGAAATCCAGTGTTATTAAGGTTATTTTTGAGAGTTCGTCTCTTGGAACGTGAATTTGATTACATTGAATATCAGCATATTCCAAGACATTTAAATACATTAGCAGATGCAGTTGCTTCTAGTATGATAAATAGACATTTGCAATAATCAAAACAATAAATTTAATAACATTCGATAACATGTTACACGAGATAGCCGATAATAATGATATATCATAGCATAGAAGTAGTGTTTCAAAATATACATTGTCTTCGATCATAGGTTGAAAAACACCTTATGATCAGCAAAAATGATAATACAAAAAGTAAAAAATGTCATGAGTCTACAAAATCGATCATCCTATCCCTGGCGATGATCACGATAAGAAACCACTGCTCGGGCCACCCTACATAGGAACCTCCTAAAAGGTCCTGGGACCCCAATCACATATCTCTGTAACCTAAGTGGAATATCATCTATATCAGTCTCTGGAATATCTAGTGTCAAGCGCTCTAGATGATGCTCCAAGTCGGTTAGGATCTCTGTTGATTGGTCCTGTGGGGCTGGTGCTGCTATAGCTGGTTGTCTCCTCTCGTAAGGCTGGAGAGTGGCTGGTCGTCGTGGACCCACATCTGCATTTAAACTTTTGATTATCAGTTTTGGATGATTTAAAAAAAAAAAAAAAATTAAAACTTAGAAAGTGTTGAAAATGATTTTACCTGAATCATCCCATTGCTCTCCTGGTGGAAGAATCATGTCTGGGTCACTGCGATAATCCATCCCGGTGTATGGAAAGTCCTGAATCACAAAAAGTTGGTTGTTCAACCAACGAAAATATTCAGGCGGAAATCGAACAACCTCTGTGGCCTCCTCAGGGTGATGGGCCATCAAAGAAACCCAACGAACCATCCTAGGCTCTCCAGGAAGACCAACATCGACAGGAATATGTTGCAGAGCTAACATGGGGATCATCTCTAGAGCAACGCTGACTACGATAAATCCATATCCAAATTTCTTCAGCTGTCCATTCTTTGCTTTGGTTAGTTGGCCTTTCACATTTGCCAACACAGCCTCACACCAGTTGAATATGGTGCCTCGAAAATAGTCTACAACCATCTGCATCTGGGATCTAGTAGCCACATGCAATGCTGCACTCCTGCATAGTCTGGTAACAGTGAACACAATAACCTTAAGCTTAGGATGGATGATAGTTTTAATATCAATCCGTTTGTCCTTTGTTTGATCATCGCAAAACTCCAATCAGAGACTAGCGACAGATTGGCCACTTGGCCTAGTCTTGAAAAGAGATAATTGTTCACCCCTCTTAGACAAACCAGTCAAAAATTATGTGCCCTCCAGCTCGATTTCAAGCCAGTGGCCACCAATCATGAAACACTGGTCCTGTGTGTTCCATCTATCTACCAGCCATTGCAAGAGGTCTACTTGGGCCCTCATACCTTGTATGCCCCAGAACTTAAGCAACCCGCATGCTCTCAATGCCTGCAATGTGGGCATATGATTTAGTGTGGCAAAATCTACATCCTCATGCTTGCATTCTCGCCAAATAAGCATTTTGAATGTCCTATAATGCATAAAAAGACATATTAGAACAAGCTAGTTCGAAAAATTTTGGGCAAAAATGGAGAAATTTAAGTTTTTAAAATTCATTTCGTGGGGTCCGCACCCACTGCTTACAAACAGTGCGTAGGTCCACACGGGTTGTGAGAAATAGGTGTGGACCCACGACTTTTTCCCTTATAGAAAAAGTTGGGGTCCACAGGGGCCGCGTGTTGCACCTGCGGACCCCCGCGAGCGATTTTTTAAACTTATTTTTCCTTTAAAAATCAAATTTAAAGCCTAAAAACAAAATGTAAATGGATGAAATGCAAGTTAAGGAGGACGTGGATTACCTGGAGCTGACGGTTTTCGATTCCAATGGACGGATTTTCCAGAATCTTCACAGGAACTTTCTTACCCAAAAGCTCTCACTTCTCACTCTGAACTCAAATGGTAAAAATGAAGTTAGAAAAGCCCTTTTTATAAGTTTTTTTGAATAAATGAATTTTTAATTTATTTATTTTTCACTTTAAAAAGGTAAATTTTTAAATCATTTTTATTTATCTTAAACAGGAATGTGTAATGTTTTGAGTTTTTGTGCAGAATATTGGATTTTTCGGGGAAATTGATCATTTTTCAATAAAGAGCATACTCTTATCACTTTTTCGGACTCTTTCAAAAATTCGCGAAAAAGCGAAACATTGGAGTCCTCTTTAAGCTCTTTTCAGGCTCTCAAAAATTGAAAAGATTGCCGAGCACTTGATTGTTTGAACTCATTAAAATAAATGAATAATCGTCCCTTCAGTATAAGTTTAGCCCTTTTACAGACTGAAATGGACTATTTACGAAAAAGGTACACATTGACTAATTACAGACAATAGAGTCCTCTTTAAACCCTTTTCAGACTCGTTAAATATGAAAAGGTTGTCGAGCGCTTGTCTTTTTCAGCTCGTTAAAGTATTGGAAAAGTCATCCCTTTTGTATTATTTTATCCTTTTTCATGCCTGAGGGATTAATTTACGAAAAAGTACCCCATGGATTTTTTTTAAGTTTTTCTTCTGACTCGCTAAAATTGAAAAACACCGAGTTTTTCCTATACTGGACTCGTTAAAATTTGACAGTAAAGGACTTGTCCAATTTTAAACAGGAACGAACCACTCCTTCTTAGGGTTCGAATTTTAAACTAAGTTGGACTCATTCGAAGGATGAGCTTATAAACAAGCAAATGTTATCCTCCTCAAGCTTATAAAAAATAAAGAGGTACTTGCTAGAAATGGTGGGGGAAAAGAGAGAAAAATGAACCTGTTTGTTACACTTTGTTTTGTAAAAAAGCCATCAACCACTCTTGAACATGACACTTTTTGTTCACCTGGGTTGGGAAAATCCTTTGCCTAACAGTTAATCAAACCAAATTGAAAGTCTTCAGTTGGTTTCTGGGTATTAGCTTTGGGTCAATTGTCACCAAGCCATCTGTAGTGTCATTATGTGTTTAAGAGATCAGTTTAAACAAACCATTCATCTGAAAAATATCTGTCATCTATTTTGACCATCCCTGAGTCAGTGCTTGCTAATATATTTCTTCAAAACTTTATCTATGATTTTGTGTTGTGGGCTTGCCTACGATGGATCGCTTTCTATCGACTTCAGCTCATTATCTAGGAAGTTGATCTAGAAATTGTCAATACCTTGAAAAATGCATGCCCTAATGGCAGTTTTCTCACTTTCGATGATAGGTTGCATCATTGACCTTCGATCGAATGATTCTATGACATGTTCGACTTCAGCTCATTTATTCACATTTCATGGATTGTACTGGGTACTTTGAGAGCCATTGATGTTACTAGTGGTTTCTCTCACACTTGTTAACAGTCCACATCATTGATTGGTAATCAAGTGGTTTCTACCATGTTCGACTTCGACACATTCATTCACATGGATAGAATTGTACTAGTTCGGGAAGCGGAAATCAAGACCCTGGATCTAGTTTCTACCATCCAGGCTGCAAGGAATTTTGTTATTCATTATGCAATGGACTATTCATAAACAGATGGTTGCGTCCATAATATGTCTACACATGTCTATACTCTTGATGTATTACAAAATCATTCTTGTATCGGAACAATTTAGTTAGTTTTCTAGTCAGTTTTGATCTGAGTATGGGAATGCCTACCTCAGCGATGATATGTCTACACATATGTATTTTGCATTGAATGTTTTTACAGGTTTCAACTGGGGTGTTCACAGGATGATCCTTGAAATGATAAAGTACTTCACTCTTCATAAATGATAGACTCCATCTTCATCTATTACAGACTTCACACTTTAGGGGGAAATCTGTTGCACTAAAAATTGTCACCTTGACATCCTGCTATCTGTGTGAGTTCATTACCACTCATACTTGCCTCCTCTGCAAGTCTAAAACATCAGTTCCTCATATCAAGTCTTGAAAGTAAGAGAAAAGCCCTCAAAGTCTTTAAAACTTTGGTTCTGCACTTTCTCTTTGTCTTACCTGCGGTCCCGCACCTAATGGTCATGTCTCTTGCACACCTGACCACACTGTCTTTGTGTTATGGGTGCGGACCCCTGTAAAAGTTAAAAAGGCGCGAGTATATTCTGAAAAACTCACTTTTAGTTATTTCTAGAAGCTTTTGGAAGGAATCTTGAGGTGGCAAGTTCGCTCTCTTAAGGTTCATGCATCCCATACCTTAAGGAGCTAACCCCTTGATGTGAGGAGCTTATCCCTTTGAAGGAGGATTCTATCCCTTCATAGGTGGACCTATAACCTCCTCCTCTGCACTATAAAAAGAAGCATTGGGCTGGTTACTTGGGAGGTTAGAAGCTGAATATTTTTGAGGTGAAATGCTGCTGGAACTTAGTCTTCTTTAGTTGAGTTTTTATGAGGAAAGATTACATACGTCTAAGATCTCATTTGGAAGAGTGCAAGGCTTGTCAAAGTAAAGGAAATTCCTATTTCGGACCCCAGGAAGAGCTTGTTCAAAATCAAGGCTGAAAATGTTGTAAGGTTCTTCTACTTCAAAGTTAATACAAATAAATTTGTTTTTCTCAATAAGCTGTTGATTCATGGTTTATTTTATGGATTCCTCGATCACCATAATAGGCATGATTTATAATATTTGCTATGCAGGTGCTATTTAATGTTTGCTTGTTTGTGATTGCAGGTCTTTAAAGGTAACTCTTTCAAACAATTGGAGGGTAACTCTTTCGAACAATTGAAGGATGACTACTGCGAACAAGCATTGGATCTAAGGTAGGATCTTAACACCTTTTTAGTATTTATTTATAAATCGCATATGTCTAGAGAAAGATAGGTTTGTTTTTCCATTTGTTGCTAGACTATCTTCTGATACTAGGGAGATCGGCCTTGTCCGCAACATCGATTTATCCAGCCAACAGATAGTATGGGGTACAGAGGGAGGTACCCAAGGGAATAATGTAATAATGGGATAGGCCGTAGTAATAAATAAAGTGGTTAACCCGTATCATGTAAGGGACCACAAGTAGTTAGCAATAATGTAATAAGCCCCTGGTATTAGATAGATGGTATTGAGGGAACCATGGTAATGACCCATGGTATTGTATGTATGAGGCCTATATAGAGGCTAGAGACTCCCCATTGAGAGATGTCAAGCATTATTGTATGAATAAGCATATGGTTTGTGGAGTGTTCTCCTTCCTAAAGGAGTGAATGTATGGTGTTGCCCTACCTTAAGGGTTTGATCAATAAAGAAGCATTTCTATCTATTTCTATCTTATTATTTCTTGGGTATATTTGTATTTTCATATATTTTCAGATCAGATCTATAACAACTGAACTAGGGAGTCATTCTATTTATGAAATTGACAATGATCTTGGTTCTTGGATTTTTTATAATGATTTCTATTTTGAGGAGGAGAAAAAGAAGCAAATTGAAGATGAAGTTCAAGAGGAAAAAGTATAGTTAGTTGAAGATGATGGGATATGGAACATGCGTTTTGATGGTTCCACTTGCAAAGATGGTTCAAGGGAAAGTCTATGGATTATTCCACCATATCTTACTAGTAAGATAAAATCCTTCAAATTGTACTTTGAATGTGCCAACAATATTGCAGAGTATGAGGCTCTGATCATTGGATTAAATCTGTTGAGAGAACTGAAAGCAAAAATGGTTCATGTCTTTGGAGATTTAGATTTGGTTGTGAAACAAGTCTTGGGTATCAAACCAAACATTCAAGGATGAGGGCTTATCGAAATGAGGTATGGGATATGTTTGACAAATTTTTTTTAGAACATAATTTTTTTTTCTATTTCTAGAGAAGAAAATGCTATATAAAATTCCCTAGCTATTGCTGCTAGTGCTTTTAAAATTCCCATTTATCCAAATAGAAAATATGAGATTAATGTAAAGCATAGGCCCTCTATCCCAGACAACATCAAGCATTGGCAGGTTTTTGAGGATGATCAACAGATTCAAAGATTCTTAGAGTTGACCGATGAATTTTAAAATACACCTGTTGATCAAAATGAAGATGAGGAACTAGATTTGAATGCAGAATCAAATGTTTTTATGAATGCTATAGTTGGACAAGAAATTATTCAGCTAAGCAATAATTTTATTCCTAGAGGATTGGTCCCTCTAGAAAGGCTGTTTGATAGCAATGATGTAGCTATAAAACCCAAGATTTTCCCAAGTGATAATGAGTTGGAGGATTACAATTTGGGAAAAAAACAAGACCCTAAGGTTAAAATAGTTTTTAGATGTGTTTGCCAAGAGGTATGAAGATTTAAAGGTTTATGAGAAAAACATCATTCAACACACTATCCCACTCATGGAGAACGAGAAGCCTTTCAAGAAGAAGCTCAAAAATATTAATCCCAGGTTGCTGCCATTGATTGAGAAGGAACTTAAGAGATTACTTGCTGCTAAGATTATTGTGCCATTAAGATTTTCTAATTGGATTGCCAATCTGGTTCCGGTTAGGAAAAAGAGGGGAGAAATCATACTTTGTGTAGATTTCATAAATTTGAATAAAGTTTCCTTGGAAGACAAATTTCTACTACCTAAGATGGAATATATATTGCAGAAATTAGTTGTGGTTGAAAGGATTTCAATGCTTGATAATTTTTGTAGATATAACCAAATATTGGTGAATTTGAGGGATCAAGACAAGACAAAATTCACTATGCCATGAGGCACCTTCATGTACTCCAAAATTCCTTTTGGGTTGATTAATGCTGGAGAAACATTCCAAAGGGTGATGGAAATAACATTTGTAGAAGAAAAAAATAAATTTGTAGTGGTTTATCTAGATGATATAGCAATTTTCTCACCATTAGATTTGGATCACCTGAAACATTTCAGACAATTTTTTCTAAAGTGTGAAAAATTCAACATCTCTCTTAATCAAAAGAATTTACGCTTTGTTATACAGGAGGGTAGATTATTGGGTCACATAGTTTATAAAGAGGGAATTAAAATTGATCCAAAGAGAGTTGTAGCAATAAAAAAGCTAGAGCTGACCATAAGTAAAAGGAAATACAATATTTCCTTGGTAAGGTAAATTTTCTGAGGAGATTTGTTCCGAATTTTGTAGAAATTGTAAAGGAAATTACCAATATGCCGAAGAAGGGCAACGAAATTAAGTGGACAATTCAAGCTAGAGAAGAATTTGATGGAATTAATCATGGTTTAACATAGACACCTGTTCTAATAAGTTCAGATTTCTCAAAGGAATTTTTGATTTTTTCCTTTGCATCTGAACATACCATTTCCAGAGTATTAATGTAGAAAAACAATGACAACCAAGAATATTATTATTATTATTATTATTTCAACAGATCATTAAGGGATTCATAATTGAAGTATAATATCATATAAAAGAATACATTTTCACTTGTCAAGACATTGAAGGATTTTAGAGTATATATTTTGCGTTCTCATGTTAAAGATTTTGTTCCCAATAACATAGTTAAATATATTCTAAGTCAACCTGATAGTGGTGGAAGAAGAGGTAAGTGGATTGCTAAATTGCTGGAATATGACTTGGAGATCAAGCCAACAAAACTAATTAAAGGCCATGGATTAGCAATGTTGATGATACAGACAAGTGCTAATTCCTTTGGTATAAATTTCTTATGAATATGTTTGAATGACACAGATGAAAAAATGAGTTTTAATGTGTCTGATGAACTAAAACAGTGCCCATGGTACAATGATATAATTTACATTCTGTAGAATTTATAAGCTCCACCAAGGATAGTGAAAACCCGAGCAAGATCACTAAAAATGAAAGAAATTAAATATTGTTGTCTTGATGGATATTTTTACTAGAAGGATCCATCAGGAATTCTCCTAAATTGTTTGATTGAAGGTGAAGCAATGAAGGTTGTAAAGGAATTCCATCAGGGTGTTTGTGGAGGACACCATTATTGGAAGGCTACAACAAATAAGATCCTCAGGGCAGGTTTTTATTGGCCAACTTTATTTTCAGATGTTCATAAGGAAGTGATAGCTTGTTTCAAATGTCAGATCTTTGAAGGAAAATCTAAGCTATTGTCATTACTACTCAAGCCTATCTCAGTGGAAACCCCCTTTCAACAATGGGGATTGGACTTCATTGGAGAAATTCACCCAACTTCTTCAGGTCAGCATAAGTGGATTTTGACTGCCACAGATTACTTCACAAAGTGGATTGAGGCAATTCCAACCAGGAAAGCTATAGATAATGTAGTAATTCAGTTTTTAGAAGACATTTTCTCTAGATTTGGCTGCCCAAGAAAGATTATAACAGACAATGCTCAAGATTTCAAATCCCATAAGATGATCAAGTTCTGTGAGGAGTATAATGTCAAATTGGACCATTTTACAACTTACTATCCCCAGGGAAATGACTTGGCAACTTATGTTTTTTTTTAATATATATTTTTAACTTTTTAAATATATATATTTTCAATATTTTAAACATTATATATATATATATATATATATATATATATATATATATATATATATATATAGATATATATATATATATATATATAGATATATATATATATATATATCTATAGATATATATATAATTTTTTTATTTTTATTTTTATTTTTATTCAAGTTTTTAATTTTCTTATTTTAATCTTTTTAATTTTATTGATTTATATTATTTTGATTTGTTTCCATATTTATAATTTTTTTGTTGTTTTTTTTCTTCAAGTATTTGTTTTAAATATTTTTTTTGTTGGGTTGTGTTATATTCTTTCCACGACTAGCCCATGTAGTTAACCGGGGTTCGTTGTGCCGATTACGTAGTAGGGGGTGTTACATAGTAATTTGTCACTGTCTTCACTCCAGTCTTCCTACTATGTCATGTGTCCAAGTCATACATGTTCATATTAGACAAATTCTCTTTGATGATTGCCAATTGACCCACTTTTCCAAAGGTTTCTGCCTCATCGCATCTGTTGACTAAATAAACGCGCTGAAGGGCACTCCAAAACAGTCCAGAAGCGCTGCCATCGCGGAAGTACACGTGATTCCCGCGATGGTCGGATTTTATGTGCCAGCGCAACTGTCGCTTGTAATCTTCCGTGATGACCTGACTAGCTCCGTTATTCAATAGCGATGTCAGCGCGGCAGACCAGTTATGTGCCCGCGATGATCCAGATTGGGCGAATTTGTTCCAACAGTCGGCCTTCCAGATGACTCCAGACCTGGTTGTTGGCCTAGTTTATGTCGCCCTCCTTTCTCTGGCGTGGCTGTTCCATCATTTGTGCTACCTTCCTTGGAGATAAGCTCATCCTCCCACCTTTCATGGAGACTCCTTCTCCTATTTAAACTCTCACCATTGCTATGTGCTGCTAGTTTGGAATTCTTAGTCTTTGGAGTGGTTGCTGATAGTGCTGTTAGTACTTGTGAGCTTGTTAGATAGCTGGTGTGAGTGTGACAAGTGTGGGATTGTTGATAGCTTGAGGAAGGTTGTGAAGTGCCCTTGATCTTGTGTAAAACTTGTGAGTGAGAGAGACTTGTATGTTGGGAGATCCATCTTCAAAGAGTGAATGCTTGAAGAACATGCTGGCTGGATCCCTCTGAGAAGGCTTGTGACGTCAAGACTTTGGTTGTAAGCTTACTCTTATTTCATTATTAATGCAATCAATGATGTTTTCCTATGTCTTGTATGTAATGTACTTGATATCTCATGACTTCTTGACTTTGTGAGTAAATAGATCATTTGTTGTTCCGGTTACGTGCTTTGTTGTATTTCCTTTGCATTATTTCAGGTCGATTACTCATTAGGAGAAGCAAGCGGAAGCTAAAGCAGCGCAACGGAACTCCATCGACCACCGGTTGAGGTAGGCCTCCAACTATGACTGTTTAAGGAAAGCTATTGTTGATTTGTCCTTGTTTGTGACTAGACCCACTCTAGGGCTAGAGGGGTTGCCTCTGTCTGCAGAGGGAACACTTTCCTGCATCACAAATTGGCGACTCCGCTGGGGAGTTTGGCCTTTGTTCTTCCTTTGTTTTCTCTTGTTTTAATTTTTGATTTGGTCTCTTTTGAAGTTTGGGGATTAATTATCAGTCTTTTGAGTTTCCTGGGTTGATCTGGGAAATACCTTTATTTGATTGAAGGGTTGACTGGTTTTGGTTCAAAAGTTTTCATTCATTTGGCATATGAAAGTGAAAGTACATTTGCATTACGAATTTTCATGTTTGAGAAATTGGAAAGCAAATTTTAAATCTTTCATTAGTAGTATCGATGCATCATGAGATCAATGTATTGATGCATTGTGTTTATTAGTGTTTGCATTCACTTGTCTTGGTTTGGGAATGAACTCTCTACCTTTCTGTAAGTAGGTGTTCATCGAAGAAAAAGGATATTTCATTCATTCTAGCTGCATCCTAGGTTTTTGATATACATATGGTAGGGCCTGGAAACTGAAACATAATTCAAGATAAAATTTAAAATGAACTGGATAAATCTAACAACACATTGGAACATAACACACACATTTAGAGGTCTAGGCTAGAGACGTGCTCCAGCATCGTTAAACCTAGTCACTTTTGTTTTCACTCAAGGTTGGGTGATTCCTCCTTCTGTGACTCAATAGTGGTCTAGCACGGAATTGTGCTCCCATGTACCGTCGAGTATATGTTGGGAGACCCCACTAGGTTATCATCCTTTATCCATAGGAAGCCGTGTCTGCCACCTTACAAGCCGTAACGCACCGAACACAACATTCGGGAAGATTGACTGCCGTATGGAAAGTCCTTGGTTTTCATATGACTGCCAAGGTGTATATGCAGTTTTACGGATTCATTTGGTAAACCTTTTGCCTAGTTCTCCAGAGTAGTCACTTTCGTTCCTTTTCGGACTCCCTAAAAGAAAAGGTCCATCTGAGCACTTGTCCTTTCAGGCTCAGTAACCTCGAAAGAGATAGAGTCACATTTTCGTCCTTTTCTCGACTCTTGAAACATGAAAAGGTCCAGTTTTGTTCCTGTGTCATAAAATTTACTGCCCGCGAAATATTCCTGGTAAAAGTTCACGTTATTGGTTGTGATAAGAGTGTTTGGCTCATTCTTGATGGCAACATTCCATGAGTCTACTGGCTAAGGTTTTCCCCGAGATGGAAATCCTGGTCCGTTTCCTTCATTTGGAAATGCCGGTGCTCCATATATGGCAACATTGTCTTTGCCTGGGATAACCATCGGTTTGCCCGTATGGTTGTTTTCAACCTCGGTGGTCCCGAGTGTGATGACTTATGTTCCACCATCTCCTTCGTCTGAACCACGACATTTTGATTCCAAGGTTGGGCCTAGGCCTTCTTCCCTTCTTTCTTCCTCCTCCTCTCCTCCTTCGCCTGGTGAAAGTTTCACATCAAGTAACCAGGAGACTAAGAAGAAGAAGAAGAAGACGAAGAAGAAGAAGAAGTCCGATAAATCCAAGGCCACCTGTGCAGTTACTGCTCCGAGTCCATCCCAGGATGAACCACCTTCTGCTCCTCCGTGGAAGGTTAAGTTTCCTTGTAAATTGTGCAAGGGTGACCATCTTCTTCGTGATTGTCCTGGCATTCCAAGGATCCTAGAAGTATGGTCTCACGACCTGGCTCATCCCTCATCATCCTCTGAAGCTCAAGGTGATGCTATCTTTTCAACTGGCAACAATAAAAAGGAAGGGAAGATTCGATTCCCCTGTAGACTGTGTGAAGGAAACCATCCCCTTCACCTTTGTCCGCTCATGGATAAAGCTTCCGCCGTTTTGGAAAGTCTTATAGCTTCTTCACCCCAACTTCCTGTTGGTTATCAAAGGCTCTCTTCAGACCCTCTCCCGATTGACAAAGAGATTGACTTAGATTCTTCTCTTGTCTGTCCTCCTCCTTTCAAGCCTGGCTGTGCTAAGCCTATTCCAGACCAACCATTGGTCGGGGAGACTGTCAACTTAGGTTCACCACCTGTTGATCACTCAGTTTTAGAAGAGCATCATGCTCATGTTCTTCTTGTCTCGTCATATTCTCCTGAGTCCAAGAATGACCCTCCTATCCCTGCTGATCATGAGAGTCCTTCTTCGGTTCTTGTAGAGCAGGGGGGAAATCATACGATTTCCCCACCAAGTAGCTCAATCGTTTCCTTCGACTGGAGTCATTTGATCACCTTCTGCCTTCCATCCCATGTGCCTTTCCAGATTACAGTACATGCCTATGATAAGGTAGTACCTGGCACTCTCTTGGATGAGGGTGCATCTGTCAGTCTTATGCCTTCCACTACTTGGCAAGCTTTGGGCTCCCCACAGCTTGCGCCGGTTGCACAAAATCTGTTAGCATTTGACGGAGGAACAAGTCAACCGTTAGGGATCCTTCCGAAGCTTCCTGTTACTTTGGGGGGCAAAACCGTCTATATAGACGTTATGGTTGTCCAAGGTGCTTTATATTTCAGTCTTCTCCTTGGCCGTGACTATGTTTATGCCATGGGGGCCCTCGTCTCTTCACTTTTCCGTGTGGTCTGTTTTCCACACGACGGAAGAATGGTGACTATAGCTCAATTATCATTCTTTAGTCCCCCGGTGCCTCCTGCGCAGTTGACATCCCCTCTCGGTTCTTTCTCGCAAGCAGTGCCTTCCTTGCCACAGGACAATTATGTGGCTACCCATTCCGTCTCCGCCTCTACTGACGATCATGCAGATGGTCTCATAAATCATGTACTGAGGGCATTGGAACCCGATCTGTCATTGGTGTATCCTGACATGTGTTCCTCCCAGAGTGCGTTTCTTCCATCTCGTGATGACCTCTTGGGAGTCACGTTCTCGGATGGCCCATGAAAAGGATTCACGAGCATAGTTCTTGATACTTGTGTCAAGCTCGTTAATAAATGAAACAAGGAGTGTCGAGCATAGTTCCTAATCTTGTGTCAAGCTCGTTAAAAAATGAAACAAGGGTTATGAGGATAGTTTTTTTTCACTCTGTCAACCTCATTAAAAAATGAAACAACTCCCTTTCCAAATCGAGTCTTTGATTAAGATCTCCTAAAATCTAAGTCGAGTCTTTACAAGATCTCGAAAGTGAACCTTCATTCCATCCACCTCGTTGAATGCAATGAAGCTTGGGGGGGCATGTACCTTGATTTGAGTCATTATGCTGGGGGCATGCGAACTTATAATAAGCATAATTTTTCGTTTCAAGCTTGTTTAAACATGAAACCGAATCCAAGCAGAGTTCTCCATGGTTCAAGCTTGTGTAAAAATGAATCCATAGTCGATTTACATCTCGTGATTGCCGTTTATCCGCTAAATTTTGGTAGACGAGCCTTGGTTGTTTCATTACATCGCCGCCATCTCTTTGGCTGATCATATGCTTTCACTTGATTGTTTATCCCTTCCTGAGGAACCGCAGCGATGAGTGGTTTTATTAGCTATCCTCTTGACCATTACATGTTTTGAGCAGTTCCACCATTGCTGGAACCAGTTGCTGCCCTTTATACCACTCGTTCCTCTAGGACGAGTCTCCTTTAAGCTATTTTCTGACTCGTAAAAGATGAAAAGATTGCTGAGTATTTTTCCCTTTTTGACTCGTTAAAGAGAATAAAAATGGAGGTCTGATTTCAGCGCTTTTCTGACCATTTAAAAATGAAAAGATGGCTGAGTTTTCCTCTTGGATTGTTAAAAGAAACGAGAGGCGGTCGCCTTTAAGCTCTTTTCTGACCGTGTAAAAATGAAAAGATTGTCGGGTTTTTGTTGTTTCAAGCTTGTTACCGGTTACGAAACGACGTGCTTCCGACCGCTTTTCTACTTTTTCGGGTCGAAGTCACTAGTTACGAAAAGTACTCCTCGATCGTAATGGTCAGGTGGTTCTTTCGAGTATCATTTTATACTTTTTCGGGCTTGAGAGACACAACTCTATGAAAAAGGACCCCCCTGGAGTTTTCTTTTCCGTGTCTTTTTCAAACTCTCTAAACATGAAAAAGACTCCAAGTTTTACCTATGTCAGACTCGTTAAACCCTGACGACATTAGACTCGTCACCATGACGAGACTCGAGCTTCTCCTTCCTAGGGATCGTTAAAATATTACTAGATTGGATTCAACGACAGGTTTATCATTGATTGTCTATGGCAGCTAGTCACTCTTGAACATCGACACTTTTGCTTCTTGTTGGGTTGGGACATCCATACATCGTCATTTGGCCTTCCGCGGGTTTGGGTTATCATTCTAGCCTCATTCCATTCGTTTCATGCCGTCTCCATCGAGATTCTGATCCTTTGGTGCCTAAATGTTGCCACCCTCCGGAGTCATGTCACCGATATGTTCAAGAGTATAATCCTTCTACAGTTTACACCCTCGCCTTCTCCTTTGATACTCTATTTTTCCATCTACCACTTGTTCCTTATCTCGTGTCGTTGATGGGGGAAACACTATGGCCCTCCTGTGACGGGTCGTCTCCCGTCGACATTAGCTCATCATCCAGGAGATTGATCTAGAGATCCCCTTTGGTACCTTAGAGCTTGCATGCCTCAATGGCAAGTTCTTTGCACTTGACGATCGACTTTCATCATTGGTCGTCGATTGGGTGATTCCACGAGTGTTCGAATCCAGCTCCTTCTTCCACTTCATGGATTGTGCTAGCTAGTACCTTGAGAGCCATTGGAATTATTGGTGGTTTCTCTCGCGCTTGTTAATGGTTTTCATCATTGACCGGTAATCAAGCGATGTTCTATCTTGCTCGACCTCATCACATCTATTCTCATGTTAGAATTTGTACTATGATCGGATGGGTTCAAGACCCTGAACTTAGATTACACATGTTCGGGATGCGTGGATTGGTTTATGATTACATGACTCGCTGATGGATGGATGCGACCATGCTTGAGTCTTCATGGATGGCTGCGACCATACCTTTATCATCATCATGGTCTCATTAACTGGATGGTTGCATCCATACCACAGACCTAATTCGTATGTCTTTTGGATGGCTGCGCCCATGCCTAGACTACATGTACTTCATTATTAGAGATATCAGTTGTACTTGCATGTAGGTTCTTCCAGATGGTGTTCCAGCTCAGCCAGTTTCATAAAGCATTTCACCCCTCCCTCTCTCTCGGGCTTCATACTTTAGGGGGCATCTGTTACACAGTAATTTGTCACTGTCTTCACTCCAGTCTTCCTACTGTGTCATGTGTCCAAGTCATACATGTTCATATTAGACAAATTCTCTCTAATGATTGCCAAATGACCCACTTTTCCAAAGGTTTCTACCTCATCGTGTCTGTTGGCTAAATAAACGCGCTGAATGGCGCTCTAAAATAGTCCATAAGTGCTGCCATCGCGGAAGTACACGTGATTCCCGCGATGGTTGGATTTTATGTGCCAACGCAACTGTTGCTTGTAATCTTCTACGATGACCTGAATAGCTCCATTATTCAATAGCGATGTCAGCGCGGTAGACCAGTTATGTGCTCGCGATGATCCAGATTGGGCGAATTTGTTCCAACAGTCGGCCGTCCAGATGACTCCAGACTTGGTTGTTGGCCTAGTTTATGTCGCCCTCCTTTCTCTGGCGTGGATGTTCCGTCATTTGTGCTACCTTCCTTGGAGATAAGCTCATCCTCCCACCTTTCATGGAGACTCCTTATGCTATTTAAACTCTCACCATTGCTATGTGCTGCTAGTTTGGAATTATTAATCTTTGGAGTGGTTGCTGATAGTGCTGTTAGTACTTGTGAGCTTGTTAGATAGCTGGTGTGAGTGTGAAAAGTGTGGGATTGTTGATAGCTTGAGGAAGGTTGTGAAGTGCCCTTCATCTTGTGTAAAATTTGTGAGTGAGAGAGACTTGTATGTTGGGAGATCCATCTTCAAAGAGTGAATGCTTGAAGAACATGCTGGCTGGATCTCTCTGAGAAGGCTTGTGACGTCAAGAATTTGGTTGTAATCTTACTCTTATTTCATTATTAATGCAATCAATGATGTTTTCCTATGTCTTGTATGTAATGTACTTGATAGCTCATGACTTCTTGACTTTGTGAGTAAATAGATCATTTGTTGTTCCGGTTACGTGATTTGTTGTATTTCCTTTGCATTGTTTCAGGTCAATTACTCATTAGGAGAAGAAAGCGGAAGCTGGACCAGCGCAACGGAACTCCATCGACCACCGGTTGAGGTAGGCCTCCAACTATGACTGTTTAAGGAAAGCTATTGTTGATTTGTCCTTGTTTGTGACTAGACCCACTTTAGGGCTAGAGGGGTTGCCTCTGTCCGTAGAGGGAACACTTTCCTGCATCATAGGGGGGTCACAGGGGGTTTGAGAGGTGCAAGTAACCACCTCTATGGGGTCCAAGCGGACCTACTTATGGTTTTGTGCATGATTTTCACACATGGTTTTGGATGTGATGGTTTTCGGTCCATGGTATTGGATGTTTCAACATGTATAAATATGTATTGTAACATTGATAGGAACATAATGAAAAATCAAGCTAGTAGTCCCGGTTTTGGGATCCAGGGGAAAATATTTGTGTATATGTGTCCTATGTGTTATGCTCTCGCATTGTTTATTTTCTATGTTTTAGAATTCGTATGCAGGTAATTTCTGTACAGGGTTAAAACCTACATTTGGGATGAGAGCTATTTTTGGCTTCAAGGGGATGCCTTTGTTGCTGAGGGGTTTCGCTCGGGCCTGTGGTAGACCCTATTCAATGGGAGATCTGCGAGATCGATTCTGGTGGTGAAAGAAGATGGCGAGCAGTGGAAAGATAGAGATCGAGAAATTTAATGGTCAGAGTTTTGAGTTATGGAAACTCAAGATGGAGGATCTGTTGGTGGATAAAGATCAATGGATCACGGTAGATCCAAGTACTAAACCAATAGGAGTGTTCGATGAAGAATGGAAGAATTTGGATCAGAAGTCAAAGAGCACAATACGATTGTGTGTCTTAGATTTAGTATTGCTGAATGTATCAGGGGAAGCTACGGTGAAGGCTTTGTGGGACAAGTTAGGGACTTTGTACCAAGCTAAGTCTCTGGTGAATAAACTGTTATTGCGGAAAAGGTTGTATAACCTGAGGATGAAAGATGGAGACTCGGTGACAGAGCATCTAAATGCATTTAATACTGTGGTAAGTCATTTATTATCTGTTGATATAAAATTTCAGATGAAGATAAGTGCATCAATTTGTTGTGTTCTCTACGAGATTCGTGGGATAGTCTAGTTATTACAATAGGTAGCAATACAACTTCCTTGCAGTTTGATGAAATAGTCTCATCCTTGTTGACGGAGGAGACGAGACAGAAAAATATGGAGAGCCAGAATGGTGATGCCTTGTCTGTACGAGGATGGTCCCAGAACAGAAACAAAAATAAGTCATCGAGTGGGAGATCTAAATCTAGAGGGAGATCTAAATCTCCAGGAAAACCTATAAAGGTGGCGTGTTGGAAATGCGGAAAGGAAGGGCACTACAAAAGGGACTGTAAATCTAAAGCTCTTGATAAAGGAAAGGGATCTAATGATTCTCCTTTTGCAGAGGCGAAAACCACATTAGATGAAGGTGGGGATGTGTACTTGGCTTCTTCAAGTACACATGTAGGTCATGAGGCATGGTTGATTGAATCAGGTGCATTCTTTCACTTCACTCCCCATAGAGAGTGGTTCTGCGAGTATGAGAAATACAATGGCGGTGATGTATTCTTAGGGGACGATAGGAAGGTTAGAATCGTTTGTCACGGAAAAGTAAAGTTGAAGTTGCCAGGTGGAAGTGTTAGAACACTTCGAGGTGTTCTACATATTCCTCATTGGCCAGTAATCTGATTTTTGTAAGCAAGCTGGATGATGCAGGTGTAAAAACAGTGTTCGAGAAGGATACCTGCAAGATGGTTTAGGGAGCACTGGTATTGATGTGGAGAGTTTGGATTGGAACTCTGTACAAGCTACAAGGTAGCACTGTTGATGATGGGTGCCACAACTCTGTGGTTCCTGAAAGTGGAGCAGAAAATCTAGTGGTCTCTGGAGAGAAGACCATGTTGTGGCATAAAAGGCTTGAACATATTGGAGAGAAGGGCCTTCAAATACTTCATGGTAAAGGTATGGTAGAAGGTATGAGTAATAGCTGTCTACATTTTTATTTTTGTGAAAATTGTGTATATGGGAAGCAAAATCGGGTGAGTTTCCCCTCTGGTGGTAAGAGGGTGAAACATATATTAGAACTTGTGCACAGTGATGTGTTTGTACCTGTGAAGGTTCCATCACTAGATAAGTCTGTGTACTATGTATCATTTATAGATGAATTCTCAAGGAATACATGGATATATTTCCTTAAGAAGAAATCTAAAGTCTTTGACAGGTTTAGAGAATTTAAGGCTATGGTGGAAAACCAGACATAGAAGAAGATAAAAGTTATGAGGTTAGATAACAGTGGAGAGTTTTGCAACAAGGAATTTGAAGAATTCTGTAAGAAGTGTGGTATAGCACAACAAAAGACTACTCCATACACACTTGAGAAAAATGGAGTTGCAGAAAGAATGAACAAGACATTGATGGAAAGGGCAAGAATCATGCTCAGTGGTGCCGGGTTAGGATAGGAATTCTGGGCAGAGGCGGTGGAGACAACATTTACCTAGTCAACAAATCACCTTCATGAGTGTTGGAGGATAAGACTCCACAAGAGGTATGGACTGGTAAGAAACCCTCCCTTTCACATATGAGGGTATTTGGATGTGATGCATATGTACATGTTCCAAAGCAGAAATGAACCAAGTTGGATCATAAATCTGAAAAGTGCATCTTTATTGGGTATAAGGATGGTCTAAAGGGTTATAAGCTTTGGAACCCATTAACAAGGAAGGTTGTTGATCCAAAATGGATGTAAGATAGACTTCTAAGTCTAAAGTGTTCCTCATAGAGGAAAATGAAAGTCTAAGGATGCTCTTAGAAATAGTCCCATTGCGTAGATATTTTCATTTTGAATCTACTGCATTTTGAATGGGATAAAACAGACCTCGGATGCAAAAGTTATTGCAGAAAGAAAATTTCCTTTGTCCTTTGAAAAATGAGGCATTTCCCCTAAAAATGGTAGAAAAGGCCTTATAAAGGAAATCACATTGCAAATAGCCAAAGGGAAGGACTTAAAGTGGAGGCGAAAGGGATCCCCAATTGCAACCTCTGACTTATTGCATTAGAGATAGGCTCGCTTGCAATATTGGGACCCCAGGCTATGTGATGGAGCGACTGCGATCGACCGATCAGCGATCGACACACCCAAAAGGGAAGGACCCCCGGGCCAACGCGACATGCGATCGATGATATCGACGTCGGCGGATTGGCACACCCAAAAGGGAAGGACCCCCAGGCCAACGGGACATGAAATTGACGATATCGGCGTCGGCGGATTGGCATACCCAAAGGGCAGAACCCCGGGCTGTTGCGATTGCGATTAGCGATCAGGACCCAGACCCGATAGGGATTATGGACCCGATTGCATAAATTTTGAGATCCGTATTTTCAGATTTTCTATATATTCCTTTGTATTTGGGGTTTTGGCCATTGCGCTATGCGATGTGATATGCGACTTAAGCCAGACCTGAAAGGGTTTATGGATGCAAATATATATATTTTGAGTTCCGGTAAAAAGGGTTTTTCTATGTATTTTCACATTTTCATTAAATAAATGAAATACAAAGGAAATATGCCCGGAGTGATAAAACGGACCCGAAAGGTTTATACATGCAACTTTATATTATTTGAGTTCCGTAATGAGCGGGATTTCAGGCGGGCCTCAGGCGGTAAGTGGTTTTGTATGGGCTCCGCCTGATCCCATACACTAGCTGACATGTGGCTTGGCGCCGGAGAGAGAAAACTGCCTTTTAGGGCGGGTAACCACTGTGTGCATGAGCCGCTCGAAATGAATATCAACTGTTGGATCAGAGATCACCTAGATCAACGGTGCGTTGGCGATAGCGACCAAAGGTGGATCCGAAAGGATTATAGGGTGGATTCGATGATTTTTGAAGTTCGATAGAAAGAGTTTTTGCGTTCTTTTAGTGTATTTCTCTGTGTAAATGGGGAAACGGGTTCCTGGGTATTTTAACCATGCCAGTGATCCTTTTCGTTTAAAAAACAGGTGGCCACCATGCCTGAAGGCGTTTTGACAATGATTGTTTAACGCTCAGAGGGGATTTGAATGGATAAGAAGCAAAGAAGCCGCAGAGCCGCAGAGGGATGAGTACATGTTGAGAAATGGCTGGGGAAGCCACAGAGCTGGGAAAATGCCTCAAAAGAACCAGAAGGCCCAATTGACAGTGTGGTTGGCGAGAGCTGAAGGTTGCCGAGGGAGTTGCTTGTTTGAAAGAGGTCACTGGAAGGCTACTAAAGAATCGCTTGGAGGTCAGGTGAATTACAGAGGCATGCAGAGGCCGAGAGAGAGCTCAGAGAAGTCGGTGCCGAGAGCCAGAGCAAGAGCCGAGAGCCGAGAGCCAGAGAAAGAGCTAGAGCTAGAGTGAGATCTAGAGCCACGAGAAAGAGCCAAAGCGAGTGCCGAGATCCAAGAGCTAGAGTGAGAGCCAGAGCCATGAGAAAGAGCCAGAGCCAGAGCCAGAGCCAAAGCCAGAGCCGAGAGCCAGAGCGAGAAAGCTTGAGAGCTTCAGAGCCAGGGATAAGATGGTGTTCTAAGCCCATTGTGTTATGTGTAAACCAGTGGAGTTGAGTGTGGAGCTTGTAAAAGGAATTTTCCATAATCCCAGAGAGCCTAGTCGAGTTGACTAGAGCTCAAGGAGACATAGCCCAAGAGTTTTGGGTGAACTCCATATTATATTGCTGTTATGTGTTATTGCATTTGCTGCTTATTTGCTGTTCTATTTACTGTTATATGTATTTTATATCAGCATAAGCAAGTGAACTTAAAGCACTTAACAGTTAAAAAAAACCACAAGCATACACCTATTTCAAGCATTATTAATTTTGCAATTGGTTAATCATAATATCTTGGGAACATTTAAGCTTTGGAAGTGGGAGAGGTTCTTGTAAGCTAGACAAGAAGCCTTTAGGACCCATTTTCAGATCAGTGGTGTACAACTGAGATGTGGTGTTCAGAGAGGTAAAAGATGTTATTAAACATGAAGTCCAACCAAAGGAACTTGAGAAGATAGAGTTTGAGCTTGAGGAGGAAGAATTAGACTCTACAACATAGGAGGAATCAAAAGTTGAAGAGCCACAAACTCCGGGTGTGAGAAGATCAGTTCGAGAAAGAAGGCAGCGAGAAAGGTATAGTCCATCTGATTTCTGTTCAATTTTTTCTGGCTCTTTCAAGAAGGGAGGGAACCGCATAAAGAGCCGTCGATTTTGGACTTTCAAGAAAGAACGGCCAATCTTCACCTAGAGACTTCTTGCCCGTGTCCATCAATTCTACTTGTAGTATTCGAGCGAGGTCTGGTTGTTGGCCATCTTACGAGAGAAGGCTGCGAATGGGGGAAATTAGGCACCCCTTCCATAGTTGGAGAAGAAATAGGTCTCGTAATAATCATAATAGTAATAACGAGAAGCCGCCCAATTCCCTTTGTGAAATGGCTCCATAGTAGACCCTATTATGATGGTTGCGAAATGCCCCAGTGAGGCGCAACAGAATGAAAAGGAAAGGCTAGTGTTCTGCCTCTCCGGAACAAATGGAACGTAAGAAGGCCCGCCCTACCGAAAGAACTCTCTTTTATGTTGATGAACTATCTCCCAGCTCTCTCCAAGAATATGCTGGAGCTCCCGAAGCCCTCTAAGTCTAGTTTGGTCGGATCCCATAACTGTGAAGGAAATAGTAGATTCAGAGGATGGAAAACTCTAGAAAGAGGCCATGGTTGATGAAATGGCATCTTTGCACAAAAATGAGGCTTGGGATCCGGTGGAGTTACCGGTTGGAAGGAAGCCCATTGGTAGCAAATGGGTGTTCAAGAAGAAGACAAATGTAGAAGGAAAGGTGGAGAAATACAAAGCTCGGTTGGTAGCAAAAGGTTATTTCCAGGTCTCGGGAATTGATTTTGGTGATATTTTTTCTCCTGTTGCCAAGGTAACTTCTATTAGATTGCTTTTATCTGTTGTTGCTGCTTTTGATTTTGAGGTAGAATAGATGGATGTGAAGACAAAATTTCTTCACGGGGATCTAGAAGAGGAAATATACATGAAGCAACCTGAAGGCTTTGCGATGAAGGGTAAGAAAGAACTAGTATTCAAGTTAAAGAAGTCTCTGTATGGGTTAAAACAGTCACCAAGGATGCGGTATCAGAAATTTGATACATTTATACGGGGACTTGTCTTCACCAGAAGCTAAGCAGATCACTGTGTATATTTTAAATTAATTGGCAACCGTGTTATTTATTTGGTCTTGTATGTGGATGATATGTTGCTAGTTGGAAATGACAAAGAAATTATCTAGGATTTGAAGACCCAATTGTCCTCCAAATTCGACATGAAAGATCTTGGTGCTGAAAACTATATTTTAGGCATGGAAATTAAAAGAGATTGGAAAAAGAGGAAGCTCTGGTTAAACCAGAGGAAGTATGTTGAGACAATACTGCAGAGGTTTAACATGCAGGATAGTAAACCGGTGAAGGTTCCTATTCCTGTAGGTGTGAAGTTATCTGCTGAACAATGTCCCAAGACACAAGAAGAGGAAGAGAACATGTCTCGTGTTCCATATGCAAGTACAGTCGGTAGCTTGATGTATGCAAAGGTCTGTATTAGACCATACATTGCACATGCAGTGGGAGTATTGAGCAGGTTTATGTCAAAACCAGGGAAGGAGCACTAGACAACAATGAAGCGATTTTTCAGGTATTTGCGTGGCACTAGTGATTATGGTTTGTGTTACCAAAGAAGACTAGGATTGGACAGAGTGTTGGATATTCATGGCTTTGTTGATGCAGAATGGGCTGGAGATCTAGATAAGAGAAGATCTACAAGTGGGTATGTTTTTAACCTATTTGGAGGTGCAGTCAGTTCGATGAGTAAGAAACAATATATAGAGGCACTATCAACTACAAAGGCATAATACATGGTAGCCACTCATGCAAGCAAGGAAGCATTTTGGTTGCAGAGATTGTGTTCAAGTATGGGGTTAGTACAGGGAGCTATAAGGATTGACTGTGACAGCCAAAGTGCAATTTTCTTGATAAAGAACCCTGCATATCATGCAAAGATAAAGCACATTGATGTTCAATATCACTTTGTGAGGGATATGATAGAATAAAAAAAGGTGTTGCTAGTAAAGGTGGATACTTTGAAGAATACTGCAGATGCATTGACAAAATCCGTGAGATCTGAGAAGTTTTCTTGGTGTAGAGAAACAATGGGCATTGCAGGGCTGGATAAATGACTAAGCTCTCTTGTGGCCCCTTGTGGAAAGAAAACAACAAGTGGGAGAATGTTGGGTTGTGTTATATTCTTTCCACAACTAGCCCACGTAGTTAACGAGGGGGTTAGAGGGGGGACAAAACCCCTCCCTCGTTGCATCAATTATGTAGCGGGGGGGTCACGGGGGTTTGAGGGGTGTAGGTAACCCCCCCAATTGGACCCTATATTAGGTTGGGCAGACCTACCTATGGTTTTGTGTATGATTTTCACACATGGTTTTGGACGCGATGGTTTTCGGTCCATGGTTTTGGATGTGATGGTTTTCGGTCCATGGTATTGGATGCTTTGGCATGCATAAATATGTATTGTAAAATTAAAAGGAACATAATGAAAATCAAGCTGGTAGTCCCGATTTTGGGATCCAGGGGAAAATCTCTGTGTACATGTGTTTTATGTGTTATGCTCTCGCATTGTCTATTTTCTGTGTTATAGAATTTCTATGCAGGTAATTTTTGTACAGGGTTAAAACCTACATTTTTAAACAATTTAGTTTTAATTTGTTATTTTGATTTATTTTTTAGAGTTGTTATTTATTTAATTTTTTAACTATATTTTTATTTTATTTTATTTTGTTATTTTTACTTAAAATTCTATGTGAATCATTATTTTTGAAAAAATTCAAATATTATTTCTCTAGACATAAATTTTTATTAAAATTGTTATTTTTTTTTTAATTTTTTTCCATAAAAATCATTTATTTGACATTTATTTTTTTAGCAAAAAAGTCCTAAAATGTATATTATTTTTAATTTTATATATATGCAACATGTATATATTTTTTTAATCAAATATTTAAAATTACTATCTTTTAAGTGACAATTATTTATGTATATTAAAGTATTATTTAAAAATACATAAATATATAAAAAGGATCTTAACTTCAAAATATTAATTTTATTATTTTTGAAAACTTTGCAAAAGAATAAAAAAACTCATTACAATTTTTTTATTTTTTATTTTATTTTATTTTTATTATATATATATATATATTATTATTTTTTTCATAATGAAAAAGAAAGAACACAACCTTGAAAAACCCTTTAAAAATAAGCATATCGAGAAAAGAAGAAGAAGAAGAAGACAACTTGAAAAATGTTTAAATAAAAACATTAAAAAAAAGTGTATACTTAAGAAAAAAATTGTTAAAAATATGCTGTGAAAAAAATGGTTGATTTCGTCAAAATCCACATGAAAATAACATGTGAAAAAAATATCCATACTTAATAATATCAGAAAATTTAAAGTGTCAAAATAAACCCCCCAAAAAATGGGTTGATGTTGAATCAACACTTTTCAAAATTAGCATGAAAAATCACTAACATTTAAAAAACAAATTACATAATAAAATTTAAAGTCTCAAAAATATGCTTAAAAAAAGTGTATTTTGAATCAATACTTTTCAAAATCAGATATTTTTTGCTACTTCTAAAAAAGTGAGCACTCGGCCAAGTTCCCATTTGATTGGTAACCGTGTTAGTTGTAAGGGATATGTCTGAAATTATAAAACCTTCAAATAGTATGTGCAAATATTGTTAGCATGGAAAACAAACAAGATTTGAGTTCAAAACTAAGGAACATTCCATGAAAAAACCACTGGAATTTGTACATACTGATTTATGTGGACCAACAAGAAAAAAAGGACTAGATGGAAAAAAATACTTCATGTTGCTTGTTGATGACTACACATGGGTGACCTAGGTTTATTTTTTTAAAAAGAAGTAAAAAACTTTTGAAAATTTTAGAATATTTAAGGAACTTGTTGAAAATGAAACTGATTTGAAAATTGAATGCTTGAGATTAGATAGTGGAGGAGAATTTACTTCAAATAAATTCAATTACTTTTTCAAAGAATATGGAATAAGAAGACACTTCTCAACAACAAGAACTCCCCAGGAAAATGGAGTGGTTGAAAGAAGAATAGAACTATAGAACTGTGGAAGAAATGGCTAGAAATTTGTTGCAAGAATCTAAACTAAGGAATGTCGTTTCGGTACAAGAATGTTAGGTCCTATACTACTAGTGTAACCCATTATTGTTATTAGTACAATGCCATTATTATATTGTTGTGCCCATTTAGTCCCCATATTGTTATTTTTTTGCCCTTACATTATTATTGTTATGTCAGCTCTGATTATATTATGACCCCTTAGACTCCTATATATAGAAAGGAGGCCTTATCATTTGTATCATCTAAGAATTGTTCATTTGTGTAATATAAAGGAGGTTTCCCCCTTGAAGAGGCTTATTTCTAAAGCGTTGATCTATCTTTTCTATCTTTTTGTGAGTTGGTTTCATAACATTTGGTATCAGAGCAGGTTTCTAGGGTTTCGCTGCTCCAAACAGGTCATCATGGGATTTTCGCTCTAAATAATTTTATACAACATTTCAGAAGCTAAACAAAAAACCCATTTGAGGCAAAATCTTGTTGATCCTCGGGTCCAAATTTCAGATCTTGTCTCACTATATTTTTGGAGATATGATCTGAGGAAGTTAGGGTTTTTCCAAGCTCCTGAATTTCATCTAAAATAGGTCATCGTGGAATTTTTGCTATAACTTTGTTGATACAAAGTTTTAGAAGCTACAAAAAAAACCCATTTGATAAGAATTTGATCTGAACCTTAGGTATGAATTTCATATCTTGTCTCACTATATTTGTGGATATATGATCTGAGGAATTTAGGGTTTTGGAAGACTCCTGGATTACATCCTAAACAAGTGACCTGGGGAAAATCATCATAACTATCTCTCTTAGCATCAGATTGAAATTTTGTAAGCAGTTACAGAAAAGGAATGGATTTTAGTTTTTTGTGTATATTTTTCAGATCCGAAGTTCAAAACAGTGACACGTGGCACTTCATACAAGTTCGATCTTTTGAAAAGGTATATAATCAGGTCATCTTGGGAGATTGTGCATAACTCTTTTTAGAGAATCCAATTTCGATTAGACTGGTGGCATTGGAAGAAGGTTCAAGCAGTGAAATATTAGGAAGAAAAGTATCAAGAAACATCAAAAGAAAATGATACTCACCAGGAACCAACCCCAGAGAAAGAAGAAATGAATCAGACCATATCTTGTAATGCATTGGTTGGAATTACCACTCCTCAAACTATCAAGATAGAAGGACATATCAAGAAGAAAAATGTTCAAGAAGTTAAAGATCACATCGAGCATCAAGAGAACATATCTTGTAATGCATTGGAAGAAATTACCACTCCTCAAACTCTCAAGATAGAAGGACATATCAAGAAGAAAAATATTCAAGCAGTGAAAGATCACATCGAGCATCAAGAAAAATTTGTCCAACTTTTAAAGGATAACGCCACTTTGGTGCAGAATCGAATGAAACAACAAGTAGATCAACATTGTAGTGAAAGAAATTTTGATGTAGGCAACTAGGTATTTTTATGGCTACATCTGAAGCAAGCTATTTATGAGAATGAAATGTTGGAAATACTACATGCACTTAATAAATGACGACCTTACCTAATGGGAAGACACTTCAAGGTAAAAATGGATCATGATAGTCTTAAATACTTTTTAGAACAAAGATTATCTTTAGAAGAACAAAAAAAATGGGTCACAAATATCTTGGGTTATGACCTTGAAACCATCTACAAAAAAGGGAAGAAAAATGTTGTTGCAGATGCACTCTCAAGAAAGGATGAGGATGTGGAAGCATTGTTTCGTGCTATTTCTATTATCCAACCAGATTGGATAGACGTAGCAATGGATGAATGAAAGAAGGACAAAGAAGTGTGACCACTCATTCAAAAGTTGTAGAATATCCCAGTTCAAACAATATTGCTAGAAATTGACGAGGAAGGAAAAACCATATTGGAACATGGAGCAGTCATAGAAAAAAGAACCCGACAACTACGAAATCGATTAATTTCAGAGTATCTCATCAAGTAGAAGAACCTACCCGCTGAATATTCCACATGGGAGGACAAGAATTTTATACAGAAGCATCAAGAACTACTCAAGCGTTGAGGACAACACTTTTTGAAGGAGAGGGGCATGTTAGGTCCCTATACTACTAGTGTAACCCATTATTGTTATTAGTACAACGCCCTTATTACAGTGTTGTGCTCATGTAGTCTCCACATTGTTATTATTATGCCCTTACATTATTATTGTTATGCCGGCTTTGATTATATTATGACCCCTTAGACTCCTATATATAGAAAGGAGGTCTTGTCATTTGTATCATTTAAGAATTGTTCATTTGTGTAATGTAAAGGAGGTTTCCCCCTCGAAGAGGCTTATTTCTAAAGCGTTGATCTATCTTTTCTATATTTTTGTGAGATGATTTCATAACAAAGAAGTACATACAATTGTTCACATTTTGAACAAAGGATTGCTTAGAAGCAACAATGATAAAAATCCCCGTGAACTGTGGAAGGGAAGACCAACCAGTGTCAATTATTTCATAATATTTGCAAGAAAATGTTACATAAAGAGGGATGACCAGGAGTTAGGAAAGTTTGAATCCCTGGTAGATGAAGAAATACTTGTTGGGTACTCATGTAAAATCAAAACATACAAGTGTTACAATCTTAGACTCAACAAGATAGCAGAAAGCATCACTGTAAAAATTGATGAAACAAACTTGCTAAAGAATAAGAAGGAAAGAAAAAATCCTTTTCTTTGGAGAACAAGAAGAGGAAGAAGCAATGCAAGAGGAAGAAGAATAAGAAGAGGAACCCCAAGAAGAGAAGCAACCAGAGGCTAAAAAAGAAGAAGCAAATAACCAAGAGGATTTTTAGACACCTTCCGGGATACCTAAATGTTGGTATTAGAAGAATCATCCATGAGAACGAATCATTGGGGAGGAGTGTAGGAGTAGAAACTAGAAGAAGAAAACAAGTACAAAAACCGAAACAAGGGAATCTACCACTAATGTCCACAATTGAACCAAGTAACTTTGAGGAAGCTAGAAATGATGAACATTGGATCAAGGCCATGAAGAAGAATTAAATCAGTTTGAGAAGAATGATACATGGGAACTTGTTCCAAGACCCAAGAACAAAAATGTGATTTGTACAAAATGGGGCTTGAGATTACGAAGCATCACATAATCTCAATAGGAATGGTGGGATCGAGATCAGTGGAAACTAGCTTCCTTTAATAAGACATATTAGTTCTTCCTGTTCTTCTCAGGTATAGTATTCCAGGTATAATTTTCTATCCTTATCTTCAATTTATTAAATAAATAAATAAAATAAAATTAAATGAAATTAATCTCATAATTACTTTATTAGCTCAACATTAATATCATTAAAAATAACACTAATTTCTTTATTATTATTTAGTTTCCATAGTTCAATTTATTAATTTTCATTAATAAATATTATCAATAAATAAATAAATAAATAAGCTATTACTAATAACTATTTATTACAAATAAATAATTATTTATTAATAAATAAATAAATAATTATTATTAGTAATTATTTATTTACAACCATTATTTCAGTTTTTAGATTATTAAGTATTCTAATAATATGAATCTAGGTTTAGGTTTTATAATCTATTTTATTATTTTTAGGATTTTAGTCATCCTTTTTATGTTTTAATTTTGTTCATTTATTATTTGTTCATCCTCCCTTTGACTCTTCTTTGATTCATTGTCCTGATGATGGATCCTCTTTGGGATTCGAAACGTCGACAAAATTCATGTAATACTTAAATACTTTCAAGTCGATCTAAAGGATGATCAATGTGTATATGTTATTCTTTCCAATCTTGGTCATGCCTATCATATTTTGGTATATACCTTTTATGCTCTTAAAGAAACTTTGGTGGTTCCATATAAAGACCTCATTCTTGAGTCTTTTTGTGACTCTTTGATGAGAGAGCAATACAAGTTCTTCCATATTGGAGTGTCAACACTATAAGTACATCTAAAAAGGCTTTAGTGGGCCAACAAAAAGATAAAACTAAGAGTCCAAAGAAGCAACATCATCTCAATAATAAGAAAATCTAGGGTCCCAAAACCTCTGAGCCAACTTCTACTACCAATAGTGACAAAGGACAAAAACCAAATAGTAAGAAGACTGACAAACATTGCAATTTTTGTGGGAAAGATGGCCATCTAGAGTCTAAATGTTTTAAAGTGATGGAGTCCATACAAGAAACAATAAATAATATCAATCTCAACTCTTCTTCTTCTAACACTTCTTCTCATGGACATGCTATTTTTGCTTCTAGTTTCTCCTTCAATCAAACATCTACTTCTTCTTTTCATGTCTAGATTTAATTCCAGAGCATCTTGTTTTTTTTAAAAGGAATGGGTATAAATTTTCATTTAAAAAATTGGAAACAGGTCAAGTCCCTTACAATTGAGATAATCTCTATCTCAGAGTTTCGTAGATACATAATCATAGAGACCTTATTGCTACCAATTTTATTTCTATATATTTTCTTTACATCATTCAAACTATATATTTTCCAGTAAACCCCACAAATATTTACTATCTGAAAAAACATAAAAATAAAAGTGACAATCTACCCTCGACTTCCAGGTTCAGTTTCCTCCTGAGCCACCTCAGATGGCTGGCCCAGTTCCACGTTCCTCGTAGCATCAGGCTCCGACTCTCGACTCGCAACAACTGCACTTTCCTCCGCCATTGGAGCGGGGCCATCACATAACCCAAATACCTCCTTCAACACCCCAACGGTGGTCGTTTCAACTCGCACTTCAATATTATCCACTTTGTGTTTCAAATTGACCATTCTAGTGTTTAGGTGTTCCATCGCCTTTTGCATCAGCTCCATATCCTTCCCTAATCTAGACAGGTGGGAAAACACAACTGCCATATTTTCCTGAATCTCCTTGACTATCTCCTTAACCATTTTCTTGCTTGAATTGTCTATCATCTCCGCCACACTCCCGCTGCAGCCGAGCTCCTCTGCTTCATTCCCATTGCCATTGTTACTTGCAGAAGCCATCTTTTTCGCAATCCTTCCCTACACGAGAATGATTCTATGATTGAGCTGCATCAACCAACTTCTATAAATAACCACCTTTTCCTTATCGAATGTTACTCCCATCTTGTCAAGCTTTAATTCCTTTCCTGTCTGCAACATAGCCAAGCCACCTTTCGCCATCTCTATCACTGCCAAATTCCTTTTGACCCAAACCACAATGGTACTGAAAATGTATTCACTTGAATTCCCATTTATTAACCAAGGGAAGCGAGTCCACTTGTCTTGTAACATGGATGCCTTACGCCCCCTCGCCCATTCGTTCTTGAATTCCTAACTATCATCGATTGCTCCCGAGGAGATCTTGTGTATCCTCATGATATAATCATAATTAATGGTATGTTGATCCTTGTTTATTCCTATGCTCCAGTTATGATCCATTAAGGATTTGATTAATAGCTCATTTAAGGTATGTGACATATGAAACTATGTTGATGGTGCTAGATCCTCCAACATTCAGGGGATAAGTCCCAACTAGAACTCACACCGTTTGATGTAGGATTTCCATCCGATATTATGGTCCAGTTGCCATTATCTTAAAGATATGCCTTAGCTTTCTTGTCAGCACATGAGAGTGGTATGCTTAGTATTCAAACAACGAGGTTCATGTGCCTGGTGAGTGCTTAGTGTAACTTGTGTCTAAGTTCTTTCACTGCAGAGGGGGAGGGTGAGAGTGAGACTCAAATTGACAGGGAGTAGTCCCAACTCTGTTAGAGACACACAACATAACATGACATGTGTAGCTTCTAGAGGATTAGTCCACACAAATGCGGTATTCACAAAGACAAAGTGAATAGATAGCACACACAAGACCCAACAAAATAGTCCACACGGGTGTTGTTTGGCCAATTCAATGCATTTGAATTGTCAATCATAAATCGTCAACTAGGGTGCGTAGACTGTTGAAGTACAGGTGCACAATATGTGTTAGAATTTATTCGATATGTCGTTATGTATTTGTTAGGATCTAAACTTAATATCGAGGTGGTATTTGTTAATTATATTAGAGTCACAATCCTTAGAGTTATTAACTAATTTCTTGGAAGTTAATCTCTATATAATTAGTTTATGAATGATATGAGAGTGATCCTACTTGTATTAGATTGTTTTGAGATTTTTGGTCTTGATTCTTTATGTTGCATCTTCTAATTCACTAAGTGAAAAAATAAATATATTCTATCAATTATGAAGAAACATTGTCTGAACTCAATTGTTTAGGAGAAAATTCTCACACTTTTACTTATTCATTTTTCATTCAAACAAAATATTTCAAACAACATCTATACTATGAAATAAACATGCTTTAACTATGCTAGATAATAATCAAATGAAGTAACCATGTAGTACCAGGTAAAAAGCAATTCAAATGACATACTAAGATAGGTATGAAGCAGATGAAAGTACTTATGTAGATAACAATTCATTAACAAATTCATTATGCTGCATTTTCACGCAAAACAAAGTATTCAAGGAATGAAAAGAAATCGAGTTTCAATTGGTTAAGACCTATCAATTTTCGTAGGGGCCCTCCACAGATCAGTTCACAATCTTCAATCAATGCAACACATACACACAAACCCAATTCTATTGCTGGAAAACAAAATTCACACATTGTTTCAAAATTACATCATTCGGCGTGCACCCAAATCACAATGTGGCCATAAGTTTTTATAACAGGTCTCTGGCATAACAACATGAGTAATTTAAGCCTAATATATTTATCTTAGCTAAAATATATCGCTAAATCTTCAATTTGCTATTCCGAAAGCAAATTGATAAGATTTTGATTGAACCTGGATTTCGTTTCGGTGACAATCCTGCAGTTGGCTTGGAGTTTGACCGTGATCTCCTGTGTTTATATTAATGAACAATTTCAAGGGGATAGGAAGGAATCCATGAGAAAACCATTCTCTATCCATCCACATACTTCACTGCTGACCTATAGCTTCTGAACCTAGCAAAAAATGGAGGTAGCTACAGAAATCTGGATTAGCTGTGGAAACATACTGATTCGGTAGCTAATTGCATTCTTTAACAAAACAATAGGCTATAAAGTAAAACATGAATAAGAAGACATACTATTGCATACCTTCATCAAAACCTGGCGGATATGACTTTATTTAGGTGGTAGATATATAGGAAAAGAGAGAAGTATTAGGCAAAAAGGGATGTCATGTTAGGACAATCTTCAGACTCTACATTCCCCCATACTAGAGATTTTGTATGTCCTCATATAGTTCTTCCTTGTCAGTCACTTGTTCCTTCTGCTTATCACCTCCAATTTTCATTGTTTTCTTATTTTTGGTAGTTATTGGCATTCTAGGTTTCCTCATGAGAATTTTGTATTTTAAGTTGATAATCTCTCTTTACATAATTTTTTAATCTCTCTTTGCATAATTTTGTTTTCCTTCTTGAGCTTTTTGTTTTTCTTATACCACAAGCTCAGATGAAGGATGAGATTGTCACTTTTTGCAATTTGGATCTCACTTTGTGTCTTCAATGCTTGATTCTCATTCTTGAGATACCAATTCAACATTTCTAATTCAAAGATCTCATGCTTTAAGATGTTTGAGGCTAATTGTTCATTTACCTGGTTGCTCCCTTCTCCAGGACTCTGAATTGTTTCTTTGGTGGCTGTCTCTTTCCTTTCTAGTGACTCTATATAGTCATATATTTCCTGTTGAACAGGGTCAATACCCGAACTATGCACTGGGCTTCTTTGAGGTGAGCTGTATGGTTGTGGTGATACTCTCGGTGATCCTTTTGGGGAAATTTCAAGGTTTCTAATTGGCTCATCCTCTGTTAGTTAATTTTATGTTGGCTCATTTCCCTCAAGGTCAATGCACTCTGTAGTTTTTGAGATTGTCTGTGGAACTGTGCTTAGCCTTGTACTCCTCCTCAATCCTAAGGTTTGTATTCCCTATATTTCTATTCTTTTAGTCTCTGATCTTTCTTCTTGAGGAGGGGGCTTATTTTGTGAGAATTATTCCTTACCTCTGCTGGCTTTCTTTCCTCTATGGTTTCCCCTCTTCATTCTATGAAAAATATTCACTATAGGCAGCTCTTCTTCTGATACTTCTGTCTGAGTCTGAGGTGCCTGCTCCTTTATGATTTCTATGGTTCTCTTTCTTCCTCTAGGGGCCTTGCTGCTGCTTGCTTTTTCTGGGGATTTTTCTTCAAAGTGGTTCCTCACTAGGAAACTCTCCCAATTATCCTTTATACTTTGGAGATGAAATTCGACCAATATTTTTATCAGGCCATGATGATACATGGTGTTTTCTATACACTAAATTTTCTTCTGAACGCTTGTAGACATTTTCTTGAGACTATTTAAGAGGAAGTAGGGAAGGTTCATTTGGTGATCTTCAAGGAAATGCATCATCATCCTAACATGATAAAAATACATTTGCACAAACCAACCCTCATAAGTGACAACTTTTTGAAGCACAAGTAATAAGTTTCTCGATTTATTCTTAAGAGCAGTGCTAGGAATACCTTTCTTGTAGACAGTAGTGTCCATGTTCGGATTTTTGAGGAAGATCTTCCAATCCTCGCCATCAATTCCTCTATTCTTAAACCATTTTTTCCCACTCCTTGGTAGCTCGGTAGCCTCCGCGATCATGGACTCTATTATGGTGAGCTTAATTTCTCCTATTTCGACCTCAGTCCCATCAAATGAACGTGCAAATGTCTTGGTTACTTCTCTGTGAAAACCATTGATTTTTTCAATGAACCGCAACCATTGTTTCTTTTGCAGCAGCTCCTTAGTCTGTGGGTACCCTCCAAGAATTGCTTTCCTGCTGGCTCAGTTCGAACAATTATCCCCATTTTGAAGGATGCTTTGCCTCGAAGACTGGTTACTTTGATAAGAAAATGGAGCTGGTAGGGTTTACTAAGTGGCAGAAAGATGAGGTAGCTATGAAATTTTAGAGGAGTGTAAGAATAGGGAAGAACATGTGAATTGTCATAAGGGTTATAGGAATGAATCCGACCATTAGGTGCATTAAAAGTGAAGATTTGGTAATTACTTTGGCGGATTTGGAATGGGGACGTGACATGAATTTTAAGTGCTGGCATATGATATGTTTGTTAGGTGGCCATCACCCTTAATTTATAATGATTTCATTTTAATGTCCGTTAGTACTATATCTTCTTAATCATATATACAATATAACCTTTTGTATTGTTAAATTAAAGTAGCACGTACCTTTGATCTCTTTTGCTAACCTTATTTGTTGTCCTTTGATATCCTGTAGGTACTTTTCCTTGTTAGTTGTCCTTTAATCCAAATCACCAAGTGTCCTTGTAGGCTCAAAAATTTATTAGGTTGTAGAAACTTGTTGTAGCTACGGAAAGTTGTCCAAGCTATGGAAAATTGTCCAAGCTGCGGAAAGTTGTTGATTCTGCAACTGTGAAATAAGATTAAAGGGACTTTATTATTATTATTGTTTTTAAAAGGAAAATTTGAAGTGCCAATAGAAATTGGTTTTCACTCTAAATTTTCTGTATAAACCTGCCAACAACATGTTGGTTTTCATGTTTATACCTCTTTTTTTTTCATATTATTATATGTATATATATATATATATATATATATATATATATATATATATATATATATATATATATATATATATATATATATATATATATAGATATATATATGCATATATATACATATATTTTATTTATTATATACACACATGTTGTTGGGAAAAGTATCCAATACGGAATGACCCTATCCCACTCTAAGGGTGATAGTTCCTTAGCAACAATCAAAGCAAAGCTATTTGAGATTACTTCTTTATGAGATGTAACAGATGGGAGAAAGAGATCCACTAACCGATGTCTTTCGCTAATGATTGATCCAATCTTCTCTCCTTGCCGCTTGCCCCCAGCTCCTTGCTCTTTCACTGACCCAGCTACACCAAGATCCTGCAAAATGGCAAGAGAGGGAAACTACAAGAAGCATACATTCATAATTGATTCAAGGATTGGAATAAATCAAATACACAAGTATAACAACACATCATTGAGACACATGTATATAGAAGAACCTCAAATGCTTTATTAATGGAAGAAGTAAAGTTTAGGAAGTGATACAACCATAAGAGGCCCAATCCAGCATCACCTTCCCAGCAGAAAGAAATCTCCTCTTCACCTCCTTCAAAGCAAATCACCCAATAGTTCTAAACTCAAACCAACAGCAATTCTTTACATTCACAAGATTCCAGCCTTCCTAGACCTCATGAGAGAGATCTATATATAGGAGTTTTGGAGAAAGGATGAGTCAGCTTGAGGTTGGCATGAAGCTGACTAGTGTCCTCTCTCACTTCAGTTATTCTTCAGTTCTTGAGTCCACTTGGAGGTTCTTCCTTCCACTTGGAGATCTAGACCCTCTTACTCATCACCAGTCGAATTCCTTGATCCAGGTGTCATTTTGGAAGCTTCCTGGGCATTGACACCTTGAGGAATGACTGTGCCACATGTCCAAACTCGCCCAGCGCAGGTAGCCTTCTTTGCAGTTGACATTCAGTGCAGGTAGACAGTGGAGCACTTGACATTCAGCGCAGATGCTCAGTGGAGCAGTTGACATGATCCAGAATTGCCTTGTTTTTGAGTGTTTTTAGGTGGAGAACTTTTATTCAGTGCTGTGGTTTGCTGACCTTGTTCCTCTAGGGGTAGGAACAACATGTTTAGGGACTTTGGATCCCTTAAATTACAGACATTTCATGCTTCATGCTGTAAGGCACAAAAATGTCTATAACAGTTGCCCCCTAAAGTATGAGGTCGTTTATCGGGTGAAATGCTTTATCAGGGGGATCCGAAGTTCATTCAATCGCTGAGAGGTGACCTGTAATAAAATACAATACAATACATTATTTTTCATTCTGCTTTCATGATCTAGCTGAGGCGGGCATTCCCATGCTCAGCTTTATAAATTCATTGTGGTACATAGAACAGACGATCGTCTGATGGTAGACTGATAATTCTCTGCTGAAATTATAATCCTTTGAGTAGGATGATCATCTGCTGAAATGATGTACATGTCAAATGTCTTTATATTTCCTGAATATTTATCGCAGCCCGGATGGATGAAACTAGATCCGGGGTCTTCAAACTCGTTCGATCTTCACTCTAAGTACAAGTCGATCCATGTGAGAATTGCGCTGAAGTCGAGCATGGAAAGACATCGCTTGATTACCGGTCAATGATGTAAACCGTTAACAAGCGCGAGAGGAATCACCGATAACGATAATGACCCTCAAGGTACTGCAGTACAATTCACGTGGTGTGAATAAAGGACTTGGCGTCGAACACCACGCAAAATCTTTCGGTCGAAGGTCATTGATGTATACCTGTCGCCGGAAGTGAGAAACTTGCCATTGAGGCATGCAAGCTTCAAAATACTGAGGGGGTTGTTCCTAGATCAACTTCTTGGATAATGAGCTGAAGTCGACAAGAAGCGATCCGTCAAAGGAGGGCCTTAATGAATCCCACATCAGTGACACGGAACGGAGCTAATGATTTTAATGGAGGTGAAAACAATCTGTGACATATGATTCAGGGTGGCGATCATGGATGGATGAAGGATAATGTATGGCAGTGGATGGGACACGGTTGACTCTTTCTGAACAACATCTCTTGAACATATAACGACACTGATGCGATGGATCGGTAGCATTACCCCAAATGTGGATGGTTTGGCGAGACCATGGTGATGAGACCGGTGAACGAAACAACCCAACCCGATGTGATACGGAGGAAAAGTGTCATGTTCAAGAGCGACTTGCTACCATTAAAGCTTTGAGGTTCTCCCAATTTTTCCCCAGTCATTTCTGACCAGTACCTCTTTATTTTTGTCAAGCTTGAGGAGGATAACATATGCTTGTTCTATAACCTGCACTTCGGGCAAGCCCATCGCTATGTTTTAACGAGCCTAGCGATAGGGAAACTCGTTCTCGTCTAAAGACAAGTTTGTCGCTATTTAATCATTTTAATGAGTCTAACGACAAGGAAAACTCGGTCCTTTTCATTTTTAGAGAGTCTGAAAAAGTACATAAAGTCAACTCCAAAATTCCTTTTTCGTCATCTAATCCCTTAAGTCCGAAAAAGTATAAAACAATACAAAAGGGATGAGTTTTCGATATCTTTAACGAGCCGAACAAAACAAGCGCTCGATCTTTTTGTGCAATAATCCCTCAGGTCCAAAAAGATTAAAATCTAGAGGAGGGATAGCTCTTCCGGTCCTTTAACGAGCTGGAAGGCCAAAACTCGGCAAACTTTTCATATTTTACGAGTCAGTTGAAAAGAGCTCAAAGAAGACTCGTCTTTTGAGGAACGAGTGATAAACAGGGATAGCAACTGATTCCAGGTACAGGTTGGAATTTTCCAATCACGGCAGTGTCACAAGGATGGCTAGGTGAAATCACTCTTCGCAGCTGTTCCTCAAAATGGGTAAACAACCATATGGAGGTGAACGATTGGCCGAATGAAAGTGAAGGTGGTAGGTGCACATACGACCAAGGCTTTTATGGCTGATAAATTTACGATCACAGAGGTTATTTACCGGGATAGGTTCATTTTTTATTTAAAAATGAGCTTAAACTCTGGAGGAAACATTGCTCACTGCTTTTATTTATTTTTTAACGAGCATGAAGACCGCACTAAAACTGATCGGATCTTGCGTTTATTTTTTAACGAGCATGAACTTTATGCTAAAACTGCTCGATATACCAGTCATAAGATAAGAAATGTCCCCTGTGAGATCTCTATTTTTTAAGGAGTTTCATCTTCACTAAGCTTTACTCCATATCCTTTCTTTATGCAAGTTCGGAAACGACTAATCTAAAAACAGATAAATAACCGCTCTTTGCTTGCACTCCAAAAGGTTTGCATGCCCCCAGGTATAAAATACAATTTCAAGGCTGCCCCTACTTATCCGTCAAAACATTTGTTTTAAAGGGTGAGGCTTACCTCTTTCAGGCTACCCAAAGATTGTTCTGTTAATCTTTCAAACTGAACACTTCCTCGGCAATGCCTACCGAAATAGACAAGGGTGAATGACCTTTGTCAAACACGTAACTTTGACAAAAGAATCTTATTCCAGAACAACCCCTCTTCCATCCACGGACGGGGTACGGACTAGTCATATTCTCTCGCGGAAATTCTACCTTATACCCAAGGTTTTCTCTGCCTAAAGCAGACCAGGATGCATGCCCCCTGGGTTCCAGTCCCATCTTTCCGAATCACTCGCACTCATCGGGAAGGAGGACTGGGGGTGGAGACATTTCTTGATTGAATAGACCATTCAGGGTTGGTATGTGACTATTTGCGATGCGTGATCCCGGAAATGAAAGTTGGTCTACGAGCTTGACCATTCTTCCTTCATGTGGAAAACACATTACTCTAAAGAGTGAGGAGACTATTGCTCCCATGCAATATATATAGTCTCGTCCAAGGAGTAGGTTATAATCCAAGGGTCCTTGAACGACCATCACGTTCATTTGAACGGTCTTCCCTTTCAATGTAACAGGCACATTGGGGAGGATCCCTAATGGTCGACTGGTTCCTTTATCGAAACCCGAGAGATTTCTTATCTCAGGTAAAAGCGCCGGGGAACCCAGTGCTTTCCAAGCAACAGAGGAAAGGATACTCACAGATGCCCCTTCATCAATGATAGTGCCAGCCATTACCATTTTGTATATTTGGACTATGATTCTGAATGGTATACTGGCTGGCAACCGGGGTCTGCCTAGTTGGTTCCAATCAAAGGACACAACCAGGTTGCTTGGTGGTGGGACCAAATACACGGCCGGATATGACCCTGACGATGTTCCTTCCTGCGATAAAGGAATGGGCGCATTGCCCTGACGCTCGTCAGAGTCTGTGTTGATGAAAAGAATCTGGATGGTGTCATCCTTATTCTCTTCAGTGAGGATGTCATTTGAAGATGAATCTTCAGTGACGGTGTCATTTGAAGATGAAACTTCTGAAGGGAGAACCGGGTCAACTGCTGTTTCGACCTTTGGACTTTCGTCCGATCTGGATTCAGTAGGTTCATTTTCAATGACTGACGCTTCAGCTGACCACTTGAGTGGGCCAGCTGTATTCTCAACCAACGAAGGACTTGGCACGAGTTTTTTGTATCCAGGAGGAAGTCTCAACGGTGAAACCGAACGATCTTCCAAAACTCTCTTTGCTTCGTCTAAGAAGGGACAACGGTGGATGGCGTGATCGCCTTCACACAGTCTGCAGGGGAACCTTGCTCCCCCTCTTTGTCTTGAACCTTCACTTTCGCTGGTTGACGGTAAGCATTCAACATGGCTATCAGAGGTTGATGCTCCCGAACTGTGCAAACGAGGGGACCAGTCCCTTAGTATTCGGGGAATACAGGGACAATCTCTATGGAAGTGGTCTCCTCTACATATGACACATGGCGATTTAGGCCCGGTCTGTGCTGTGTGTGGATTTTTGTCAGATGTCTTTTGCTTGCCCCCAGTCGCCTTAGGCTCCTTCTTCTTCTTCTCTCTCTTCTTCTTCTCCTTCTTCTCCATGGGAGCTTGGCTTTTGCCGGCTCTACCTTGCGAAGATGAAGGATTGGAGGAAGAGTTATAGGAAGTAGAAGGCTGGTGGGCAGCTCTAGACTGATCTAACTATTGACTCGACCGTTCAGGAACCATGGTGTTCTGAACTACATTGGTTGAGAATAGCCAAATTGGCAGGCCAATTGTCAGTCCTGGAAGCGAAAATGTGGCCATGTGGGGCGCACCAACTTCTCCCCAAGAGGAGAAAGGACTAGGATTTCCATCATGGGGAATTCCTTGGTTGGGGCGTTCCATGTTCTCAACTTACAGATCAACGCAGGAATAGGAGGTGATTATGTTCCGTTTAAAATAAATTTTATAACGACGCTTTAGACACAACTTGCTTTTTCACTTTTTAAGAGTCGAGAAAAAGCTAAAGATGACTCTAGTCTCCTTCGATGTTTTAACGAGCCCGAAGTGACAAATGCTCGGATGGAATTTTTCAGTTATAGAGTTTGAAAAAGGCCAAAAGAAACTACTCTGGAGTTCTAGGCAGAGGGTGTGCCAAACTTTTCGCAAAACCATAGAATACGTTTTACGGTACGGGTGGTCGATCTTCGTGAATGCTGTGTTCACTGCATTGCGATCAGTAGGGCGGTCGACACGGCTTCCTATGGATAAAGGCTTTGTTCCTATAGGGGTCTCCCAATATATACGCGACGGTACGTGGGAGCACAAGTCCGTATTGATACTTATCGCTTCACCGTGGAGGAATCACCCAACCACTCAACGCTAAGATATCACGTTTAACGACGCCGGAACACGTCTCTAGCTTAGACCTCTATGTGTTTGCGTTATGTTTCAATGCGTTGTTATGTAAATTCAATTTATTTTAAGTTGATCTTGTTTAGCAGTTTTCCTTTATGGATCACCATGAGATGTATAATACAACTTCCTAAATGCAGTCTAAGATGATAAGCAAGCTTTTCAATCTTTCAACTTATGAAAATCTTAACTACTGAGGGAAAAGAAAGACATCATCTTTTCACACAGATCATAGAGCACACAATAATGCACTTTTTCCTAAATCAACATGCAAGCTGTCAAAATGCACATGCATAATGCAGGTATTTCTTTTCTCTTTCTTAATGTTGATGTACTACAAAAAGAAAGCTGTTGTATAACTTTGAATTCAATTTCAAGTGAAAGCAAACAAGCTTTTGTCCAGAATCAAAAGACACCTTAAGATTTACTTGTTTCAACACTAGAAATACATAAATTCAAACCATATGACGAAAGCAAAAGCTCAATCAACTATGAACAACAAACAAACTAACTCTTAAGATCAGAACGACACTTATCACAGGTCTAGATCTAAGAGGTCACAGCAAGACTAGTTCACTTTCGTTATGGGAAACTGCAAATGATGTAAGAAATACACAAAGAACAAACACAGTTTCTTTATACAACCGAGGTGGAATAGTGGCAAAGAAAAGTGGTTTCAGATAGGTACATTGACTGATAACAGGCTGCAAAAACAGGGATGAAAACAGGGCAACAAACAGCAGGGAACCCCAGTTGCACAAGGCAAAACTGGTTCAACGCAGGTAGTACACTGTCAGTTTGACATTCAGCGCAGGTAGCCCCTTCGGGACCTGCGATGAAATGCAGACTGCCTTCACAGTGCCTGCAATGAACAGAGAAACTCTCGTTTCTCTTGGTTTCCGGGTTACAGATTGCTCAAAAATCCACAGTTTTTGGCCAAATCAAAAGCTATCAATCAAATACACACTAAAGGGTAATTAGGAGGATGAAAAGCTATCACTAAGAGCTGTTCAGAGTCCTTGTGGATCAGCTCTTCAAATCATAAACATGCCCAGAAACTGAGCTAGAGTAGCTGCCCTCTACTTTGCATTTGAAAGATCCAAATGCAGTTCGATTCGGTACTCCCTGTGTTTATGAAATGAATAGCAAAAACACAAACAACCAACAAGATACGATCCCCAGTGGAGTCGCCAATTTGTTGTTGGGAAAAGTATCCAATACGGAATGACCCTATCCCACTCTAAGGGTGATACTTCCTTAGCAACAATCAAAGCAAAGCTATTTGAGATTACTTCTTTATGAGATGTAACAGAGGGGAGAAAGAGATCCACTAACCGATGTCTTTCGCTAATGATTGATCCAATCTTCTCTCCTTGCCGCTTGCCCCCAGCTCCTTGCTCTTTCACTGACCCAGCTACACCAAGATCCTGCAAAATGGCAAGAGAGGGAAACTACAAGAAACATACATTCATAATTGATTCAAGGATTAGAATAAATCAAATACACAAGTATAACAACACATCATTGAGACACATGTATATAGAAGAACCTCAAATGCTTTATTAATGGAAGAAGTAAAGTTTAGGAAGTGATACAACCATAAGAGGCCCAATCCAGCATCACCTTCCCAGCAGAAAGAAATCTCCTCTTCACCTCCTTCAAAGCAAATCACCCAATAGTTCTAAACTCAAACCAACAGCAATTCTTTACATTCACAAGATTCCAGCCTTCCTAGACCTCATGAGAGAGATCTATATATAGGAGTTTTGGAAAAAGGATGAGTCAGCTTGAGGTTGGCATGAAGCTGACTAGTGTCCTCTCTCACTTCAGTTATTCTTCAGTTCTTGAGTCCACTTGGAGGTTCTTGCTTCCACTTGGAGATCTAGACCCTCTTACTCATCACCAGTCGAATTCCTTGATCCAGGTGTCATTTTGGAAGCTTCCTAGGCATTGACACCTTGAGGAATGACTGTGCCACATGTCCAAACTCGCCCAGCGCAGGTAGCCTTCTTTGCAGTTGACATTCAGCGCAGGTAGACAGTGGAGCACTTGACATTCAGCGCAGATGCTCAATGGAGCAGTTGACATGATCCAGAATTGCCTTGTTTTTGAGTGTTTTTAGGTGGAGAACTTTTATTCAGTGCTGTGGTTTGCTGACCTTGTTCCTCTAGGGGTAGGAACAACATGTTTAGGGACTTTGGATCCCTTAAATTACAGACATTTCATGCTTCATGCTGTAAGGCACAAAAATGTCTATAACAACACACACACACACACACACAGATATATATATATATATATATATATATATATATATATATATATATATATATATATATATTTATTTTTTTTTATTTTTTTTATTTTTTTATTTTTATTTTTATTTTTTATTTTTTCTAAGAGTAAACTGAGTAAAAATTTCTAAGGTGGAAAAGAAGAAGAATCCTTCTTGACCATCTTCAGTTCTAAATTATCTTGAAACATTTTAACAAATTCCTCTTTTGTTAATGGCTTTTGGTAAAGCATGAGGCGATGTCCATTTCCTAATAGAGGAGTTTTCTCTTCATCAATAGTCCTGATTCTAACTGCACCATTGTCAAGGACATTTTCAACTTCATAAGGCCTAAGCAAATGGGTTTGGAATTTTCCTTGAAAATTTTCGAATCTTGAATCAAAGAGAAATGTCCAATCTCCCGGATGAAATTTCCTTTCTTTAATGTATTTATCATGCCATCTTGACCTCTGTGTTAGGTTGTGTTATATTCTTTCCACGACTAGCCCATGTAGTTAACCGGGGGGTTAGAGGGGAGGCAGAGCCCTCCCTTCGTTGCGCCAATTGCGCAACGGGGGGGTCATAGGGGGTTTGAGGGGGTGGGTAGCCCCCCTCTACGGGGTCTAAGGCAGCGTCCCAAGGAATTTTTTTTTGGACCCTATATTAGGTTGGACCTACCTATGGTTTTCGGTCAATTGTATTGGATGCTTCAACATGTATAAATATGTATTGTAACATTGAAAGGAATATAATGAAAAATCAATCTATTAGTCCCCGTTTTGGGATCCAGGGGAAAATATTTGTGTATATGTGTTTTATGTGTTATGATCTCACATTGTTTATTTTCTGTGTTTTAGGTTTCGTATGCAGGTAATTTCTATATGGGTTTAAAACCTACATTTGGAATCAGAGCTGTTTTGGCTTCAAGGGGACGCCTTTGTTGTTGAGGGGTTTCGCTCAGGCTTGTGGTAGACCCTATTCAGTGGGAGATCTGTGAGATCGATTCTAGTGGTGTAAGAAGATGGTGAGCAGTGGAAAGACAGAGATCGAGAAATTTAATGGTCAAAGTTTTGAGTTATGGAAACTCAAGATGCAGGATTTGTTGGTGGGTAAAGATCAGTGAATCGTGGTAGATCCAGGTACTAAACCAATGGGAGTGTCTGATGAAGAATGGAAGAAGTTGGATCAGAAAGAAAAGAGCACAATACGATTGTGTGTCTCAGATTCAGTATTGCTGAATGTATCAGGGGAAGCTATGGTGAAGGTTTTATGGGAAAAGTTAGGGACATTGTACTAATCTAAGTCTCTGGTGAATAAACTATTCCTATGGAAAAAAGCTGTATAACTTGAGGATGAAAGATGGAGGCTTAGTGAAAGAGCATCTGAACACATTCAATACTATGGTAAGTCAGTTATTATCTGTTGATATTAAAATTTCAGATGAAGATAAGTGCATCAGTTTGTTGTGTTCTCTACTAGATTCGTGGGATAGTCTGGTTATTGCAATATGTAGCAATGCAACTGCCTTGCAGTTTGATGAAATAGTCTCATCTTTGTTGACGGATGAGATGAGACAAAAAATATGGAGAGCCAAAATGGTGATGCCTTGTTTATACAAGGACGGTCCCAAAACAAAAACAAAAATAAGTCATTGAGTGGGAGATCTAATTCTAGAGGGAGATCTAAACCTCCAGGAAAACCTGTAAAGGTGGTTTGCTGGAAATGTGGAAAGGAAAGGCTCTACAAAAGGGACTGTAAATCTAAAGCTCCTGACAAAGGAAATGGATTTGATGATGCTCCTTTTGTAGAGTCGAAAACCACCTTAGTTGAAAGTGGGGATGTGTACTTGGCTTCTTCAAGTACACATGTAGATCATGAGGCATGGTTGATTGACTCAAGTGCATCCTTTCAATTCACTCCCCATAGACAGTGGTTCTGCGAGTATGAGAAATATGATGGTGGTGATGTATTCTTAGGGGATGACAGGAGCTAGAATCGTTGGTCATGGAAAAGTAAAGTTGAAGTTGCAAGGTGGAAGGGTTAGAACACTTCCAGGTGTTTTGCATATTCTTGCATTGGACATAAATCTGATTTCTGTAAGCAAGCTGGATGTTGTAGGTGTAAAAATAGCGTTCGAGAAGGATACCTGCAAGATGGTTTGGCGAGCATTGGTATTGATGTGGGGAGTTTGGATTGGAACTCTGTACAAGCTGCAAGGTAGCAGTATTTTTGATGGGTGCAACAATTCTATGGTTCCTCAAAGTGGAGTACAAAATTCAGTGGTCTCTGGAGAGAAGACTATGCTGTGGCATCAAAGGCTTGGACATACTGGAGAAAAGGGCCTTTGAATACTTCATGGTAAAGGTATGAGTAATAGCTCTCTACATTTTATTTATGTGAAAATTGTGTATATGGGAAGCAGAATCGGGTGAGTTTCCCCTCTAGTGGTAAGAGGGCGAAACAGATATTAGAGCTTGTGCACAATGATGTGTTTGGACCTGTGAAGGTTCCATCACTGGGTAAGTTTGTGTACTATGTATCATTTATAGGTGACTTCTCAAGGAATACATGGATATATTTCCTTAAGAAGAAATCTGAAGTCTTTTATAGGTTTTAAGAATTTAAGGTGGAAAACCAGACAGAGAATAAGATAAAGGTGTTGAGGTCATATAATGGTGGAGAGATTTGCAGCAAGGAATTTGAAGAATTCTGTAAGAAGTGTGGTATAGCACAACAAAAGACTACTCCACACACACTTGAGAAAAATGGAGTTGCAGAAAGAATGAACAAGATGTTGATGGAAAGGGCAAGAAGCATGATCAGTGGTACCAGGTTAGGAGAGGAATTCTGGGTAGAGGCAGTTGAGACAACATGTTACCTGGTCAACAGATCACCTTCATCAGTGTTGGATGATAAGACTCCACAAGAGGTATGGACTGGTAAGAAACCCTCTCTTTCACATCTGACGGTATTTGGATGTGATGCATATGTACATGTTCCAAAGGAGAAAAGAACCAAGTTGGATAGTAAACCTGAAAAGTGCATCTTTATTGGGTATAAGGATGGTTTAAGCTTTGGAACCTAGTAACAAGGAAGGTTGTGTACAACCAAGATGTGGTGTTCAGAGAGGTTAAAGATGTTATTAAACATGAAATCCAATCAAAGGAACCTGAGAAGACAGAGTTTGAGCTAAAGGAGGAAGAATAAGACTCTACAGCAGAAGAGGAATCAGAGGATGAAGAGCCACAAACTCCAGGTGTGAGAAGATCAGTTCGAGTAAGAAGGCAACGATAAAGGTATAGTCCATCTGCTTTCTATTCAAATTTTGCTTTATCTATTACTGATGATGATCCTAGAACTGTGAAGGAAGCAATAGATTCAGAGGACGGAAAACTCTGGAAAGAGGCCATAGTTGATGAAATGGCATCTTTGCACAAGAATGAGGCTTGGGATCCAATGGAGTTGCCGGATGGAAGGAAACCCATTGGCAGCAAATGGGTGTTTAAGAAGAAGACAAACACAGAAGGAAAGGTGGAGAAATACAATGCTCGGTTGGTACAAAAAGGTTATTCCCAAGTGTCGGGAATTGGTTTTGGTGATATTTTTTCTCCTGTTGCCAAGGTAGCTTCTATTAGATTACTTTTATCTGTTGCTGTTGCTTTTGATTTTGAGGTAGAATAGATGGATGTGAAGACAAAATTTCTTCATGGGGATTTGGAAAAAGAGATCTACATGAAGCAACTTGAAGGCTTTGTGGTGAAGGGTAAGAAAGAACTGGTATGCAAGTTAAAAAAGCCTTTGTATGGGTTAAAACAATCACCAAGGATGTGGTATCATAAATTTGATACATTTATACGGGGACTTGGATTCACCAGAAGCAAAGCAGATCACTGTGTGTATTTTAAATTAATTGGTGACCGTGTTATTTATCTGGTCTTGTATGTGGATGATATGTTGCTGGTTGGAAATGAAAAAGAAATTATCCAGGATTTGAAGACCTAATTGTCCTCCAAATTCGACATGAAATATCTTGGTGCTACAAACTATATTTTGGGCATGGAAATTAAAAGAGATCGGGCAAAGAGGAATCTCTCGCTAAATCAGAGGAAGTATGTTGAGACAATACTATAGAGGTTTAATATGCATGATAGTAAACCGCTGAAGGTTCCTATTCCTGTTGGTGTAAAGTTATTTGCTGAACAGTGTCCCAAGACACAAGAAGAGGAAGAGGACATGTCCCGTGTTCCATATGCAAGTGCAGTCGATAGCTTGATGTATGCGATGTTCTATACTAGACCAGACATTGCACATGCAGTGGGAGTATTGAGCAAGTTTATGTCAAAATCGGGAAAGGAGCATCAACAGTGAAGCGGGTTTTCAGGTATTTACGTGGCACTAGTGATTATGGTTTATGCCACCAAGGAAGACTAGGATTGGGCATAGTTTTGGATATCTGTGGCTTTGTTGATGCAGACTGGGCTGGAGATTTGGATCAGAGAAGATATACAAGTGGGTATGTGTTTAACCTATTTGTGTTGGGTTGTGTTATATTATTTCCACGTAGTTAATAGGGGGTTTGAGGGGCACCCGTAACCCCACTTTATGGGGTCTGGGGCAGCACCCCGGAAAATTTTGGTTTTGGACCCTATGTTAGGTTTGGCGGACCCACCTATGGTTTTGTGCATGATTTTCGCACATGTTTTTTGGACGCGATGGTTTTTGGTCCATGGTATTGGACGCGATGGTTTTTCGGTCCATGGTATTGGATGCTTCAACATGTATAAATATGTATTATAACATTGAAAGGAACATAATGAAAAAATCAAGCTGGTAGTCTCGGTTTTGGGATCCAGGGGAAAATTTCTGTGTATATGTGTTTTATGTGTACTGCTCTCACATTATTTATTTTCCGTGTTTTAGAATTCGTATGCAGGTAATTTCTGTACGGGGTTAAAACCTACATTTGGTATCAGAGCAGATTTGGCCTCAAGGGGACGCCTTTGTTGCTGAGGGGTTTTGCTCGGGCCTGTGGTAGACCCTGTTCAGTGGGAGATATGCAAGATTGATTCTGGTGGTGAAAGAAGATGGAGAGCAGTGGAAAGATAGAGATCGAGAATGGTCAGAGTTTTGAGTTGTGGAAACTCAAGATGGAGGATATGTTGGTGGATAAAGATCAGTGGATCATGGTAGATCCGAGTACTAAACCAACGGGAGTGTCCGATGAAGAATGGAAGAAGTTGGATCGGAAGGCAAAGAGCACAATACGATTGTGTGTCTCAAATTTAGTATTGTTGAATGTATCAGGGGAAGCTACAGCAAAGGCTTTGTGGGACAAGTTAGGGACTTTGTACCAATCTAAGTCTTTGGTGAATAAACTGTTCCTGCGGAAAAAGCTGTATAACCTGAGGATGAAAGATGGAGACTCGGTGATAGAGCATATGAACGCATTTAATACTGTGGTAAGTCAGTTAGCATATGTTGATATGAAAATTTTAGATGAAGATAAGTGCATCAGTTTGTTGTGTTCTCTACCAGATTCGTGGGATATTCTAGTTATTGCAAGAGGTAGCAATGCAACTGCCTTGCAGTTTGATGAAATAGTCTCAGCCTTGCTGACGGAGGAGATGAGACGGAAAAATATGGAGAGCCAAAATGGTGATGCCTTGTCTGTACGAGGACGGTCCTAGAAAACCTGTAAAGGTGGTGTGCTAGAAATGCGGAAAGGAAGGCCACTTCAAAAGGGGCAGTAAATCTAAAGCTCCTGACAAAGGAAAGGGATCTGACGAGGCTCCTTCTGTAGAAGTGAAAACCACCTCAGATGAAGGCGGGGATGTGTACTTGGCTTCTTCAAGTACACATGTAGATCATTAGGCATGGTTGATTGACTCAGGTGCATCCTTTCACTTCACTCCCCATAGAGAGTGGCTCTGTGAGTATGAGAAATATGATGGTGGTGATGTCTTCTTAGGGGATGATAGGAAGGCTAGAATCATTGGTCATGGAAAAGTAAAGTTGAAGCTGCAAGGTGGAAGGGTTAGAACACTTTCGGGTGTTCTGCATATTCCTGCATTAGCCAGAAATCTGATTTCTGTTAGTAAGCTGGATGATGCAGGTGTAAAAACAATGTTCGAGAAGGATACCTGCAAGATGGTTCGGGGAGCACTAGTATTGATGCGGGGAGTTCGGATTGGAACTCTGTATAAGCTGCAAGGTAGCACTGTTGTTGATGGGTGCAACAGTTTCGTGGTTCTTGAAAGTGGAGCAGAAAATATAGTGGTCTCTGGAGAAAAGACCATGCTGTGGCATCAAAGGCTTAGACATATTGGAGAGAAGGGCATTTGAATACTTCATGGTAAAGGTATGGTAGAAGGTATGAGTAATAGCTCTCTGGATTTTGATTTTTGTGAAAATTGTGTATACAGGAAGTAGAATCGGGCGAGTTTCCCCTCTGGTGGTAAGAGGGTGAAACATATATTAGAGCTTGTGCACAGTGATGTGTTTGGACTTGTGAAGGTTACATCACTGGGTAAGTCTGTGTACTATGTATCATTTATAGATGACTTATCAAGGAATACATGGATATATTTCCTTAAGAAGAGATCTAAAGTCTTTGATAGGTTTAAAGAATTTAAGGCTCTAGTGGAAAACCAGACAGAGAAGAAGATAAAGGTGCTGAGCACAGATAATGGTGGAGAGTTTTGCAGTAAGGAATTTGAAGAATTATGCAAGAAGTGTGGTATAGCACGACAGATGACTACTCCATATACACCTCAGCAAAATGGAGTTGCATAAAGAATGAACAAGACGTTGATAGAAAGGGCAAGAAGCATGCTCAGTGGTGCCAGGCTAGGACAGGAATTCTGGGCAGAGGCAGTGGATACTACATGTTACCTAGTCAATAGGTCACCTTCATCAGCGTTGGAGGATAAGACTCCACAAGAGGTATGGACTGGTAAGAAGCCCTCTCTTTCACATCTGAGGGTATTTGGATGTGATGCATATGTACATTTTCCAAAGGAGAAAAGAACAAAGTTGGATAGTAAATCTGAAAAGTGCATCTTTATTGGGTATAAGGATGGTTTAAAGTGTTATAAGCTTTGGAACCCAATAATAAGGAAGGTTATGTATAGTTGAGATGTGGTGTTCAGAGAGGTGAAAGATGTTATTAAACACGAAGTCCAACCAAAGGAACTTGAGAAGATAGAGTTTGAGCTAAAGGAGGAAGAATCAGACTCTACAATAGAGGAGGAATTAGAAGATGAAGAGCCACAAACTTTGGCTGTGAGAAGATCAGTTCGAGAAAGAAGGCAGCCAGAAAGTTATAGTCCATCCGCTTTCTGTTCAAATTTTGCTTTGTCTGTTATTGATGATGATCCCAGAACTGTGAAGGAAGCAGTGGATTTAGAGGATGGAAAACTTTGGAAAAAGGCCATGGTTTATGAAATGGCATCTTTGCACAAAAATGAGGCTTGGGATCTGGTGGAGTTTCCGTCTGGAAGGAAACCCATTGGCAGCAAATGGGTGTTCAAAAAGAAGACAAATGCAGAAGGAAAAGTGGAGAAATACAAAGCTCGGTTGATAGAAAAGGTTATTCCCAGGTGCCGGGAATTGATTTTGGTGATATTTTTATCCTGTTGCCAAGGTAACTTCTATTAGATTACTTTTATCTGTTGCTGCTACTTTTGATTTTGAGGTAGAACAGATGGATGTGAAGACAACATTTCTTCACGGGGATCTGGAAGAGGAGATCTACATGAAGCAACCTGAAGGCTTTGCGGTGAAGGGTAAGAAAGAACTGGTATGTAAGTTAAAGAAGTCTCTATATGAGTTAAAACAGTCACCAAGGATGTGGTATCAGAAATTTGATACATTTTTACGGGGACTTGGCTTCACTAGAAGCAAAGCAGATCACTGTGTGTATTTTAAATTAATTGGTGACCGTGTTATTTATCTGGTCTTGTATGTGGATGATATGTTGTTGGCTGGAAATGACAAAGAAGTTATCCAGGATTTGAAGACCCAATTGTCCTCCAAATTCGACATGAAAGATCTTGGTGCTGCAAACTATATTTTGGGCATGGAAATTAAAAGAGATCGGGCAAAGAGGAAGCTCTGGTTAAACCAGAGGAAGTATGTCGAGACAATATTGCAGAGGTTTAATATGCAAGATAGTAAACCGGTGAAGGTTCCTATTCCTGTAGGTGTGAGGTTATCTGCTAAACAGTGTCCCAAGACACAAGAAGAGGAAGAGGACATGTCCCATGTTCCATATGCAAGTGCAGTCGTTAGCCTGATGTATTCAATGCTCTATGCTATACCAGACATTGCACATGCAGTGGGAGTATTGAGCAGGTTTATGTCAAAACCAGGGAAGGAGCACTGGACAGCAGTGAAGCGGGTTTTCAGGTATTTGCGTGGCACTAGTGATTATGGTTTTTGCTACCAAGGAAGACCATGATTGGACAGAGTGTTGGATATTCATGGCTTTGTTGATGCAGACTGGGTTGGAGATCTGGATCAGAGAAGATCTACAAGTGGGTATGTGTTTAACCTATTTGGAGGTGCAGTCAGTTGGATGAGTAAGAAACAATCTGTAGTGGCACTGTCAACTACAGAGGTAGAATACATGGTACCCACTCATGCAAGCAAGGAAGCAGTTTGGTTGCAGAGATTGTGTTCAAGTATGGGGTTAGTACAGGAAGCTATAAGGATAGACTGTGATAGCCAAAGTGTAATTTTCTTGGCAAAGAACTCCGCATATCATTCAAAGACAAAGCACATTGATGTTTAGTATCACTTTGTGAGGGATATGATAGAAGACAAAAAGGTGTTGCTGGTAAAGGTGGACACTTTAAAGAATACTGCAGATGCATTGAAAAAATTTGTGAGCTCTGAGAAGTTCTCTTGGTGTAGAGAGACAATGGGCATTTCAGGGCTGAAAAAATGACTAAGCTCTCTTGTGGCCTCTTGTGGAAAGAAAACAACAAGTGGGAGAATGTTGGGTTGTGTTATATTCTTTCCACGTAGTTAACAGGGGGTTTGAGGGGCACCCTATGTTAGGTTGGGCGGACCCACCTATGGTTTTGTGCATGATTTTTGCACATGTGTTTGGACGCGATGGTTTTCGGTCCATGGTATTGGACGTGATGGTTTTTCGGTCCATGGTATTGGATGCTTCAACATGTATAGATATGTATTATAACATTGAAAGGAACATAATGAAAAAGTCAAGCTGGTAGTCCCGGCTTTGGGATCCAGGGGAAAATATCTGTGTATATGTGTTTTATGTGTTCTGCTCTTGCATTATTTATTTTTTGTGTTTTAGAATTCATATGCAGGTAATTTTTGTACGGGGTTAAAACCTACAATTTGGAGGTGCAGTCAGCTGGATGAGTAAGAAACAATCTGTAGTGGCATTATCAACTAGAGACGCAGAATACATGGCAGCCACTCATGTAAGCAAGGAAGCAGTTTGGTTGCAGAGATTGTGTTCAAGTATGGGGTTAGTAAAGGGAGCTATAAGGATAGACTGTTACAGCCAAAGTGAAATTTTCTTGTCAAAGAACCTTGCTTATATTTCAAAGACAAAGCACATTGATGTTCAGTATCAATTTGTGAGGGATATGATAAAAGACAAAAAGGTGTTGCTGGTAAAGGTGGGCATTTTGAAGAATATTGCAGATGCATTGACAAAATCTGTGAGCTCTAAGAAGTTCTCTTGGCGTAGAGAAACAATGGGCATTGTAGGGTTGGATAAATGACTAAGCACTCTTGTGGCCCCCTGTGGAAAGAAAACAACAAGTGGGAGAATGTTGGGTTGTCTTATATTCTTTCCACGACTAGCCCACGTAGTGAACTGGGGGGTTAGAGGGGGGGTGGAGCCCCCCCTTCATTTCCGATTGCACATGGGGGGGGGGGGGAGACATCCCCCCCTGTCTAGGGGGTTTTAGGGGGGCGGGTAGCCCCCCTCTACGAGGTCCGGGGCAGTGCCCCGAGGAATTTTTTTTTGGACCCTATATTAGGTTGGGCAGACCTCTCTATGGTTTTGTGTATGGTTTTCACACATGGTTTTGTACGCGATTGTTTTCGGTCCATGGTATTGGATGCTTCAGCATGTATAAATATATATTGTAACATTGAAAGGAACATAATGAAAAATCAATCTGGTAGTCCCGGTTTTGGTATCCAGGGAAAAATCTCTGTGTATATGTGTTATGCTCTCGCATTTTCTATTTTCTGTGTTTTAGAATTCGTATGCAGGTAATTTCTGTACGGGGTTAAAACCTTCATTTGGTACCTCCATCTTGACCTCTCTTGTTGAATTGGGCTAGTTCTATGAAAGGCCTCTTGTATGATTTCATCGAGCTCATTTAGTTGTGTCATCCTTTGCTTCTGGGCTTCTGAAAATTCAAGATCTAACTGGACTGTTGTCTTATAGGTCTGGATCTGGAACTCTATCAGAAGTAAGACTTGCTTCCCATAAACAAATTCATAGGGAGTATGCCCTGTAGTATTCCTCCATGTAGTTCTGTAGGCCCATAAGGCTTCTGGAAGCTTTTCCACCTAGTCTCTCCTATGTAGATGTACGGTCTTGGTAAGGATAGCCTCAATCACCTTATTTATGGACTCAACTTGTCCATTAGCTTGTGGATGGTATGGATTTGACTTCCAATGTTTTTATCTTGTACTGGTCCACAAGCTTCTGCACTAGTCTAGATGTGAACTGTGTTCCTTGATCTGTTGCAATTTCTCTTGGGACACCAGAACGAGTAAAAATATCATAAAAAAGAAATGAAACTACAACATTTTCAGTAACAAAAGGAAGTGGTTTAGCTTCTACCCATTTAGTGACATAATCAATACATACCAGAATATACTTATTTTTCTTTGAAGGTGCGCTGATTGGTCCAACAAAATCCAATGCCCATTTTTCAAATGGTTTGATAAGTACTTGTGGTTGTAGTGGAATTTCATTTGAAAGAGTAGGTTTGCCTATTCTATGACAACTGTTGCATATTTTAACATATTCCTTGGTGTCCCTGAAAATGGAAGGCCAATAATATCCTAAAAGCAAGATTTTGTAAGCAGTTCTCCTGTCAGAAAAATGTCCTCCACATGGCTCATCGTGACAAGCTTTAAGTATCTTCGGTATTTCGTCCTCCCAGACACATCTTCTGATTATGAGATCTGGTCCTGTCTTGTATAATTCTTCATTTATCCATGAATATGATGTGCTATTGTGGACTATTATTCTCTTTTCTTTAGGGGATAAATGAAATGGCATTTTTCTTGTGGCCAAATAGTTAGCAATTTCTGCATACCAAGGTGATTTAGTAGATACTATAAAAAGATATTCATCAGGAAATTTATCTTCTACGGGTTGATCATTGTTTTCATTTTGTATTCTAGATAAAAAATCAACAATTTTGTTCTGTTTTCCTGGCCTGTCTAGAATTGTTATGTTGAATTCTTGTAAAAGTACAAGCCATCTAGTTATTCTTCCATTGGTGACTGGTTTATTCATTAAGTATCTAATGGCAGAATGGTATGTGTGAACAAAGGTTTCATAGCCAGTTATATAATGTCTGAATTTGTTAATGGCATGAACTACAACTAAATACTCCTTTTCAGTTACAACATAATTTAACTCTGCAGGAGTTAAATTTTTACTGGTATAATAGATTGCATAAGGAGTAAGATCCTTTTGTCCTAACACAACTCCTAAGGTTGAATCTGAAACATCTGTTGAGATGTGGAAGGGCAATTTCCAGGGAGGTCCTTTTAAGATGGGTGCTTCAGAAATTCTCCTTTTCAAGGTTTCAAAGGCAACTTGACATTCAGAATCCCAACTGAGTTCACAGTGTTTGGTGAGTAGTTTAAAGAGAGGGGATGCAATTTTTGTGAAGTTTTCTATAAATATTCTATAGTATCAAGTAAAACCGAGAAAAATTCTAACATCCTTTTGACAACTTGGCACTGATAACTTAGAAATGACTTCGACTTTAGAAGAGTCTACTTTGATTCCATCTGCTGGAATATGATGACCTAAAAAAATTCCTTCGTTAAACATCATGAAGAATTTTTCATAGCTTAATGAGACATTTGTTTCTTTACATATTATTAAGACTTTTTCTAAATTTTCTAGTGCTTCATTGAAAGAATCCCCATAGACTGTGAAATCATCCATGTACACTTCCACACAATCATGAATAAGGTCAGTGAAAATGCCGAGGACTGCTCTTTGGAATGTTTCTAGAGCATTACATAACCCAAAGGGAAGTACCTGGTAAGCCTAAGTTCCCCATGGACAAGTGAATGTGGTTTTATATTGATCTTTAGGGGCTACCTGAATTTATTTATATCCATTGAACCCGTCCAAGAAGGAAAAATACTTTTTTCCTGCTAAAGTGCCTAAGACCTGGTCTATGAAATGTAACTGTTGCTTTGTTTAGTTCCCTGTAATCGATGCATACTCTCCATTTTCCATTGTTTTTAGGAATGATTACTAGGGGTGAAACCCACTGACTGTCAGACATTAGATAGATGACATTTACATTGAATAGTTTCTACAATTCTTCCTTAACAATTTCTTTTAGGTTTGGGTTCATTCTTCACTGAGGTTGTCTAACTGGTCTTGCATTTTGTTCAATGTAGATATGATGTATGAAAGTTTTAGGATCAATCCATCTCATGTTAGTGTATTCCCATGCAAAAGCAGAAGAATGTTTTTGTAAAATTTATATCAATTGGTTCTTTTGCACTTCTTTCAGGTTTTTATTGACATTCAAGGTTTTTCCTAGAAAGATTTCTATCGAGGAATTCCCAAATTTTTCCATGGAGAGCAATGATAATTTTTTAGATGAGGGATACTCATTTCGATTACGATCATAATGTGAGGAATATTCATTATTTTCCAGTAAATTTAAAAGTTGGTCTTCCCCCTTTACTTGTTCAGCAACAAAAATAGGTTGTATATCTTCTTCATCTTCTATCCATTATTCAGTTTCTATATCTATTGTTGTTATTGCAGGGGGATATAATGTAAATTTCTTTATGGAATTTCCATCTGAGATAAACATATCGCCTAATATACAGCTGATGAAAGCATCAACTATAGCCAACCAAGGCCTTCCTAGAATTAATGGATGTCCTCCTAAATTATTCTTGGGTGTTAAGACCATGAAATCAACAGGATATTCCCAAGAATCTAAGGATACACAAACATCTTCCAGCACACCATCTGGTTTAATAATAGACCTATCTAATAATTGCAACAATGTTGTTGTGTACTGAAGGTTAGGAACCCTAAGTGTGTCCATAACTTGTTTACTCATTATGTTTATGGCTGCTCCTAGATCAATTAATGTGTTTGGTATTTCAGTTCCATTGATGTGAATTTTTACAATGGGGCTTCCTGGGTCTAAATATTTTTGAATTGTCGTCTTCCCCATCATAATGTCTGCAATTTTTCCGACTAACTGAATTCTTTTTATATCTTTTCTTCTTCTCCATGATCTTTGTGTACTTAATTCCTTAATTGTTTTTGAAAAAATTGGTATTTCTTTTATGGCTTGTAATAAAGGAATCTTAATACAAACATTTCTCAATTCATCCATCATATTGTAATCAGGCAAGACAATTTGTTTCTCTACTCCTTCATTGATTTTCAACCTTTCTGGGAAAGGTGGTTTAACTGATATTGAGGGTTGTTCTATGATAGGAGTATCTATTGGAATTTATTCTGTTTGTTTATTTTCTTTTTGAGGGAGAGAAGTCTCCCCTTCTTTTGATTGATTTTTGTGTTTTTGAAGATTAGATCTTGTTTCTTGAATGACAACAGGAGGTTTTCTTGGTAATACTCTTCCAGACCTTAATTGGACATTATTTAGGTCTAGTGGAGTTCTTACATAAGTTTGAGGTTTCAGACCCTCCATGTTGTACACTGGTTGTTGTGGTATTTTATTATTAGGATTCGGAAGTGGTTGAGCGGGTAGTTGATTTGATTTTTGTGGAAATGGTAGGGAAAGTTGCGGGTTTTGATTTTGAACTGGAACTTGCAGTAATTTATTAGCTTGAGGAATTTGATTAGATGGGGGTAAGAATTGTGATGAAACGTAAGATGGCAAGTACTGTTGATATTGAGCATAGGCTCCATAAGGATTTTTCCATCCTTGATTCCAAGGTTGTGATTGTGGCAGAGCCTAAGGCTGCCAAGATGTATTCCAATTGTTTTGTGAAGACTGGGCGAATTGTTGTGGTCTAAGTCCTTGCGATTGATTTGGTTGGGGGTTTTGCCATGGTATTTTGGCTATAAAGTAGAGAGGGTCTACTGGTTCTGAGATTCCTTCATCATTGAATACATTCTTAAGACCTGGTAAGGATGGAAATTCCTTCGTATCATGATTATCTGCATATATAACAAAGGTTTCTATGACTTTTGAGTCTAAGGGACACTCGCTTAGAGCATGTTTCTTTTGACATTTGGGACAGAAGATAGATAATGCAACATTTTCAAAATTTTGCTTGTTTTGTATTTTAAGGGTGTCTATCTGCTCACTTAGGCTCCCTAAGATGTCTATTTTGAAGGTGTCAAGAAAATTTCCCATTTCTGCCCTACTGATTGTCCCAGCTGTAGATTTGTTATTTCTTCACAAGAGAGGGTCTCTAGGGCTCCTTCCAACTTGTGCTTTACCCCTTGAGATATGTACACATAAATCACAAATATCTGCAAATGGTAGTTGGGAAATATCTCCTTTCCTAGTTAGGTTAAGGAGACCAATCCATTCATCTTTAATAGCTCTGACTAAGAGAGCTTTTAAGGTTTCTTCATCCAAATTATCCATTTTTTCTCTTTTAACATTATAAACAAACCTTTCTACCATGTCTTCAAGATTTTCATCTTCTTTTTGTGTCATTTTGAAAACTTCATCTTTAAGTTTATGTTGATGCCTCTAAAATCGTTGCAACAACATTGGGGGATAACCACCCAGTCCGGCCTTAATACAATTCCTTTTTCATTTGATATGGTGGCTCCGAATGGATAATATGGGACCAATTTCCCAGTAAAGGTGTGATTTGATGAGTGGGTGTTTAAATTATGTAACAAGATGATAGATAGTTTTGATTGTAATACTTATGAAAATATGCAAACACACACACACACACACACACAGATATATATATATATATATATATATATATATATATATATATATATATATATATATATATAACCCGGGTAACTCACTATCTATGCGATTTATGATGACTTCTGCTAACCAAACGCTAATAAAGATTAAACAAATGATTACAGAAGTTAAGCATGAAAGATGATTACTTCAAACAAAGTAATAGAATACAGATCGCATATCATAATAACATTAATTGCTAGTATACATGTTTAGGATATCAATTCCAGATTTATTCAGAAGTGATATAGATGCAGAATTGATTAGACATTCACATATACAACAATATTGAATCAAAAGACTGTTAAATTGCCTAACATGAAACAAAATGACATAGATATAAGTACCATATGTATTTGAAACGTGCTATTGAAGTAACAACCTGGTTCATTCTTCTTATTCTCAAAAAACTCCAAAAAGATACAGAAATGCGAGTCCTTTTGAAATCTACTAACAAAAAGTAGAACCTTGATCCTTGCTTTCTATAAAAATCAACTAAGAAGTGCAAAAGTGCTCTCTTCTTCAATCCAATTTTAATACAAATTCAGGACCCTTTCCAAAATGACCTGAAAGGGTCTTTATAGTACAAATAAAAACAAACTGTTCATAAAAGATGCTTGGAGTGGTTGGAACATCCTCTCAAAATATGGGATTTCATGATAAAAATAGAATTGCAAATAACTTCAAAATATGCATTGCATCTATCATTCCTCCTGTGGCTTTAGTTGACAAATCTCGAGCATAGTTTGGACTTCCGGTGGATGACTCATCCTGGCATGCAGTTGACCTATGTACACCACATCAGAGAATTCGGGCACCATGCGATCAACTGCATCTACAAGACATTTGACCATCATTTGTTGGCTATGCGGTTTAACCAAAAAGATCCAATGCATATCCCAATTGAGGCTCTTCAATTTTTTGAGTTTTTCTTCTCTGGTGGCCAAATCCTGCTTCCATTGTTTTTCCAATATTTTTGCCTTAGGAAGATTTTCAGGAGTACACTCAAAAATTAAGTTGGTGCTATGTAAATTATCATTTATCAATTCAATGATATTATTCCTTGTTGCCCTGGCCCTTGAAGTTTCCCTTTCTGCTTTAATCAGCTATGTCTCCCATTCTGAGAATAATATCTCTTTATGAGATTCTTCAATCACTGGAAATTTGGTAGCCCTTCCCTTTTCTGTGCTTTTCCAAGAGATATAATCTGTAATTTTGTCATCCGCATCCTTGAATTCCAATCTGGAATTGACCGCTTGATCTACCAGTGTGTTGGTTTTGACGCATAATGGATGAATAAGGGATATCTTTTGGCAGAGTTGGGTTAGTTGTTGAGATAAGAAGTTATTTATTGCTAAGGCTTCTTTTATAAATTCTTCAACTTTAGGATTTTCTTTGAATTGCTCTAATGAGAGTTGAAGCTACATTATTTGTTCATTCTTAGCTTTAATCTCTTCATGATGCACCAATTTCAGCTGTTCAAATTCTTGGGATAGCTGTTGCTGTCTTTCAATTGCCTGTTGGTCAATCCTCTGTTTCTTGGCCTTTAGCTAATCTTCAAGTTGTTTAATCTTTTGATCTTTTTCCTTGATAAATAGATAACTTCAGTTGCTTTATTGATCGTGGTAACCGTGTATGCACCTGTTAACTGAGATAATTTAGTCAAGTCTTCGGAGGGATCAACTTTTGAATCTTTCCAAATAACATTCAAGTATTCATCTTGAGAGACGGTTGCTGATACTTGGTCTATTTTCCTTTTCTTCCTCTGTCTTTTGACTATAGCCCTGTGTTTAGGGCTATAAAATACATCCAACAGTGGGATCTCCTCAATACTCAATATAATCTCTGATGAAGGATTCTTAGGGATTATCTTGACTTCCCTCACAGTTGAATCCTTGCTGGATGCCTTTTCAACCACAGGATCATGAACTATAGGCTGTTGTCTTATGGGAGATTGCGGTGTGATTAAAGTTTGAGTATCACTTTGACCCTTAATTTGAAGGTCAAACTATTCCCATTCTTTGATCAACACCGGATCAATACAGTCCCTTTGGGTTTGTCTTTTCCATCATATCATATATTCCTTCCCATGAAATCTTCCCACAGTCCTGGCATGTCGTATCTTAGATTAACACAACCTTTTCCGCTCCTTCGGCTACTGCAGGGGAAGCTTTCGTCTTTCAGGCCTTCTTTGTCATTTTAGCTGGCTGCATACTTCTTGATTCAAATTGCAATTATATGAAACAACAAAGAGCAATAAACTTAAACCTTCAGAGTGGCTAAAGCTTGAACAAATAGTGGTGATAATAGTACAGTCGAAGATCAGGGTAGGAGCATTTGGTGCGAAAGATTTCATATTATGAATTGATATTAACACGTAGGACAAAATATTTGAAGGACTGAAGTCATTATTGTTCTTAATGCCTCACCGTATTGAACGACGTCAAACTTAAATGCTTCAATAAATAGATCACATCGCATTCTTCCCAAGGTCTAATTAGAACGCATGCCATCAATCTGCCAATTTTGCAATGAGCGATTTCAATATATATTATTTTAATATTCTGAGAGCCATCGCATATCGCAAATTGGGAGGTGTAAGTGCCATGTTCTAAAAGCCTTTAGAATTTAGGTTACTGCGATGTATGATGACTTGGCACAAAGCGCTGGGGAAATCCTTATTTGCCCACCCGCATAATTTTTTTTTTATTATCACTTTATTTATTTTTTAACATTGCATCGCATTCCCCTGAAGTGAGTCTTATCCATTTTTGCTAGGATTTCGATATGCGATCAATACATATCGCATCACAAGTTTTCAAGTGTGGCTTCATATGGTTTTTAGCTATATGCGAGATGCAAGAACCTTATCGCATCACAAAGTTTCAATGGCCCTTTACAACTTATTTTTCGGAATTGGCAAGATGCGATACGCGATAGTTTTATCGCAATCACATGTTCATTGATTAATTGTTTTAAGAAACCTAACGTTTAGGATTGTGCGGTAACTTCGCATTTCTACACTAATATTTAGATTGAATGCTTTTGGCCTTAAGCGCATGCGATGTGTGTTATTTTTAGAGGGTTTTTTGAAGCACTTTTATTTAAAAAATGAGAAACAAAGAAATTGATTTATATATAAAGATTTTATTGTTTTTTATAAATTAAAGGGGCTCTATTTCTTATTTAGCATCTAAGAATAAAATTAATAAAAAATTGAAATTGGGGGGGTTGTTGTATAGCACAACAGGTTACTAGGCATACGATAATCTCTATATTTGCCTAAGAAAGCCTCTTTCATTTATCCCCATGTTGTTATAGAATGCACTCCTAGACTCATGAACCATTTTAATGTTGAGTCTTTTAATGTGGCAGGGAACAATTTTAACTTTTGAGCATCATGCAGATAGTCATATGATTTGCATAATACTTCAAATTCGAAGAGAAATGTCTCCGGATGTTCGTTTCTTTTCTCATGGAAATTAGGAAGAATCGAGGGTGATACATTTTTCATTGTGAGGGTTGTATCTTCATCAAGAATAGGGAATCTCGAAGGATCTTGATTTCCTCTGCCTCTACCCCCTCCTCTACCTCTACCTCTTCCTCTTCCTCTTCCTCCAAACCTATCTTCTTCGCCATGGACATTGTGTACTTCTCCTTCCCCTTCTTTAGCCATGATAGATTCTTTGGACCTAATATAATGTTCTTCTAATCTTTTTGGTTCCTCTATCAATGGTTGCTCAACATAAGTTTCCAATTCCTCTTATTCACTAAGAACTTCTAATTTTTCTCCCAAAATTTGCTCACTAGTGGAGGATAGAAGGATTACTCCTGTAGTTGGGTATGTAGGATATTATTCAATTACAACTTCAGTAGAAGAAGTAGGTGAAGTTCTAGATTGGATTTCTGATCTTGAGATTTCAGGAAGCCTTTGTTGACCTCTAAAAGGAATTCGGGTTTGAGTAGGCGGTGTGGAATCTCGAAGTCTAGGTGAAGTGAGTGGATTTGTGGGAATTAAAATTCTCCCTCTCCCTACAAATCTACCTCTAGAGTCTCTATCCATACGCATATCATGTTTCAATTTTTTTAAACTTCTATTCGTACTTCCTCAGCAACGACACCAAAATGTTTGGCCAATTCAATGCCTTTGAATTGTCAATCACAAATTGTCAACTAGGGTGCATAGACTGTTGAAGTACAAGTGCACAATATGTGCTAGAAGTTTTTTGATATGTCGTTATGTATTTTTTAGGATCTAAACTTAATATGGAGGTGGTATTTGTTAATTATATTAGAGTTACAATCCTTAGATTTATTAGCTAATTTCTTAGAAGTTAATCTCTATCTAATTAGTTTATGAATGGTATGAGAGTGATCCTACTTGTATTAGATTGTTTTGAGATTTTTGGTCTTGATTCTTTATGCTGCATCTTCTAATTCACTAAGTGCAAAAAGGAATCTATTCTATCAATTGTGAAGAAACATTGTCTGAACTCAATTGTTTAGGAGAAAATTCTCACACTTTTACTTATTCAATTTTCATTCAAATAAAATATTTCAAACAACATCTATGCTATGAAATAAACACGCTTGAACTATGCTAGATAATAAGAAAATGAAGTAACCATGCAATACCAGGTATAAAGAAATTCAAATGACAGACTAAGCTAGGTATGAAGCAGATGAAAGTACTTATGCAAATAATAATTCATTAACGAATTCATTATGCTGCATTTTCACACAAAACAGAGTATTCAAGGAATGAAAAGAAATCGAGTTGCAATTGGTTAAGACCTGTCACTATTCATAGGGCCCTTGTTACCGGGAATAGTGTCTATGTAGAACTGCTAATCCCACTAAGGCTGGTAGCTACCTTAGAAACAAACAAAGTAAAACTACTTTCGTTTTCCTTTATGAGAGATAGATGAGAGAAGAATAAAGGAGACAAACCTCTGTCTTGCGTTTGGTTGCTTGCTCGATTCCTTTCTCTTCTGATAGTCCTTTGCTACTTGCTTTCTTGTATACCCAGCTTCACAGAGTACCTGTAGAATCAAAGCAGCATAACACTATACAAGAACATAGATCTATTATCATAAACAATTCAGGATCAGATGTAAATTAACCATACAAATGCATAGAACATAAATCACACAAGAGTATGGAGGAAAACTTGAATAGCTTTATTGATAATCAAGAAAGAGCTAAGAGAGTTACAACCAATTGTTCTGACCCAGCATCATCCTCTCAGCAAGTAAGCCCTTCTTCACCTCATGAAAAGCTTAGATCACCCAACACTATGATGTTGCCTCAAGAAACCAACAACAATTCCTTACAAGATGCAAAATTCCAGCCCCTGGATCTCTAGGATGAGGGATCCATATATAGATGTCTGCAAGGGAGATGAGTCAGCTTGTGATTTGATTAGTGTCTTCCCTCTGATAGTTCTTGATTCTGCTTGGAGATTGATGATCTCTTACTCATCCCTGGTCGAATTCAGATAGGCAAGTGTCACAGGAGAAGTTTCTGGAAGATTCCATGCTTCTCCACCTTGCGGATTGACCCTGCCATTTGTCCCTTCTCGCCCATCGCACCCCATAGAAGGGATTTTTGAAATGCAACACACCTAATGTGTGTATTTAGGTGAGATGCAACGCACTTTGCCTATGGAGCGGGTGAAATGGTCCAGTTTTGACCAGTTCTGAGTAGTTTTTCATGGAGAACTTCTGGGAGAAGCTGTAATCAGTTGACCTTGTTCTTTTAGGGGTTTGAACAACACCTTTAGAGACTTAGGAGCCCTTAGTTTATGGACATTTATGCTTGGGGTTGTAGTGCCCAAAAATGTCTATAACAGTTGCCCCCTAAAGCATGAGGTCATTAATCTTTTTTGATGTCGGGTGAAATGCTTTATCAAGAGGATCCGAAGTTCTTTCAAGCTGGAAGGAGACCTGTAATAAGATACAATACAATACATTATCTTCATAATATTTTCATGATCTAGCTGAGGTGGGCATTCCCATGCTCAGCTTTATAAATTCATTTTCATGTACATAGGACAAAAAATCGTCTGAGTGTAGACTGATGATTTTGGTAGAGCCATCATCCCTTAGATTGGATGATTATCTGTGCAGCAACGATGTACATTTGATGTCTTTATTTTCCTGAATATATATCACAGCCCGGATGGATGAAACTAGATCCGGGGTCTTCAATCTCATTCAATCTTCACTCAAAGTACAAGTCGATCCATGTGAGAGATGTTCTGGAGTCGAACATGGAAAGGCATCGCCTGATTACTAGCCAATGATGTAAGCTGTTAACAGGCGTGAGAGGAATCACCGATAATGATAATGATCCTCAAGGTACTGCATTACAATTCACGTGGTGTGAATAAGGGACTTGGTGTCGAACACCACGCAAAATCTTTCGGTCGAAGGCCATTGATGTAAACTTGTCGCCAGAAGTGAGAAACTTGCCATTGAGGCATGCAAGCTTCAAAGTACTGAAAGGGGTGTTCCTAGATCGACTTCTTGGATAATGAGTTGATGTCGACAAGAAGCGATCTGTCATAGGAGGGCCTTAATGAATCCCACATCGATGACACGGAATGGAGCCAATGATTTTAATGGAGGTGAAAACGATCTGAAAACGATCTGGTGATATAAGGTTCAGGGTGGTGGTCATGAAAGAATGGAGCGTAAATGTATTGCAGCGGGTGAGACACAGGTGGATTCTCTGAGTGACTTCTCTTGAACATATCGGCGACACTGACATGATGGATTGGTAGCATTAACCCCAAATGTGGATGGTGTGATGTGACCAGTGAATGGAACAACCCAACCCGACTTGGATGCAGAGTGAAAGTGTCATGTTCAAGAGTGACTTGCTACCAACAAAGTTTCTTCAAGTTTTCTTCCCAATTTTTCCCCAGTCATTGCTGACCAGTACCTCTTTATTTTTGTCAAGCTTGAGGAGGATAACATATGCTTGTTCTATAATTTTCCCTTCAGGCAAACCCATCGCTATGTTTTAACGAGCCTAGCGATAGTGAAACTCGTTCTTGTTTGTTATGGACAAGTTTGTCGCTATTAGGTTTTAACAAGTTTAACGACAAAGATAACTCGGTCCTTTTCAGTTTTAGAGAGTCTAAAAAGGGACGTAAAGGAAACTCCAAAAATCCTTTTTCGTCATCTAATCCCTTAGGTCCGAAAAAGTATAAAACAATACAGAAGGGATGAATTTTCGGTACTTTTAACGCGCCGAACAAAACAAGCGCTCGATATTTTTGTGTAATAATCACTCAGGTCCAAAAAGATTAAAATCTAGAGGAGGGATAGCATGTCCGGCCACTTTAACGAGCTGGAGAGGCCAATGGCTCAGCAATCTTTTCATATTTTATGAGTCAGTTGAAAAGAGCTTAAAGGAGACTCGTCTTTGAGGAACGAGTGATAAATTCGGGTAGCAGTTGATTCCAGGTAAGGTTTGGAATTTCCCAATCACGACAGTGTTACAAGGATGGCTAACAGGATCACTCTTCGCAGCTGTTCCTCAAAAGGGGTAAAAAATCAAGTGGAGGTGAATGATCGGCCAATAGAAAGTGGAGGTGATGATGAGAACACGACCAAGGCTTCAAAGGCTGAAGTACTACATTCACGATGGTTATTTACCGGAAATTGGTTCATTTTTTAATGAGCTTAAACGCTGGGGAAACATTTGCTTATTGATTATGTTTATTTTTTAATGAGCATGAAGTCCGCGTTAAAACTGCTCGATTAATCCAGTCGTATAATAAGAATGTCTCATATATAAAAATGACATTATTTCAAAGCTTTGCCCCACATCCTTTCTTTATGCAAGTTAGGAAATGACCAATCCTACGAGTTTAAAGGGTTAGAGGACCTACAAATTTAAAAAAATAAATGGTTGCTCTTCGCTTGCAAGCCAAAAGGTTTGCATGCCCCCATGTATAGAGACATGGAGTTTCAAGGTTACCCCGCAATTTCGTAGACAAAACATTTATTTTTCCAAAAAAGGCCTACCTCTTTCAGGTTACCAAAGATTGTTCTATTTGTACCACAAACAAAACACTATTTCGGCGATGTCTACCGAAATAGACAAAGGCGAGTGGTGCAGACGCCTCCACTCACATAACTTTGACGAGGGAATCTTATTCCAGTCTAACCCCCTTTTCCTAGATGGACGTGAGTGTCAGACTAGTCAGATATCCTTCACGGAAACCTATGATATACCTGAAGTTTTCCTGCCGAAGCAGACCAGGGTGCATGCCCCCTGGGTTGCAGTCGTGTCCCCCGAATCACTCGCGCTCATCAAGTGGATGGACTGGGGATTGATGAGACATTCCTTGTGTGAAAATACCATTCAGGGATGGTATATGACTATTCGCTATGCGTGAACCGGGGAATGAAAGCTGGTATACGAGCTTGACCACTCTTCCTTCGTGCGGAAAACAAATTACTCTAAAGAGTGAGGAGACAATGGCTCCCAAGCAATAAATATAGTCTCGCCCAAGGAGTAGATTATAATCCAGGGGTCCTTGGACTACCATTACGTTCATGTGAACGGTTTTCCCTCTCAATGTTATGGGCACATTGGGAAGGATCCCTAATGGTCGATTGGTTCCTTTGTCAAAGCCTGTTAGATTTCTCATCTCAGGCAAAAGCGATGGTGAACCAAGTGCTTTCCAAGCAGTCGAGGAAAGGATACTCACAGAAGCCCCATCATCTATGATGGTACCATCCATAACCATTCTATATATTTGAGTAATGATTCGAAATGGTACACTAGACGGTAAACAGGGTCTGCCCAGTTGATTCCAATCGAAGGAAACAACTAGGTTGCTTGGAGGTGGGACCGAATAGATGGTCGGGTAGGACTCTGACGAACTTCCTTCCTGTGGTAAAGGAATGGGTAAGTTGCCCCCATGTTCATCGGAGTCTGTGCTTACGAAAATAATTTGGACGGTGTCATCTTTGTTCTCTTCGGTGAGTGTATCATCTGAAGATGGAACCTCTGAAGGCAAGACCGGGTCAACTTCCGCCTCAACCTTTTGAATTTCATTTGGTATGGATTCAGATGGTTTTTCTTCAATGATAGATACTTCGGCCGACCACAAGGGCGTGTCAGCCGGATTTTCAACTAGTGACGGACTCGGCAAGAGTTTTTTATATCCAGGAGGAAGCCGTAATGGTGAAACCAGACGATCGTCTAAAACTCTTGTAGCCTCGTCTAAGAAGGGACAACGGTGGACGACATGATCGCCTTCACACAGTTTACAAGGAAACTTACATTTTCCTTTTTGTCCAGGGGCTTCACTTTCACTAGTTGACGGTGTACTTTCAACATGATCATCAGAGGTTGACGACACCGCATTGTGCAAATGAGGAGACCAGTCCCTTAAGATCTGAGGGATGCAAGGAAAATCTCGATGAAAGTGGTCTCCCTTGCAAATGACACATGGCAATTTAGGGCTGGTCGGTGCAGTGTGTGGATTTTCACTAGATGATGCTTGGTTGCCCCTTTTCGCCTTTGGCTCCTTCTTCTTCTTCTCTTTCTTCTGCTTTTCCTTCTTCTTCTCAGGTACTTGATTTTTGGCTTTACCAGCTTCATCAAGCGAAGAGGAAGGAGGAGAGGAAGAATTGGACGAAGTAGAGGGTTGGGGGGTAATTCTGGAATCGTCTAGTTGCTGACTCGATTGTTCAGGAACCGTGGTGTTCTGAACGACAGAGGTTGAGAAGAGCCATATGGGCAAGCCAGTTGTTAATCCTGGAAGCGACAATGTGGCCATATGGGGTGCACCAACATCTCCCCAAGAGGAGAAGGGACTAGGATTTCCTCCAAGGGGAAATCCTTGGTTGGTGGACTCCATTTTCCTCAACCTAAGACCAACGTAGGAAAGGTGATAATTATTCCATTTAAAATAAATTTTAGACGCTTTGACACAACTTGTTTTTTCAATTTTTAAGAGTCGAGAAAAAAAAAAAGATGACTCTAGTCGCCTTCGATTTTTAATGAGCCTGAAGTGACAAGTGCTCAGATGGACCTTTTCCGTTAAGGAGTCTGAAAAGGAACGAAAGGGACTACTCTGGAAATCTAGACAGAGGGATTACCAAACCAATCACAAAACTACATAATACTTTTTATGGTACGGCAGTCAATCTTCCCGAATGCTGTGTTCAGTGCATTGCGATCGATAGGGCGGCAGACACGGCTTCCTATGGATAAAGGATTAAGCCTATTGTGGTCTCCCAAAATATACTCGATGGTACGTGGGAGCACAAGTCCGTACTGGCACTTATCGTCTCAAAGTGGAGGAATCACCCAACCAACAGTGAAAACAACAGTTACCAGGCTTTACGACGCCGGAATACATCTCTAGCCTAGACTTCTAGATGTTGTGTGTTAGGTTCCAAAGCGTTGTTAGATTCATTAAATTTATTTTATAGTTGATCTTGCTTAAGAAATTTTCCTTTCAGGTTCACCGCATGATGTAGATGTACAATTCCTAAAATGCAATCTAAGATGATAAACAATCATTTATCTTCTTTATGCAATGAAAATCCTAGCTACTAAGGAAAGAGAGACAGTATTCTTTCAACAAAGAGCAAAGAGCACACACTATATGCACTATCCTAAATCAAACCAATCAAACAGTCTAAATGCAAATGCACATGCATGTATTTGTTTTCAGCCTTCTTAATATGTGAATGATAAAAAGAAAGCTAATGCGCAAATCTGAATTATTTTTCAAAGCGAAAATTACTAACAATTTTCTTTTCAAAATCAAAATGAAGACAATGACAACACTTTGCGATTTGGAATTGAAAACTTGCTTTCGACACTAGAAAAACTACTAATTCAGATCAAATACAATAGTAACAGGGTAATCGACTATCAAGAGCAATCAAACTCTCTTCTATGACTGAAAACGACACTTGCAACACTTTCAAATCAAGAAACGACAATACAATTACGTTACTTCTTTGTAAAGGAGAACTGAAAATGTCTCAAAAAATACATAAAAACAATTACAGTTCTTTGCACAATGGAGGCGGAATAACAGCAAGGAAAGGGGTTTCAAATAGAGGTGCACTAACTACAGGTAGCAAAACCCTTGAATAGATCTGGAAAGAGTGAAGTTCACAGAAACCAAAATTTAGGAACAATGCCTAGTCTGATCAGCGTATCTGCAACACAGTGAAACTGAAATGCAACGCACCTACTACACTTGGGAAGTGCGCTGAATTTGAGATTCACAGAACAGACAGTGCGCTGGACCAGGGACGAGACTTTGATTGGGTTCCGGGTCGCAGTTTGTAGTTCAGTTCAGGGATTTTGGCCGAGCAAGTGATAATCGGTAAATCAACCACAGGGGTAGATCTAAGGATGTTACTAGAGCCACCACAAGGGCAATTAGAGAGCTTGTAAATCAATTGTTTAAATCATAAACAAAACCAGGAGATTGACTGAAGCAGCGTTGATCTACTTTGCACTTGCATAACAAATGCAGTTCGAAGGCTAGCTAGCTTGACTTCAGGCTCCATCTGTAAGTTTATAAAGTAAACAAATGTAGATGAACAAACAATATACTCGCTCCCCAGCGGAGTTGCCATTTTGTTACCGGGAATAGTGTCTATGTAGAACTGCTAATCCCACTAAGGCTGGTAGCTACCTTAGAAACAGACAAAGTAAAACTACTTTCGTTTTCCTTTATGAGGGATAGATGAGAGAAGAATAAAGGAGACCAACCTCTGTCTTGCGTTTGGTTCCTTGCTCGATTCCTCTCTCTTCTGATAGTCCTTTGCTACTTGCTTTCTTGTATACCCAGCTTCACAGAGTACCTGTATAATCAAAGCAGCATAATACTATACAAGAACATAGATCTATTATCATAAACAATTTAGGATCAGATGTAAATTGACCATACAAATGCATAGAACATAAGTCACACAAGAGTATGGAGGAAAACTTGAATAGCTTTATTGATAATCAAGAAAGAGCCAAGAGAGTTACAACCAATTGTTCTGACCCAACATCATCCTCTCAGCAAGTAAGCCCTTCTTCACCTCATGAAAAGCTTAGATCACCCAACACTATGATGTTGCCTCAAGAAACCAACAACAATTCCTTACAAGATGCAAAATTCCAGCCCCTGGATCTCTAGGATGAGGGATCCATATATAGATGTCTGCAAGGGAGATGAGTTAGCTTGTGATTTGATTAGTGTCTTCCCTCTGATAGTTCTTGATTCCGCTTGGAGATTGATGATCTCTTACTCATCCCTGGTCGAATTCAGAGAGGCAAGTGTCACAGGAGAAGTTTCTGGAAGATTCCATGCTTCTCCACCTTGTGGATTGACCCTGCCATTTGTCCCTTCTAGCCCATCGCACCCCATAGAAGGGCTTTTTGAAATGCAACGCACCTACTGTGTGTATTTAGGTGAGATGCAATGCACTTTGCCTATGGAGCAGGTGAAATGGTCCAGTTTTGACCAGTTCTGAGTAGTTTTTCATGGAGAACTTCTGGGAGAAGCTGTAATCAGTTGAACTTGTTCTTTTAGGGGTTGGAACAACACCTTTAGGGACTTAGGAGCCCTTAGTTTATGGACATTTATGCTTGGAGTTGTAGTGCCCAAAAATGTCTATAACAACCCTCCACAGATCAGTTCAAAATCTTCTATCAACGCAATGCATACACACAAACCCAATTCTATTGTTGGCAAAAAAAAATCACACATTGTTCAAAATTACATAATTCGGCACACACACAAATCACAGAAAGAAAATTCTGAAAGAAAATTGATAAGATTTCGATTGAACCCATATTTCGTTTCGGCGACAATCTTGTAGTTTACTTAGAGTTTGATTGTGATCTCTTGCATTTATCTTAACGAAAAGTTTCAAGGGGATAGGAAGAAATCCATGAGGAAACCATTCTCTATCCATCTGCACACGTCGCTGCTGACCTGGAGCTTTTGAAGCTAGAAAACAATGGAGGTAGCTACAGAAATCTGGATTAGCTACAGAAACAGACCGATTCGGTAGCTAATTGCATTCTTTAACAAAACAATAGGCTATAAAGTCAAACATGAATAAGAAGACATATTATTGCATACCTTCATCAAAACCTGGTGGACATGGCTTTATTTAGGTGGTAGATATATCGGAAAAGGGAGAAGTATTAGGCAAAAAGGGATGTCATGGTAGGACAATCTTCGGACTCTACAAGTGAAATGGTCTCTATAACAAGTTTACAAGAATGAATCTGACGAGTGTCCATCGGAATAGTCCACATGGGTGAGACAATGTTAACAACTGATACAACACATTTACAACATCATATGCACTAAAACAACCGCAATAGTTCAACTATCTTAGTACAAGTTAAAGGAACATGCATTACAAGCATCCAAAGAATAATCTTACAAACAAATACAATACATGTGTGAAAACGTGTTGGCTCGTTAATAGGCTTCTCAATTAAACAAAAGTTCCAAGACACATCTGTACACCAACTAACCCCCATAGCAGGGATTTGGAGCCATTGCTCGCTCCTCAAAGAAAATATTATAGACTCTCAAGGCTATGTGGGAGGAGCCAAGGTGAAAAGTCTTTTGCATGTACAAATGAGGGGTATATATAGCCAAGGGTGAAACTGACCATTGTGAATGTTCGACTTCCCTCATGATTGTTTGACTTACATGAGTCTTCGACTTACATCACTCTTTGACTTCATCCGTGGGTCTCTTGGACTTACACGTACATTACATTAATTACACAGTTATGACCCAAAGTAGTGATGTGGCTGAGGCGACTCATGACACAACTCGACATGACGCTGCAGGTATGCACATGCTGGCTGTGTTGTTCGTGTCGAGCTACTGTGTTGCTGAGTGATGAGTGTGCCTGTGGTGTACCATAGCTTCACCTCCGCATGGCAGAGTGTGCAAAGTCTTCAATGGTCTTGGTGTTCGCTTGATATTTCATGCATGTGCATGTGTCTCCTTCGCTTGCTACTTGGTATGCTTTGTGTGTTCATCCAACCACGAGCAAGTCTTCTAGCATGTGCTCCTTGTTTATCCCATTCGTAGTTGTGCCATGTATCATCCATGTACCTGTTTCTGCAATCACTCATGATGATAGGACATAAAATATAGAAATCCCCTAGTCTACCATGATGCATTGTCTTTTGTTTTTGGGTGCAGGTGACTGGGAGAGAGGAAAAAGCTCTAAAACAATGCAAAGCACATCTCAGGCCGGGAAGCGAGGCTCCGGGACACTATCAAGAGATAAAATGTGCACATGTCACAGGGAGGCTGGGATGAGAAGTCCGGAACAACAATGACATTCTGTGGGATTTGGCTCAGCTAGGAGGCAAAACTACACAATTTTTCCCGAGAAGGTAGTGCGGGCAGCAGAGGACTCTGGCAATGAAAAATGCGTAGATTTTCAGGGGATGCTGGGAGCAGGCTGTAGGAGCTTGCTGGCCAAAAACATACAGAAATAGGAGGCGGTCATGCTGGACATGTTTATGCAGTTTCTGGGCTAGGTGGGGTGTCAAGAAATAGGTAGACAGTCCAAGAAAACTACACAATTTTCAGGAGCAACACCAGGCCGACTGGTAGAGGGACTAATTGTCAGAACTGCATAATTTCCAGAGACAGTACAATGATAGGTAGCAGGTTGCTGTCCCTCCTATCTCCACAATTTATTTAGTCAGTGGAGGCAGGCATGTTGACAAATTTTGTGCAATTTTTGGGAGGAGTGAAGCCCGGGGTCACTACCCGGTCAAACTTTCTAGTTGACTAGTGGGAGGCTTGATGGATTGGCTTGCAAGCAACATAGATTGAGATGAATTCTTGGGAAAATTCTGTGTTGTTCTAGGTGATAGTCAACCATGTCGATTCCAGGATTGCACAATGGAGACTGCCTGGGAGGCAGCCTCAAGCTCTGCACAATTCTAGGCAAGTGTACTTGGTCGCTGAGGGCTGAGACTGCGCAGTGAAACTCAGCGGAGATCCGGCTGATGGAGGGTGGCCTAGTTGATAGATATTCAATAAAATGGTTAAGCGTGTGAGTGAGTGAAATCATGTATACATGACCTTGCGAACACTCACTCAACATGACTTGACAACAAGACATGTCGACCCAACAAGACAACATATGCTTAGTGTGATTGACTATGGGACTGTCTAATGGTGAAAGCGACAAGTGTGACACTTTAGATAGACCTTTGGACCACTGTCACAACACTTGCGTGATAGTGCTTAAAACATCATGTGTGAGTCTGATAGATGTTTAGATAGCTAACACAAATCAAACATAAAACTTCAACATCACCAGAACAAGGTCGCAAGCATGACATATAAATCAACATGTAGAAGATGACAGTTGGTGAAACAAGCCAAAAGGAAGCAAGACATGTGGAGGAAACACATGAAATGACCTTTTTTGTTTGTGCACATGCATGTTACTGAGGACATGATGATATGAAAATGAAAAGAAATCTTGCAAATTCAACTAAGAGGTGTTCTTCGAAAGGTGTTCTTTACTTACCATACTTACCCTTGAGATGATCATGCATCTGACGATGTTCACATGAGGTCCTGATCTTTTTCCATTACTTGGTATCTTGGTCTTTCTCCTCGACTCCTTGGGAGTGATCTCATCATGTCACCTTTTCCTGTAGTCACTGAGTGATGGATCAATGCAGTTTCAGTGGGAAGTGATTGTTATTGGAATGAGGTCCTGGGAGGCCCATCTGCGCAATATCTGCATCCAAGACTAACAAGACAACTTGGGCAACACTGCGTAGTTTTGATGCACAAGACACTGCTGTGGGGTGGGGGTCCTGGGAGGACTGTTCTGCACATTTCCAAAGAGTAGTGGTGGCTGCGGTCTCTACGGGCTGCGGGGTTTCAGCAAGCAAGGGAGGAAGATTGATGGTTGTAGAAACAAAGAGAACAATTTTGGGAGGCTGGATGAGGCTAAGATGCTTGGGAAATTGGCTAAGTGTGAGATTAATGAAACATATGTAAATATTGATAAGACTTGACTATGATCGCACACCAACACTTAGTGATACAACACAGACCATCCAAAATGTATAAACCACGGGGGTTTGACTCAATGAACCTATGACCTATCACGTGCGTTCATGGAATATTAAACAATACCCTTAATTTGACTTCATATTGGAAAATACCCCTAAAAATCACATTATTTAACCCACTTCCAATATGAACCCAATACACCTTCCCAATTTAAAAATTCCCTACTTCCACTAGGTATTGTCGGTATCCATTTTTTCATTAACATTTTGTATACCTCTTTATATTTTTTCATTAACTTTGAGCTCCTTTTTGCATACCTGCCAATATAAAAACCCTTTACCCCCTATATATCCCCCAATATATTATGCAATTTTTTCCTCAATAAATATCCCCCAATATGAACCCACATGGTATGGTATTGCTCCCCTAGTGAAGCCCCTGTGGTATCAACATACTCTACTTGATGCAACAACCTTCGTGACAAGAGTACGTGTAGCAAGTATGAAACATGTCTATGTGATGATAGCAACTCATGTGCACATGCTTTCCCTTGAAGCAAAACAACATTCCCTTTGCATCAAAAACAACAACCCCTATGCCTAAAGATGACACATGTTTCATAAAGATGAGAACATGAGAAACTCTTAAGATTAAGGAGGGGAAGCTTGAGATCATCAGCTTACCAACAAGTGACCAAGGACGATTGATTGCAAGATCCATGGTAGGCTCTGAAATTTGCATGCGAGCCAAAATTTTGGAGGGTGGTTGTAGCTGTTACAACACTCTATAATGATCAATATATAATATTCCTTGTTCTAATTCCACTCCCTTGTTGGCTTGGAGATTAGCCATATGGTTGTTTGCTCCTTTGACATGAAAAAAAATGATATTCCTCTAATTTTCTGAGAAGATACATTATCCTTGTGACCAAGGGAGAAGTATATGAGTCGATAAGGTGCTCATTCCTAGAAAGTCTTATGCATTTTTGAATTACCACCATTGAGTCAGTGACAATGATCAATTTCCTGATGCCTTTAGAGATGCTAATCTTCAGGCCTTGCTGAAGTGAGAGCGCTTCGGCTTGATCACGGCTTCCCCAAGTCCCCAAGAATATTTTATTTCAAATTTTTATTTGAGGTTATAAAGTACCCCTGCTGCTCTTGTCTCCCCGAATTCTAGAGAATCTTATTATATGGTTAAGTATAATGCCATTTTTCTACTCTAAATGCTTGTAGCACCAAACAAATAATTATTAGTGATGATTGATCTCTTAGTTTTATAGGGTCTAGAAGATTTGAGGTAGATAATTCTCATTTCAATCATCTATTATGTGTTCCAAGTCTTTCTTGCAAGCCCTTATGAGTATATTATAACACTCATTATTTAAAGGTAAAATAACAAAGTATTCACCTCACTAAGTTGGAATCAAGGATTTAAAATATCCTAAGCATGTCCTAGACATTGGAATAGTTGATGATATTACTTTGATGTACAACTTTGACAACTATGGGTCATCATGTTTTCCCTCAATTTTTATAGCTCATAATGATGACTTGGGAGAAATGCAGGATGAGAGGGTTGGTAATTTAAACTATTTCTCAATGCAACAACTATGTAATCATGTAACACCCCATCCCACATTCAACTTATTTTACAAGCTCACCAAGGTAAACATGAGCTGAGAGTTACTATACATGACCCAACATCCAAGTTCCAATTATGGAAGTGGGGTCCACATATTTGAACTTACTGCAACCTTCCAGGGACACATAGTCACCTAGACATCAGAAAAATATCATTGGTGACCTTTCCCTGAGCTGGAGCCATCTTTTTCACCCACTTTACCTCCCAGTCGCATGCATGTAGACTTGTAGACTTGTGAATGTGGCTAGAAGGCTCCAACCACATTCACAGATACCCGCCATGAAACCACAATCAAAATTTCCGGGATCTGAGTGTGTAGCCAGAAGCCTTGTTCCATATTTTCAGGGCTAGCCTCTAGGCCAACTATCTAGAAATTTCCATAACTCTATCATCCAACTCCCTAGAACTATCCATAACTTTATCATCCAAATATATGAGCCTCCAAAATCAATATCTAGGCTCTAATCATGATCAAACTTACAAAACACACAATACTCATTTACACAAACACTTTGTGAACAAAGTACATGTAGCTCATGAATCTCTATCTACTCACTGATTCATTAAATCATTTGAGGATCATAAAAAAGGCTCATTGGCCTCTCTCACTAGTTGTACAATCACATGCTAGCTCAAGCATTCAATAAATAACCAAGAGCCTATCATCCCATGGAATAGAACCATAGCAAGAGCACATCTCATGATGATAAATATACCATGCTTATAACGAACCATATAATCATACACTAACCAGAAAGAAACCATGAAAAACCAACCATATAATCATATACTAAACCAAAATTTTTTCTCATTGATCTCATTAAAGAATAACACACATTATCATATGCAAATTTCAATCAAGTCAGGGAGTTCCACGTACCACTTGGCCATAGATTGGGTAGGACCAAATCTTTCTTTTAGCCCAATCACCTACGTACCATATTCCAAGCATGAAGGTGGGATCACATGGGATAAACCAAAATAGAACCAATCAAGGCTTCCAAAGGTAAACCACCTCAACTCTCAACCAAAATGATTTCACCTAAACCGGTCCATAAATCACCAAAACCATATAAGCTTGGATGCCTTAGAATTTATTCACCATACCTAGAGTAATTTTCATGTCTCCACCCACCTGTCAAGAGTTCCAGGAGAAATCCCATCTGCACCCTCGATCCTTTGGAATCTTCCTGAGACCACCTCAACTAGAATCTGAAATCTACCAGCCATCCAAAGCTTAACCAAAACAAGGAACCCACTACTTCATGACTATCTGGGAAATGGAAAGGCAAGTATGAAACCACTTTCCATCTAGGAAAAGCCCATGCCAATTACAAAAAACATAAACAAAAAACCAATACATGCACCATGCATCAAATCCCAACATACTAAATTGCACATGCACACTGTAACCTGCAATTCCACAACTATTTTCTACCCTTACTTGATGCTGTCCAAACTTCCTCTTCAACTCCTTGCTTGTTCCTTGCTTGCTCCTTCTTGGATTTCAATTCCTTCCTTAGCAAAACTGTTGGGTCCCTATAATACTAGTGATTACCCCATTAATATTGTAGTTATACCCCTTATTTATATTGTTGTGCCCATATTACCCCCATGTTATTTCTTTGCCCCATAGAATCCCTCTATTGTTATTTTTGTGGCTTTATATTATTATTGTTAGGTCGACTGGATTATATTGTGACTCCTTAGACTCCTATATATAGAAAGGAGGTTTTGTCATTTGTATCATCAAAGAATTGTTCATTTATGTAATGTAAAGGAGGTTTCCCCCTCGAAGAGGCTGAATTCTAAGGCGTTGATCTATATTTTCTATCTTTTTTTGAGCTGGTTTCATAACATTTGGTATCAGAGCTTTGGATTCTACGGTTTCGCTGCTCCAAACAGGTCATCGTGGCATTTTCACTATAACTTGTTTTCTGTGACGTTTCAGAAGTCGCAAAAAAAACCCATTTGAGAAGAAATCACGTTGAACCTTGGGTCCAAATTTCAGAGCTTTTCACGCGATATTTGCGGAGATATGATCTGAGGAAGTTGGTCTTTTTCCAGAATCCTGAATTATATTCAAAACATGTGACCTGAGGAAAATCGTCATAACTTTCTCTTTGGGGATCAGATTGAAATTTCGTAAGAAGGTGCAGAAAGAGGACAGACTGTAGTTTCTTTTAAGCATTTGTCAGATCCAAAGGTTGAAACAGTGACTCGTGGCACGTCGTACAAGTTTTCTCTACTGAACTAGTCTATAATCAGGTCATCTTGAGAGATTGTGCATAACTCTTTCTTGGAGAATCCAATTTGGATCAGACTGGTGGCATTGGAAAGAGGACACAGAGGGCTACTACAGGTCACAATTTTAGAACTTAAATATCCGAAAGTACAGAGTTATAGTCGTTTCAAGGTAGAGCTCATAAAATCAAGAAAAAACAAGATGAGGAAGTTTGATGGCAAGGATCCGGTAAATTGGATACTTCAGATGGAGCAATATTTTGATATACATGGTGTACAACTGTTGCAAAAGGTATGTATTGCATCTTCATATTTAGAACCAGATCAATTTTTATGGTACAAAGGGCTTTGTTCTCGTAAACAACTTGTTACGTGGTCAATTTTCACGGAGGAAATGATAGCACATTATGAGGATACAAAGAGCAACACCTTCTTTAGAGAAACACCACAACAATTGGAAAGAGTAAAAGGGATTTGTGACATAGTGGAAAGAAAAATTATGGAAACTAGGAAGTGTACCCCTCACAACTATAAAGATGGAAGTGTTGCTTCTCCTAGCCTTCCACAACCTACAAGGGTTACACCACAACAATTGGAAGGAAAAAGAGAAAAAGGGCTTTGTTACAATTGTGATAGCAAATGCACTAAAGGTCATAAGTCTGCTGAGAAAAAAATATTTTACATAGAATATGAAGAGGAGGAAGAAAAGGATCAAGAAACAACAAAATAAGAAGATATACGCCAGGACCCCACCCCAGAGAAAGAAGAAATGAATCAGAACATATCTTGTAAACTATTGGCAAGAATGACCACTCCTCAAACTCTCAAGATAGAAGGAAATATCAAGAAGAAAAAGGTGCAAGAAGTGAAAGATCACATCAAGAAAGAAGAAATGAATCCAAACATATCTTGTAATTCACTGGTTGGAATTACCACTCCTCAAACTATCAAGACAGAAGGACATATCAAGAAGAAAAATGTTCAAGAAGTGAAAGATCACATCGAGCGTCAAGAAATGAATCCGACCATATCTTATAAAGGATTGGAAGAAATTACCACTCCTCAAACTCTAAAGATAGAAGGACATATCAAGAAGAAAAAGGTTCAAGTAGTGAAAGATCACATCGAACATCAACAACAAGTCCTCCAACTCTTAAAGGATAACCTCGTGTTGGCACAAAATAGAATGAAACAACAGGCAGATCAACATCGCAGTGAAAGAAGTTTTGATGTAGGTGATTGGGTATTCCTACGGCTACAACCATATAAGCAAATGTCCCTAAACCAAGCTAAGAAGGATAATAAATTATCACCAAAGTATTATGGTCTGTACAAGGTGTTGCAAAAGATTGGTACTATGGCATACAAATTGGAGCTTCCTGCAGCTTCTCGATTGCACCCCGTTTTCCATGTTTCATGTTTAAAGAAGGTTATAGGCGACAAGCTCCCAGTGCAAACAATATTTCCAGAACTTGATGAGGAAGGAAAAATTATATTGGAACCGGAAGCAGTCACAGAAACAAGAATTCGATAGCTACGAAATCGATCAATTTCAGAGTATCTTATCAAGTGGAAGAACTTATCCGCTGAAGATTCCACATGGGAGGATGAGAATTTTATGCAGAAGTATCCAGAACTACTCAAGCGTTGAGGACAACACTTTTTTGAAGGAGAGGGGCATGTTGGGTCCCTATAATACTAGTGATTACCCCATTACTATTGTAGTTATACCCCTTATTTATATTGTTGTGCCCCTATTACCCCCATGTTATTTCTGTGCCCCATAGAATCCCTCTATTGTTATTTTTGTGGCTTTATATTATTATTGTTAGGTCGGCTGGATTATATTGTGACTCCTTAGACTCCTATATATAGAAAGGAGGTTTTGTCATTTGTATCATCAAAGAATTGTTCATTTATGTAATGTAAAGGAGGTTGCCCCCTCGAAGAGGCTGAATTCTAAGGCGTTGATCTATCTTTTCTATCTTTTTGTGAGCTGGTTTCATAACAAAAACTAAAGTTGTCAAGCTGAAACTGATCAAAAGATGATCCAAAACTGTCAAAAGTTGTTAATTGTTTCTCAGGTGCCTTTTTATCATTGATGTCTAGTGTATCTTCCCTTCCTTTCCCCTTTTCTTTTCTTTCCTTTTCTTTATTTTCTTTTTGATTTCCCCTGCATGCATATTCCTGTCCATTCCTCTTCCTTTTCTCCTATTTTCCTTTATTTCTTTGATTAATTATAATTTATTTCCTTTTTTTCCTTTCCAATGGCAATACCAATTTCCATAGCCATTAATAAATCAAAACTGATGCCCACTATAATTTTTTCCCTCTAATTTATCTTGGAATATGTGTCCCGTGAACTTGGTTGAATTTTTCCATTTTTACATGGAAATATAACCAAAGTTTGTTACAAATCAAAATATGGCGACTGTTCTTCCTCTCGTTTATTGCAAAGATGTTGTTTGTGTCAACTGTGTTCTCTGTAAATATCATTGAGACACTTTTGACAAGCTTGCCTCTTAGAATGCCTCGACCCTTTTACAACTTGTTCATAGTGGTTTATGTGGTTCACTTTCCTCTCCTTCTTTATCGAGGTACAAATAATTTTTTACTTTGATCGATGGCTTCTCCAGATGCACTTGGGTGTAAACTTAAGAGTGAACTTTTAAACTTATTTTTGGATTACAAAGCCCTTGTAGAAAAACCATATAGACATCAACTATAAAGGTTGAAAACAAATAACCAAGAGGCGAATATGCTAACAACAAATTCATAATTTACTACATTGCATGGGGCATTCAAATGCAACATATTGTTCCATATACACCGCAACAAAATGTTGTCGTTGAGAGAATAAAAACACTTTAAAGGAAATGGATAATTGTATGATCCAATCAAAGGGATTCAATATTCATTATTGGGCATAAACAATCAATTATGAAAATTACATAATAAGTCACAGTCCCACAAAGGAATTTGAAAAGATAAAATCGAAAGAAGATGTCGGAAACCAGGAAAATACTGAAAGGGGGGGTGAATCAACATTTTATAACTTTTAAGAATTACTTAGTCAATCAAACACATTAAAAAATACAACAGTGCACCAATCACATAAAACTTGAACACAAGATATTTACATGGAAACTCATATGGGAGAAAACCACAACTATTCCTTCATTTATAATGTAAATGCAAACACCAACTTCATTTTACATCAAATTTTGTAGGCACCAATCTACAAAAGGCACTAACGCCCTTTTTCTTTGTAAACCGACTTGCTGGAAGCACCAACTCGCACTTGTTTATAGGCACCAACCCCTTGATCTATACAAGAACCAACCTGAAGGAGACTCCAATCCCCTAATATGCAAGCGCCAACTTGCTACAACCACTCATATCCATTTTTCATACATTTTTGGACTTAGATCCGCTTGCCTTTTAAATCAAACTTACTCATGTTGAATTCTAGCTTGTTACTCCACCTCGGTCTTTCTCAAGATTTTTTATTTTTTATTTTTATTTTTGTTATTTTTTATTTATTTATTTATTATTAATTAATTAATTAATTAATTTTATTTATATTTATTTTTTAATCTATATATATATATATATATATATATATATATATATATATATATATATATATATATATATATATATATATCTGTTATGGACCCCAGTTCTAATGAGCTCCAGTATTGCAGCAAGGATGTTGCAACTCCTAGGGTTACCAACTTTACTTCATCAACCCGGGGTTCGTACAAACTTGGAGGTGATAGTGTTGTATACACAATAGATGTAATGGTCTACTCTTGTCACTTTTCAACTGGGGTGATATACCACTAGGGTTTTTCAAACTAGTCTTCTATTGACTAGAAGGAGTCTGACTACCAAATAGCAAAGGGAAAACTATTCTTAATGCAGAAAGGAAATGTTGCCTACTCTAGGAAATGAAAGTGTTGAATTGGAAAATGCTAGAAAGTGACATGAAATCATCTAGCTAAGTATCTACACATATTTCTTGCAAAGGAGACCTAACTTAACCTTGCATCTAACATCTAGTTATCTGGACTAAATAAGCATGGAAATTATCCTAAAACTACTGTGACTGCTGCATGCATGTACTAACTAGAAATTGTAGAAAAGCCTTTTTGATTTTCAATTTTATGAATGTAAATGCTAATTTAACCAATTTGATCCTTGGCAGGGGAGACAGGTATGGGGAAACATGCCTAGAATGGTGTTGAGGGTATGGAAGCCAAGTGGAGGCCTAACCTAAGCTCAGATGACCATTTCTGCTCAATTCAAGCTTAAAACATGCTACTACAGGGTTTCCTGTAGTACTACAGGATGTCCTAGTTCTACTACAGGATGCCTTGTTTTACTACAGGAAACAAACTGAAAGCTATAGGGAGGTAGGAAAGGTAGAATGAAGTGTGGAAAAGGTGTCTGATGGGGAAATAAGGCACAAAGGAGGTGCACACTACCCAAGGCTCAGTCCAAGTCTTCAAGATGGTTGGACTTGCTCAAGGAAAATGTCCACTTTGCTACAAAATAGAAATTCAGATTAGGGTTTGGTGGACTTTGGTAGCGTAGGTGGAGAAGACTTAGATGAGGCTGGTGAGATGAGGTCTCCTTGCAGAGCAAAAACTCATGAAACAACATACATTCTTTTCTTCATTTATACACAACTTCATTTACATATGGAGAAGATGAGCTGAATTTAGGAAAAACAGAGTTATTAATGGCTAATGGCTAAGTCTATGAATGGAAGTGCTTCTAAACCATAGCAAACTCAAGAAACCAAAATGAAAATTGCAGGTACTTCTAAGAAATTAAGAAACAATGATCTATGCAACAAGAAATCCTAAGTTATGCAGTGATATAAATCTGTTTTTGGGTTGTGAGAATGGAACCCTCAAACAATGGTCCCATACGGGAGATGATGCATATGCCACTACCACAAGATTTTCTGAAGTATTTATTTTCACTATTGTGCCACTGATCTATCTGTTCACATATGGGAGCAAACTAAGTAATCATCCAAATACTTTCAGATTAAACAAAACATAAATCACTTCAACAACTAACTATGAATGTAATCTAAGCATACATATACAAAAAGAGGAACATCTGCTGCTAGGGTTGGGCCTTAACCCAAGAGCTTCATCCCTCTGAGTCAACTCGGTGCTGGATCAAGAGAATGCTTCTAATTCTTATAAAAATGTCAAAAATACATAAGAGTAATTAGTGACAATGTCTTAGCTCGAAAATGCCTCTTGGCTACAAAAACAAATCGAATCCTAATGAGGCCCTCGGCCTTGTTATTTATATAACTGAAGGTATCAACAACTTCCTTAAATTTAGGGAGGCTTGGCTCCCAAACTTGAGATTAACTTGTCTTCAACTATCATTGGCTTGGATGCCAATGACCTCGGTGGGTTTGGCTGCTTGTAACTTTGAGCTGATGAGATATGGTGGAGGAATATTCAAGTGATCGAGGAGATAAGGAGGGAGATCCAATCTCCTAAAATCCCTTTTGCTTGTCTACTTCGAGTTCCTGCACTTAAATTAGCCAAAATTGCTCCAAGTCCTGCAATTAATGCACATTAGGCCACATGACATAACATCTCATCTTTACTCTTCTCACTAAGAAAAATATAATAAAAGATGTATAGAAATGTGAGAGAATCTGATTTTTTAAGGTCCATATGATTTAGCTATGATTAGCCTCATCATCACCCCCCTACTGAAAGTGTTGCTCATCCTCTGAGAAACTTAATCTATGTCTATGTCTTTCATTTCTCTTATGGCCTCTCTGACATCCCAGGCTTCTGTTGATGTATTCTCTTCTTGTGGATAAAATCCTGCATGCTTCTCTATTTCATCCCACTGCTTTCTTTCCTCTTCCTCCTTTCTTCCTTCTAACATACCCAAGAGTAATGATGGATTGAGTTTCAAACAAATCCAGTTTATTTTGAGTCTCTATAGTGCCTTCTTATATAGTGGGGTCCTTTCTAGTGCATCGCTCATTCTTTAAGGGGAATTATACTCCCCGATCCTTAGGTTTTATGGTAGGGTGCCCCATCTCCTTAGGAATGCTTGCTAGCTTTCACTCCCTAGAAATTTCATGGTGTCTTCGAAATGAGTGGCTGCTTGCTCTTGTGTAGCTAGGTATCTTGGTGCAAGATGTGGATCATTGACGATGATGTTGTGGGTGCTAATGAGAGCCATGAAATTGATCTATTCTGCTATGATGTAAAGGGACTCTTTTTCTTCTCTTTCGAACACCCTTTTTACTTCCTTAGACCTGGCCTCCTCATGACCCATCCATGATGCAAAGACCATTAGTTGTAAGTCCCCCAGTTTTTCATTGGGGTCCCACACATTCAAGTCTGTTAAGGCCAAGCTGTGTAAGTAGAATTCAGATATCTTGGCCTTATCCTCCAGGGTGATTTGGTCACAGAGCTCAATGAACTACCTATAGTCTTGGAAAGGCATATTCCCTCGTTGTGCTAGGGTCTTTATCTGAAATTGCAACCATTGATCTTTTAGGTAAAAGGCATATGACTTTGGTGGAATCCTGCATTAGAGTGCCTTCATAGAGAGGCTTGCGATAGTGGCCAATTGGCTCTCTTTTTCCTGTACCTGCCTTCTTAGCCATGTGTTTTCAACCTCTAGTTGAGATTTCATAACTCTTTCCCTGTCTCTTATCCTACTCAACTCTCTTCCCATCTCTAGTAGCTTCTCTTCCATATGGCCCACATATTCTACATTCTTTGATTTATCAATTTGCATCTAGCGATGTGTCCTTTCTCTCTCCTTCTCAAGCTCAAAGAAGAGAGGGATGGAAAATTTCTGTGGTATTACTCTGCCTGCCTCAATGAATTTGCAATAGGAGCTGCTATTGGGCTATGGGATAGGTTCTTGCAGATCTTGCAGATCTTGGGATTCTCCCTTTAATGTCTTTGGAGCATCTGCCTCCTCCTGTACTTGTGTTACTGCTTCCTTGCCTTTCCTTTGTCCATGCTGCCCTTCCTGCTGCTTTTTCTGTGTTTCCTGTAGTGATGACAAAGTTTCCTGTAGGACTATCTGTGTTTCCTGTAGGAGGATTTTCCCTTTCTGAAATGGGGTCAAAGGTTCTTTGATTTTTTTTGTTGAGGTTGACCTATTGAAAGACCTCCTAACGTAGGTGATTGGAGACTTCGAGGAAGCCTGTTTTTATGTGCCCTCTTCACCTTTCATTTCCGAGGAGACTAGTTTTTCTTGTCCTTTTGGTGAGTCTTCAATGATGATAGGAGTCTTGGTAGGTGTTTGTGGTCTCCCTTGTTTGATCCTAGTGCTCCTCCTTGTTTTGAAATATAGGGGAGTCTACCTCTACCTTTTTCCTGTTGAATTTATGGGTGTGCTTAGGGCAGTCAAGGAAACAACTACCTCCTTCTCTATGGGTTTAGGAGACACTCTTGGAGATTCCTCCTCTTCCTTGGTATGTTTTTTAGGGCTTGCATCATCCTTATGTTCTTCTTCTCCACTTTTCTATTCTCCTTCCTCTTCTTCCTCTAGTTCTTTCTCTTCTTCTTTAGGTTCCTCCTCTTCTTCTTCAGGTTCTTCTTATTCTTCTTCCTCACCACTAGAGGTTGGGTCCCTCTCATATTCAAGTGCTTCAATTACAACCTCCCTTACATGTAACTAAATGTGGACCATAGAATAGGGAATCTTAATTGGCTTAAGGCATATTCTAGTATGATCTTGATTAGTCCATGATTTGCCAATTGCTGATGTTTTCCTTCTTGTACCTTTATGCTCGTGCCTATTATTGATTGCAACAAGAATTTGGGCACACTAGGTCTTCTGTTAAAGGGTAACTTTTCTCCAAATCTCAGCTCATGGAGGAGTCTAAATTGGTAACCATAGCCTATACTGAGCCTTCCCTCTTAAGAAATATACTTGAGATTGTGATAACTTACTTCATCCCAAGGATAGGGAAGGCTTTCCCTTATAATCCCATTTTTGTCCTCAATTGGTTCTTCATCTCTCAAGAAAAATTTCTTCTTAACATATGTGTTGCTAGCTTTAATCTCCTTTCTCCATTGCATACCTAGAGGAAGTGTAGTGATTTTGCTAATGATTTTAGGGGTAATTGTTACTGAAAATCCTCTCACTACAGAAGTAACACTGACTCTAGCCCGAGGTGTGAGTGACATGGAAAATTCCCGAGCTACATCATCATCATATCCTCTAAGCAGCTTGAAGAATCCCAATAATTGATTCCTTCTAAATATCTCTACCACAGGGGGATGTAGGTGTATTCAGGATGTCCCTGCAGGCTCCCTTCTGTTGAAACCTCCTGTCATTTTCTCCTCTATGTCAAGTTGACTGTAGGTAGTTTGGTGGCTTAGCTCTATAGATTTCCAAGGTGACTATGGGTTTATAGTTTAGGAGGGTGATGACTACAATTTTCTCTTTTTCCCCACACAATTTCTCATCTATCCCCATGCACATTGTAATTACTAGAAAAATATGAAGATTTCCTTTCCATTTTTTCTTTTCTAGCTATCAAGTAAAAACATAGAGGATATGGGCCACCTAAATTTCACTGTGATGCCCTGGGTGAGGAGAATTTCTGAATAGATGGGCCCGAGGAACCCCCTTGCAATTTTTTTTTACAATTCCCACTGTTTCGTGTAGGTGTTCTCTGTAGGATAGCCAAAACTGGTTTTCTTCTTTGATGGATCCTCCAAGTGGTCCCAGTTCTCTAAATATCAAAATGAATGATGTGTGCATGAAAGTTAGGATTTTTTTCTATTTATGGTCAACTCCTTGGAGCGTTGTGTTGGATAGAAGTGTAAGTGATTTCCCCTTTTGCATTGTTGGCCCACTAATAGTTATCATGCAACCTTTCCTCGTAATCATCACCCACTCCCGTACAACTTAACTTGACCACGTTTTCAAGTTATTTGATTTTATGTGACCTTGCCACGTGGCCTGCTGACTATGACTTTGCTTTTTGTTTTCGAGTTGAGGGTGGCCAAGTTAACTGGCCACCTTCAACTTATAAAATCAACTTTTTCATATTCCTACAATTTTATCATATTCGTACTTAGGAAAGAGTGTGGATGAGGTCAATGGTCTCCTCTTTCAACCCATAACAAGCCTACATCATCATTTCTCAACTGGAATTCCATTCCTGTAGAGTTTCAGGACATCCTGTAGTACTACAGGAAACTCCTGTAGTAACTACAGGAAACCCTGTAGTACTACAGGAAACCCTGTAGAAGTCAGAAAATTGCCTGCAAACTGGTTTTTGATGCTTGGAGATGAGAATGGATGCTGGAGACATGGTGGGCATGGAAGGTATGAAGTGAATGAAGGAAGAATGGGGTGTTTCTTGGCTTGCTTCCCTCTAAACTTGGTGTCCTTTGTTGCCTTGAAAACCTGCAAAAATCACAAAATTTTATTAGTGGGCAAGTTTGAGGTCCTTTCCATAACATTTTTTTTTTCTTCTTTTTTTTGTTTGGAAGACACACAAGTCACCTCAAAGGAGGTTTTCAACTTGTTTTCCTGCCCTAGGCGCCTCAAGGGAGATTTTCACCCATGGATCTTTTATTTTCCTTTGTTCACTCTTGGGCTACCTCAAGGAGTTTTTCAACCCAAAAGTTGGCCTTAGGTGCCTCATGGAGGTTTTCACCTAGGTCCCTTATTATTTTTTCTCTTTTTTCAAATTTTCAAAAATAAAACGGTCTTCAAGAATTTGGTGAGTTGGAAGTCGAGACACTTCTAATCACATTCACTTCCTTACTAATAGTACTCAAAAACTCTTCCTTTTATAGAGGTCTTTTGTAGGCTTTCAATCTGTACCCATTGACATGGAATGGGATACCTTTTTCATCAATGGTTCTTATTTGAACAACAGCATTGTCATGGCACTTTTCTATACATATGGGCCCAACCATCTGGTCATCAATTTTCCTTTGAAATCCTTGAACTCGGAGTCATATAACAGAGCCCAATCACCCTCTTGAAAAACTTTGTCTTTGACATTTTTGTCATGCCAAACCTTTCTTTGTACTTGAGTCAACTGTGTGTGTAGGAGGATCTACATCCTAAATTCATCTAACCCATTGAGCTAGAGAAACCTCTCTTGCTACGCCCTTGTAACATCCAAATCAAACTGTGCTGCCATTCTCAAAATTTTGTACTCAAACTCAATGGAGAGCGGAGCCTTCTTCCTATAGACCAAATCATAAGGGGTGAAGCCAGTGGTTGTCTTCCAAGTTGTATTATAGGCCCAAGTGGCCTCCACTAGTCTGTTAGCCCAATATTTCATGTTGCTGCTCACCACCTTTGTGAGAATGATTTCCAATGTTTTGTTGGTAACCTCTACTTGTCCATTGGCCTGAGGATGGTAAGAAGTTGACTTCATGTTCTTGGCCTTATGCTGGCTCAATGAATTCTCAATAAGGTGTGAGGTGAATTGAGTGCCCTGATCAATGACTAGCTCTCTAGGGTACCCAAACTTGTAAAACAAATTTTCCCTTAAGAACTCAGCCACTTTCTCTTCTGTTTCTGCCTTGGCAACCTTGGTTTCAACCCACTTTGTCAAGTAATCAGTGCACACTATGTAATTTTTGTACCCTGATGGTGGATCAATGGGCCCAATGAAATCCATGCCCCACTTGTCAAATTGCTCAAGAGTCACTTGAGGTTGCAAAGATATTTCATCCCTGGGAGTAGGTTTCGCCATTCTTTAGCACTGGTCACATCGACTGGTATATCTTCTTGCATCTTGGTAGAGAGTGGGCCAATAGTAGCCAACTTGTGGTACCTTGAAGGCTATCCTATTGGCTGCAAAGTGACCTCCACAAGGTCCATCATGATAGTCCAAAAGAATTTCAAAAACTTCCTCCTCCTTGATCTGGGACTAGCTTGAAGAGATTTCCCCAAATCCAAGTGAATGGTGCACTTTTTCTTATAATTATGCTCTTTTCCTTGGAGGACAGATTTGGAGGGAACTGTGTAGCCACTAAGTATTTGGCTATGTTAGAAAACCATGGAGAGAGAACTGAAATAGTGAATAAATTCTTATTTAGCAGCTTATCATCAACCATTCCTTCCTCACCTACATGCAAAGCTAGTTTAGACAAAAAATGTGCAACTACATTTTCTCTACCAGGTTTATCAATGATAGTTAGATCAAACTATTGTAACAAAAGAAACCATCTAATAATTTGGGCATTCACATCAGGATTTTTCATCAAATATTTAATAGCAACATGGTCAGTATGTACAAAGGTCTGGTAACTAGTGATGTAATGTCTAAATTTATTCAAGGAATGGACAACATCTAGGAGCTCTTTTTCAGTCACAGTGTAGTTTAATTCAACCTTGGACAGATTTTTGCTAATGAAGTAAATGGCATAAGGTAACTTGTCATCTATCTGGCCTAGAGATGCTCCTATAGCTTTGTTAGAGGCATCAACATGGATGTGGAAAGGAAGAGCCTAATTTGGGCCTCAGAATATAGGTGCAGTAGTCAACTTGTCCTTTATGGTTTCTAGGGCCTCTTGGTAGCTTTCTGACCATAAACATTTAGAGCCCTTGGCCAATAGTCCAAACAAAGGTGAGGCTAATTTGCTGAAGTGATTTATGAATCTCCTATAGTATCTATCTAAACCCAAGAAACTTCTAACATCCCTCTACTTCTGAGGAGTAGGGACCCTCTTTATGATAACAATTTTATTTAGGTCCACTTGCTGTCCTTCCTGGGATATTGAGTGACCTAGAAGAGTCTTGATAGTCATCAAGAACTCACACTTCTCAAGACTAAGGTATAAGTTCATTTTAATGCATTTTTAATACTTTTCCCAAGTTAGAGAGAGCCTCCAGGAAATCACACCCATAGGGGGTGAAATCATCCATATAAATTTCCACATATTCATGGACTAGCTCTGCAAAGATGCTCATGACTGCCCTCTGAAAAGTGGCAGGGCATTGCATAATACCAAAGAAAGGACTCTATAAGAAAAGGTACCTCGAGGACATGTGAAGGTGGTTTTATCTTGGCCCTCTGGACTGCTCTGGATCTGATTTTAACCATTGAATCTATCCAGGAAAGAGAAGAAATTCTTTCCTGCCAGACCATCTAATACTTGGTGAATGAAAGGTAGAGGGAAATGGTCCTTTTTTGTGGCTTTGTTTAGATCTCTGTAGTCCACATAGATCCTCCACTTCCCATTTTCTTTGGAACCAAAACCAGAGGAGACACCCACTCACCATCTGAGATGGGGTAAATGAACCCTGCATCCAACAATTTCTGCAGTTCTTCTTTGACTATATCCTTGAGGGCTGGGTTCATTCTCCTCTGAGGTTAGCACACTGGCTTGCAACCTTCCTTGATGTAAATGTGGTGAGTACACACCAGAGGGTGCACTCTGTTAATTCCTTATAACTCTAGGCAAAGGCATCTAAATGATTTCTTAGCATGTCACATAACTCCTCTTCCTGAGGTTCAGAGAGAGAGGGGTTGATTTTCAATGTTATTTTTGGACCAAATTCTATGATCTTGACATGAGTACGACTTGAGTCAGCTAGGCACAAATTATTCCAAGGGTTAGCTTCAAATTTCTTTACTAAATCCTCAAGAGACATGGTGTTGGGGGGATGATTCTAGAGGATTTACTCGATCATGTCGACTTCATTAGGTTTCCCCCCTCCTATAGTAGCATCTAGGGTACAAATTGGGGAAGATTAGACTTCATCTTCCTCATCCTATTCTAACCATAAATGTAATTCATGCTATAGAGATGGTTGAGAAGGAGGGTACAAGACCAAATGTTTGGAAAAATTCCCATTTTTAATGGTCATATTCCCAGCCCTGCAACTTTTGTAAGCATCAACAATGACTAACCATGGCCTTCCATGGGATGAGAGGATAACCATTGAACTTGGTATTAGGTTGGACAACTAATAAGTCAACAGGGTATTCCCAGGAATCAATGGAGACCATCACATCCTTAACAACTCCCTTAGGAGCTACTGTGGATCTATCTGCAAGTTGCAGGACTGTTTTGGTCTTCCTTAATGATCCTTGGAGCTTTAGTTTAAACATAGTCTCCTTAGTCATCACATTTATGGCAACCCCAAGAACGATCAAGGTATGGGGGACAATTATACCATCGATGTGCACATCTACCATAGGATTTCTAGGATCTAGATACTTTGGGAAAATCACTCACCCCAACATTAAGTCAGACAACTGTCCAATGACATTAATGGTAGGGGTGTCTTTATTTCGCCTCCCAGGATGTTTGAAGCATTTTTCCTTAATTAACTTGTTGTAGATGGGGACATCCTTGATAGCTTGGAGGAGCAGGATTTTAACACACAAGTTTTTCAATTCACCCAGAAGTTCAGTCTCTTCTAGGGTGTGTTGGATAGGATGGATTAATCTCTTAGAAAAAAAGGTGGATTGGCTTGAGGAACACTCTCCTCCTCTTCCTCTTCAAGCTCCTCAGGTGGAGATGGAGGTTGATTATCTGGAAGCACTCTTCCAGACGTGAGGTTGATTTCTTGAATTTCCATAGCATAGATGTTTCCCCATTGTAGACCTATTATGCCTATATGTTGTCCGAGTTCTGATTTGGTTGAGGAGGAATTTGAGGTTGCTTAGGTGGAGTTGTGGTTGAGATGGAAGTGGAGGCAGTAAGGCTAGAGATTGGTTGTATGGGGGCCTTCACCCATGGGATGGTCTATTCCACTGAGGTTGTGGAGGAGAATATGGTTGAAATGATTGATTGGCAGGTTAAGAATGGAATTGAGGTGCAAAAGACTAGGGATAAGGTGTGGACCATGAAGGATGAGTAGGAGGGCACCAAGGGGGAATGTATGCATTCTGGTTAGGGTTGTAATATGAATAAGATGCCCCTTGAATGGCTTGCTAGTATGGTTAAGGTCCTTGAGGCCTTCTTTGGTTGATATATCAAAGTTGTTCGGCCACCCCTTCAGTTCCTTGATACATAGCTTTCAATCCAAGCAGAGAAGGGAACTTGTATATGGAGTGGTTCTCCTCATAGACCTTGTTATCAATCCTCCAGATCTCCAAGGCTGAGGAAGAGTCCAGCTGAGGTAACCACAAACCAACCTTTTGACTTGGTAGCTAGCATTACCATGCCGAAGAGTGATCTCTCCAAAGAATCACAGCCAAGAGGGCTGGATGAATTAAGGTTTTAGGCTAGGTATAAAGTGCAGAGGTTGTTTTGCTTTGATTTGATGGGGTTGTTGGATGAGGATTAGGTAAAATAAATCTAGGTAAGGGCAAATAAAATATGATTGCAAACATTCAAAGGTGCAATATAGACATAAGGCTTAACCTTAAAAGGTGATTTTGTGAGATGGTGTAAGACTGATGAGGAGTTAGGAAGAGAATAGGAGACGTATTCTTCCTAAACTGAAGAAAAAATGGACAAATTATGATAAATTTCCCAAAACAGATCATGAGCAAACATGTATTCTACATATCAACCTGAAAATTATCATATAACAGACATGGAATGGTTTATGAACTTACAAGACTTTCATACAAATGGTAACAAAGAATAAACAATGGTAAAAATTCATACCACATGTATCCCAAAGAAATAGCTGCAACTCATCTATTAAAACTGGCCAAATTATGATACAATAGTGTCTCTGTTCAATACTACAACATCCAACTGAATCCCAACCTATGAAAAGAGTGAAGAAAGGGAAGATATAGACATAAAAATAACCTTCTCTCATCCTCAGTGTGCACTAAAAATTGTTACCTTGACATTCTGCTATCTTTGTGAGTTTATTACCACTCATACTTTCCTCCTCTGCAAGTCTAAAACATCAGTTCCTCATATCAAGTCTGGAAAATAAGAGAAAATCTCTCAAAAGTTTTTAAAACTCTGGTTCCGCACTTTCTCTTTGTCTTACCTGTGGTCCCGCACCTAATGGTCATGTCTCCGGCGCACCTGACTGCACTGTCTCTGTGTTAAAGGTGTGGACCCCTATAAAAGTTAAAAAGGCGCAAGTATACTATGAAAAAACTCACTTTCAGTTATTTCTAGAAGCTTCTGGAAGGAATATTGAGGTGGCAAGTTCGCTCTTTTAAGGTTCATGTAACCCATACCTTAAGGAGCTAATCCCTTGATGTGAGGAGCTTATTCCTTTGAAGGAGGATTCTATCCCTTCATAGGTGGACCAGTAACCTCCTCCTCTGCACTATAAAAAGAAGCATTGAGCTGGTTAATGGGAGTTAGAAGCTTAATATTTTTTGAGGTAAAATGCTGCTGGAACTTAGTCTTCTTTAGTTGAGTTTTTATGAGGAGAGATTACATACCTCTATGTATCTCATTTGGAAGAGTGCAAGACTTGTCAAAGTAAAGGAAATTCCTGTTTCGGACCCTAGGAAGAACTTGTTCAACATCAAGGTTGAAAAGGTTGTAAAGTTTTTCTACTATTCAAAGTTAATACAAATATATTTGTTTTTCTTAATAAGCTGTTAATTCATGGTTTATTTTATGGATTCCTTGATCACCATAATAGACATGATTTATAATATTTGCTATGCAGGTGCTATTTAACGTTTGCTTGTTTGTGATTGTAGGTCTTCAAAGGTAACACTTTCGAACGATTGGAGGATGACTACTACAAACAAGCACTGGATCTAAGGTAGGATCTTAACACCTTTGTAGTATTTACTTATAAATCGCATATGTCTAGAGAAAGATAGGTTTGTTTGTCTATTTGTTGCTAGACTATCTTTTGATACTAGGGAGATTGGTCTTATCCGCAAGATTGATTTATCTGGCCAACACTCAGGGATCGAATCCCTGAGATGAGGAAGAGATCCACAAAAAATTGAACTGATACCTAGAGTGTAGGGAGGTCCAATTGACTCCTCCCTAATTACATTGAAACTGATTCATTTGACTTGATGATAACTTTTACCTAATGAATCTACCCCTAAGTAACTTATCCACATCATTATTACATTTACCATCCTTAATTACATAGGTGAAAACATCATTTTTTGAAATAAAAGTCAAAATTACAGTGAAAATTCAAAAATATCAGCAAATGGTCAAGTGCGCCATTTTTCTGTCAAGTGCGGCCTCACAGTGTCAAGTGTGCCCTCCCTATTGCAGGCTGATTTTGACTGAGTTGTAGGTGTCAAAATCAGGCTCAAGATGGCTTGTTGGAAATCCCTTCAAGTATACATTATGAATATGCCTCCAGTTTGCAAAATGAAGCTAATTTGATGCCTCAAAACTTCATTCTCCCAAGACTGCTCTGTGCGCATCTCATAGGCCAAAATTGAGGCAGAAACATGTTTTTTTGCTTGTTTTTTCCCCTTTCACCTGCTAGTTTTTCAAACTAAGGTTGGAAAAGTAGTTTTCTTAGATGTGTTTGTCATTTTTCATCCAATAGTGGCCTCAATTTGCTAAAAAAGTTCCCCAAAAAAGTAGGCGCTGCGCGTTTGACCATGCTGCTGATATAAAACTGTCCAAGAACACACAGAAAAAGGAAGAAATTGCAAAAATGAGCCAAAATGCTTCAAAATTGGTTAAGTGGCTGATGATGGTGTGGCTAGGCTTGGAGTGAAGTCTTTGCAAGTATATCAAGTTTTATTTTTCTCTTCTTGGTGAGTTAGGACTTCAATCTTTGCATTTGCTGCCTTGAGTTTTGCCCTTACATTTCTTTCTCTTTTGGCATAATGTTTTGACATTTTTATCTAAATGTCATTTTCTTGATTAGCCTTGTCTAGGATCTTCTCTAAATGCTAGTTTACTTTATCAAGCCAATGCTCCTGGTTCTCATTAATCATGACGGAAAATTGTTCATTCCATGTTAGCTAATTTGCAAGCTCAACCTCCTTTTCTCTCTCTATTATTAGAACTCTTTTCAGCCCTCTAGTCCTAGGTCTGCTTTTTGGTTCTTTCTCTTGTTCATGTTCACCATACCTATCATAGGCCTCATCAAGCAATGCCTTGGCTTTCATTTCTTCTCTTTTTTCCTTGATGAGCTGAATCTCCATGACATCATGTTTGGCTTGAAGTTGCCGGTTTTCTTGCTCATAATATGAAATAAGATATTTGGACCTCTTTAAGTTGGTCTGGAGCTCCCTGATGAATGCATATTTTTCCTTGATGAAAATGCTAGTGTCCTCATTGTCTTCATGCTAACCTAGGTCAACCAAGTCAAAATCCTGCTCTGTCTCATGGAGGTCCTCCTCCTCATACCGAATCTCTGTCTCTTTCATCTTCTCTTTGCCTTTGTGTACCTGCTTTGTTGGTGAAGAAGGCAAGGCCCCTCCCACAATCTTTGGGGCAAACACCTACCTATGTCCTCTTTGATAAGTGTGTGCCAATGTGCCCAAATCTTCCCTTTTAGGCTTGATGACCTCAACCTTCTTAATCTGCTCCGGCTCACCAATCTCATCTTTGATAGGTAACTTAATGTGCTCATGAAATGGTGATCGTGGAGGTGATGGTGAAGGAGATTGATCTAATGATGATGCATGATCTGTGGGCTGAGATGGAGGAATGGATGTGGAAGGATGAGATGATGAAGGCACATTTTGAACATTCTGAATAGATGGATCAGTGAATATGGGATTGGCTATGAAGGTACTCCATGCAATGTTCAGTTCATTGAGATGATAGAGGACTATGATTTTGATGAGGGAATGATGGAAAATACTTTTCATTTGATGTTCATAGTCTCTTTTCTGGATAATAAATGCCATCTTATCAATGCTCCGGAAAAGGTAGTAGGGTATGTTGAGCATCTTTACCCTAGTAAAATGCATTAAGAGCCAGATGTGATAGGAATAAAGTCTAGAAAATCTACCTTCACATGAAAAGTATTTCATGATAATCTTCATCATTGGGGCATATCTGTCTAGGAGGTAAGAAAAAGGAAAAAAAATATTTTTCTCATTCTTGTACCTTGGTTTTATGAAAGGCTCATAGTAATGTTTCTCCAATTCACTTTGCTTGAACCATTTCTCCCCAACATTTGGGATCCCAGTGGCAGCTGATATAATAGCAATGGATATGGTAAGAGTGACACTAGCTAGAGTAACTTTATTGTCATGGAGGTTAGATATGAAAAGTCTAGTCAACATGGCATGGCATTGGACTTTTTGAATTTGCTCACAAAATTCATAGCAGCCAACATTTTTGAAACATGTCACAGCCATAGGAGATGCCAAGAGTTCCCTGATAACTGTTGGCTCAAATCTGAGTAATCTCCCCCCTTTGTGTGGTCTCTTCACCTCTGTTTCTTCTCCCTCACTGTACAATCTGTTTTCTTCTTCTGCGATGGTGTTTTAATGTAAAAACCCTAGGGATGTATGATGTTGGTGGAATGTGGTTTTTAGGAATAAGGAATGGGAAAGGGAAATTGAGGGAGATGGTGTTAGGGATTTATAAAATGGGGGAGGGGACAAGGAGTAATAATATGATGGGATTTAGGATGGGGAAATTATTTACAGGTTGAGGGTTGGGAGCCTAGGCAGTTGTAGCACCTAGGGCTTAAGGTATTGGGATAAAGGGTTTAGGGAAAAGGAATTGTATTGAGGGAAGGGTATGAAAGTGTAGGGGAATGCAATTTGGGAATTGAGAGTGAAATGGTGATTTGAGGGAGATATTAGGGTTTGAAATGAGTAAAACACCAAATATTCAATGAAACTTTCAAAACACCATAAGAAATCACTGTAGGAGGAAGGAGAATGCTATATTTATTTGTCACTCACTTGCTGGAGGTTGAAGATTACATTGCTAAAGCTTTGGAGGCAATTTGGTGATGTCTGGAAGCATTTCTGGCTTTTCTGGGCAAGTGAGCAGCACCACAAGGAAGTGCACCCTCTCTTTGGTAGGTGCGTAGCACCAGAAGGAAGTGCACCCTCTCTTTAGCAGGTGCGTAGTGCAAGAAGGAAGTGCACAACACCAGAAGGAAGTGCGCCCTCCATTTGGAAAATGCACAATGTCTACTCTGTTTTTGCAATTTCGCTCAGGATCTTGAGAAATTCTCTCTTGGGGATTGCTCAATTGATAGAAGACAAATGAAGTTGAATTTGATGCTATGAAGGTGAGTGAATTTGATTTTTTGATTTTAAAACCCACTGGGGTTTTCTCAATCGATGGTAGAAGACAAATGAAGTTGAATTTGATGCTATGAAGGCTCTTATACTTGAGTGAATTTGATTTTTTGATTTTAAAACCCACTTTCTAATGTTTCAATTCACCTTTGAAAACTTTGCTAATTACCCTTTACACTTTGATTTTCTTCTTTGCAGATTGATGATGCTGGAGTTTGGCACTCTTTACATTTGACTTTGGTTTGATGAAGTTGGCATATAGAGTTTGATTTGGCAGCTTAGGAACAATACTTATTACATATAGTGAACATAAAATTACATAAAAAATAAAAATAAATTACATCTCTTTTTTGAATGAAATTACACTTTGGTATGAAAATCATATTTTGAAACCAAAATTACAACTTTTGAAACCATGCTTACATGTTTGGAAATCCTCTTTAAATGAAAAAGGGATATTATTGGTGTTCACTCTCATACTTTTGCTGGCCATCATGTAGTGAAATGGTGTTTTATTGGACCTTGGAACAACGAAACCTAGTGACCTAATGGGACCTTGAATGACCAGACTCCATGTTGACTTGATCGACATAAAGACATGATGAAATGAGCTTTTATGATTGATGTATGCTCAGTAAGACATGAAGGTGGGCCATCAAGTATTGATATTTGAGGGAGAGTGAGGTTTTTTGTCTAAGGCTACCATTAGTGAGTAAATTTTTGAATGAGGACCTAGGTGGAATGACAAAAATTCCAGAATGGGACCCTAATATGATATAAAAAGAGGAGTTTTGATCACTAATGGAAGTATGAAAATACTGAATCTAATAGACCCATCATATCTCTATAAGATTCAATGGACATTCATTTCTAGGGTGTCTTCTGGTGCATCTAGGGAAAACAAATAGGTAAGGCTCTTTCTGCTTCCTCCTGCTTCCTCTTGATTTGCATGGTGTCCTTTAGTAGAGCAAGGGTATACATAATTTCACTCTTGAAGTCTTTCAACATGTTCCTGGTTTCACTTTTGATGGATGTGTTAGAGGAGGATGAATTGGCCAAAGCTTGACTAGCCCTACCCTTCTTTCTGGCTGCCCTAGAATGATTTTTGAAAACTGTCTTGATATCATCATAGGGTAACTGATAGATGTCCCCTCCTGACAACATGTTTAGGGTTTCTAGGAGATATTCCCTGATCCCTCTAAGAAGGACTAGCTTAAGTGATTCAGAATCGAGGGTGCATCTGGCCCTTTTGTAGCTGAGTTGGAACCTTTCCTCATAATCTTCCAAAGACTCATCATGTCCCAAGGTCATTTTAAAAATTTCCTCTTTGGTATCTTTGGACCTACAATAATCCCTGTACTTATTGTTGAAGGATTGTTGCATTTGAGCCTAGGTGGTGATGCTGTCCCCAAGTAAACCCATGAACTAGTGCAAGGTTGCATCTTTAAGGGTGGATGGGAACAATTTCAACTTCTGGTCGTCAGAGGTATAATAAGAAGTTCTTCATATAACAACAAACTCAAAAAAAAAAGGTATCTGGGTCCTCTGAGGTTAATCCATGGAAGTGAGGAAGGGCAGAGGGGATTATGTTTTTCATCCTAGCATCTCCATTAGTTTCTTTGATGGGAAAAGCACTCTTAACTCTATTTTTAGCCCCTTCTCTATTTTCAGCCATGGTGTAGGTTGGTGGAATGGTTTCTTCTTTTTCTTCCCTAATAGGCTCTTCAAAGTTCTATGGTCATTTGTCTAATGGGTCATCTAGCTCACATCCACCGAAGAAGCGGGAAGATTGGATGTTAGACGTGGTGGAGGTATCTAGCAAAACTTTTCCTAAGTTGTCTATACTCCTATGAGGCATGAAAGGAATTTGTTTTTTTTTTTTTTTTGTTTTTTTTGTTTTTTGTTTTTTTGTTTTTTGTTTTTTGTTTTTTGTTTTTTGTTTTTTGTTTTGTTTTTTTTGTTTTGTTTTGTTTTTTTTTTGTTTTGTTTTTTGTTTTTTTGTTTTTGTTTTTGTTTTTTGTTTTTTGTTTTTTGTTTTTGTTTTTGTTTGTTTGTTTCTTTGTTTGTTTTTGTTTGTTTGTTTGTTTTTGTTTGTTTGTTTGTTTTTGTTTGTTTTTGTTTTTTTTGTTTTTTGTTTTGTTTTTTGTTTTGTTTTGTTTTTTGTTTTTGTTTTTGTTTTTGTTTTTGTTTGTTTTTTTGTTTGTTTTGTTTGTTTTTTTTTTGTTTTTTGTTTGTTTTTTTTTGTTTTTTGTTATTTTTTGTTTGTTTTTGTTTGTTTTGTTTGTTTGTTTGTTTGTTTGTTTGTTTTGTTTGTTTTGTTTTTGTTTGTTTGTTTGTTTGTTTGTGTTTTTTTTGTCAGAATTACTTGCATAATGGAAATAAAGGAGGATTTGCAACTATTTCCTGAATGGAACTACTTTCAGAACAGAAATAAAGCAAAGATTTGCAACTATTTGTTGAATGAAACTACTTGCAGAATGGAAAGAAAGCAAAGATTGCAACTATATGTTGGATGCAAAACAAAAAGGAATGAAAAACTCACATCTACTTAGACATATCCTCGAAAACGGCGCTGAAAGGTGATGAGCTCCAATATTGCAGCAAGGATGTTGCAACTCCTAGGGCTACCAACTTTACTTCATCATCCTAGGGTTCATACAAACTTGGAGGTGACATTGTTGTATACACAGTAGATGTAATGGTCTACTCTTGTCACTTTTCAACTGGGGCGTGTTGTCCTTTGAGATGACTCTAGGTTAGTTAGTCATGTCAGAGCATCTAAAATATTTTGTTGGTTGTAAATTTAGTGGATGATCAATGATCTGAATGATTTAAAACAGGTGCTTAAGCCTTAACAATTACTAAACTAGATGAAAGGGATGCTATTTGTCTAACTATAGTTAATTGATTTAAAGTGAATGAATAACGAAATATGTGATGGTATAACTTGCTAAATATTCAAAAAAAATATTTGATTGGTTATAAGCAAAGAAAACAACCAAACAACGTTTCCTGTAGAACAAAATATATTCAAACGAATGCAGATTTGTGTGACAATTAATTGATACAGGGGATTTTATAATAACAAATAGTCTTATAAGATAGTCCTTAGTTATTTCTGATAACTTCACAGGGGATTTAAGACTGACCGATACTCAATATGATCTTACCCAGATCTCTGCATAATGACCTGAATATATGAGCAATACATAATGAAATAAGCACAATTGAAAACCTACAAGAAGACAAAACTATAATAGGCAAATTTAGAATCTTTTCATTAGCTTTGCAAATCTCCAGCTCAGTTACAATTCTGTTCTCAATGCTCATACAAGGGTTCAACCCTTAATAACTCGAAGGAGGAGTTATTTATACAAAAAGTTCTACTTGGTATTTTCAAAACAGAATTACAAAAATAGTACAAAATTGTAGGAATTTGAAAATTGCTAAGTGTTGGCACTATCCTTTAGGAATCTGTTGATGATGTGGTCCCCAAAAAGTGCTTCCCAGGTTTACTTTAGTTTTTTATGAAAGTTACTCAATAACTTCACACAAGTGATTCCATCGGTCTTCACTTGGTATCGCAAGATTTACCAATTTTTTGTAAACTTCATCAACCTCAGTGTATTTCTCAAAAGTGGACTTATTTACAAAAAGATGTTTAATTTCATGCTTAATAGTCAAATCAAAATCTAAAGCTTCTAATGCTTGTTTTCTTGTAATATGCCCCTTTATACCTTCAAAGTTTGATTTATCAGTGGCTATGGTATAAAGCTTCTGGCAATATTCTTCTAGACTAATCAACCTGTCATTTAGGGCTACTAATCTTGACAGTCCTATCTGATTCAGTAAATTAAATTTAAAATGAAACCTATAGATTGATGTCTTCAAGGTTTGACACTTGGTCTCTAATTGAGTCATCAAGTTCTTCTTATGCAACACCTTCTTGATTTCCAAAATGGTTTCTGTTCTGTCCTGAATTTGAATTTGCTCCAATTTGGCCCTGGTTTTTGAGTTAAGAACTCTGATCATGTCTACAACCTCACTTGGTTTATCTTTGAGTATCTGCTTCACTTGATCAATGACTACCTGACATCTATTTATGAGTTCCTCATGCTAAAATGATCTGAATGGAAGGCCATACTTCAGTTATGGCCTCATTGATATCTTCCCATATGATTTCCTTGGCTTGGGCCAAGGTCTAAGCCATCAATGACTGAATCTGTAACTCTTCAATTCTTCTGATCAACCTATGTGTTTTCTCCATTTCCTCAACATACAAACTATAATTCTCTATTTTCTGAGCTTCCAAATTCTGAAATTTCTTATGAAGGCTTTCATTCTCTTGCTTTTGGTGAGTGAGCTCCCGTGAGAGTTTGTTCAAATCATGTGCTTTCGATGAAGATTCCCCTGTGGCTAATGTAGACTCTCCTATTGTTCTGGACACTGTGATAGGAATAGCAGTGATGGGAGATATAGCTAACTTAGTAAATTTCTATTTTTCCTTAAGCAATTTCTCAATCCAACCCTCCATGGTTTTAATTTGTACATTCTTCTCAATTATCAGTTTGAGCATTTCTTCCTTGTGTTGTTCATTCTCTGTTATCTCATTGGTTAGGGGGTCCTCTGTAGAAGAAAATTTTAACTGTTTTCTCAATAATGCAATGTATGTGTTCTTCTTACTGATAATATCTTCAACAACTTTGACATCTGTAGGGTCATATCCAATTTTAATTACTAGGTCCTCCAATGAATTAACCCTGTTGTCTTTAGCTAAAGATGAAATTTTCTCAATCTTCAACTGTGACTGCACATTTGATAGGGCAGTTTTAAGCTTCGACAATGCCATAACAATGTTGGTCATGATTGAGAACAACAACTCACCCAACTGCTTATGCACACCCATTTGATCAATTGGATGTATCTGATTTGCATCAAATGTAAATATAGTTTTCTTATAATCAGAAGAACCTTTAGGAAAAGGGACTTGAGCTTGCAGAAAGGCCATTTGCATTCTTCCCTTCTCAATGTCAAATGCTGTCAACAACTTGTGCTGTGATGTGGAAGTCTTCTTCCCAAGTTGTGCATAAACATTGGCTTTCAAAGCTTCATCCTTATACTTGATTTCAAGGAAGTTAGTGAAAACATTTGACTCCTCTGTTTCACTTGTTCTTGTTGATTGAGTAATTTTTAGTAAATTCTATGAAGTAGAAGAAGAAGAAGAAGGAGTAGTAATTATAGGTTCTTCTGCCCCTCTAGAAGCTTGTGAATCATCCAAATTGATGGTGATAGTCTCTTTTTGACCTTGAGATGTAGTAGTAGTTGTAGTTCCCTTTGATTCAATCCTTGATTTCTTCTGGTAATGGATGATATCATTCTCTCTAATTGCTGATGATGATGATCCTTCCCTAGGCCTCTTGTCATGTTTAGTTTGAGAAGTAGGAGTATGAAGAGTAGAAGGAGGTAAAACTTGTTCTTTTTGCTTCTTGAAGAGTATTCTCTTCCCATTGTTTCCGATTTCTAATCTTCTCAATCTCTGGCCTTGGTGTATAATTATAAGGAGTGGTTTTGAGTTCCACCCTTAAGTCTGAAATAATGTTGAATGGATCATAGGACCAGGTAAAGCTGGGTTGGAAACCCATCTGTTTCAAAATAGCATCTACCTCTAAACCAACTGATCTGGTATTATAGATGAATGATCCAACCTATGCCTTTATCTTAAACTGTGATCTCCTCTTCCCTGAAATGAAATGGAGCTCATCCATGTTCATCATCTGCCTAATATATTCCAGAGAAAATATTCTCATTGGAACATATTTTGGCAGCTTATATGGAGCCAATTCGCAGCCATATACTCTGATCTCTATGTAGTTTTGGTAGAGATACTAGTCTCCTGTTCTGACTTGATCACTGAGGTGCAGGATCCTTTTAATTTCTGAGCTGATCCTGGGTTCACTCTGACTGTTGAGGATCTGTGCAATTGGGTGAATGAAACAGTCTATGAAATTAGAAAATCTGAACTCAGTTGAGTTCTTTCTAATCAATGAAGTCCAGTGAATAACTGATTGATTCTCTTGCTGATCATCCTGCTTATGAAAAACAATAGGCAACCTGTCTCCCTGCTGAAAAATAAACATATGAAATAGAATTTAGGAGTATATAAACACTCCTTCAATAGTCAAGTTCATCAATTTCTCGTGCATAGATTCATCCAAAAATTGATTGTAGTTATACATGATGGTTGGCTTATTTTCTTTGGAAAAGTGTTACAGGTCAATTTGGCCACATCAACCTCGACTTCCAGATCAGTATTTTTAGGGTCCATCAATCCCTAAAACAGTTGTTTTCATTCCCTAATGAAGTCAACCTACATCATGCTTGCCTCCCAAGAGTTTCCATGACACTATTCATCCAAAAAATGCCCCTAAGGAGATCAGCGCATGTAGCTTTCTATTGGGTTGCATTGCAATGCAGGAACTGCACTGACTAGGTGCACTGCAGTGCACTTAGCCTTTGTTTCACCTGCGCTGAGCGAGATTCATCAATTTTTTTAAATGAATCCATTAGATTCCTCATCCAATGGATAATTCTGGAAGTTTCTAGAGGGATTGAGCTCGCATTTGGATGAGGAAGAGGATGAATGAACCTCAATCCATTATCCCTTCCTCCATGGAACCACCTCCCAATTTCGGCAGAGCATTCATGAGGGCCATTAATGGATTAAACTCATCCATTCAGCTATAAATTGACCAAGAATTCAAAGGCTGGACTAGGTTGGAAATTCTTGAGCTAAGGAAGTGCTATTTGAATGAGATTAGTAAGAGTATTGTAATGATATCAAATTGTTGCTTCATGCGGAGAGAAGGGATCGAAACGGGAAGGAAGACACTGAATCAAGCATGAACATTCATGGGTTGTAATATTTCCTTTTATCAATAAAGAATACAAAGCTTTTTCCATTCATGTTCTTATATGATGTATATCATATTTTGGATTCTATGATATGTTTAATTAATAGATATTTATTGTATGCTTTGATGGGTTTCTGTCTCGGCTTGTGTGCAGGTACTTTCCAAGCGAGTTAAGTACAGAAAGGAGCAGCGAAACTGGTCAAAGGAGAGATGGAGCAATCAAAAGTTATATGTTGGTTTCTTTTCCTCCTTCTCTTATCTGTTGATTATAGGAAAAGCAACGAATTACTTTGTCTGTTGTTTCTAGACTAGCTACTAGGTCTAGAGGGTTAGGCGTTTGTAGAAACACTAAATTTGCCCAAAACAAATTGGCGACTCCACTGGGGAAATATTAGCCCTTTTAGTAGCTTATCCACCTCCTTAGACACCTTGACATACTTTACTTGTTGTAATTCAACCTTTTGCATTGAATTTTGGTCAAAATTTGAGGTTAGATGACTCTTGAGTGGCCTCACAGGAATCAGCGTAGGCTAGCCTTAGAGACAGTGCTATGCAGTGCAGTTAGGCCTTCTTTGACCTGCGTTGATTTACCTTGGAATATTTTAATCAGCGTAGTTTGGCCCTCTTTGGCCTGCGCTGATCAGTGCAGATAGGCCCTCTTTGACCTGCACTGATCAATCTTGAAATCATTGAAATCATTGAAATCAGCGCAGGCTTTAGTGAGAGACAATGCTCTGCAGCGCAGTTAGCTCCTCTTTGACCTGCGTTGATCAACCTTAGGTTAAATTCCCACCTTTGGATTGAGTTTTTGCCAAAATTCTTCTGATTGCTTGCTTGCTGAAAATCAATGATGTCTTATCTTTGAAAATAGTTTTTTCATCTCCTTAATCCAGCCCTACTTTGATTGGATTGATTAATGTTTCTTTAATGTTTTCTTTGTCATTATCAGTCTATAGTCAAAGTTAGAATATAGTTGATTGATCTTTGTCAAAAGAAAGTGTCGTAAAATCGTCTTTTCTTTCGAAAGTTGAATTGTCGTAAAGTATTCATTCATGAAAGATCGATTGATTGATGTGTGCATTTGATTTGTATTTTCATTTAAAGTGTCGAAAATATTCTTTTTTTAAAATCGAAAGTGTCGTACAGTCTTCCTTTCCCTTTAAAAGAAATTGTCACAAATAGTCATTTTTTATGAAAGGAGTTCTGAATCATTTGTGCAATAGTTTTTCTTATTGCATCATTCACATTAAGAGAAATTGAAAATAAATACATGCAATTTGCATTTTAGAGTTTGAGTTTGTCAATGCTTGAAAGGAGTGGTTTAGGTAATTGCATTAGTTTGTGCTCTTTGTTGCTTGTTCAAAAAGTACTTGTATGTTCTATCCGTCATAGCTAGGATTTTCATTGCTGAAATAAATGGAAAGAGTGCTTCTCATTCTAGTTGCATTCTTAGGAATTTCGGAAAACATCTCGTGGTGAACCTTCAAAGGAAAATTTTAAGCAAGATCAACTTAAAATTTACATCAATTAATATAATAACGCATTGGAACTTAACAAAAACATTTAGAGGTCTAAGCTAGAGACGTGTTCCAATGTCTTTAAACCTAGTGGCTGTCATTTTCACTAAGGTTGGGTGATTCCTCCTCTTTGATTCGATAAGTGCTAGTACAAACTTGTGCTCCCTGTACTGTCAAGTATATGGTGGGAGACCCCAATAGGTTTAAATCCTTTATCCCTAGGAAGCTGAGTTTACCACCTTACCAATCGCAATGCACTAAACACAACATTCGGGAAGATTGACTGCCGTACGTTAAATCCTTGGTAATTTCTCCTTCATTTATCACCAAGGTGTATATTGTAGTTTTGCAGTTTGTTTGGTAAACCATATTGTCTAGAATCTCCAGAGCAGTCACTTTCGTTCCTTTTTGACTCTTTAAAAGAAAAGGATCATTTGAGAACTTGTCCTTTCAGGCTCATTAAAAATCGAAGGTGACTAGAGTCATCTTTTGTTTTTTCTCAACTCTTTAAAAATGAAAAAGCGAAGTTGTGTTCCAGTATCATAAAATTAATTGACTGCAGATAACATCCTCCAAGCTCTCTCCTTAGTTGATCTTAGGTTGAAGCATATGGCGACAAACCCAGAGTCCACCAATCAAGGAATTCCTTTTGATGGGAATCCTGGTTCTTTTCCTCCATTTGCAAATATTGGTGCTCCATATATGGCTACATTGTCCCTTCCGGGATTTACCATTGACTTGCCAGTATGGTTGTTTTCAACCTCCTTGGTTCAAAATGTCATGATTTCTCCGCAATCGAGTACACCTCCAACTAGACAAAATCAACCTCCAGTTGATCCTAAAGTTGACCCTTTGCCTTCTCCCTCGGTTGTTTCTTCCTCCCCTTCTTCCTCTTCGCCTGGTGAAAGTAGTGATACTAGTAACCGGGTGGCTAAGAAGAAGAAGAAAGGGAAGAAGAAGAAGAATAAGAAGCAAATTCAGCAGAGGGGCAGCCAAGAAACCATTGCTTTGAATGCAACATCTGATGAGAAACCGCCCATCAAGCCTCACAAAGTTCGATATCCATGCCAAATTTGTGTGGGAGACCATTTTCTTCGAAATTGTCTTGATATTCCTCAGATCTTAAAAGAATGGTCTTCGCGTTCACATTATCCTATGTCATCAACCTCTAGAGATCATGTTGGTGACACACCATCAACTAGTGGCAGTAAAGATCATGGAAAGAAGGGAAAAGTTAAGTTTCCCTGTAGGTTATGTGAAGGGAATCACCCCATTCACCTTTGTCCCTATCCGGATGAAGCCAAAAAAGTGTTGGATAACCGTCCTGTTTCACTGCAGCGACTTTCGTCTGGTTACAAGAAACTTTCCCTTAATCCTTCATTAGTTGATGAATTGACTGATCAATCATCGGTCCAACCCAATCTCTCTGAAAATGAATCCTATGAGTCTATACTCGACCCAAATCAACAGGTTGAGGTAACAGTTGACCTGATTTCAGCTTCAGTAAATCGTACCTTTCCCGAAGAGAGTGAACATGATACCACTCAAGTTCTATTTGTTTCTTTAGATTCTAATGAGCTTGGGGGCAGTCCTCCTGTTCCATCAAGACAGGAGGAAAATCCTCCTAGTCTCGTAACTCAAGGGGTTAATTCTCCTGTTTCTATGGTACCCCCTCCAAGTAGTCTAGTCACTTCCTTCAATTGGAATTGACTAGCAGGATTCCACCTTCCTTCTTATGTGTCTTTCCAGATCATAGTACAAGTTTGTAATATGATTGTATCGGGCACTATTATAGATGAAGGCGCATCAGTGAGTATCCTTTCCTCAACTGATTGGCAAGCGCTCGGTTTGCTGCCGCTTGTGCTAGTTACCTAGAATTTGTTTGCTTTTATCAGAGGAACCAGTCAACCATTAGGGATCCTTCCTCAGTTACTTATTACTTTGGGAGGAAAAATTGTTTATCTAAATGTGATGGTAGTCCCAGGCCCTTTAGATTATAATTTACTTCTTGGGCGTGACTATGTTTATGGCATGGGAGATATTGTTTCAACACTATTTTGAGTGATTTGTTTCCTGCATGAAGGCAAAATTGTCATCGTTGACTAGCTTTCATTTCTCGGTCCAAATATAGCTCCTAGTCATCCATCGTCCCTAAATGGTCCATTTATACCAATGGTATCATCCCCGCCACAGGTTAATTATGTGGCAAGCTGTTCCATACCTACATCACCTGACGGTCAATTCAATGATGTTGTACATCATGTACTGGGGTCATTGGAACCAGAACTCTCCTTCATGACCACTTATGAGTTGTGATTGAAGGGTTTGAGGATAGTTCTTTTACTGTGTCAACCTCATTAAAAAATGAAACAACTCCCGAGGATAGTTTGTTGTCTTGTGTCAACCTCGTTAAAAAATGAAACAAGGAATTCGAGGAGAGTTCCTTGTCTTGTTTGAACCTCATTAAAAAATGAAACCAAGGAATATGAGGATAGTTCTTTTACTGTGTCAACCTCGTTAAAAAATGAAACAGGTCAATGAGGATAATACCTTGTCTTGTGTCAACCTTGTTAAAAAATGAAACCAAGGATATGAGCATAGTTCCTTGTCTTCTGTCTAGCTCATTAAAAAATGAAACAAGGTCCCAAGTTCCAAGTCGAGTCTTTGATTAGATCTCGTAAAATCCCAGTCGAGTCTGTTCACTTGATCTTGTAAATGAACCTTCATTCCATCCACCTGATAGCCATGAGTAGTCTACTTAGGTGAATGTAATGAAGCTTGGGGGCATGCACCTAGTGGTAAAGTTAAGTTTCCCTGTAGGTTATGTGAAGGGAATCACCCCATTCACCTTTGTCCCTATCTGGACGAAGCCAAAAAGGTGTTGGATAACCGTCCTACTTCACTGCAGCAACTTCCATCTGGTTACAGGAGACTCTCCCTTTCATCATGCTGGGGGCATGTAAACCAATCCAAGCATAGTTTTTCATTTTAAGCTTGTGTAAAAATGAAACTAAATCCAAGCATAGTTTGTCGTTTCAAGCTTGTGTAAACATGAAACTGAATCCAAGTATAGTTCCCTATGGTTCAATCTTGTGTAAAAATGAACCCATTTCCATTTTTAACCCTTGTGATTGCCATTCTATTGGCCTTTTCTATCAGATGAGCCTTGGTTGTTACATTCCATCACCACCAACTCTTTGGCTGATCATACGCTTTCACTTGGTTGTTTTACCTTTTTTGAGGAACAGTTGCAATGAGTGGTCTTATTAGCCAACCTCTTCACATAAATCAACATTTTTTGAGAAGTTCCAACATCACCAGAACCAGTTGTTACCCTAGACACCACTCATTCCTCAAAATCGAGTCCTCTTTAAGCTCTTTTTAGACTCTCTAAACATGAAAAGATTTCTGAGCACTTGTCGTTTCTAGCTCGTTAACGGATTAGAATCGATATCTACTCAGTATAGTTTTAACCCTTCTTTGGGTTGAGATAGATTAACTACGAAAAAGGTACTCATTGATCGAACATGATCAATAGTTTCTCTCTTGTATTATTTTATGTTTTTTCAGACTTGAGAGACAAATTTACGAAAAAGAACTTGTGGAGTTTTCTTTTCGTCCCTTTTCAAACTCTCTAAACGAGTTGTCTTTGTCATTAAACTCGTTAAAAGCATCAAATAGCGACAAAATTGTCCATCTAGACAAGACCGAGTTTCACCTTTGCTAGACTCATTAAAACATCAAATAATGATGGATTCACCCGAAGGGTGGAATTATACAACAAGCATATGTTATCCTCCTCAAGCTTGATAAAAATAAAGAGGTACTGGTCAGAAATGACTGGGGAAAATGGTAAAAAGGCTAGAAAACTTTATGGTAGTAGGTCGCTCTTGAACATGACACTTTCACCTCATCATTGTGACTATGTGGGTTGGGTCATTCAGCTTGATGGTTATCACACCATTGGTATATCATACCATCCATCACTTTGTTTTGGGTCAATGCTACCAATTCACTTCAGTGTCGCCGATATGTTCAAGAGAAGTCATTCAGTTCAAAACTTCATCCTTTAAAATACAATAAACCTTCATTTTCATGCCCGCCATTCCTAAACCTTGTGTCATCAGTCGATGTTTCATATCCAAAATCATTTACCTCGTTTTGTGTCATTGATTTGGGATACATCAAGGCCCCCCGCAACAAGTCACTTCTTGTCGACATCAGCACATCATCCAAGAAGTTGACTTAGAAACACACCTTCAGTACCTTGAGGCTTGCATACATCAATGACAGGTTTCTCACTTCTAGCGATAGGTTGACATCACTAGCCTTCGACTGAAAGACTTCATATGGTGTTTGATATCAAATAATTTATTCACACCATGCGAAATGTACTGCAGTACCTTGAGGGCCATTATCATTATCGGTGATTTCTCTCGCGTCCGTTAAAGACTTACATCATTGGCTGGTAATCAGATGATGTCTCTCCATGTTCGACTTCAAATCATCTATTCACATGGTTAGACTTGTACTTGAGCGAAAGATTGGACGAGATTGAAGACCCCAGATCTAGTTTCATCCATCCGGGCTGCGATATATTTTTTCAGGAGTACTAAATCAAATGTACAATGGCCTTACATTTATGGTCAACCATTCATGGGTCTATATTTGTAGATGACTACATTTGTACATGTAATGAAAGTTTATAAGCTGAGCATGGGTATGCCTTCCCTCAGCTAGTTCGTGAGAAAAAATCAAAGTATCATGATATTTGTATTGTAATTGATGTAGGTCACCTTCCACTTCGAAACCTTCTCTCCAAATGGTAAAGCATTTCACTTGACATGTTTATTTTCGAATTCATTCTTTAGGGGGTAACTATTACAGGTCAATTTGGGTACATCAACCCCAACTTCCAAATCCATATTATTAGGGTCCATCAATCCCTAATATAGTTTGTTTCATTCCCTAATGAAGTCAACCTACATCATGCTTGCCTCCCAAGAGTTTCCATGACACCATTCATCCAAAAAATGACCCTGAGGAAATAAGTGTAGGTAGCCTTCTATCAGGCTGCATTGCAATGCAGGAACTACACTGAATGGGTGCACTGTAGTGCACTTAGCCTTTGTTTCACCTGTGCTGAGCGAGATTCATCGAATTTTTAAAATGAATCCACTGGCTTCCTCATCCAATGGATGCTTCTGGAAGTTTCCAGAGGGATTGAGCTGGCATTTGGATGAGGAAGAGGATGAATGAACCTCAATCCATTATCCCTTCCTCCATGGAACCACCTCCAAATTTTGGTAGAGAATTCATGAGGGCCATTAATGGCTTAACCTCCTCCATTTAGCTATAAATTGACCAAGCATTCAAAGACTGGTCTAGGTTGGAATTTCTTGAGCTAAGGAAATTCTATTTGAATGAGATTAGTAAGAGTATTGTAATGATGTTGAATTGTTGCTTCATGAGGAGAGAAGGGATCGAAACTGGAAGGAAGACATTGAATCAAGCATGAACATTCATGGGCTGTAATCTTTCCTTTTATCAATAAAGAATACAAAGCTTTTTGCATTCATGTGCTTATATGATGTATATCGTATTCTGGATTCTATGATATGTTTAATTAAAATATCTTTATTGTATGCTTTGATGGGTTTCTGTCTCAGCTTGTGTGCATGTACTTTCCAAGCGAGATAAGTACGGAAAGGAGCGGCGAAATCGGTCAAAGAAGAGAGGGAGCAATCAAAAGTTACAGGTTGGTTTCTTTTCCTCCTTCCCTTATCTGTTGATTATAGGAAAAGCAACGAATTACTTTGTCTGTTGTTTCTAGACTAGCTACTAGGTCTAGAGGGTTAGGCATTTATAGAAACACTAAATTTTCCTGAAACAAAAAGATAGACAGATAGCCGATGATAGCTTCATCTACCCATTGGTCTTATTGATAGCCTAACAAACAAGAAATGAGGGAAATTATATGTTTGGCTATTTCAGGGAACATAGATGCTAGGTAAGGAGGATTATTCTTAGGGAGCTCATCATCTTTAGGGAGAAAGATCTCAAAGATTTGAGCTCTTTGAGGGAAAGTTAGCTTGTGATACAGGTCAATTAGGGTTGCAGTGGAGAAAAAAATAAGGGAGTCACAGTCAGGTATCAACAACATTGTGTTTATGGTTTCTGTTGTACCTCTGAGATAGTAGTAGGTCAGCTACCAATGCCAGAGCATCTAAAATATTTGTTTTGGGGTTTTTGGTTTTAGTTTTGGAAGACCAATGAATGAAGATAGATGCAAAATTTAAATACTTAATCCTTTGGGTTATATTAATACTTTAGCAAAGGGCTACTATAAAGCTTTACACAATGATATAGATAAAAAATAGTGGTGAGAAGAAGACAACAAATAATATGATTATCACATTTTCCAGATTGTAAAACAGAACAATCATAAGTGGGAAAGCCTTCTAAACTACATTCCAAAGGTTCAAGGTAGTATACTCAAGCTTACACAAGATGCTGATGATTTATTGGTTGGAGGGGATTAGCTAAACAGACAGTTCATTAATCCATTCTCTTAATAGATGAACACTTCATGAGCTTATAGGAATAAAATGAGACACAATTCTTCCTACCTAGATATCTCTATAAGTCATAAGCATATGAAGAAAGACATAATAATGGATAACTGGAAAAACTTACTGGATAACACAAACTATGTAAAGCCAAATTCAGAATCCTCTGCTTTGTATTAAGGTTCTAGAAAGACTCAGTACATCAAGTGTCTAGAAAAGCTTCCTTCAAAGGTGGCTTCCAGGTTCAAAGTAGAATTAACAGTCAAGACTTAACAAGCAATGAACAATGAATCTTGAAACTAAGGAAATATCCTAGAACTGATTAAGATTTATTCTAGGAAAGGAAAGATCTTCATACAAGAAGATAGGGGTAGTTGTTGAACTACTTCTTGCTGTCCCTTTTATTCAAGTTGTGCTGGCTTTGTTGTTTGATATTTCCCCCCTTTAAGCTGCTTGACTGTTTGAATCCTTTATGCTTGGTTGACTTCTTCATTTGATCATTAATCTGATACTCTTTAGCTCTGTAAATATCCTTTCACCCTGCTAAGTAAACTTTATTGTGAATTTCAGGGATTTTACTATGTTTTTAAACAGTAAATCCTTCATACTTGTCTTCAAATTGTATACTGTCTTTTTTCTTTGTAAGCTCGGAACAGAAGCTTTACCTGCAAAACACAGAAATTGTTAAGAAAAATAAGGGTGACAGAGAAGGTCTTCAATGGCTTTACTGAGCTTGAAAGGACATTGGAAGGAGTCCGGAGCATATCAGAAGGTAAAATGATGGTTTTATTGGTCGCAAAGGCTTATGGAGGCTTTGCTGTGTAAAACAGGCAAAACAGAGCAAAATGGCGATTTAGGCATTTAAAAGGAAAAACAATCTTTTATTTGAATTATGGCGCAAAATGAACATTAACTATTTTGTCGCTATACGGTAGGCGTTTTTGGTTTTCTTCGCGCCGTGTTATGAGGCGCGGGCGGTTTTGTGAGGGGTGCCCCGAAATGATCTAGGCTTGACACATAGCAAAGGGGATTAGTGGAATACCACTTTTTGGGTGGGTAATGCTCATACAGAGAGCCAACCCGAAATTGCTGAGGGCCATTGGATTTGAATGCATTAGATCGGACGGTGGCAGAGTGAAAGAGTAGTACGGAGGGGCCCAACGACTAATTATGGCGGTGTGGTGCTTTATTATGAGTTAAAACTGAGATTAGTGGGGTTCTTTGTTTAAATCATAAAAATGATTTAACAAAGGAATTCTTCACAAAACACGATATGGCGGACTTGAAGAGTTATGAATTTGGGCGGATAATAATATCGGGTCCAGGTTCATATCGCATATCACAATCGAGGTTTAGTGGAGGAAGGCCCATCACAAAGGAATGCGATAAGGGCCAGATGCGACATGGAAATATATCATGGTTAATACTGCGTCGGGTCTGGGTTCCCATCGCATATTAGGGATTGTAACGACGGGGGATTATTGTTGTTGGGACTTGTGATGGAGGCAGATGCAATATGAGAATGAATTATAATGTATATTGTGTTGGGTACGGATTCCCGTTGCAATCGAAAATCACAACTGGCAGAGGTTGATGGCTTTAGCGGGACTTGCGATAGAGGCAGATGCGATATGGCATTGAGTTATGATATATATATGTGTCGGGTCTGGGTCTATCGCGCATCACATATCAAAATGGCGGAGGGTGTACATGCATGTTGAGAAGCTTGCGATCTATCGATGCGATATTTTATTTACTATATAGTTTTTATAATTAAAACTAAGGGTTTCGGGGTATTTTAATAAAGGAAGTTAATATATACGGGAAAGGGAATTTAGGAGTTTAATAGTATAGTTAGTGTTAATATGAAAATATGAGCGGGAGGAAAAATATACACGAAAAGGGGAAATATAGGCGGAAAAGGGAAATATAATAAAAAAGGGGAAAATACACCAAGTATAATGCCTTTTATAAGTTATTTTCTTTTCATATATGCATCAATACTTAGGGTAAACACCTTTTTGTGGGTTTTTTTTGTAAAAGGGGATTTTACATGGGATTTTCACTTTTCCTAGGAAAAAAGGAATTTAACCATAGGAAAAGGGGTTTTTATGGAAAATGAATGAATATGAATGAATGAAGGTGGGAAGGGGAAATTAGTGAATATAGGGATGAATGGAGATGAATGGAAAGTTAATTAATTGATCTTGTAGACCTTCATTTGCTTTGTGTAATTGAATCATGGACATAGAAACATATGGTAAAACATGATAAATGTACATTTTGTCCAATCAATCAACAAACTTCTGCAACCATTCTCTACTTATCATTTGCTTATTCTATCATTTTTTCTTCACTTAATGGGTGAATTTAATCTAGCAAACCTTTTCCTTTCCTTTTATTTTACAAAACAAACTATCTAAATCTACCCTTATAACCTCCAAGGGCTCAGATTGTTAAAATTGGTAACTAGGGCCAAAATTCATGTGAGTCATCTTATTCATGGCTGATAATATTTTTATTAGATTCCTCTTGTTGAGAGGTGTAGGATTGATCTAAAGATCATTCGATTTCGATAAGTATTTATGGAGATATGAATTTATTTTGATTATGGAATTAATATCGAGCCGACCTACAACTCATGTAGGGTTAGAAGTCCAACAGTCACATCTATTCAAACATCAACGTTGTGTATAAATATAGGAGGAATTTTCCTCATTTTCACTCACTCATCTCATCACATCTCTCTCTCTCTCTACTGCGTAGAAAAGAGTCTCTTCTCTACTGCGCAGAAAAGGGTCTCTCTATCACACATGTGAAGCTGGAAGCTGCTGAAACTAAAGTTGCAACTGCAGATCCAAAATTTGACTAGAGTGGACCATAAAACCTCCTCTTTTGATCTATGTTATAGGTTCATCTGAACCTCCTCTGAAAGCCACAACTTTTGGTGGTGGAACCAAGTCAATCCGACGGACGGTTTGCAAGATATCGACTGCCCTAGTTTGAAGGAAGCTGCTAAAACTGAAGCTGCAACTGCAGAAGTAAAGTTTGACCTACGTGGACCAGAAGATATCCTCATCTAAAATATGATGTAGGTTCATCTGAACCTCCTCTGAAAGCCGCAACTTTTGGTGGTGGAATCAAGTCAATTCGACGGACGGTTTGCAAGATATCGACTGCCCTAGTTTGAAGGAAGTTGCTGAAACTGAAGCTGCAACTGCAGAAGTAAAGTTTGAGTTGGGTGGAACAGAAGATCTGCTCATCTAAACTACGATATAGTTTCATCTAACCTCCTCTGAAAGTCGCAGCTTTTTGTGGTGGAATCAAGTCAATTCGACAGACGGTTTGCAAGATATCAACTGCCCTAGTTTGAAGGAAGCTACTGAAACTGAAGCTGCAATTGTAGAAGTAAAGTTTGACCTACATGGACCAGAAGATCTCCTCATCTGAACTGTGCTATAGGTTCATCTGAACCTCCTCTGGAAGCTCCAACTTTTGGTGGTGGAATCAAGCCGATCCGACAGTCAGTTTGTGAGATATCGTCTGCCCTAGTTTGATGATGAAGCCGCTAATGCTGATGCTGCTGATCTAGAGTTTGATACTACTGATATAAATCATATTTATTGTACTATTTCTCTCTGTTGAATTATTGAAGATAAATAATATTTGATCAAAAGGGTTTCCCCACACATTGTGGGGTTTGTCCTTGGCTAGCTGCCACATCTTGTGTCTCTTGTCTTGGCTTGTTTTCTGTCGATCGTTTAATGTTATATTTGCACTTTACTTAATGTACATGTGATTGATAATCTGTGGAATATAATAATAAAAATAAGTAAATTGCTATAAGCATAGAACATACCATAACTTAACATGGTATCAGAGGTGAGGTGAAGACACAGCGCGAGTAAGAGCAAGAGAAATCATCGAAGAGAAGATTGGCAAGGCTATCCTAAAAGAAATATGAGGTCCTCAACACTCTTTCCTGTCGAAGACAAGCTCTGTGAGAAAGATGACTATCACGGATGGAAGATGTCTATTGATATAACCCTAGAAGATCAAGGAGTGCTGGACCATGTAAGATGCAATATTGTTGAGCCTCCATCAAATGCATCCATTGCTGCCTGGAACAAATGGAAAAATGGAGAAGTCAAAACAAAGAATATCATCCAGGACTCTATCGACAAGCACTTGGTGGCCTACATCTCTTAACTAGACACCTCCAAGGAAATCTATGATAGACTGGTGAGTTTATTTAAAGTTAATGATGCAAATCAAGTTTTGTTTCTTAGAAATAAGCTGAAGGAAATTAAGAAGGGTAAAGATGGAGTATGCAAGTATACTTCTTAAGAATCACCGAGATCAAGAACGATCTCCTATCTATTGGGGAGACTATTACTGACAGGGAAATGGCACTCACAACTCTTGGAGGATTACCATCCAAATGGTACATGTTCAAGACTACTCTTCTGAACAATAATGTAATTCCTGTTTTTGAGGAATTAATGGCTAGATGCATTCAAGAAGAAACAAGGGTAGAAGAGAAAGAAATTCCCATGCCTAAAGGTCTTCCTGCTGCCTTTTCTTCTCATGCTAAGAAAATAAATAATTCTGGGACTAAATCAAAAGGAAAGGCTGGACCTAAGGGTGGAAGAAAAGGACAATGTTACATTTGCAATAAAGCAGGTCACTATGCAAGGGAATGCCCTGATAGAAAGGACTCTCACCGTGACGATGATCAAAATCCCTCTCATGGTAATCGAAGGGATGGAAAATTCAATAGCAAAGGTAAAAGGAATGCTAGAAATCAAGGAAGAGGACAACCATTCAAGAAGGCTAGAAATTCCAGGATGTATTAAATGCACCTGACCTCAAAAAGAACCTGGTGTCCATCTCGGCAATGGAAGACAAAGGCTACAAGGTAACCTTCAGCGATGGCGAGGTACGTGTATCAAAAAATAATGTTAAAGATGCCTTTACTCTTGGGTTTCGTGTTGATTCATTATATCACGTCGATGAAAGTCAGGTATGTGTCATGTCTTATGACACATCTCTTCAGTCTGAACTTTGGCATTAGAGGTTTTTCCACCTTCATTACAAAGATCTACCCAATGTAAGACATATGGTAATAGGGATGCCCAAATTCTAAGTAGAAAAAGAAGGTGTATGTTCGGGATGTGCTGAAGGAAAGCTCAAAAGGGGACCATTCCCCTCAAGCCTAAGCAAGACCTCCGATATATTATAGTTGGTTCACTTAGGCATACCTGAGGTTAGCATTAAGAGGGAGAATACTACACCACATACTCCAGAGTGGAATGGTGTGGCACCATACGATTATGGAAGCTGTCTCTATGGGTAGATGATGTAACGATGCCTGATGTGGAAGAACCGATGGATCCTATTTATCCACCTCTTAGGGAGCTACTTGATGATGTTGAAAGACATGCTGCACCTCGAGGAACCTTCCGTGAAAGTAAGAAACCCAACAGGTATCAGGGATACCTAACCAGTATGAGCACAATCATACAAAATGAGCCTTCATCATTCTTAGATGCTATCAAGCATCAAGTATGGAAGGATTCTATGACCATTATGGAGAATGATGTCTGGGAAGTAGTTCCCAGACCCCAGGACAAGACAATTGTTACTTCAAAATGGCTTTACAAGATAAAGCTACAACAGATGGAAGTACAGAATAGTATAAGGCTCTTTTTGTTGCTCGTGGTTTCTCCCAGAAGGAAGGTATAGACTATGATGTGATATTTGCACCTGTTGCCAAATATACGACCATCCACTTGATCATAGCCCTTGTGGCTTCACAAGGGTGGAACCTACATCAAATGGATGTCAGGACCACGTTCTTGCATGGTTCGATCAAAGAAGAGGTCTATGTGGAGCAACCCGAAGGATTTGAGATTTATGATTAAAAATCTCACGTATGCAGGTTGAAGAAGGCTCTCTATGGGCTAAAGCAAGCACCCCGAGCATGGTATGAGAGGATCGATAGCTACTTGATGAAGTTGGGATTCACTAGGAGTGAAGCCGATCCTAACCTTTACTTTAAGGTTGAAAATGACAAACCTCTCATACTGGTGTTGTATGTGGATGACCTCTTTCTAATAGGTGCAGACCCTCTCATTCACAAATGTAAGAGGGAGTTGGCTTTTGAATTTTAAATGAAGGACCTAGGATTGATGCACTATTTCCTAGGACTTGAAGTGTGGCAGAAGCCAAGGGAAATTTTCCTATCTCAAGGAAAATATGTGGTGAATATTCTGAAAAGTTTTGGTATGGTGGACTGCAAGCCTGTGACTACCTCGAGGATCTTAAATTTTAGAAGTTATATGGTAGTGATGTCGAACCAGATTTGGGAAATGCCTCTGAGTTTCAGAAACTCATTCGCATTGATGTTCTTGGTGAACCTCTGTTCGAACATATGTTTTGCAGTTCGCATTATGAGCTCATATTTGGTTGAGCCTCACTAGATTGGTGCCAAGAATCTTCTGAGATGTCTTCAGGACACAATCTCTTATGGATTGAGATACACTGCTGGAAGTATGAAACTGCATGATTATTTGAATGCTGATTAGGCAGGTAGTGTGGAGGATCACTGGAGCACTTTTTAGTGTTGTTTCTCTTTGGATTTTGCTTCGATATAATGGATGAGCAGGAAGCAGAAGTCGGTTGCCATAAGCACCGCCGAGACTGGATACATATCTACGAGTATGATCTTGTATGAAGCTGCCTAGTTGGGGAAGCTCTTCAGTGAGCTGTTTGAACACATACCACTGTGATTCTTTGTAACAACCAGAGGTGGGATTCGATTATTGAGGAATCCCATATTTGTCAATTGATCCAGTAGATAGACATCATCTGGGATATGGTAAGTCAATGAGCAAGGAGGCTCCATCGCATTACGATGATGTACAGGTCGATACACCTTGTCAAAGCCCCGAGGAAAGATCTAATCTGTGATTTTCCCAAACGACTTGGAGTCGTCAAGAAACCCTTGTACAAGGGTCCTGCATGTTGCACACATTGAGCTCTGGGAGCTCTGAGGGCTTGCGGTTCTTACTGGAGCAACATATGACCACAGGGTGACTCACCCTCCCTTGGTTGTGCACACTAGAACAAGATGATTCACTTTCTTGTGGGACAAGATGATTCGCTCTCTTGTGGAACAGGATGATTCGCTCTCCTGTGTAGCAGAATGATTTGTTCTCCTGTGAGGCTTGGATTGATGTGTTCTCCATGGCAATTGTAGCAGGATTGATGTGTTCTCCTATGAGGCCTGGATTGATGAGTTCTCCATGGTTATTGTAGCAGGATTGATGTGTTCTCCCGTGAGGCCTGGATTGATATGTTCTCCATGGCGATTGTAGCAGGATTGATGTGTTCTCCTATGAGGCCTAGATTGATGTGTTCTCCACAGTGATTGTAGCAAGATTGATGTGTTCTCCTATGAGGATAGGATTGATTAGTTCTCCTTGTCGAGGCATCCTACCCATGCAGTCTGGGACTCATGGGAAGTACCTCTCATCTGATCAATAAGCAGGGAAATGAAGTTAGGGACCATAGTAATACCGATGGACGCATCATTGTATCTACCATACTCCCTACGCTAGGATGACCTCCATTGAGCTGGGATCAATGATACTGGTCTGGGACTAGTGGTATGAGTGGTACATTCTATGACACTGACTTCGGGTCTGTTGTTATTGGTCTGGGACCAGTGGTACGTACTTTGAGACTGACTTTGAGTCAGTGGAGGATGTTGCTAGTCTAGGACCAGTGATAGGAGTTGTACTCACTATGACGCTAACTTTGGGTTTGTTGAGACTGGTCTGGGACTAGTGGTACATACTCTGAGACTGACTTTGATTTAGTATGATACATCCTTGATCATTTCTTCTTCTTCATAATTCGGACAAAAGCAGAGTAGAAAAGAACAAAGCAGAGCAGAGCATAACAGAGCATAGCTGTACAGATCAGTATAGGACAGAACAAGACAAAGTAGAACATGTAGAATAGAGTAGAGTAGGGCAAGGGTCAGGCTATACAGGGCAGTGCATTTGATGAATGAATAGTAGCGACCGATAGACGGATTGCAGATGAAGTTCTCCCTAGTTGAGAGGGAGTGTTAAAATTGGCAACTAGGTCCAAACTTCATGTGGGTCATCTTATTCATGGTTGATAATATTTTTATTAGATTCCTCTCGTCGAGAGGTGTAGGATTGATCTAAAGATCATCTGATTCCGATAAGTATTTATGGAGATATGAATTTATTTTAATTATGGAATTAATATCAAGCCGACCTACAACTCATGTAGGCTCAGAAGCCCAACAGTCACATCTATTCAAACATCAACGTTGTGTATAAATACAGGAGGAATTTTCCTCATTTTCACTCACTCATCTCATCACATCTCTCTCTCTCTCTATTGCACAGAAAAGAGTCTCTTCTCTACTGCGCAGAAAAGGGTCTCTCTCTCACACATGTGAAGCCGGAAGCTGCTGAAACTGAAGCTGCAACTGCAGATCCAAACTTTGACCAGCGTGGACCATCAAACCTTCTATTTTGATCTACACTATAGGTTCATCTAAACCTCCTATAAAAGCCACAACTTTTGGTGGTGGAATCAAGTCAATCCGACATATGGTTTGCAAGATATCGACTGCCCTAGTTTGAAGGACGCTATTGAAACTGGAGCTGCAACTATAGAAGTAAAGTTTGACCTGCGTGGAACAGAAGATATCCTCATCTAAACTATGATGTAGGTTCATCTAAACCTCCTCTAAAAGCTGCAACTTTTGGTGGTGGAATCAAGTCAATCCGATGGACCGTTTGCAAGATATCGACTGCTCTAGTTTGAAGGAAGCTGCTGAAATTGAAGCTGCAACTGCAGAAGTAAAGTTTGACCTGCGTGAACCAAAAGATATCCTCATCTAAAATGTGATGTAGGTTCATCTGAGCCTCCTTTGAAATCCACAACTTTTGGTGGTGGAATCAAGTCAATCCGATGGACGGTTTGCAAGATATCAACTGCCTTAGTTTGAAGGAAGTTGCTGAAACTGAAGCTGCAACTGCAGAAGTAAAGTTTGACCTACTTGGACCAGAAGATCTCCTCATCTGAACTGTGCTATAGGTTCCTCTGAAACTCCTCTATAAGCCACAACTTTTTCTGGTGGAATCAAGCTGATTTGACGGTCCGTTTGTGAGATATCGTCTGCCCTAATTTGATGATGAAGCCGCTAATGATGATGTTGCTGATCTAGGGTTTTCTATTGCTGATATAAATCAAATTTATTGTACTATTTCTCTCTGCTGAATTATTGAAGGTAAAAGAAGATTTGATCAAAGGGTTTCCCCACACATTGTGGGGTTTGTCCCTGGCTACCCGCCACATCTTGTGTCTCTTGTCTTGGCTTGTTTTTTGTCAATCGTTTAATGTTCTATATGCACTTTACTTTATGTACATGTGATTGCTAATCCGTGGAATATAATAAGAAAAATAAGTAAATTGCTATAAGCATAGAACATACCATAACTTAACACAGATTAAACTGATGAGCACCTTATTATTATCTACCTAACTACTGATCTGCCAAGATTAAACTGTTTGGCCGGATCTTTATTCTCTAACTATAACATCAAATTTAAAGCATGAAGCAGTCAAGATCAAACTATTGGACTGTCATGGGTTGTGGCATTTAAAACAAGCTACACACAACCATTATTTTGTAGAAACAATAGTAGTGGCATTTAGACTTGCTCACTTTCAAAGTTTATTTGTTTTCTTTTCTTTCTAACCTAATGTTTTCTTTTTGTCTTTATTTTTTAGGACATCTAACCTAACATTTTCTTTGATATGGACATCATCATCAAGATATTTTTTCAAAAACATTCTATTCACTATTATTATGTCCATATCCTAACTTAACCTGTTTTCAATTTGTTATTTTTATTTATTTTTATATTTTTTGACTATTTTATTCTAACTTATCAAAACCAAAAGATGCTACAACATTGGCTCCAACTGGGGACTACTTTCTCCTGTATAATGCAGAGAACCTGTAGATCCATGTGCCTTCTCCTCGGGCTATGGAGTCCTTGCTATAAAGAAAATAACAATGACATCTTGAAAGGTAAAACAAAACCTGAGTATTTACAATGAAAATTATTTCAACTTCTTTGTACTGAATGTAATGTTTGAGAAACCTTCCATTTACTGGATAAGTGGAATATTGCCCCTCAAGATTCTGCAGCACAAAAGTGTTGTTACCCTTCAGTTTAGCAATTGCTAACGGTCCAAACCATAGATTGTCAAAATTTCCATGTTTTCCTTTATGTTCTCCCCTGGCATCCCATCTTAGAACTAGATCACCTTCCTTAAAGTCCCTCTCCCCGGCTCTTCTGTCAAACAGGACCTTCATCTTATTCTGATATTTATTCAATTTGTATTGAACTTCATCTCTGTTTTCATTAAGTTCAATAATTTGATTTATTCTTCTTGAAAAACCATCAGGTTCATTTGTAGAATCTTGCAGGAATTTTAAAACAAGGAAAGCCAAATTGGTAGGGAAAATTGCAACTTTCCCATAGACTAACTGAAATAGAGATTTTCTAGTTGATCTCTTTGGAGTAATTCTTTTTTGCCATACTGCATAAATCAAATGTGAATCTCAAATCTTATTATGATCAACTAGAGTCTTTTCGATTACCTTTACCAGAATTTTGTTTGATGACTCTGCAAGGCCATTACCTTGAGGGTAGTATGGAGTTGAATGACGTAACATAATCCGATATTTTTGGCAAAAGTCAATCATTTTAACACTAGCAAAAGCTATTGCATTATCAGTGACAATTTGAGTTGGGCAACCAAATCTAGATAAGATATTCTCCTCAATAAACTTAATTACTACTGAATCAGTAGCATTTCTGACTAGAATTGCTTCCACCCATTTAGTAAAGTAGTCTATTGCAGTGAGGATCCATCTATGCTGATTAATTGGAATGGGGTGAATCTCTCCAACAAAATCTAATCCCCATTGAGAAAAAGGTGCTGAAACTATTGATGGAACGAGTGGAAGAGCTGCTAATTTTTGTTTGCCAGCAAACATTTGACAAGGAACACAACCTCTGACCTTTGCTCCTACTTGTAAGAACAATGTGGGCCAATAAAATCCTCCCCTCAAAATCTTGTATGCTGTTGCTCTTCAAGCATAATGTCCCCCACAAAATCCTGTTTGAACTGATCAATGATTCCTTCAGTTTCTGATTCTGTTAAACATAATAACAAAATATCCAGTGGATCTTTCCAGTATAAATTTGCATTTATAATGCAATACTTGACTGATTTTAACTTAAGAGTTTTACATTGGGTTTTGGAGAATGATGCTGGACACTCAAAATGAATCAAGACATTTACAATATCTTGATACCGTTTTGACAACAAGAATTTTTCATCAATGTGTATAGGACTGATCTGCTCTAAAGGTAGAGGTTCTTGTGGATTCTTCCCTTCTGCATGAAAGGAAGGTTCTTGTGGATTCTTCCCTTTAGGATGAAGGGAAGGTTCTTGTGGATTCTGTTGGGTCTTGAAATTGTCATTCACTTCCATTACACTTTCACTATCATGTCCATTATATCACCTCCATTTCACCTTCATTTCACTACCATGTCACTACATTCATCTCACTTTTATCATTATTGGGTCACATTTATGTTTTTCCAAACTTTATTAATTCTTAGCATTTTTAAGTGAATTTGTGGTTAAATATTAGAAAATAATGTGTATATGCTTATACCTAACAAATGGGATGATATTGTTGACATGTGTAGGTAAAAAGGAAGCTTCTAGAAGACCTTTATGTGGCATCCTAAGGCCAAATTCGAATTTGAGTGGAGAAGATCATGGGATCATGAGGATATGTGTCACATTTCCTATTTGTATTGAAACTCTAAGAAGACATGTGTCTTATCATTTCCTATTTTGATTATAACTCTAGAGATATAGCGAGAGATTCATGGACTCTCATTAATGAGATAACTTTTCATCTTTTTGTATAAATAGGAGATCTCTCTCCTTTATTTGGGAGGCTTTTGTTAACTTTGTTAGCTCGCCTTGTTATTACTTTGTAATTTGTAATTTTGAAGAATTTGAATAAATCTTTGAGGTTCCCAATATGGAAGGAGATGTGAAGTAGGAGATGTCATGGAGCATATTAGAATGTAAGGTAGAGTAGATTTTATTTTGTAGTTTTGCTTTGATTTCATTCAAGTATGTCATTTTATTTTTATGATTGTTTTCAAGTTTTCAAGTTTAGATTTTCCATTCATGCAAGTTTAATTCATGCAAGTGTGTTCAACCGGTTGATTGTAGATTTATCTAACTGTGTAATCTATGCTTAGCAAAATAATCCAAGAAAGTAGTCCTCCTATTTTCCAATTGGTGCTTGGAGCATTAGAGCACACATTAGATTAGTTTTCCTTTACATGTTTTGTATTTGATTTCCATTTCAAATTAGCATAACGTCTGTGTTTCCTATGCTCGCTAAATCATCTCAAGAAGGTGGCTCTACCATTTTCCAAAATGGATTGAATTTGGGTGTTTGTTCACGCAACAGTGATAGATTCATTTCCCATGCTTTCTTAAGATCACATCTATTGTATACTCAATTTCTTAAGTCATTTCAAGAAGATGATTTCGACATCTTCCTATATTGAATGTTCCTAATGGTATTTGAGTTTGCAGTAAATCATAGTTGTTTTTGTATTGTTTTAAACTAGCATTATCATTTTTTCTTTCATTTCATAGACATTTTGCCGGCCTAGATTAATCTAACTATTCAAGGTTTTGATTTGTTTTTATCTAATGTTCATTTCCTTTTCTCCCTTGTTTAGAAATTAGATTTTAACATTAATAGTCATTAGATTTAGTTGTCCATTAACATTTAGAGATTTCATCTAGAAGCATAACTTTTCTTTCTTAGATCAATTTCCTTAAGCATAAGAAACAAACCCGCCCAAAACAACATAAACTATGAAACAACAAAGTAAGAAAAAGGTTAACTAAGCACATATAGTGCACTACACTTCATCAGTTTAAGATACCCAGATTGGTAATTTATGTAGAGCAATTTAAGATGTTAGATTGACTAGACATTTTGGCACCATTGCCGAGGAAGTGTAATTAGGAGACCTTATTTCTTACATCTAAAAAATTAATAATTTCTCGAGTATGCTCTCCTCTTGCACTTTGTGTGATCTGGAGGATTAGAAAAAAAAAATTTATTTTGAAAAAACATATCTATATATATATATATTTTCATCATTTCATTTGATTTAATGAAAAACTTTAATTTCAATAAATTGTTTTGTTTAATAAAATATATATGTATATTTTTAAATTTTTGAATATATATATATATATCTATATATATATATATATATAATTTTAATAACAAATCATTTAAAAAAAACAATAAAAAAAATCCAACTGCTTTGGTAGGTTCAGCTGGCCAGATTGACTGGTTATGGTTTGTAGTGACCCTCAAAACGCTGTGTCCTGTTTAATAAGATTTTGCAAATTAGCTACAGAACGCAGACTATTTTGTAGCTAACTGTGTGTTCCGTAGGTACTTCCATGGTTTAGAAGGTTAGGCGTCAAACGAAGAAACTGACCACATGGGCATCTTTGGAATCGTCTCGACATGGATTCTATCCTAGTCACCCAGCCCAGATCGATAAAAAATCCAGCCTAAGACCACAGTAAGTCCTATTTTTAGGTTCTAGTACATTCACTTTGAAGCCTTAGTTGCCTGAAATTAAGAACCATTATCTATAAAAATTCACAATTTTAGAAAAAAAATAAAAAAAAAATAAAAAACAACCAATGGCTATCTCCAATTCCAGTTTCCACTGCGGCCTCAATAGAAAACCTGCACATAAAATTTATGGCTCAAATCCTTTATTCCTATTTGAGCTTTGGCCTCAAAACAAACCTGCAAGAACATTTAAAAAAAATCAAATGTGAAAATTATAGAATTCAATAGATCGAATTGCATGGATTGTTGTGTTTATTAGGGAAAATAAGATGAGTCCAATTGAAATAAAAACTCTTGTGTGGCTTTCAAATAATGTATGCATTTTTACAGTTGCGACATCCAATTTATGTGGCAGAAATTTTGAAACCTCCCAACATCAAAATCCGAAAAATCTGCATACGCATTGTAGCATGGGCCACGTAATTAGAAGTGATCTGATGTTCTGGCCTCTTTGTGATTTCGTTACGTATAGATATGTTCCGGTGCATCTTCAGCCCTTTGTAAGCAATTCATTTGCATTCATTTGGATCATGTATCTTACTGTTGTGGCCACCAACAACCCCCCTCCTTATTTAGTATTAGCAATAACACTATATAAGTGGGGACCCTTAGTAAAAAAATTTAAAAAATCAATTAGTGCTTATATGTCCTCTTGGATAAAACTTACCATCATGGACTTAGGAAAATACTTTTGAAAAATATAAAAAGCTTAAGTTTCATGATGAAGAAAGTAATGTCACTCCTTAAGAAATATCGCATCGCGCAAAGAATGATAGGGCATCTTCTTATGAGTCAAAGTGATAAAATGCGAGATTGCGATGCGAACTCCATCGCATCGCATGCATTAATGAACACTCACGTTGGAAAACCTTAAAATCGCCAATATACGATATCGCATATCGCATATCGTGAAATCGCATAAAATACACATAACGATTAAACGATTAAGCGATATTGCGATATTGCGATATTGCGATTCGTGATCTTGCGATATTGCGATCCGCGATCTTGCGATATTGCGATCAAGCAACCTTGCGATAAAACAACACGATGAAATTGCGGTAATGCGATACAGCAAAATGCGATACTGCGATGAAAATCGCAGAAACATTCCATCGCAGATTTTCCTGGCTCAATATTCAAGAAGTTTTTCCATAAACCAAGAACCGGTTACGCGCTTTAATGATAATTAATGAATTACACGCCAGTTGTTAATAAAATATGGTTTTGTGTTTTCCGAAGAGCCAGTTCACGTCAGATGGCGTGTTTTTGCATATCCTTGGCATTTAAAGCTTTCCTGTCATTATTTATTATCATTACTCTCTCCTCACTTGTGAACTGCAGGAACGAAGAACAAAAGTTACACAAAGCAATGTGCAGGAAGCTATGGGGAAAAAGGGTAAGGCTCCAATGTCCAAAGACAGAGAAAAGGCGCCCTTATATGCAGACACCGCATGCAACAGAGCCGCAGATTCACAAAATGCTGTTGAGCCATCCATTACAGATCTTTCATATACAACCATGGTTAAATGGGTACTGAGCGATGCTGATATCAGAGACAGACAGTTTAATGCTCAGGGTCAAGAGCTCACGAAATCATTATTTTTACAAATTTTGAGCTTTATACCCGATAAGAGAAAGAGGCGCAAAAGGCGAAAAACGCATCAGAGAAGCCCAGATCAAAGAACGAAGGCAGTTTCCGATAGCGCTAATCGCGCATCGCTGAGAAAATTGCTCGAGAAGGAAAGCTTCTAACAGCTCAGTCACCTGTAAACCCGAAAATTGCAAGAAAGCAATGATAAAAACAAACTGGAAATAGAAAGCTAAAGAAAAGGCAGAAGCAATCCAAGGGTTAACCAAGTTGAACTGAGATTATTACTGGGCATACACGGTAAAGCCACATAGCCAGTGGATGACTCTCAAGTATATCATCGATTTTGTTGAGAAGTTGGTGCCAGCTCTTGCCAATTCTGTTTGCTTAGCTCAACTAAAAGCAGAAGATAGTCAGCCGAATCTACTCAAGCAAATACAGAATGCTTGCAACGTTAAGGAGCAAATGTAAAAATAGTTTGATATTAGATTTAATTTTAGAAATAGTTTTGCTTTATTTTTGCTTAGAAAAAGGGTGGTCATTTAAACCGCATCTTGAATCTTTGTAAATAAGTTATTTAGTTAGTAGTATTTAAACCCTTCTCATGCATTTAGAGAAGCGTCGAGAAATTTATCAAAAACTTGTCCTTAGAACATGCACTTTTGCACCCTCCGAGGAGGTTTTGATGAATGAATGGAACATGATTTGTTGATGTTTGCATTTGATATCTACTACTGATGTTGCACTTTTGTACTCTTAGTGGATGTTAGATCAAGGAGAGATAAATCATTGTCGCTTAAAGCTCATGAGTAGGACTAGTTATAAATGGTATTTTTATCTCTTAACCGTTTCTGCTTATGTGTTAAAGTGATATACAGTTTTTAGTTGTTTATGTATTAATGTATGAATGCCTGAGTTATCATTTGGCACTTTTGTACGGTAATAGCTATTTATTTATGCTTAATGTATGAATAGCTCATTATGCGATATGTTTTTCACAATTGTTTCGTCTAACTTTTTATGCGAAGTGGTTCATCCTTATTGATTTCTTTTCTCATAATAGCTGAATGATCTTTATTACCAATTGTTATTTGAAATATTTTTAGATCGCATAATAAAATAATTACATCCCGGGTTAGTATAGACTTAGATGTTGCTGTTTATTAGAATAGCATAGCATTAGATTAAAGTTAGGATTAGAAGATCTTAATTAGGAACTGTTAGATCAGGAACATCAAATTCTACACACACACACACTCATAGATTGGGAAACTGGTCCCATATCCCCAGTCAGACCTGCTATACTAAATGGATAAGGAGTTGCCAACCAACGTCTGGACCGGGCGGCTATCCCCCTTTTTGTAGACCTGATTTTCGGGGCTTCAACATATTTGGCGCTAAAAGGAGGGCTTGAACTATGAATGGCAAGTAAATATAAATCTGAATACCATTCTGAGAGTAAATCGCCCTCACCATCTCCCCCGACTTCTCCATTACACTTAAATCCAGAGTTAGAAGTCGCTGGAGCATCAACCGCTGCTACAAACCCTGACATTTCAGAACAATCTACTATTGAACCTCCTGAAGTCGAATCTCTGATTCACAAACTTCAGCGATTTTCTATTTCTCCTCAAAGATCTGATAAATCTCAAGGCAGCGTGACTTCACAATATAACCCTGCTCATCCCCTGACCAGATTAAAGAGTGAAAAGTTTGGCATTCAACCAACCGAATTACCTCTTCCCAAAAGGAAAAGAGCAAGGAAATCACCTAAGGAGTCCGATAGCGAGACTCTTTCATCATCATCATCCATCTCAACCTCTTCACCGCGAAGTCAACCATCCACTCCTCCACTTCAGATCATTGTCCATCCATCCACTGGAACCCCCACAACTCTCCTCAATCATCTACAATCGTAATATCCTCATCTTCCCAACCGCAGGGATCATCTTCTGCACTTTCCTCTGTTAGTAGTTCAGCAATGGCCCAATCTCCATGGAATAATCCTGGGGCAGTCTTAATGCCTGCACCCTTGAGTCAAATACCGGCCCATCCTGAGAAATGGCTGCCTAAGTTTAATCCCGAGGCAGGCATGCTAGCAGAAGAGCATATAAACAACTTTATGCTATCCATTAATCTCAATGGGGTTACTAATGAAGATGCTATTGTTCGACTTTTTCCTTATACTCTGCAAGGAACAACTGGATCATGGTATTTCTCATTACCCTCTGGATCTATCACTAGTTGGGACATCTTCCAAGAGCAATTCCTAACCAAGTTTGGTGATGACAGGTCTACGGCAATGCTAATCAATGACCTATCTAACCTTAGGGCTGAGTCAAGAGAGCCTATCAAAGATTTCAATTTACGTTTCAATAAAATCCTAAACAAAATTCCTACTGCTTCCCAGCCTAGCGAAGAAGTACGAAGTGAATGGTATATCACTGCTCTACCATCAAACATAGCAATCTTCGTGGACAGGGCTAATAAAACAACCTTAGCCGAAAACATGAAAGAAGCAATAGCAGTAGAGAAACGTATAATAGCCCTAGAGAAGAAATCCACGATAGAGGAATGGAAATCCAAGAAAGTCACCTTCAAGGAAGATTCCAAGAAGAAACAAACAAAAGATCCATTCGATTTGGAAGGATTGCAAAAAGTTCTGAAGACCATGTCCAATGAAATGGTCGACATCAAGAAGCAAGTAGCAGAAACTTCTTCAAAAAAGCCCTACAGAGCTTTTAAAAGAGGCCCTTCAATGGATTCAAAGCCACCCAATGCTATTTCAAATGCTGAATCCGAAGAAGAGGAAGAGGAAATTGCCACTGAAGGGAAAACCGATGAAGAAGAAGTTGTAGAGTTACAAGGAATGTGGGATTTCATCCTCCCACAAGAAAAATATCAAGAAGTATTCCCAGTTAGCACACAAAGTAGAAATCAGCTTGATCCTCCCCAAACTACCCCTAAGCCAAAGAGCGCAAGCTCTGCAATAAAGGATAAAGTCGCAACAAAGAAAACGACATCTAAAGCGACTCAAACCAGCCCAGTCCAAGTAGATGCATCAACTCCATCTAAAACGCTGATCGTTTCGGATGAAATGGAGTACAATATTATAAAAGATATGAAATTACTAGGGCCAACATCACTCTTTATGAATTGAGCAAGTTAAAGCATCAAAAAAAGATAATGTTGAAAGAATTACATGCTATGCCAGTTGCACCTTTGCCTGCCGCTGTACTTTCTCAAGCTTCCCATAACATGGGAAGACCTCCAACTAATGCGACCAATAAGATTGATCCAAATGACATCGCTCTAATTGGAGGAAGATCGAGATCTCATACTCCCCCGTTTCTCCTTATGAAATTTTCAATAAAAATGTGCATAATTGCTTAGTGGATTCTGGTGCTTCATCGAATATTTTGCCAAAGTCCATATGTGCCAAATTAAACGTTCAACCACAGAAATCCGCTGTGCGCATAGTTCAGCTAGATCGATCTCAAGTCGAAGTGATTGGCGAACTAAATCAAGTAACCATAAGGCTGTCATCCTAAGGTATGTCAAGTTATTGACATTTTAGTTGCTGATATTCCAGAATTTTATGGCTTAATTCTTAGTAGGGATTGGTCAGAAAAACTTCATGGATACTTCGCAACTGACTGGTCGCACATGTGGCTGCCCTACAATGGTAAACCAAATCAAATAAAAGTTGAATGAGAACTACATCAGAAATACATAGTAATGGAGCTAGAGGGGGAAAATGAACCAGTAGCATATAATAGTAGCATTATTGGCAATTACTCAGTAGATTCTTTCCTCGGCAATTTTAATGCTCATACGTCACCCTACTTAGAACATTATGTTTTGTCCCAAGTTGAAAATTTTTCTCAAACGGATAGTTCAAAATGTATCAATTTTCTATATAGTCCTGTAAATAAATCTTTGTTTTGGAAATTATTTTTTGATGGTTCTAAATCTAACGAAAGAGTAGGAGCAGGATGCGTTCTAATTAGTCCAGAAGGAGATAAAATTATGCTAACATGCAGACTCGAATTTGATTGCACCAACAATACAGCAGAATATGAGGCTTTGGTCCAAGGGTTGTACAAAGCAATCGGGTTAGACGTCAAGTACCTTCAAGTTTTCGGAGACTCTGAAATTGTAGTCAGACAGGTACGTAATACTATACATTGCTTATCAGGTCATTTAAAACATTATCAATCCTTAGTTCAAGATCTGACTGAGCATTTTATAGCATTTAATATTTCTTCAATTCCTAGACTCCAGAATGCAAGTGCAGACCTTTTGGCTAACGTAGCTTCTAAGCTTATTCCTTCAGAAGATTTTAGTCCAGATAGATTCTCAATAGAATTAATCTTTAGACCATCTATTCCTGATAACATCACAAATTGGAGAGTATTCAACGACGATCCTGATATCGTAAATTTCCTCACATCTGAAGGATCCTACTCCAATCAAATAATTGACGAAGACCAACATGATCGACAATTGCAACAAGATAGCACTAGCAATGCTATACCTAAGTCAGTGGTCAAGTTAGAAGACCTGTACGATTTGAAAGATCGGTTTAAAAGGTCTACCAATTCAAAACTCCAAAGTTCAACTTTGAATTACGAATTAGTAAACCTAGGAACCGATGCCAAACCACAAAACATTAATCTAGGTCTCGGCCTAGCCCCTGAAGAAAAATTAGCGTATATTCGTCTTTTGAGACAATATAAAAATGTTTTTGCTTGGAACTATGATGAACTCAAAACATACGACACTTCCATCATCCAACATACTATTCCAATGATCGATAATGAAAAACCTGTCCAACAAAAGTTGAGAAAGATCCATCCCAATTTAGAAAATCAGATAAAGACTGAACTCAATAAGTTATTGAAAGCCAGAATAATCTTTCCCGTCAGACATTCTGAATGGGTCTCTAATATGGTACATGTTAGAAAGAAAAACGGAGATATTAGAATTTTCATTGACTTTCGAAAGCTTAACAAGGCTTGCCAAAAAGATAATTTTCCTTTACCACCTATGGAACAGATATTGCAGGCAGTGGCGGGCTCAGAATTAATGTCTTTCTTGGATGGATTTTCAGGATACAATCAAGTGTTCGTACATCTTGATGATCAATTAAAAACCACATTCATAACTAAATGGGGCACATACACATATCGAAAGATGCCATTTGGTTTGATTAATGCTGGTGCCACATTCCAGAGAGCCATGGACATCGCATTCAAAGGTTTAGTCAATAAATCTGTAGTAATTTATTTGGATGATATAACAGTGTATTCCAAGAAACGAAGCGATCATCTTAGAGATTTAAAACAAATCTTCCAACGGTGTTTAAGGTATGGAATTTCACTTAACCCGAAAAAATCCTTTTTTGCATTAAGTGAAGGGAAACTTCTAGGATTCATAGTGTCAAAATCTGGAATTCACATCGATTCCGACAGAATCAAAGAGATTTCTGAAATATCCCTACCTCACAACAAAAAAGCCATGCAATATTTCCTTGGTCGGATCAACTTTGTAAAGAGATTTGTTCTAGATTTTTCACGAATCGTGTCTCCTTTGCAAGCCATGATTAAAAAGAACTCAAATTTTAAATGGGGCCAAGATGAACACAAAGCATTCAACCTGATCAAACAAGCTATTATTAATGCTCCATCTTTAGCAACTCCGAATTTTTCAGAGCCTTTTATTTTATATACATTTGCCTCAGATAGGTCATATGCTGCGATACTCACTCAAGCAAATCAAGAAAAAGTGGAAGCCCCAATTGCTTTTTTTAGTTCAAATTTACAGGGCGCTGAATTAAATTATTCAGATGTGGAGAAACAGGCTTATGATGTTTTCAAAGCAGTCAAATACTTCAGAGCTTTTTTTACTCAAAACCCATACAAAAATTATAGTACCGTTTCCAGCGGTAAGGAATCTTCTAGTACAGAAGGATGTGGGTGAGAAAAGGGCCAATTGGGTTACTACCTTACAGGAATATGACATAGAAATTAAACCAACAAACATTGTAAAAGGTCAAGGCTTTTGCAAAATGTTGGCTGGAGCATCGCAAATTTTTGAAATTCCATCTGCAGAGGTACAAATGTGCGAGGTAAGCCTAAACGATGCAGAATCATTATACACTGATATCATTTATTATCTTAAGAATGGATATGCTCCTTCACACCTCGATCATACTAAGAAAAGAGCTCTAAGGTTGAAAGCCAAACAATATCAGCTCATAAATGATATTCTTTTTAGAATAAATTATGATTCTGTTCTCCTTAGATGTCTTGAGAAATCTGAAGCTGAAAAAGTTTTGCAGGAACTCCACAATGGGCCAGCAGGTGGACATTATGCTGAAGATGCTACTGCACATAAAATCTTATGCGCAGGCTATTACTGGTCCACGTTATTTAAAGACTCGCACAGTTACGTGAGAAAATGTCAAGTCTGCCAAACTACTGCTGGGAGACAAAAGAAGCCATCCTTGCCACTACAACTAGTTAACATTGAGCAACCTTTCAGTTAGTGGGGATTGGACATAATAGGTGAGATCGTTCCTCACTCTTCTAAGCAGCATAGATATATCCTTACAACAACAGATTATTTTACTAAGTGGGTAGAAGCAGTTCCACTCAAGATGGCTAATGTTGACAATATCATTGAGTTCATAGATCAATTTATAATCACCAGGTTTGGATTTCCTTCCACTTTAATGTTTGATAATGCATCATACTTTTCTGGAAATGAAATGACTGAATTTGCACTTAAAAGAGGATTCAAACTTAAATATTCGGCCAATTATTACCCGCAAGGCAATGGGTTAGCTGAGTCTACAAATAAAAACCTAATCAGGATTATCAAAAGAACAACTGACCAAAATCATAAAAATTGGCATAAGGCTTTGATATATGCTTTATGGGTAGACCGAATAACGCAAAAAGCTTCTATCGGCACTTCTCCCTTTAATTTAGTTTATGGGAAAGAAGTGGTTCTTCCGACTCATTTAGCAATTCCCTCTTTGTCTCTAGTTCAATACATTGATGAAGTACCAACTTCCTCCTTACAGCTAAGACAAATGGAAATAATCAAATTAGAAGAACAACGAGAACAGGCTAAGAAAACCCATGCTCATCATCAAGCACTAGTAAAATCCTCTTTTGATTCAAACATAATGACCAGAAAAGATTTTCAGATGGGAGACTTAGTTTTAAAATGGGACAAGGCTCATGAAGAGAAAGGCAAACATACAAAATTTCAAAGAATGTGGCTTGGTCCTTTTCAAATTGTAGAAGTCATAGGTCCATCAACATTTGTGTTACAGGATTTAGCAGGTAAGAGAGACTCTTTGCCTGTTAACGGACAAATTCTCAAGAAATATTTTCCATAGAAGATTATTCTTCTATTTTGTAGAGTAATTGTTTTTCTTTTCATAATAAAACCAGTTGTGAGTGGTTACATTAGGCATTTACGAATAAGACACCAATTCTCTTTCAGATTTTGATTTTTCGCTTGTATAAATAGCAAATATTTTGGAAAATTGATCTTTATTATTGATAGATACAGTTAAAGACTCTAGCCTAGATATGATACTAGTTTCAACTTCATAAAGTTTGATGAAAACAACCTTTAGTGAAGAAATTGTTTTATGTCAGTACAATGAAAGGTATCAATAACAAAATAAAGATTCTCTGTAGAACAACTGTTTCCAAAAACTCTACTATTGTCGTCCAGAGCTATCTTAAGGAAACAATGACTTCCTCCCTGCTAAGGAGATCACAACTTTCAGAGGAACAACCCAAGGATACACTTCATCTTGAAGAATAAGAGGTCTCATCACGAGTCGGCTTATCATAATCACAAATATTATAACTTGCTGACTTTGCCAAATACTGTACACCATAACAGGGCAATGACTCAAGATTGTTGCAATCAAAAGACAAGGGGTCTCATCATGAGCCAACTTGTTTAGCAAAGTTATAAATCAAGTGAATGACTGTGTCATAAATTGGCTATCAAACCAAGACATTGTTCTTTAAGAGTAAAAAGAAAATCAAAGCAAAAAGTGTGGATATGGATTCTTCTTTGAAACTTGTAGGCTTCTTTAAGTAGGATACATGATCATTGCTAGGTAACAGGTAACCTATTGAGGCTATAAATGCCTGCTGGCGGCAGAGGATCTACCTACGACAAATGAGCATATTTAAAACTGGTTTACAGAGAAGACTTTGTTTTATCTTTACAGACCAAGTAATGACTAATGTAAATACAAGGACTAGCTTGAGGGAGCAAATAATCAAAGTTGAAAATAGTTGAAACAAAATGTCATTGACAGGTTAGAGCATAATGTACTTTATCTTTCCATAATAAAGTTTAACTTTCTGAAAAATTTTCTGTTTTGGAAGTTTAGAAAATTCAATAGAAAAACAGAGATAACTAGTTCTTCCAAATGAATCGCCAATTGTTGTGGCCACCAACAACCCCCCTCCTTATTTAGTATTAGCAATAACACTATATAAGTGGGGACCCTTAGTCAAAAAATTAAAAAAATCAATTAGTGCTTATATGTCCTCTTGGATAAAACTTACCATCATGGACTTAGGAAAATACTTTTGAAAAATCTAAAAAGCTTAAGTTTCATGATGAAGAAAGTAATGTCACTCCTTAAGAAATATCGCATCGCGCAAAGAATGATAGGGCATCTTCTTATGAGTCAAAATGATAAAATGCGAGATTGCGACGCGAACTCCATCGCATCGCATGCATTAATGAACACTCATGTTGGAAAACCTTAAAATCGCCGATATGCGATATCGCATATCGCATATCGCAAAATCGCATAAAATACACATAACGATTAAACGATTAAGCGATATGTGATCTTGCGATATTGCAATCCGTGATCTTGCGATATTGCGATCAAGCAACCTTGCGATAAAACAACACAATGAAATTACGGTAATACGATACAGCGAAATGCGATACTGCGATGCAAATCGCAGAAACATTCCATCGCAGATTATCCTGGCTCAATATTCAAGAAGTTTTTCACCAAGAACCGGTTACGAGCTTTAATAATAATTAATGAATTACAAGCTAGTTGTTAATAAAATATGGTTTTGTGTTTTCCGAAGAGCCAGTTCACGTCAGATGGCGTGTTTTTGCATATCCTTGGCATTTAAAGCTTTCCTGTCATTATTTATTATCATTACTCTCTCCTCACTTGTGAACTGCAGGAACGAAGAACAAAAGTTACACAAAGAAATGTGCAGGAAGCTATGGGGAAAAAGGGTAAGGCTCCAATGTCCAAAGACATAGAAAAGGTGCCCTTATATGCAGACACCGCATGCAACAGAGCCGCAGATTCACAAAATGCTGCTGAGCCATCCATTACAGATCTTTCATATATAGCCATGGTTAAATGGGTATTGAGCGATGTTGATATCAGAGACAGACAGTTTAATGCTTAGGGTCAAGAGCTCACGAAATCATTATTTTTACAAATTTTGAGCTTTATACCCGATAAGAGAAAGAGGCACAAAAGGCGAAAAATGCATCAGAGAAGCCCAGATCAAAAAACGGAGGCAGTTTCCAATGCGCGATTAGCGCCGCGCTAATCACACATCGCTGAGAAAATTGCTCGAGAAGGAAAGCTTCTAACAACTCAGTCACCTGTAAACCCAAAAATTGCAAGAAAGCAATGATAAAAACAAACTGGAAAGGGAAAGCTAAAGAAAAGGCAGAAGCAATCCAAGAGTTAACCAAGTTGAACTGAGATTATTACTGGGCATACACAGTAAAGCCACATAGTCAGTGGATGACTGAGAAGTATATCATCGATTTTGCTGAGAAGATGGTGCCAGCTCTTGCCAATTCTGTTTGCTTAGCTCAACTAAAAGCGGAAGACAGTCAACCGACTCTACTCAAGCAAATACTGAATGCTTGCAATGTTAAGGAGAAAATGCAGAAATAGTTAGATATTAGATTTAATTTTAGAAATAGTTTTGCTTTATTTTTGCTTAGAAAAAGGGCGGTCATTTAAACCGCATCCTGAATCTTTGTAAATAAGTTATTTAGTTAGTAGTATTTAAACCCTTCTCATGCATTTAGAGAAGGGTCCAGAAATTTATCAAAAACTTGTCCTCAGAACATGCACTTTTTCACCCTCCGAGGAGGTTTTGATGAATGAATGGAACAGGATTTGTTGATGTTTGCATTTGATCTCTGCTACTGATGTTGCACCTTTGTACTCTTAGTGGATGTTAGATCAAGGAGAGAGAAATCATTGTCGCTTGAAGCTCATGAGTAGGACTAGTTATAAATGGTACTTTTATCTCTTAACCATTTCTGCTTATGTGTTAAAGTGATATACAGTTTTTAGTTGTTTATGTATTAATGTATGAATGCCTGAGTTATCATTTGGCACTTTTGTACGGTGATAGCTATTTATTTATGCTTAATGTATGAATAACTCATTATGCGATATGTTTTTCACAACTGTTTCGTCTAACTTTTTATGCGAAGTGGTTCATCCTTATTGATTTCTTTTCTCATAATAGCTGAATGATCTTTATTACCAGTTGTTATTTGAAATCTTTTTAGATCACATAATAGAAGAATTACATCCCGGGTTAGTATAGACTTAGATGTTGCTGCTTATTAGAATAGCATAGCATTAGATTAAAGTTAGAATTAGAAGATCTTAATTAGGAACTGTTAGATCAGGAACATCAGATTCTACACACACACTCATAGATTGTGAAACTGGTCCCATATCCCTAGTTGGACTTGCTATACCAAACGGATAAGGAGCTGCCAACGAAGGTTCGGACTGGGTGGGTATCCCCCTTGTTGTAGACCCGATTTTCGGGGCTTCAACACTTACTTATATGGAAAGCTTGAACAAAAATTAATATTGAGGAAAAATTAGCTTCTTGAATGCCATTTGGTCTAGAACCTGGTTCAGAAAGATTGAAAATTGTTGTTGAAGCCTTTCATTGAAGATTTACTAGGTGTTAGCACCTAAATCTGCCTCAGGCTAAAGGAAGGCAAAAAATAGGGTAACCACAAACCACGCTCAGTCTGGCAGCTAGCCCTACCAGAGCAGGAGAGGGCTCTCTCCAAGTCATGCTCAGTGAATGGATAAGAAAAAATGGTCTGAGATGACTTACAATGCAATATTTAACTTAGGCTAGTAAGTGAATAGGGATTCTGGAGACAATTTTGAAAATGACCGAGCTTCTGGGATGTATATGGGACTGGCACTCAGCAAAGAACAGAGAATTGAATATGAAGGCACGGATTATTTTGTGAGGCAAGGTAGGCAGAAAGAGCAGCAATTTCGGTTTAAGGTAACGCGGAATGGAAAGATTGCTGAAGAAAGTGAAAAGGGCATAGTCGCATGAATCCTTTTCAACAGAAGAATAACACTGTACATGAAATTTTCCCACAGGTAAAGCAATATAAATTGAATTATACCTAATATCACTTAGAAAATTTCACTGAAATGAAGTGTGAATTGAATCATGAAACATAACAAGATACATATGGAACATAAGAACACATTTTCTACACTCTCAACCACAAGAATCTCATGAAACAGAGCCGTTGCCTTTCATTAATTCTCTGTCAAAAATACACAGAGCAGAAATAGAGTTTCTTTCCCACAGTCTCCCAGAAGTTACAAGCTAGCCAACCCTTTGCAAATAACTTGCATACAATATATAGAATGTGTGAGGAAGAGATAGAACGCCCAGGGATTGGTAAGTTACTCAAATCATTACGAAAAGGACATGGAGAGCTAACCATCAGCTACAGGTGCAATGCTCTCAAGCATGACATTTGGCTGGGGTGACCCTTTGCATTCTTTTGCCACTTGGATAGATGCCCATCTGGAGAGAAAACTCTTTAAATGCCACCTTTAGTGTCAAAAAACCGAAGAGTAGATGACTGGGCCCACTTGGAGAAGTCGCGACCTGAAATTTCACGAAATGGGAGCAAAGTGGCAGTTTTTTCCTCTGTGCGCCGCGCCAAATTCTCTGTGCATCGCGCTACTTTAGATCCCGTTTTGGGGCACTTGAAGGTGTCCAAATTGTACCCAAGTGGGCTTGTTGGAAAGCCTGTCCTGTCTACTTTCTAACCCCACTAGAATTTCCCAATTTGGTGCTCATTTGGCCCTCCAAATCTTCATTCTCCCAAGACTGCTTTCTGTGTGTCAAAAAAGTGGCAGAGATGCCATTTTTGGCTATTTTTTGACCCTTAGGAGACCCTGATCTTGTCCAAATTTCTTGCCCGGACACCAGTAGTTGTATTTTTCGATGTTGAATCCAAATGTGCAAGCCGTTCCTCAATTAGAGTACTAGAATTTTAGCGTCGCGCCAGTGGCGCGGCGCACAGGGAGGAATTTCTTGTTTTTGTCCAAAAAAAATTTGCCTGCGACCAAAATTTGCCCAAATTTTTGAAATTTAGGTTGGAGGTTCCCTATGAAGTGTTGTGCTGTGCCAAGGAAGCCTCAGCCAAGATTCGAAGCCAATCTTGCTCTTTTGCCTCCTTTGCCTTCATTGCCTCTTTTGTCGCTTTGCTCAATTTTGCCTTTAGGCTCCTGATTCTTACTTTGGAGCTCATGTTTCGGGCTTGGTAGTGGTGAGTCATGTGCCTCAACATATCTTTCTCCCTGTTAGCTTTATCCAACCGCTACTCCAAGTGAACATTCACTTTTTCTAACACATACTCCCGGTCCTTGTCTCTTTTCTCCATAGGTCTGCCTTGTGCTCCCAGGATGTGTCGCCGGTTGTCCTTGATCATTTGCAACTGTATCTCAGCCAACCGATCCTAAAGTTGCTTGTTCCTCTGCTCCAGATACTGCACATTCCACTTGGCCCTCTCCAAGTCCAGGGATAGGTTCTTAATCACTGATTGCTGCTCCTGAATGATCTCTCCCAGCTCAGCATTCATAGGTTCTGTCTGTCTCATCATCCTGGAGGAGTAAAAACTCGGTCTCTTGCTCACCTAATGGCCCTTCCTCCTGCACTGGCTCCTTGCCCTTACCCTACTCATGTGGTGCTGATGTCGGAAGCGAGGCCCCTTCCACCCCGGGTGGAGATAACACTCGCTTTGCTGTTGCAAACAACAATCTACTGCCCTTCTAGTATGTGATGTATACTGGCATGGTGGCAGTCTCATGGCTCTCAAACTGATGTGAAGGACCCCCCACCTCATGCTCTACCTCTGATACCACCGGTGGAGCACTGAAGAAATCACGGGAGATGAAGTCCTCCCAAGCAATACCTTGCAATCCCAACTGATGGTCCACCAAAATCCGGATGAGAGCAAAATGATAGACACTGTTTAGCTGCTGTCGAGGGGTCTTGCGCTGCATGAAGTTTTTCATCTTCTCAATGTTGTTGCAAATGAAGAATGGAAGGCTCATCATCTGCACCCTTGTGAAGTGCATGAGCAACCTGATATGATATGCATAAAGGTGAGAAAACCTCCCCTTGCAACTGAAATACTTCATGATCAATCTCATGAGCGGGGCATACTCATCCCTCAAAAATCTGAATGGAAAAACTCTGGTGAGCTGGCTCAAGCAGCTGTTCTTGATGTAAGGCTCATAATGATGCCTCTCCACCTTCTTTTTCTTATGCCACTGTTCCCCAATGTTTGGTATTCCTGTTGCCACTGATATGGTTTTCGGTGTCAATGTGAAAGTGACCCCAGCCAGGGCAGATTGACCTCCCTGTAGATGAAGTGCAAAAAAGGCGGGCCAACTCATGATGGACTCTGACATTTGCCACCCTTGACAAAATTCATAACATGCCAAGTGCTGGAAACAAGACATGGCAAGCGGGCATGCCTACAGCTCAGTGAGGGTGTTTGGCTCATCTCTAAGATGTTTGCCACTCCGGTGATGTCTCCTATGGGCCCTCTCTCCTAAAGATGTGTCACTGTGGGTCCCCTCCTCATACTCTGATGAATTTTCTAATGCCATTACTGCTGTTTGTACCCTGAGTTTTATGCTGCCCTCTGAATCCAATGAAACTGATAGATGCTCTGAAAATCTGTCACCAAGGGGACAATAAAACAGGGAGTGTTAGGAGGGGAATGATGAAAAGGGGAATAGGGGTTTAAAAGGAGAAGTTTATTAGGGATTTGGGAGCGTTTTGGGTATGGTGTTTGATGGGGTAGGGTTTGGGTATTTTGAGCCATAGGAATAAAGGGAACGAATGGATATGATTACAGTGGAGCTAGGGTGATTATTAGGGGAAACTGCTACAGGGGAATTGGCTGATAGAGGTAGGGTAGGAGCATACTTTAGCAATAATGTCACTGTAGAAAAACCCTAGCTTCTTGACCTTCTTTGTGTCATCTTTGCTTTACTTTTTAAAAAATTTTACATTTGATTCATGGTCATCAAAATCATATTCCTTTTCAAGTTTAAATGCCAATGGTGAAGGTAGTTGGGCTACCTCTCCAACCTTGAGGGTTATTCACAAAAAGTTCGGGCAATTTAGTACATTTGTGGGCTTATAAGTCTGTGCGCCGCGCCAGTGGCGATTTTGCACTATGGCCGGGCTCCCAGTGCGCCGCGCCACCTTATGTGTGCGCCGCACACTGTAAACTTGCACAAATTTGCTTGAAAAATAGGGGAGAGGGTTCTAGTGGTGGTTTTAGGGTGGTTTCCTTAGGAAACATGATGGAATGGAGACGAGAACGATGAGGAGTGAGGGGTCAAGGGGAGGGGAGCAGAACCTTGGTGGCATCATCGCAAACTTGCAACCCCATTTCTCATTTTCCTTGGTGATTTTTTCCATTGATGGCCATTGTGCTTTTGGGTACCATTTACATATCTTATGCACACCAAATTATTGACAAATTTGAGAGAGGAGAGGTGTCAACAGGGCCTACCTCTTGATTTGCTAGCCTTCACCGAGATTTGGAATGATTTGCACTGTTTTTATGCCCCTGGCTATGTGCGTCGCGCGCCAAGCCCAGTGCGCCACGCGCTGGGTGTGCGTCGCACCCTTGCAAAAGCTGAATGGCGGGCAGGTTTCCTGTGCGCCGTGCCCTCTGTGTGCGCTGCGCTCCCTGGTGTATGCGCTGCGCTTCCCAAACTAACTCTCACTCACTCACACTTTCACGATTTCGCTCTCCCACTTTTTGTAACGTCTCTCCAAGTCTTCAATGGCACAATGGCTTTGCTTAGGGCCACAAAAATTATATATATATGCTTGAGAGAAATTGGTTTGATTTTTTCTTCATTGGAAACCCACTTTCTAATGTTTGTGTTTTGCACTTTTTTCATTGACTTTAAAACACCCTCATTTTCATTTTTCTTTGAAATTTTGGCTCTCATGATGAAATTTTCGACATTTCTTTGCGGGGACTGTGTGACTGGACATTTTGCCATGGAAACCATGACTGCATCTGAAAAAGTCAACTGGCGATTTTTTTGGAAAATTTTGTCATAGTTTGACCTTGTTTGACTTTTCTTCAAAACAGATTTTTGAAGAAGAGTCGATGTCTCTTCAGGTGATGATGAAGCTTTCAGAACCATAGCTGTATAAGGTCTCCCTCTGGCCTACATGGCTTGTTTCTGGACAGGTTTTTCAAAGACCACATTGATGATTTCCTAAACCCAAATATAAAAGATGACTTTGTCCTGTAATATGACCAGACCTTGACTATCATGAATTTCAGTGATTATGGACCAAGACCTGAACCAGCAGGGGCTATACACAAGGGAAAATGACTAGCATGAATTTCTCCTTCAGATCATGGCATGTCCCTAGCGAAATGCAGCTGAGTGAATGGAGCGGGACACCTAAAATTGAAATGCACAAAGAGTTTTGATCTCTGACGGAGGGCTGACTAGATTGACCCTAACATTGGTTCCAATGGGGGATGGTAGCTCCTTGGAGGTGCCAAGAACAACAGATCTCTGGAGGAGCTAGACAGTGCCTTTTGTCCATTGGGCTATGGAGTCATCATTTTGATAAATAGCACAGGACTCTGACTTATTTATACAACTGGAATAACCAAGAAATTGACTCAAACTTGACCTTGAAATAACTCAAAAACTGACTTTACAGACTGAAACCAAACTGAAATAAAAATGGTATTTACAATGATAGTGGAAGCAACATTAATAGATCAACAGTGATACCACTTGAGCAGCTGACCATTGATCGGCCCTCCAGGACAGTCTTCCCCGTTCATTTCCTTCAGAAGAAAGGCATTCTGACCCCTATATGCTGCGATCTTGAAAGGACCTTTCCACAGATTTTCGAACTTTCCGTGCTTGCCTTTCTCTTCATTCCTTGCATCCCACTTCAGCACCACATCATCCAACTGAAATTTATCCGCTTTTGCTTTTCTGTCATAGATTTTCTTTATCTTCTCCTGCAACTTGGATGTGTTTTTGAAAACTTCTTCTCTTGTTTGCTGCAAGTGGATCATTTGATTCAGCCTTCTCTACATGGGATCTTCCTCACTGCCGGCCTCCTGAAGAAGTTTGACCACTGGGGCAGCAAGAGAAGTGGGAAATACTGTGTCCACTCCATAAACCAGCTCAAACAGTGACATACCAATAGACTTTTTCTGTCTGATCTGATCTGCCCAAAGCGCATGGAACAACCTCTTGTTCCAGCTCTTCTTATTTATTTCCAGCAACTTCTTGATGATGTTAACCAAATATTTATTTGAAGATTCTGCTAGTCCATTGCCTTGCGGATGATAGGTAGTTGAATGATCCAAAATTATATGATATTTATGACAAAATTCTACCATCCTTTTCTATTTGAAAGCTGCTGCATTATCAGTGATTAATTTGTTTGGACAACCAAAGTGAGACAAGATGTTATTTTCGAGAAATGAAATGATTACCGTGTCCGTCACTTGTCTGGTAGGGGCTGCCTCAATCCATTTTGTGAAATAGTCCGTCGCTGTAAGGATCCACATATGCTGTCCGGATGAGGCGAGATGAATTTCCCCAATGAAATCCAACATCCACTGCTGGAAGGGAGTGCTCACTTCAATAGGCTTAAGTGGTAAAGGTTGTAATTTCTGTTTTCCTTCGAAAATTTGACACTTATGACAGTGCTTGACCATCTTATGTACATCAGCAAACAAAGTAGGCTAGTAGTACCCTACTCTCAAAATTTTGTTCGCTGTTGATTTCCAAAAAAGATGTCCACCACACTCTTCTCCGTGGAAATCCTCCATGATTTTCTTTTCCTCCTCTTCCACCAGACAATTTAAAAAAATGCCACCGGGATCTTTCCAATATAGTGCGGAATTCAAAATACAAAACTTGGCAACTTTCAATTTGAGTTATCTCGCTTTGTTTCTAGTTATGCCGGGTGGTGGTGATAGATTTTTCAGCACATATATTATATCAGAATACCATGGGGACAAAGCAAACATTTCGGATACCTGAATTGATGTTCCTTCCTCATTCTCATCGGACATGGTAGCGATCAGATTTATGTCCAATGCATGAAAATTTGATTCAGCCATTAGCTTCACCAACCCCTGTCCTTTGACCAGCTTTGTAGGCTTTATCTCCACATCGTATTCTAGCAAGGCTGCGATCCATTTGCCTCTTCTCCCTTCCGGGTCGGTCTGCGCTAAAACATCTTTCACAGCAGTATTAAGAACATATGCCAGAATGTGAGAATGTAGGATATACACCCGGAAATCCTTCAATGCCTTCACCAAAGCTAGGGCTTGCTTCTCAATGATGTTGTACTTCAAATCTGCATCCCTTATAGCCCCGCTAAAGAATGCAATGGGTCGATCATCCCTCTTCTACAATAATACTGCTGCCATAGTGTGCTCAGACGCAAATGAAAACAATATGAAATCTTGAGTGTAATCTGGGCTAACTAGAACTGGAGCTGAATAAAGGGCCAATTTGACCAAGTTGAAGGATTTTACAGCCTCCTCTATCCATTTCACTTGGCTGTCCTTCTTGAGCATGTTGGTCATTTCTCTCAAGTGTTCTACAAGATTAGGCACAAAGCGACGCAGAAAATTCATCTTACCATTGAATGATTGTATCTCCTTTTTGTTCCTAGGTAGATCCATTTGCTGTATGGCTTGCACACGGGCTGGGTCTATACGAATGCCATCCTTTGAAATGATGTGCCCAAGTAATTTGCCTTCATCCATGGCGAACAAGCTCTTCTTTGGATTCAACGATAAACCATATTTCCTGCATTTTTGAAAGACAATTTTTAGGTGATGCATGTGTTCTTCATCAGATTTTGGAAACACCGTCAAATCATCCAAGTACACCAACAAAAACACATCCTTCGCATTTGCAAATTCCAAGTCCATTGCCCGCTGAAAAGTGGTACCTGCATTCTTTAAACCGAAGGGCATTTTGGCATAGTGAAAGGTTCCCCATGGAGTGGTGAATGCTATCTTGTCTCTATCATCTTCATGGACGGAAATTTGTTTATATCCGGAATAACCATCAAGCAGTGACATACGAGATGCCCCCACTACTCGCTAAAGTATATGGTCCATCTTGGGTAGCGGATAGTTGTCCTTCAATGAGACCTTATTTAGATTTCTGAAATCAATGCATAGATGGATCTCACCAGTCTTCTTGCGTACAGGTACTAAGTTAGATATCTAATCTAAAAATCTGATAGGCACAATGATACCTGACTTGTACAACCTATTTACCTCCTTTTCGATCGATGGCAGCAACTTTGGATTTATCCTTCTCAGCTTTTGTCTAAATGGTTTTTGATTGGGCTTGATAGGTATTGTGTGCTAAATGATATTTGTATCATAGGTCTTTAAATCAGAATAATCCCAAGCAAATACATCTGCAAATGAAGCCATCAAACTGATATATTTGTCCTTGATCTTTGGCGGTAATGCTTTGGACAATTATACCAACTTTGGATTGGCAGCTGTACCGATGTTGAGCTCTTTTACACCCTTCTCAGTTGGTTGCAATGTTGGCTTGCGGGCTACATGATCCTGATCAAAAAGTTCTTCTAGAGGTATCAAGCCTTTAGGAATGATGTTATTCTTCAGCTGTAATACGTCCATTTGATTGATCTGCACTTCATCTGTACCATTCCCTTTGTCCTCATCATTTTCCACATCGACTGAGGTTTCTTTGAACTTGCCTTTGTTGAGCAGAAAATATTTAATCTCCTCATCATCTTGGAACACTTGCCAATGTCGCTGATTGTTTGGAATGGTTGGACGATGCTTGACATGGATTTCAAATTTATTGCTGGAGTTCATGGGGATCTTCAAGCTGCTCGCTGCCTTGGCAAGAGCATCAACAATACTATTTTGTATATGTGGCACACATGTCAAGGTGTATTCGAAAAATAGCTTCAAGATGTCCAAAACTGCATTACGATAGGCCCGCATCCTAGGATGTTTTGCTTGATACTCACCTCTGACCTGTTTTATCACCAACTCAGAGTCGCCATATACCAAAATCCTTTTTGCATTCAGCTTTCTAAGAATCTTCAGGCCAGCAATCAGAGCTTCATACTCGGCTTCATTATTTGAACATTTAAAGGCCAGCTTGTAAGAGCAAACTCTCACACTGCTAGGCACTTTGTTTGGGGTGGAGAAAGGACTGCGTACCCAAATACCAATACCAGCGCCATCATTCCCTAATGCTCCATCAAAATCCATGGTCCACAAGCCTTCTTCGTCTTCTTGCAAGTGCTGGAAATCTGTTTGCTGTCCATCGTTTTCAGCTGATCGCCCAATCTTTTGCTGCTTTTCTTGTCCTTCTTTCTTCAAGATTTCTCTGAAATTTTCTGTTATTTCCGGAATGTCGTCTGCTTCTACTATCTGACTATTTATCTCATTTAAACTATTTGAAAACAAAACAAAAGACTCTAAATCTGTATGTACATAGTTAATAGGATGATTTATCGATTTCTCCTTGCTTGTGATCATATATTTCATCTTTTGTTCCCGGTATAACTTCCTCATTTGTCCAAACACCAGGATTGTTGCATAGGAGAAATCCAGCTGTAGTGTCCCTTTCAATTTCGCTACCCAAGACCTGGAAAGAAGCATGCCAAACCTTGGAGGAATATCTGCTACCACCACATCCATCAGAACATTTTTCATAGGAAGCTGATCCAAACTCACAACCAAGTCTTTGATGAGTCCTATACATCTTACTCTGCTGGAATCGAATGAATATAGATCATGATATTGCTAGGTGATGTCCAGACCAAGCTTATCCATGATAGCCTTGGGCATGAGATTGTGAGAAGCTCCGGAATCGAACATGGCGTTGTGTAACACAAAATCATGCAATTGTAAACTGATATAGAAGGGTGGCACATCGCTATCGGGAGACTCACCATTCATTGCTGGCCCAAAAATCATTTCAGGCTGATCATCTTCTACATTTACCATGTCGGACATTGGGTCCAAATTCAACATTTTAGAAATCTATCCTCTATAACTGCTGTTCTTCATGATTTCAGTCAAGGGGATGGATACCTTTAACTTAGAAATCTCATTCTCTAGGCTAAAAGCGGGAGTTCTATCTACCTCTTTGACTGGGATCTCTTTCCTTTCCTTCTCTTTTGATGTGGCTGGTTGCTATGATTGTCCTACTGATTTTGATTTGCTGCTCTCAGGACCAACCGCCTCCTTTCCCTTTCTTTGTGTGGCTGATGGATCATTCTTTGTCGTTTCACCCTCCTTCTTTTTCTGAATTGGTTTGGCCGACACATCTCTGTTTCTAAGGGAATATCGCTGCTGTTGTGCGGAAAAATCATTCATATACCCCCTTTGATATTCTTCTGATTCTTCCTCCAACACGGTGTCGCTAGCTAAAATAAAATCAATGTCTTGGTGTGTAGTTGAATTTACTGCACATTCTTCCTCTTCGGTGATGTAAGTAGGCAGCTCATCTGGAGTAAAGAGATGGTTTTCCTCGCCTATTACATTCTCGTCCTCATCTGACTCCGGTCCATGCACAAAATTCTGCTGCAAAGGTGTTTGTACCGACTGTTGTGCTATCTGCTCTTGAGTTTGCTGATCTCTTTGTCTTATTCTATATTGTGGCTGCTGTTGGCCACGAAAGTTAGGATTCCTAACTTGTGGCTCCGGCTTATCAAGTTTTACTCTTTCAAGCATCTGCTCTACCTTTTTGAGAAGCTGATCCATTGAAGAAGATTCTTCTTTCACCATGGTTTTATTCTATGCTTTCGCTCTAGCTCTTTTGGATAGCAGATTAGCCTCAACGATGACTACAATTTTCTGCATGTCTTCCATTGTAGCCGGTTCTCTCTCTCTTAATTGGTGTGCCATGTCAGCATCAAAACCATCTGGAAACTTCATCATCGCTAGTCCCATAGGTGGCTTTAGATGGTCTGGAATTTCGTTGTAGACTGCATTAAATCTAACACAATAATCTTGGACCGACTCACCGGCATTCCGTTTGATTTGCTCGTATTCGGCCAGAATTTGAAGGGGATTCTTTTTCACTTGCCACCGCTTCAAAAATTGTCTTTGTATCTCAGCCAAGGTAGTGATACTTGCAGCCATCAAACCTCTGAACCATTTCCTCACATCACCTGCAAAAGTTTGTACAAAGAGCCTCATTGCCACGTTCTCCACATCGATCTCATGAAGTTCATAGAAGTCCGCCATTTTGTCCACATGTTGCTGAGCAGTAATGCTGTTAGCAGTGCCATCAAAAAATGAGATTTTACTTTGATAATAATTTGGCATGTCATCTAGGACTTGGGACAGAACAAGGGGTGCGAAACAGGCAGCCATCATTCTCGGTGGATTTTGCCTTGGAGGTGTTGGAGGAGTGTGCACAGTTTGCAAGGGGCTTGCACTTGGAGTTTGGGGTTGTGTTGCAATGTAATTATCAATTAGTCTATTGGCTCTTTCTGTTTCAAGGTCTACAAGAAATTGTGGATTGGGGACGGTATAATCAACAACTCTTTCGGATTTAGACTCAAACAAAGATATTTCAAATCGTTCGTCAAACTCAAGCTCCTCAAGATACTCAAAAATATCGGGACATGAATGGGATTTGAACACGAGAGTTATGGTGCTTTCTTGACGAAGGAGTCTTGGGATCAAATTGGGGTTTTCATAAATATGAGGAGGGTCTGGGTCTGGATTCGCTCTGGTATATCGTCTCGAAGCCAGCGTGCTATTGGGAGAAATTACGAGACACAACCAACTTACTCAGCCTTTCCAATCCTAAGCTCATCATCCAGAAGCCTAGAATTCTTATGAAACAAGGGGATTTGATTTTCAACTTGTTCCCCAGTATGGTCGCCACTATGTTAGCACCTAAATCTGCCTCAGGCTGAAGGAAGGTAAAAATTAGGGTAACCACAAACCACGCTCAGTCTGGTAGCTAGCGCTACTAGTGCAGGAGAGGGCTCTCTTCGAGTCACGCTCAGTGAATGGATAAGAAAAAATGGTTTGAGATGACTTACAATGCAATATTTACCTTAGGCTAGTAAGTGAATAGGGATTTTGGAGACAATTTTGAAAATGACCGAGCTTATGGGATGTATATGGGACTGGCGCTCAGCAAAGAACAGAGAATTGAATATGAAGGCACGGATTATTCCGTGAGGCAAGGTAGGCGGAAAGAGCAGCAATTTCGGTTTAAGGTAACACGAAATGGAAAGATTGTTGAAGAAAGTGAAAAGGGCATAGTCGCATGAATCCTTTTTAACAGAAGAATAACACTGCACATGAAATTTTCCCAGAGGCAGAGCAATATAAATTGAATTCTACCTAATCTCACTTAGAAAATTTCACTGAAATGAAATGTGAATTGAATCATGAAACATAAAAAGATACATATGGAACATAAGAACACATTTTCTACACTCACAACCACGAGAATCTCATGAAACAGAGCCGCTGCCTTTCATTAATTCTCTGTCAAAAATACACAGTGCAGAAACAGAGTTTCTTTCCTACAGTCTCCCAGAAGTTACAAGCCAGCCAACCCTTTACAAATAACTTGCATACAATATATAGAATGTGTGAGGAAGAGATAGAATTCCCAGGGGTTGGTAAGTTACTCAAATCATTACGAAAAGGAGATGGAGAGCCAACCATCAGCTACAGGTGCAACGCTCTCAAGAATGACATTTAGTTGGGGTGACCCTTTGCATTCTTTTGCCACTTGGATAGATGCCCATCTGGAGAGAAAAATCTTTAAATGCCACCTTTGGTGTCAAAAAACCAAAGTGTAGATGACCGGGCCCACTTGGAGAAGTCGCGACCTGAAATTTCGCGAAACGGGAGCAAATTGGCAGTTTTTTCCTCTGTGCGTCGCGCTACTTTGGAGCCTATTTTGGGGCACTTACAAGTGTCCAAAATGTGTCCAAGTGGGCTTGTTGGAAAGGCTGTCCTGTATACTTTCTAACCCCACTGGAATTTTCCAATTTGGTGCTCATTTTCCCCTCCAAATCTTCATTCTCCCAAGACTGCTTTCTGTGTGTCAAAAAAGTGGCAGAGAGGCCATTTTTGGGTGTTTTTTGACCCTTAGGAGACCCTGATCTTGTCAAAATTTCTTGCCCGAACACCAGTAGTCGTATTTTTTGATTCTGAATCCAAATATGCAAGCCGTTCCTCAATTAGAGTGCTAGAATTTTAGCATCGCGCCAGTGGCGCGGCGCATAGGGAGGAATTTCCTGTTTTTGTTCAAAACAAAATTTGCCTGTGACAAAAATTTGCCCAATTTTTTTGAAATTTGGGCTGGAGGTTCCCTAAGAAGTGCTGTGCTGTACCAAGGAAGCCTCAGCCAAGATTCGAAGCTGATATTGCTCTTTTTCCTCCTTTGCCTCCTTTTCCTCTTTTGTCGCTTTGCTCAATTTTGCCTTTAGGCTCCTGATTCTTGCTTTGGAGCTCATGTTTCGGGCCTGGTAGTGGTGAGTCATGCGCCTCAGCATATCTTTCTCCCTGTTAGCTTTATCTAACTACTACTCCAAGTGAACGTTCACTTTTTCTAACACATACTCCCGGTCCTCGTCTCTTTGCTCCATAGGTCTGCCCTGTGCTGCCAGGATGTGTCGCTGGTTTTCCTTGATCATTTGCAACTCTATCTTAGCCAGCCGATCCTCAAGTTGCTTGTTCGTCTACTCCAGATACTGCATGTTCCACTTGGCCCTCTCCAAGTCCAGGGATAGGTTCTCAATCACTGATTGCTGCTCTTGAATGATCTCTCCCAGCTCAGCATTCATAGGTTCTGCATCTGTCTCATCATCCTAGAGGTGTACAAACTCGGTCTCTTGCTCACTTGATGGCCCTTCCTCCTGCACCGGCTCCTTGCCCTTACCCTGCTCCTGTGGTGCTGATGTCGGAAGCGAGGCTCCTTCCACCCTGGGTGGAGATAACACTCTCTTTGATGCTGCAAACAACGGTCTACTGCTCTTCTGGTTGTGATGTATACTGGCATGGTGGCAGTCTCATGGCTCTCAAACTGATGTGAAGGACCCCCCACCTCATGCTCTGCCTTTGATACCACTGGTGGAGTGCTGAAGAAATCACGGGAGATGAAGTCCTCCTAAGAAATACCCTGCAATCCCAACTGATGGTCCACCAAAATCCGGATGAGAGCAAAATGATAGACACTGTTTAGCTGCTGTCGAGGGGTCTTGCGTTGCATGAAGTTTTTCATCTTCTTAATGTTGTTGCAAATGAAGAATGGAAGGCTCATCATCCGCACCCTGGTGAAGTGCATGAGCAAACAGATATGATATGCATAAAGGCGAGAAAACCTCCCCTCACAACTGAAATACTTCATGATCAATCTCATGAGCGGGGCATACTCATCCCTCAAAAATCTGAATGGAAAAACTCTGGTGAGCTGGCTCAAGTAGCTGTTCTTGATGTAAGGCTCATAATGATGCCTCTCCACCTTCTTTTTCTTATGCCACTGTTCCCCAATGTTTGGTATTCCTGTTGCCACTGATATGGTTTCCGGTGTCAATGTGAAAGTGACCCCAGCCAGGACAGATTGACCTCCCTGTAGATGAAGTGCAAAAAGGCGGGCCAACTCATGATGGACTCTGACATTTTCCACCCTTTGACAAAATTCATAACATGCCAAGTGCTGGAAACAAGACATGGCAAGCGGGCATGCCTGCAGCTCAGTGAGGGTGTTTGGCTCATCTCTAAGATGTCTGCCACTCCGGTGATGTCTCCTATGGGCCCTCTCTCCTAAATATGTGTCACTGTGGGTCCCCTCCTCATACTCTGATGAATTTTCTGATGCCATTACTGCTGTTTGTACCCTGAGTTTTATGCTGCCCTCTGAATCCAATGAAACTGATAGATGCTCTGAAAATCTGTCACCAAGGGGACAATAAAACAACGAGTGTTAGGAGGGGAATGATGAAAAGGGGGATAGGGGTTTAAAGGAGAAGTTTATTAGGGATTTGGGAGCGTTTTGGGTATGGTGTTCGATGGGGTAGGGTTTGGGTATTTTGAGCCATAGGAACAAAGGGAACGAATGGATATGATTACAGTGGAGCTAGGGTGATTATTAGGGGAAACTGCTACATGGGACTTGGCTGATAGAGGTAGGGTAGGAGCATACTTTAGCAATAATGTCACTATAGCAAAACCCTAGCTTCTTGACCTTCTTTGTGTCATCTTTGCTTTACTTTTTAAAATTTTTTACATTTGATTCATGGTCATCAAAATCATATTCCTTTTCAAGTTTAAATTTCAATGGTGAAGGTAGTTGGGCTACCTCTCCAACCTTGAGGGTTATTCACAAAAATTTCAGGCAATTTAGTACATTTTTGGGCTTATAAGTCTGTGTGCCGCACGCCGGGTATGCGTCGCGCCAGTGGCGATTTTGCACTGTGGCCGAGCTCCCAATGCGCCGCGCGCCCTGAGTCAACCACACCACCTTATGTGTGCGCCACGCACTGTAAACTCGCACAAATTTGCTTAAAAAATAGGGGAGAGGGTTCTAGTGGCGGTTTTAGGGTGGTTTCCTTAGGAAACATGATGGAATGGAGGCGAGAACGATGAGGAGTGAGGGGTCAAGGGGAGGGGAGTAGAACCTTGGTGGCATCATCGCAAACTTGCAACCCCATTTCTCGTTTTCCTTGGTGATTTTTTCCATGGATGGCCATTGTGCTTTTGGGTACCATTTACATATCTTATGCACACCAAATTATTGACAAATTTGAGAGAGGAGAGGTGTCAACAGGGCCTACCTCTTGATTTGCTAGCCTTCACTGAGATTTGGAATGATTTGCACTGTTTTATGCCCCTGGCTGTGTGCGTCGCGTGCTAAGCCTAGTGCGCCGCGCGTTGGGTGTGCATCGTGCCCTTGCAAATGCTAAATGGCGGGCAGGCTACCTGTCCGCCGCGCCCTCTGTGTGCGCCGTGCTCCCCGGTGTATGCGCTGCGCTTCCCAAACTAACTCTCACTCACTCACACTTTCACAATTTCGCTCTCCCACTTTTGTAACATCTCTCCAAGTCTTCAATGGCACAATGGATTTGCTTAGGGCCACAACAAGTATATATATATTCTTGAGAGAAATTGGTTTGATTTTTTCTTCCTTGAAAACCCACTTTCTAATGTTTGTGTTTTGCACTTTTTTCATTGACTTTAAAACACCCTGATTTTCATTTTTCTTTGAAATTTTGGCTCTCATGATGAAATTTTCGACATTTCTTTGCAGGTGCTGTGTGACTGGGCATTTGGCCATGGAAACCATGACTGCATCTGAAAAAGTCAACTGGCGATTTTTTGGAAAATTTTGTCATAGTTGACCTTGTTTGACTTTTCTTCAAAACAGAGTTTTGAAGAAGAGTCGATGTCTCTTCAGGTGATGATGAAGCTTTCGGAACCATAGATGTATAAGGTATCCCTCTGGCCTGCATGGCTTGTTTCTGGACAGGTTTTTCAAAGACCACATTGATGATTTCCTAAACCCAAATATAAAAGATGACTTTGTCCTGTAATATGACCAGACCTTGACTATCATGAATTTCAGTGATTATGGACCAAGACCTGAACCAGCAGGGGCCAGACATGAGGGAAAATGACTAGCATGACTTTCTCCATCAGATCATGGCATGTCCCTAGCGAAATGCAGCTGAGTGAATGGAGCGGGACACCTAAAATTGAAATGCACAAAGAGTTTTGATCTCTGACGGAGGGCTGACTAGACAAACTCTAACACTAGGAACATAATCAATAGAGTTTTTCTTCAACCATTTGAATGAGAAACAATGGTGTACTGTTAGAGCTCTATTTATTCCTCAAGAGGCATCTGTATCCATGCTTATGGAAGAAGCAAAATCACTGCACTGATGAAATCCATTAGATGTGTATCCCATTATATGTGTATTTCCTTACTGGATAGATACATAACTAGCCTCGAGAGCCACCACATAGAAAATCGAACCCAGAAAGCCCGAGTGCAATACTTGCAGAGAAAATGCAAAACTGAAAAAAAGTCAAAATTTAAATGCAAATTCCAGCCAAATGAAAACAAATTTAGGAAAACCGAAACATGGGTTTTTTCGGGAACAGGGTCAATTAGGTAACAGATAACGGTTTTGAGAATTTTGCAATGGTTTGGGAGAATTTTCCGGTTCTTTTAAGCCCCATTTGGCATGTTGCGTGAGAAAAAAAACGATTTTCATTAAATGAACAAAGCACTATTTGAACACGACACACTCCAGGAAGAAAAATTCAATTTAAAGACTAATCATGCTGTGGCATTCAATCCATATGGCGCGATATTTTGTTAAATCTAAGAATCCAATTCGATTTAGACTCATGAATGATTGGTCCAAGTGCACCAGCTACCAGAGAATCCAGCATTCCAGCTGGCCCAAAATGTATAACATCAGTCGCCAGTTGACAATATTCTATGTTGGGCAAGCTCATGTTTTTAATGATATCCATTTTGTGAAGGTAGATGCCATACTAGCTTTAGCTAGATCAAATGGGCAGTGACCGCATGTTCTTCCTGACTGCAGGGAGAAAAATGAAAAACAAAACAAAAAGTTCATAGGGATAATAATAATAATAATAATAATAATTGAATCAATAAAATAAGTAGATTATTTGCTCACTTTTATGGAAGGTATTGATTAATTTTGGACTGATGATGAAAAAAGCATAGATAACTTTCTGTTCAAGATTTTTAGCTACAGAAACTGTGCACGTTCTGCAGCTAGAAAGCCATTCTGCAGCTAAACATCAATTCTGCAGCTGAGAAACCTCACTGTTCAAATCAATCTACCTTTCTCATACGAAATCAGATTTCGACGATTCAAATGTCATTGGAAAGACATTGATGATATCTACACAATGAAAAATCCATCATCAGAGTTTGAAATAGTCAAGAACGAAGAAATTGCTCAAAAGATATAACAGTTAACTTGAGGCCCTAATTCCGAAGAAGGTATAAATTCTTTTGGCTTTCCTTCGTGAACTTGTTTCATTAGAACGAATTCTTAGTTTTGTGTGTAAATATCATAACTAGAGCGATTGATCACCTCTCTCTTTTGATAGTCTTACATTCCATTGCAGAAGAAGTATTAGCTTTTTTGCAGGTTCCGAGAGGAAGGACAGATGACTACAAGTGAATAGTGTCTCTCTTAGAGACCAATTTATTTCATAAGAGGATGATCAACAATAAAGAATAAACATCAATGCATGAGCACATGCTAATGCAAAATAAGATCCAAGCACTTGCAAAACTTTCAGATACTATTGTCTCCATTACATCCATACTTCATAGTAAACCATTCACCTCATTTCCATTCATATTTTCCATTTACATTCACATACACTTTCTATTACTTTTTGTCCATTCCTAACCCAAAAATAAAAGCAATAGGCTCAGTTACATGCTTATTGTCCATTGCCATCTTCCATTTTCACTTTCCCTTTCCTATCATTTTCATTTCGCAAATAAGCCCTGCTTCAATGCAAATTATTGAGTCCATAGTCCTTTAAGTCTAAATTCCTTGCAAAAACACCTTGAGGCTTGCATGCCTTAATGGCAAGTCTTCATGCCGATGAACAATGGGAATACATTAATGTCCCTTGTTCATCGTATCTTCTAGGTGACTTGACATTGGCAAATTCATTAATACCTAGCAAGATGTGTTTGGGCATCTTGACTCTCATTATCATCAATGGTGAGAGTTCTCGTGTTGACTAGTGACATCCATTAATGGCCACTAATTCAACAATTTCCTGCTATGTTCGACATCAGAACATCTATTCACATAGCAGGAATTGTGCCAATGAGTTTTGAAGACATGAAGACTATTATTTTCAGCGTTTTGGAGCAGATATAAAAGATATGTAGCTGCAACAGATCAACACCATTCAGCAAGTTTTAGTAGAAGCAATAAAAAGTCATCTTGACTCTTTTATCCATGACTCTTTTTGTCTAGCCACTTGAAGAAGATTATGATCAGAATTTTGTAGCTACCAGACATCCAACTCATCCATTTCCAAAGGGTAAGTTAAGGTACGTCATTTTCTAACTTTTTACCATAGAATTCCATAAAAATCTAGAATGATAATTGTTGGAAAAACATTTCTCTTCCTCATTTCATAAAATTGCCAATACCATCAGTTGGGGGGAATACATTCATATTCATATCATGCCATGTTCATATCATATTCAAAAGCCCACATACTTCCAAAATATATTAACTATTACATTATTATTATGAGCATACAATGGCTTTTCAAAAGTGCTTAAAGGATAATTGGATACAAATACAATCATAGTTGTCACACAAGAACCAACCATGATACAATCCAATAAAGATATACTTTGCAACAATAATCAAATTATCATTATGCAAAGTTCAAAAGATCAAAATTGAATGCAACAACAAAATATGGTTGTAACACAAGAACCAACCATGTAGTAATTCAAGTAAAACACTTTGCAGAAGTATGAAGTTATCAAATGATATCATGCAAAGTTAAGCCAAAGCTCAAGGATCAAAAGAATTAATGTAATATATATTGCATGAGGACATGCAATAGCTTCAATTGGGGGGTATGTTGGGTCTTGAAATTGTCATTCACTTCCATTACACTTTCACTATCATGTCCATTATATCACCTCCATTTCACCTTCATTTCACTACCATGTCACTGCATTCATCTCACTTTCATCATTATTGGGTCACATTTATGTTTTTACAAACTTTATTAATTCTTAGCATTTTTAAGTGAATTTGTGGTTAAAAATTAGAAAATAATGTGCATATTCTTATACTTAACAAGTGGGATGAGATTGTTGACATGTGTAGGTCAAAAAGAAGCTTCTAGAAGACCTTTATGTGGCATCCTAAGGCCAACTTCGAATTTGAGTGGAGAAGATCATGGGATTATGAGGATATGTGTCACATTTCCTATTTGTATTGAATCTCTAAGAAGACATGTGTCTTATCATTTCCTATTTTAATTATAACTCTAGAGATATAGGGAGAGATTCATGGACTCTCATTAATGAGATAACTTCTCATCTTTTTGTATAAATAGGAGATCTCTCTCCTTTATTTGGGAGGCTTTTGTTAACTTTGTTAGCTCACCTTGTCATTAATTTATACTTTGTAATTTTAAAGAATTTGAATAAATCTTTGAGGTTCCCAACATGGAAGAAGATGTGAAGTAGATGTCATGGAGCATATTAGAATGTAAGGTAGAGTAGATTTTATTTTGTAGTTTTGCTTTGATTTCATTCAAGCATGTCATTTTATTTTTATGATTGTTTTCAAGTTTTCAAGTTTATATTTTCTATTCATGCAAGTGTGTTCAACCGGTTGATTGTAGATTTATCTAACTGTGTAATCTATGCTTAGCAAAATAATCCAAGAAAGTAGTCCTCCTATTTTCCAATTGGTGCTTGGAGCATTAGAGCACACAATAGATTAGTTTTCTTTTACATGTTTTGTATTTGATTTCCATTTCAAATTAGCATAACTGACTGTGTTTCCTATGCTTGCTAAATCGTCTCAAGAAGGTGGCTCTACCATTTTCCAAATTGGATTGAATTTGGGTGTTTGTTCACGCAACAGTGATAGATTCATTTCCCATGCTTTCTTAAGATCACATCTATTGTATATTCAATTGCTTAAGTCATTTCAAGAAGATGATTTCGACATCTTCCTATATTGAATGTTCCCAATGGTATTTGAGCCTGCAGTATATCATAGTTGTTTTTGTATTGTTTTAAACTAGTATTATCATTTTTGCTTTCATTTCATAGACTTTTTGCCGGCCTAGATTAATGTAACTATTCAAAGTTTTGATTTGTTTTTATCTAATGTTCATTTCCTTCTCCCTTCTTTAGAAATTAGATTTTAACATTAAAAGTCATTAGATTTAGTTGTCCATTAACATTTAGAGATTTCCTCTAGAAGCATAACTTTTCTTTCTTAGATCAATTTCCTTAAGCATAAGAAACAAAACCCCCAAAAACAACATAAACTATAAACAATGAAGTAATAAAAAGGTTAACTAAGCACATATAGTGCACTACACTTCATCAGTTTACGATACCCAGATTGATAATTTATGTAGAGCAATTTAAGATGTTAGATTGACTAGACAAATTCCTCCCTTTAGGATGAAGGGAAGGTTCTTGTGGATTATCCCCTTCTGCAAGGACAGAAGGTTCTTGTGTATTCTTCCCTTGTGTTTCTAAAATAGAATTGATTCCAAGTACTTGGCAGTTGGATTCAACTAGAAGCTTGCCTAATCCTTGACCTTTTACTAGCTTGGTAGTCTTGATAGTTAGATCAAACTTCAAAATTTGAGTGATCCATCTACCTCTTTTCCCATCAGTGTCTGGTTGGGTTAGGACAATTTTCACTGCACTATTAGGGACATAAGCAATAATAAGTGAATGTAAGGCATACATCCTGAATGATTTTAGGGCTTGAATGAGGGCACAGGCTTGCTTCTCAATGATGTCATACTTAAGCTCATCTTCTCTCATAACCTTACTGAAAAAGGCTATCGGTTGGTCATGGGAATTTTCATTTTTCTGTAATAGAACAACAACAAGGGTTGTTTCAGAGGCAAAAGAGAAAATACTAAATGGCTTAGTATAATCAGGGCCGGCTAAGGTGGGAGCTTCAGAGATAGCCTTTTGTATTTGTTCAAATGCATGCCTATAAGTGTGAGTCCATTTGACTTCATGGTCCTTTTGGATCATGTCAGTTATATCTTTTACAATCTCTGCATAATTTGGAATAAACCTCCTCATAAAATTAATCTTGCCTAGAAAATCTTGAATCTCCTTCTTGTTTCTAGGTAAGGTCAATGTTTCAATGGAAGATACTCATTTGGGGTCAATTACTACTCCCTCCTTTGAAATTATATGGCCCAACAATTTTCCTTCTTTGACAGCAAACAAGGACTTCTTAGGGTTCAATGATATTCCAAATTTTATACACCTGTCAAAAACCTTCATCAAGTGCTTTAGATGTTTCTGATCAGATTTAAAAAAAATAGTTGTGTCATCAAGATAAATAACCACAAATTTATTTACCTGACCCACAAAAGCTATGTCCATAGCTCTCCGAAATGTTTCTCTAGCATTGGTCAAGCCAAATGGCATCCTAGTGTACATGAATGTACCCTAGGGTGTAGTAAACGCTGTCTTCTCTCTGTCTGCTGTATCAACATTCACCTTATTGTAACCTGAAAAACCATCAAGCATAGAAAGTATTTGTGCTCCTGAAACCATTTGGAGTAACTGATCCATTTTTGGCAGAGGATAATTATCTTTTAATGATGCTTTATTCAAAATTTTAAAATCCACACAGAGTCTTATTTCTCCATTTTTCTTTCTAACAGGAACTAGATTTGCAACCCAATTAGAATATTTAAGAGGGAGGATGATCTAAGCATATAACATTTTCTTAATCTCCCTTTTTACAGTTGGTAGAAGGGATGGATTTATCCTTCTAAGTTTCTGTTGATAAGGTTTTGCTCATGGATTCAGAGAAATATTACGATGTATTAATGAAGTATCATAGGTCTTTAGATCAGCATAAGTCCAAGCAAAAACATCCTTATAATTTTGCAGTACCTTAAGATGTTGAGATTTGATCTTAGGGTCTAGAGATGCACATATTTTGATGTTTTTGGTATCTTCATCAGTTCCAATGTTAATCTCTTCTATGCCATCTTCTGAAGAAATGGACTGAGGGTTTCGAAGGACATCATTTTGATCAAACAATCTTTCTAAAGGAATAAGTCTCTTTGGAATAAAATTATTAGATAATTGAATAATGTCATGATTAGCAATTTGGGTTTTAAAATTTGAAGTATCATTTCGATCTGCATTTTCATTTGTTTCAGTTCTATCTTCATCAATTTGTAGAAATGAAAAATAATCTATTACCTGCAGAAATGATTTCAACTGTTCATCATCTTCGAATATTTACCAATGTTTTAGATTATCGAGGATAGATGGCCTATATTTGACTTGTATCTGATATAGTACATCAGTATGATCAAGAATTTTAAAAGAGCTAACAGAGACAACTAAGGCATCTGCATGAATATTCTAATCTATGGGAATATGAGTCAAATTAAAAGCATCAAAGAAGTTTTCAACTGAATCCCATACTTCATTTTGGTAGGACCTAAGTCTAGGGTGCTTGGTCTGGCAAGCATTTCTTACTTGCTTAACAATAAGTTCTAAATCAGTAAAAACACTTAAGTTTTGAACTTTTAAGCTTTTGGCTAATTGCAATCCTAAAAGGAAAGCTTCATATTCAGCCACATTATTTGTAACTTCGAAGTATAATTTACATGATTGGGTTATATTTTCTTTTTCAGGTGAAATTAAAACTACTCTTGCTCCTGCCCCATATTCCGTGCAAGAGCCATCAAAGAACATTTTCCAAATATCAGTTTGGTTTGGTTCAGGACTTTCAACTACCTCTTCAATTTTGGCTTGAGTTTTATGTTGGTTTGAAGTGAGTTGAAAACAACCAAAGTCTTGATCTATTGCATAAATTGGATGGTTCCTTAGCTGGCCAGTCTTACAAATAGTATGTACAAATCTTACCTCTATATATAATCTTAATTTCTCCCCTCCATAAATAGGAATAGTAGCATATGGCATATCCATCTGTAGAGTTCCCCCTAATTTGGCACAACAAGACCTAGAAAGGAGCATTCTAAACTTGGGAGGGATATCTGTGACAACAATATCAAGTACTATACTTTTCATTGGAATTTGGGCAATGGTAACCACTAGATCCTTAATCAATCCTAAACAGGGCACCCTTTTAGAATCAAAGTTGTATAGGTCATGGTAGGATTTAGTGATGTCGAGTTTCAAATGGCCCATGATAGATTTTGGCATAAGGTTGTGTGATGCCCCTGAATCGAACATACAATTTATTGAAAAGTGAAATTAACTCCGAAAAATATATAAAGCACACATAATAAACCAGACACAAAATATTGGCGGAAAAGGCTTCAGCCTCAGGTATTCTCTCTCACATTTTCATTCCATTAAAATAATTGAATATAGTGTTACAAATAAATAGATGAGAGATAGTGTTCTCAAGATAGTGCGTGCTATCTTAGACACTTTTGGTTGAGATAATTTCTCCTTTGGTTGAGATAATTTCTCACCAGACACACACCAATATAGGAGTTACCTAAACTAACTCCTATCTTAGAGGAACAACCCAAGAGTTAGGCACAAATTCCTAACTTGTAATATTTAATTAATTTATTTATTTTTGGATTTATTATTGTTTTATGAGAGAGGCTAACACAATTATACAACATGGAATCATTTGTTCTAAGAGTTACATAGAAAGGAGGCATTATCTCATCTATCATGTCTGAACTAGGGCCAAAAACTACTGCTGGTTTTTCATCTTGCAAACTTATGAAATCACCTTCAGCATCAACTGAGGTATTTTGTATCCATTTTGAGACTTGGCTTTTATAACCAGGGTTTTTATAAAGTTCTGACAATGGAATTGGGATCTTAACCCTCTCTAATTCTTTTTCAACACTAAAGGTAGTCAAAATGTTTTTACCAGCTTGGGTAGTATCAATTGACTGATCTAAGGGTTGAATAAGAGTTTTTTGAGCCTCAACAGTTTTGGTATGTGGTTCAATGATCGAAGTTTCCTTTGGAGGTCTCCTAGGACTAGGCGTAGGCATAAGATAATACCTCTTGTTTAATTCTGCAATTAAAAATTCAGAGAAAGGATGATATTTAGAGACCTGTGAAGCTTCCCGCTCTTCTTGAACCTGATTTTGTTGTGAGAGAGGAATGATGGCTATTTGATTGGAAGAAGAATCCATATTATTAATATCTTCAGTAATTGTCATAGTATTATCATCAGGTTGTTGGTCATCTATCAATAGAGGAGTAGGAACCTGTTGATCATTGTTAGGTCTCTGAAGAATTTTTAGTGGTGGATTTCTTTTATACTGACCTTGATTTTGGTTTTGAGGTCTAGTAACTGTTTGTTGTATTGTCTTAGGTTGAAATCATATTTGATAGGTTTATAAGAAGATATGTTATTTCATCTATTTTTGAGCCTTCTGATTTAGTCTTAGAGGAACTAGAGGCTTCTTGAACAAATCTGAGTTTTCTTTGGGCCTTTTCTTCCTTAAGTTTTAAAGAAGTTGAAGCTGCCCTATTTGCTTCTACTTCTATAGCGTTTATTTGCATATCTTCAAGAGTTCTTGAAGTTCTCTCTCGTAGCATAACAACGAAGTCATCATCAAAAGCTTAGAGAATCTAGACTTAGTTGCTGCTACATGGGGCTTACAATCAGCAAGCATTTTATGATAGAGTTTATTGAATCTTTTGATAAAATTTGATACTGGTTCACCGAAGTTCCTTTTAAGCTCTTCAAATTCTGTGAGGAAGTAAAGAGGATCCTTTTTCACACCCCATTCATTTTTAAATATGGTTGTAAGCTCCTCCCAATTTTTGATGGAAGCTGTTGGTAACTGCCTAAACCTGTTGACACCTAATCTTCATGATTGGGGGAATTTTGTGTAAATAAATAAATTAGGAATGTGAACAGTCATCGGGAGATGAACTGAACAATCACTCCTATTGTATATAACAATGACCTACCTATGGAATAATAGACGAATCAGTTTTTGTTTTGTGGAGTTACTGCCTGGCCTGACATGGTATCAGAGCCAGCTCCTTTTTAGCCTTTGTGTCCCTTGTAACTCCCTGTCTGCTCTCCATATAGCTGAGCAGGTTCTCCATAAAATTAGCTATCCCTCTGTCTGACTGTTCAGTTCTCTGACTGTCATAAACATTTCAAAAAAAAAGGCGTTATTGCACCTGCGCCTCCACTGCATGAATTCCTTCACTTGATTATTCTCACCTTGGTCGCATCTGTCTCCATTTATTTTCTGTAGTTGGCCACTGCTTGAGCTCTTTTTTTGTATCTTTGAATGATCTGCCCACCTGGTATCCGCTGCCCAGCACCATATCTTCGTATAATACCATATCGCATACCGAGCCATGGGCACAACATGAAAATGCTGTATCAGCTCCAGTTGAATGTGGTTTTTAAAATCATTTGAACGCTGTTGAATGACGTTATTTGAACGCTGTTAAATGACGTTATTGGAATGAATCTACTGCGCCACGCAGAGATACCTATTTTGCTTTAACTTTGAATGGTATATATGTATTAACGTTGTCCATAAAGTTAGATTGCGTTTGGTAACACTGTCTTTATTCAGCCGCAGGTTTCTCAATTGATGTATGCCGTATGATGTGGAAGCATTGCTGTCTGCCAACATCAATGACTTGGAATAGCAAAGCAACCCGCTTTTGAATAATAGTGTTGATTTATTTAATGGTATGCACCCGTCCAAGTTCTAGTATTGAATGTGTTTTGGTATATTGAATGCATTTTGATATGCGCTGTCTAATGGTATGCGCCTGTCCAGTGGTATTTGAAACTGACATGGTATGTTCAAATGTCATGTTGAACTGCGTTGAATGCGTTGAAGGGGCCTATTATATCAGAGTTGGTATATGGTAATAACGCTGTCCCATTTTTAACACAGCGTTTGAATTGTTGTGTTATTAACGTTGTTGAATTAATGTTGAATGGTATTTGAATGCGAATTGTTGTGTGGTATCAACATTTTAACATAGCGTTTGTAGTATCAATGGTTTATTGAATGCGTATTAATGCTGTGGCTTGAATGATATTAACGCTGTTTGAGTATTAACGTGGTGCGCATCCGGGGAAACGCTGTGGGTTTATATGATATTAACGCTGTGCGCTGTGGGTTTATACATATGCCCGTCCAAGTCTGTATATGCGTAGAATGGTCCAGCATATATATTGAATGGTATATATTGAATGGTTTCCATTTGAATGCGTTGAATGGAATATGAACTGAGTTTGTAGAATGGAATATGTTGGATATATTATATGAGGATGCTTTTATAAACATTGGAGGGATTTGAAGAAAACATAGTGCATAAAGTATTTGAAATCTTTTTGCCCTTTTGAGTACAATTTCACTGTATATCAGCAGAAGTATTTTTTCTATCAGCAGAAGTATTTTTTTTTACAGAATGCATTCAATCATCTCTATGGTAGGAATAGTTCTCACTGGCAAGGAGAACTATCCTGAATGGTCCCGGATGATAAAACACACCCTCATCTTCAATGAGTTTGGGAAAGGAGTGTGTGTCGGAGAAGGAGAAAATGACCCAGTACAGCCTACCTCAGACAAAGAGCCCGTCATTTGGGAAAATAAGAACATCAAAGCCTATGCATTAATCGCAACATCTGTAAATGAAGAGGTCAGTCGCCATATTTCATCATATTCAACTGCCTTTGAAGCTTTACAAAAGTTGAAAGAACTCTATGACTCACATTCTGCACTTGAAGTTTTTCAGCTCATGATTAAACTCTTCACTCTTGAACTGAAAAATAATGATCCTCTTGCTCTTGCATCTGAAGTAAAGTCTATAATGCATGATATCAAATCCACTAAGGTTGAGCTGGATATCCCTCTTATTGCTTTTCTCAAGGCACTCTATCCTACTTACTCCAATGATCTTGAGTCTTTACAAGCAAATGGAAATCTTAAAGATATAACCTTTAACTCTCTTGTGAAAAAGTTTGCTGAAAGAGAGAAAGCCTTTGGAAAGAAGATAGCCCCTGAATCTTCTGAAGAGACTGTGTGTCTTGCTCATAAAGAAAAGCATCCTACTCAAGATTCTACAAGAGGAAGAGGTGGATGAAGAGGAAGATGAAGATATTACAGAGGTAGGCGGGGCAGACATTCTCAAGGAGAAAAGGTAGACTTACACTGCATTCACTGCAAAAGAAATGGATCACATGATGCCTCTACATGCAAGCTACCATGGGACAAAATTGAGTAGAAAAGAAACCAACAGAAAGGTAAAACTGATGATACAGACAAAGGTAAAGCACCTGAATCCGCTCACTATATTGAGGCACAATGTAACATTGGAGTAAATGAAGATTTGTTTAATGCTTCACTTGCTTCTTCGAAAAATGATTGGTTGCTTGATTCAGGAGCAACCTGTCACATGACTCATAGAAAATATTTTTTTGAAGATTTCACTGACAATGTTGATGGAGCAGTATACTTTGCAGATCAGTCAAAAATCAAGCCATCAAGGCTTGGCACAATCAGGCTTAAACTGCCTGGTCTTCGAGACTTTCTACTGGATCATGTTCTATATCTCCCACAACTCAAGAGAAACTTGTTGTCCTTGGTCCACATCCACCAGAAAGGTCACTCCATTCATATGTTTGATGGCAAGCTTGAGGTAAGAAAAGCTTCTGACCACTCACTTGTCATGAGGGGAATAGAAGAAGAAAGGCTTCTCAAACTGCAAGGAACCTCTACTCATGCACAACATTTCTCATATATTTCTCATCATGAAGAAGGTACACTTCCATCAAGTTTATTATGGCATGCTAGATTTGGACATTTAAACTATGACAGTCTCCGCTTATTGAAGAAAAATGGTGTTGCTGGTTTGCCTACAATTCCTAGGAAACATAAGCAATGTGATGCTTGCATTCTAGGAAAGCATAGAAAACAGTCTTTTCATGATTCACATTCAAGAGAACATAGGAAGCTTGAACTCATTCATTCAGATTTATGTTGTCCAATGCCTGTTCCTTATGCAAATGGAAATAAATATATCATGACATTTATTGATGATTACACCAGAATGTGTTGGGTTTATTTATTGAAGAACAAATCTAATGCCTTTCAAACATTCAAGAATTTTCATAAATGGATTGAAAATGATGCACAATCTCATATTGGGTCTATTCGCACTGATAATGGAAAATAATATACATCAAATGAATTTGAAAACTATCTTCGCCAACATGGGATCAAACATCAAACAATTGTGCCTTATAATCCCCAACAGAATGGTGTAGCTGAAAGAATGAATAGAACAATATTGAATATGGTATGATCCATGCTTTTCTTCAAAAATGTAAAGATAATGTTTTGGGCTGATGATGTTCTATGTGCTGCATATATAAAGAATAGATGTCCATCTAATGCTATAAGAAACAAGACTCCTTATGAATTGTGGTATGGACATGTTCCTTCGGTAAAACATCTCAGGATCTTTGGTTCCACCTGTTATGCTTTGATACCAAAGGTACATAGAAACAAACTTGGTGCTAGAAGTCGTAAGTGTATCTTCCTGGGGTATTCAAACACCTCCAAAGCATACCGCCTCTATGATGAAGTAAATAAAAAGTTTGTTGTATATAGAGATGTAATTTTTCTTGAATCATCCGAATTTGACAATGTTGTTGAGTGGCAACTTGATTGCTTGGATAGATTCGCAAAAACGAAATCATTTCAAGAATTTGATAATTAGATTCCACATCTTGAAGGGGGATTCCTATACTAGATCAACATGTGGAATCTTCTTCTGAAGAACACTCTCCCCCGACTGAAACTCCAACAACGGATGATGCTTTAAGTGATGTAATTGATAGAATTGGGAGGCTCAATCTTGATTCAGTCCCAACTCAATCAACAGAGCAGCCTGGACCATATCAGAAAGGTCCCCCAAAGTGGTTGATGAAGACACTTGAAAGTGTTCATCCTGATGAAATTGGAAAAACAGGAACCAGAAATTCAAACTGACAAAATGGAGGTGATGTAGATGACTCTAATTCGCCTGTTGATATGGATGTTTCTTATGATTGTGAATTGAACTTGTCTACAGATTTTGAACCAAATTCCTTCAAAGAAGCTGCTTCTCATGATGAATGGAAAGAAGCGATGCAAAAGGAGTATGATGCCCTCATAAAGAACGGCACTTGGAAGGTTGTTGATCCTCCATTTGGAACCAAACCAATTGGATGCAAGTGGGTCTACAAGAACAAGTACAAAGCTGACGGCTCACTTGACAAGCACAAAGCTAGGCTTGTGGCAAAAGGTTTTGCACAGAAGAAAGGGGTCGATTATGAGGAAACTTTTGCCCCCACAGCAAAATGGGTCATCATCCGGACACTCTTTGCACTAGCAGCTCAGAACGGTTGGAAAGTCCATCAAATGGATGTAAAAACTGCCTTCTTGAATGGAGATCTAAAAGAGAATTTTTTTATGTCCCAGCCTGAAGGATTTGCTGTGAAAGGACATGAACATAAAGTATGCAAACTTGTGAATTCCTTGTATGGCCTAAAACAAGCACCGCGAGCCTGGTATGAAAAACTAACTGAGCATCTTCTGAAACTCAACTTCAATCATTTTGATCTTGATGATGCAACTTTATTTGTCAAGAAAGTTGGAAAAACAATTGTATATCTTGTGGTATATGTAGATGATCTTTTAATGACAGGGAACAATGAAAGCTACATTGCATCCATAAAGAAGGAATTGGGGAAAAGTTTTGAAATGACTGATTTGGGCTATGTTCATTACTATCTTGGCATTGAAGTAACCCAACATCCAAAATCCATATTTCTTTCTCAAAAGAAATACATTGGAGATTTTTTAAACAGATTTGGCATGACAGAGTGCAACCCTCTTTCTACTCCAATGGAACAAAACTTAAAGCTCACATCTATTGAAGGAAAGGAATTTGAGGATGAAACAAAGTATAGACAGCTTGTAGGAAGTCTCATCTACCTCACTACTACCAGACCAGACATTTCATTGGCTGTTGGAATCCTCTCCAGGTTTATGCAAAAGCCTTGTGAGGGACATTGGTCTACTGCAAAAAGAGTTCTAAGGTACTTGAAGGGAACTCAAGACCTTGGAATCAAGTATACACAGGTGGACGACTTCAGCTTGACTAGATACTTTGATTCAGACTTCGATGGAGACACAGAAACTGGGGTATCTACTTCAGGATATGCTATGAGTCTTGGATCAAGAGCGGTCTCCTAGAGATCACGCAAACAATCAGTTCCAGTGGATTCCACAACAGAAGCAAAATACGTGGTAGCAGCTGAAGCAACGAAAGAAATAGTGTGGCTCAGGAAAATTCTTGAAGATTTGCAGGTAAAACAAGTACAATCAACTCCACTCATGATTGACAACACCTCTGCAATAAAGTTGGCCCAGAACCCAAAGTTCCATGATCGAATAAAGCATATCAATACTAAATATCATCTGATTCGACATCATGTTGAGGGAAAAACAATCCATCTCCGTCATTGGTCCACAAATGAGAAAATTGCAGACATCTTCACCAAAGCACTTGGAAGGGAAAAGCTTGAACGATTCAGAATGATGCTTGGACTCACCAACATCCCTTCAGATTAAGGGGGGGAATGTTGACACCTAATCTTCATGATTGGGGGAATTTTGTTTAAATAAATAAATTAGGAATGTGAACAGTCATCGGGAGATGAATTGAACAATCACTCCTATTGTATATAACAATGACCTACCTATGGAATAATAGACGAATCAGTTTTTGTTTTGTGGAGTTACTGCTTGGCCTGACAAAACCAAATCCTCACATTTCCTTCAAGTGATTGTACAAACAATCTCATATAAACATTTTCTTGTTCAATATTCATGTTGTCTGCAAAGTCTAGGAAAGCTTGAATATGGTCCTCAGTTGAGAGACCCGTTTCTCCATTGTACTTGGGAAGGTATTTTAAGTATCCAACTAGGAATGCATCAAGGTTATTAGGTAAGACTAAGGCAGCATATCTAGCCTATACAATAGGTCAGAAAGCCATGACAACAGGTGGTGTATGAGGTGCTTGAGGTGTATGAGGTTGTCCAGGTGGAGTATGAGGTGTTTGTGTGGATGTAGAGGATAAAGAAGAAGTAGAGGAAGAAGATGGTGATTCAGGGGTTGATGGACTAGTTGGAGGTGAAGGAGGAGATGAAGGAGGAGATCCCTTGAAATACTTCAAAGGAGTCCTAAGAACTAACTTTGGGACCTATAAAGGAATACTTTCTTTTGTTTCAAAGAGAGGATTGGAATATATAGAAAAGTTCTCCTTAGATTGTTTGGAAGAAGAAGCTTCAGGTCGGTCAAAAATGGAAGGAAAATGATAGGTGGTAGGGGATATGAAATCTGTGGGTTTATATTTTGGTAGATTGACACCTAAATCAGATTTAGTTTTAGATGATCCTAGTGGTAGTGTGGGTATTGGATGAGATTCTAATGAATGAATAAGGTATTCTGACTTAAAATCAACTCCTTTATCTAGAAGCTCAGCAACCCTAGGTGATAAATGGGAGTAATTAGGATCAGTTGGGATATTACTATAGGGGTCAAATGATTTTAATTCTTTAGACTGCAAGACCGAAGAGGAAGAAGAAGATGGTTAGTGTCCCCTTTTAGAACCGGCTTTTCTCAGAAGCCTTTCAGGATCTGATAGAGGTTTAACTACGTCAGATTCTGAAAGAGATCTGGTATGTTTATCAAGTGCCAACTTGGGAGTGTGGAGTTGCCTAAGTGAATGATTTTAACCTTTCTAAATCCTTTAATAACCTTTAAAGGAAAAGAAAGAATGAATATTGTTGTCCCAAGGGAAACTTAAATGAAATTTAAATCCCCAGCAATGGTGCCAGTCTGATGTTGTACCTCTGAGATAGTAGTAGGTCAGCTACTAATGCCATAGCATATAAAATAATTGTTTTGGGGTTTTTGGTTTTAGTTTTGGAATACCAATGAATGAAGACAGATGCAAAATTTAAATACTTAATCCTTTGGGTTATATTAGCACTTTAGCAAAGGGCTACTATAAAGCTTTACACAGTGATATAGATCAAAAATAGTGGTGAGAAGAAGACAACAAATAATATGATTATCACAATTTCCAGACTATAAAACAGAACAATCATAAATGGGAAAACCTTCTAAACTACATTCCAAAGGTTCAAGGCAGTATACTTAAGCTTACACAAGATGCTGATGATTTATTGATTAGAGGGGATTAGCTAAACACACAGTTCATTAATCCATTCTCTTAATAGATGATCACTTCAGGAGCTTATAGGAATAAATTGATACACAATTCTTCCTACCTAGATATCTCTATAAGTCATAAGCATATGAAGAAAGACATAATGATTGATAATTGGAAAAACTTACTGGATAACACAAATCGTGTAAAACCAAATTTAGAATCCCCTGCTTTGTATTAAGGTTCCAGAAAGACTGAGTACATCAAGTGTCTAGAAAATCTTCCTTCAAAGGTGGCTTCTAGGTTCAAAGTAGAATTAACAGTCAAGACTTAACAAGCAATGAACAATGAATCTTGAAATTCGAACCAATAACAACTTGAGAAGAGAGTTATTTATACAATAATAAAACTAAGGAAATATCCTAGAACTGATTAAGATTTATTCTAGGAAAGGAAAGATCTTCATACAAGAAGATAGGGGTAGCTGTTGAACTGCTTCTTGCTGTCCCTTTTATTCAGGTTGTGCTAGCTTTACTGTTTGATATATGCCCCCTTTAAGCCACTTGACCGTTTGAATCCTTTATGCTTGGTTGACTTCTTCATTTGATCTTTCATCTGATACTCTTTAACTCTGTAAATATCCTTTGACCCTGCTAAGTAAACTTTACTGTGAATTTTAAGGTTTTTACTGTGTTTTTCAACTGTAAATCCTTCATACTTGTCTTCAAACTATATATTGTGTTTTTTCTTTGTAAGCCCGGAACAGAAGCTTTACCTGCAAAACACAAAAACTGTTAAGAAAAACAAGGGTGACAGAGAAGGTCTTCAATGGCTTTACTGAGCTTGAAAGGACATTGGAAGGAGTCCAAAGTGTATAGGAAGATAAAATGATGGTTTTATTGGTCACATAGGCTTATGGAGGCTTCATTGTGTAAAACAGGCAAAACAGAGCGAAATGGCGATTTAGGCATTTAAACGGAAAAACAGTCTTTTATTTGAATTATGGCGCAAAATGAATAGTGATTATTTTGTTGTCGGTTTTGGTTTTCCTCGCACCACTTTATGAGGCGTGGGCGGTTTTGGGAGGGGTCATCCAAAATGATTTGGGCTTGACACGTAGCAAAGGGGATCAATGGAATATCACTTTTAGGGTGGGTAATGCTCGTATAGAGAGCCAACTCGAAATTGCCAAGGGCCGTTGGATTTGAATGCATTAGATCGAACGGTGGCAGAGCGAAAGAGTAGTACGGAGGGGCCCAACAACTAATTATGGTGGTGTGGTGCTTTATTATGAGTTAAAACTGAGATTAGCGGGGTTCTTTGTTTAAATCATAAAAATGATTTAACAAAGGAATTCTTCGCAAAACACGATATGGTGGACTTGAAGAATTATCAATTCGGGTAGATAATAATATTGGGTTCGGGTTCATATTGCATATCACAATCGGAGTTTAGCAGAGGAAGGCCCATCGAAAAGGAATGCGATAAGGGCCGAACGCGACGCGGAAATATATCATGGTTAATACTACGTCAGGTCTGGGTTCCCATTGCATATCAGGGATCGTAACGGCGAGGGATTATTGTTGTTGGGACTTGTGATGGAGGTGGATTCGATATGAGAATGAAATATAATGTATATTGCATCGGGTTCAGTTTCCCGTCACAATCGGAGATCCCAACTGGCAGAGGTTTATGGCTTTAGCGAGACTTGCGATAGAGGCAGACACGATATGGCATTGAGTTATGATATATATATATATGTGTGTCGGGTCCGGGTCTATCATGCATCGCATATCGCAATGGTGGAGGGTGTACATGCATGTTGAGAAGCTTGTGATCCGCCGATGTGATATTTTATTTAATATATAGTTTTTATAATAAAACTAAGGGTTTCAGGGTATTTTAATAAAGGAAGTTAATATATACGGGAAAGGGAATTTAGGGGTTTAATACTATAGTTACAGTTAATATGAAAATATGAGCGGAAGGAAAAATATACACGAAAAGGGGAAATATAGGCGGAAAAGAGAAATATAAGTGGAAAGGGGAAAATACACTAAGTATAATGCCTTTTATAAGTTATTTGTTTTTCATATAGGCATCAATAATTAGGGTAAACACCTTTTTGTGGGTTTTTTGTGTAAAAGGGGATTTTACATGGGATTTTCACTTTTCCTAGGAAAAAAGGAATTTAACCTTAGGAAAAGGGGTTTTTATGGAAAATGAATGAATATTAATGAATGAAGGTGGGAAGGGGAAATTAGTGAATATAGGGATGAATGGAAAGTTAATTAATTGATCTTGTAGACCTTCATTTTCTTTGTGTAATTGAATCATGGACATAGAAACATATGGTAAAACATGATAAATGTACATTTTGTCCAATTAATCAACAAACTTCTGCAACCTTTCTCTACTTACCCTTTTCTTATTCTATCATTTTTTCTTCACTTAATGGGTGCATTTAAGCTAGCAAACCCATTTCCTTTCCTTTTATTTTACAAAACAAATTATCTAAATCTACCGTTATAACGTCCAAGGGCTTAGATTAAACTAATGAGCACCTTATTATTCTCTACCTAACTACTGATATGCCAAGATTAAACTGTTTGGCCAGATCTTTTTTCTCTAACTATAACATCAAATTTAAAGCATGAAGCAGTCAAGATTAAACTATTTGACTGTCATGGGTTGTGGCATTTAAAACAAGCTACACACAACCATTATTTTGCAGAAACAATAGTAGTGGCATTTAGACTTGCTCACTTTCAAAGTTTATTTGTTTTCTTTTCTTTCTAACCTAACATTTTCTTTTTGTCTTTATTTTTTAGGACATCTAACCTAACATTTTCTTTGATATGGACATCATCATCAAGATATTTTTTCAAAAACATTCTATTCACTATTATTATGTCCATATCCTAACTTAACATTTTTTCAAAATATTTATATCTATATCTATATGTATGTATGTATGTATGTATATATATATATATATATATATATATATATATATATATATATATATATATATATATATATATAGATATATATATATATTATTTTTTGACTATTTTATTCTATCTTATCAAAACCAAAAAATGCTACAATAGTTTCTACAGAAATAGTTATCAGAATGTCTCGATTCTGAGCTACAACTGTTGTCTATAAGGGATTATATTTGGATTGGCACCAGATAACTAGGTCAGGAAAGGAATGAGTCTGGGGAAACATGTACAAGTGTAAATTAGATTTCCATAGGTTTATTTCATCCTTAGAATCAAAGTAGGTTTGAATCAGCCAGTTGTGTAATTCGAACTTGTCAAATTTACTTTCGGTGTCTGCAACTTTGAAGTATTGAGCGGCTAATGGGATATGGTCTAGGTTCAAGGCATCAAAAGCATTTGGGGTTTCTGGAGTTGTAGAGGAGCTGGCAGAGGGCTTATCCTTTTTCTTTGGAGCCATGGGTATAAAAGAGTTGTAATGGTGTAGGGAAAAAAAATGCAGAGGTAGTTTAAGAGGATGCTTCGAGTTACAGGCTCGGCTAAACAAAGACTTTTGCAGAGAAGAATAATAAATGGAAACAATGGAATAACAATAGAAGAAAGGTAGATGTAATGGAAAAGATAAATATTTATGAGGAATTTAGGATGACCATTACATTAGAGGTCATTGCTGATCGGATAATCGAAAAATTAATGCATTAACGGGAAGAAAGAGCAGCAACGAGAAAGGAATTAATGGTGCAAAAGATAAGAAGGAATGGTTAAGATATATTGGGCGAGGGCACATGACATGGAGTGATTGGAGGAGGATGGCGTAGGATGAGTGACCATTGGCATAGTATCGGGAAGCACATGAGTGTGTACAACATATTTCGGAGGGAGGGGGGGAGTGGTAAGTGGTTTGGAGCGAGGGGGGTGAGAAGTTGTTGAAGCCCCGAAAATCGGGTCGACAACAAGGGGGATACCTGCCCGGTCCGGACCTTGGTTGGCAGCTCCTTATCTGTTTGGTATAGCGGGTCCGACTGGGGATAATGGGACCAGTTTCCCAATCTATGAGTGTGTTTGTGTGTAGAATTCGATGTTGCTGATCTAACAGTTCCTATCTAAGATATTCTAATTCAAACTTTAATCTAATTCTATGCTATTGTAATCTAATAAACAACACATCTAAATCTATACTAACCCGGGATGTAATTCTTCTATTATGCGATCTAAAGAGATTTCAAATAACAACTGGTAATAAAGATCATTCAACGATTATAAGAAAGGAAATCAATCAAGATGAACCACTTCGCATAAAAAGTTAAACGAAATAGTTGTGAAAAGCATGTCGCATAACGAGCTATTCATACATTAGGCATAAATAAATAGCTATCACCGTACAAAAGTGCCAAATGATAACTCAAGCATTCATGCACTAATAAATAAACAACTAAAAACTGTATATCACTTTAACATATAAGCAAAAATGGTCAAGAGATAAAAGTACCATTTATGACTAGTCCTACTCATAAGCTTCAAGCAACAATGATTTATCTCTCCTTGCTCTAACATCCACTAAGAGTACAGAAGTGCAACATCAGTAGTAGATATCAAATGCAAACATCAACAAATCTTGATCCATTCATTCACCAAAACCTCCTCTGAGGGCGCAAAAGTGCATGTTCTGAGGACAAGTTTTTGATAAATTTCTGGACCCTTCTCTAAATGCATGAGAAGGGTTTAAATACTACCAACTAAATAACTTAATTACACAGATTCAAGATACAGTTTAAATGACCGACCTTTTTCTAAGCAAAACTATTTCTAAAAATTAAATCTAATATCTAACTATTTCTGCATTTGCTCCTTAATGTTGTGAGCATTCAATATTTTCCTGGGTAGAGTTGGCTGACTGTCTTCCGTTTTTGGTTGAGCTAAGCAAACAGAAATGGTAAGAGTTGGCACCATCTTTTCAGCAAAATCAATGATATACTCGAGAGTCATCCTCTGGCTATGTGGATTTACCGCGTATGCCCAGTAATAATCCAAGTTCCACTTGGTTAATCCTCGAATTGCTTCTGCCTTTGATTTCTTGCATTTTCCGGGATTACAAGTAACTGAGTAGTTAGAGGCTTTGCATTTTGAGCAATTTTCTCAGCGATGCACGATTAGCGCTAGGCGCTAATCGCGCATGCTAATCGCGCATCGGAAACTGCCTCCTTTTTTTGATCCGGGCCTAGCGCTAATCGCGCGCGCTAATCGCGCGCGCTAATCGCGCATCGGAAACTGCCTCCGTTCTTTGATCCGGGCCTCTCTGATGCGTTTTCGCCTTTAGCGCCTTTTCCTTCACCGGGTATAAGCTTCAAAATTAGTAAAAATACTGCTTTCGTGAGCTTCTGACCTTGAACGTTAAACCGCCTGTTGATATCAGCATTGTTCAACTACTCATTCAACCATGGCTGTGAATGAAAGATTTGTAACGGATAGCTCAACAGCGTTCTGTGAATCTGCGACTCTGTTGCATGCGGTATCCGTTTATGATGGCATATTTTCTCTGTCTCTGAGCATTGGAGCTTTACCCTTTTCCTTCATGGCTTCCTGCACATTGCTTTGTGTTACTTCTGTTTTTTCATTCCTGCAGTTCGCACATGAGGAGAGAGTAATGATAATAAAAAAAAATCGACATGAAAGCTTTAAACTCTACGGATGTACAAAAACATGCCACCTGACGTGAACTGACTCTTCGAAAAATACAAAACCGTCTTTCATTAACAACTAGCGTATCATTCATTAATTATCATTAAAGCGCGTATCCAATTTTTGGTTTATGGAAAGCTTTTCTTGAATGTTGAGCCAGGGAAAATCTGGGATAGAATGTTTCTGCGATTCGCATCGCAGCATCGCAGTATCACATTATCGCATTACCACAAATTTCATTAAGATGTTTTATCGCAGGGTTGCTCGATTGCGCTATTGCAAGATCGCGAATCGCAGTATCGCGCTATCGCAAGATCGCAGATCGTTACAATCGTTAAATGGTTATGTGTTTTTTATGTGACATTGCGATATGTGATATGCGATATCGCATATCGGATATCGGCGATTTTTAAGGTTTTCCAATGCGAGTGTTTCTTAATGCATGCGATGCGATGGAATTCGTGTCGCACTCTCACAGTTTATCATTTTTACTCATAAGGAAATGTCCTATCATTCTTCGCACGATGCGATGTTTTCTTAAGGAGTAACATACATGAGCCTTAATTGAATTTTTTGAATTTTTTGCTAAGGGTCTCCACTTACCTAGTGTTATTGCTAATACTAAATAAGGAGGGGGGTTGTTGGTGGCCACAACAATTGGCGATTTACTTGGAAGAACCAGTTATCTTTGTTTTTCTATTGAAGTTTTCAAACTTCCAAAACAAATTTTTTTTCAGAAAATTAAACTTTATTATGGAAAGATAAAGTACATTATGCTCTAAACTGTCAATGATATTTTGTTTCAACCTTTTTCTACTTTGATTATTTGCTTCCTCAGGCTAGTCCTTGTATTTACATCAGCCATTACTTGGTCTTGTAAAGATAAAACAAAGTCTCCTCTGTAAACCAGTTTTAAATATGCTCATTTGTTGTAGGTAGAGCCTCTGCTGCCAGCAGGCGTTTATAGCCTCGACAGGGTTACCTGTTACCCAGCAATGATCCTGTATCCTACTTAAGGTGGCCTACAAATTTTAAAGAAAAATCCATATCCACACTTATTGCTTTGATTTTCTTTTTATTCTTAAAGAACAATGTCTTGGTTTGGTAGCCAAATTATGACACATTCATTCACTTGATTTATAACTTTGCTGAACAAGCTGGCTCGTGATGAGACCCCTTGTCTTTTGATTGCAACAATCTTGAGTCATTGCCCTGTTGTGGTGTACAGTATTGGCAAAGTCAGCAAGTTATAATATCTGTGATAATGATAAGCCGACTCGTGATGAGACCTCTCATTCTTCAAGATAAAGTGTATCCTTGGATCATTCCTCTAAAAGTTGCAATTTCCTTAGTAGGGAGGAAGTCATTGTTTCCTTAAGATAGCTTTGGACGACAATAATAGAGTTTTTGGAAATAGCTATTCTACAGAGAATCTTTATTTTGTTATTGATACCTTTCTTTGTACTGAGATAAAACAATTTCTTCACTAAAGGTTTCTTTCATCAAATTTTTTTGAAGTTGAAACTAGTATCATATCTAAGCTAAAGTTTTTAACTGTATCTATCAATAATAAAGATCAGTTTTCCAAAAGATTTGCTATTTATACAAGCGAAAAGTTCAAAATCTGAAAGAGAATTGGTGTCTTTTTCATAAATACCTAATGTAACCACTCACAACTGGTTTTATTATGAAAAAGAAAAACAACTATCTATAAAAATAGAAGAATAATCTTCTATGGAAAATATTTCTTGAGAATTTGTCCATTAATAGGCAAAGGATCCCTCTTACCTGCTAAATCCTGTAACACAAACGTTGATGGACCTACGACTTCTACAATCTGAAAAGGACCAAGCCACATCCTATGAAATTTTGTATGTTTTCCCTTTTGTTCATGAGCCTTGTCCCACTATAAAACTAAATCTCCCATCTGAAAATCTTTTCTGGTCATTATGTTTGAATCAAAAGAGGATTTTACTAGTGCTTGATGATGAGCATGCGTTTTCCTAGCTTGTTCTCGTTGTTCTTCTAATTTAATTATTTCCATTTGTCTTAGCTGTAAGGAGGAAGTGGGTACTTCATCAATGTATTTTACTAAAGACAAAGAGGGAATTGCTAAGTGAGTCAGAAGAACCACTTCTTTCCCATAAACTAAGTTAAAGGGAGAAGTGCTGATAGAAGCTTTTTGCGTTATCCGATCTGCCCATAAAGCATATATCAAAGCCTTGTGCCAATTTTTATGATTTTGATCAATTGTTCTTTTAATAATCTTGATTAGGTTTTTATTTGTTGACTCAGCTAACCCATTACCTTGTGGGTAGTAATTGGCTGAATATTTAAGTTTGAATCCTCTTTTAAGTGCAAATTCAGTCATTGCATTTCCAGAAAAGTATGATGAATTATCAAACACTAAAGCGGATGGCAATCCAACCCTGGTGATTATAAATTGATCTATGAACTCAATGATATTTTCAGAATTAGCCGTCTTGAGTGGAACTGCTTCTACCCACTTAGTAAAATAATCTGTTGCTGTGAGGATGTATCTATGTTGCTTAGAAGAGTGAGGAAAAATCTCACCTATTATGTCCAAGCCCCACTGACTGAAGGTTGCTCGATGTTTACTGGCTGTAGTGGTAGGGACGACTTCTTTTGTCTTCCAGCAGTAGTTTGGCAGACTTGACATCTTCTTACGTAACTGTGCGAGTCTTTAAACAACGTGGGCCAGTAATATCCTGCGCGTAAGATTTTATGTGCAGTAGCATCTCCATCATAATGTCCGCCTGCTGGCCCATCGTGGAGTTCCTGCAAAACTTTTTCAGCTTCAGCGTTCTCAAGACACTTAAGAAGAACAGAATCATAATTTTTTCTAAAAAGAATATCATTTATGAGCTGATATTGTTTAGCTTTCAACCTTAGAGCTCTTTTCTTAGTATGATCAAGGTGTGAAGGAGCATACCCGTTCTTAAGATAATAAATGATATCAGCATATAATGATTCTACATCGTTTAGGCTTACCTCACACACTTGTAACTCTTCAGATGGAATTTCAAAAATTTGCGATGCTCCAGCCAGCATTTTGCAGAAGCCTTGACCTCTTACAATGTTTGCTGGTTTGATCTCAATATCATATTCCTGTAAGGAAGTAACCCAATTGGCCCTTTTCTCACCCACATCCTTCTGTACTAGAAGATTCCTTACCGTTGGAAACGTTACTATGATCTTAGTATGGGTTTTAAGTAAGAAAGGTATGAAGTATTTGACTGCTTTGAAAATAGCATAAGCCTGTTTCTCCACGTCTGAATAATTTAGTTCATCACCTTGTAAATTTGAGCTAAAAAACACAATTGGAGCTTCCGCTTTTTCTTGATTTGCTTGAGTTAGAATCACAGCATATGACTTATCTAAGGCAAATGTGTATAAAATAAAAGGCTCTGAAAAATTTGGAGTTGCTAAAGATGGAGCATTAATAATAGCTTGTTTGATCAGGTTGAATGCTTCATGTTCATCCTGACCCCATTTAAAATTTGAATTCTTTTTAATCATGGTTTGCAAAGGAGACACGATTCGTGAAAAATCTGGAACGAATCTCTTTACAAAGTTGATCTAACCAAGGAAAGATTGCATGGCTTTTTTGTTATGAGGTAGGGATATTTCAGAAATTTCTTTGATTTTGTCGAGATTAATGTGAATACCGGATTTTGACACTATGAATCCTAGAAGTTTCCCTTCACTTAGCGCGAAAAAATATTTCTTTGGGTTAAGTGAAATTCCATACCTTAAACACCGTTGAAAGATTTGTTTCAGGTCTTTGAGATGGTTGCTTCGCTTCTTCGAGTACACTGTTATATCATCCAAATAAATTACTACAGATTTATTGACTAAACCTTTGAATGCGATGTCCATGTCTCTCTGAAATGTGGCACCAGCATTAATCAAACCAAATGGCATCTTTCGATATGCATATGTACCCCATTTAGTTCTGAATGTGGTTTTCAATTGATCATCAGGATGTACCAACACTTGATTGTATCTTGAAAATCCATCCAAGAAAGACATTAATTCTGAGCCTGCCACTGCCTGTAGTATCTGTTCCATAGGTGGTAGAGGAAAATTATCTTTTTGATAGGTTTTGTTAAGGTTCCGAAAGTAAATGAAAAACCTAATATCTCCGTTTTTCTTTCTAACAGGTACCATATTGGAGACCCATTCGGAATGTCTGACGGGAAATATTATCCTGGCTTTCAATAACTTATTGAGCTCAGTTTTTATCTGATTTTCTAAATTGGGGTGGATCTTTCTCAGCTTTTGTTGGACAGGTTTTTCATTATCGATCATGGGAATAGTATGCTAGATGATGGAAGTGTCGTATGTTTTCAACTCATCATAATTCCAGGCAAAAACATTTTTATATTGTCTCAAAAGACGAATATATGCTAGTTTCTCTTCAAGGGCTAGGCCGAGGCCTAGATTAATGTTTTGTGGTTTAGCATCGGTCCCTAGGTTTACTAATTCGTAGTTCAAGGTTGAACTTTGGAGTTTTGAATTGGTAGACCTCTTAAACCGATCTTTCAAATCGTACAATTCTTCTAACTTGACCACCGACTTAGGTATAGCATTATTAGTGCTATTTTGTTGCAATTGTCGATCGTGCTAGTCTTTGTCAATTATTTGATTGGAGTAGGACCCTTCAGACGTGAGGAAATTTACGATATCAGGATCGTCATTGAATACTCTCCAATTTGTGATGTTGTCAGGAATGGATTGTCTAAAGATTAATTCTATTGAGAATCTATCTAGACTAAAATCTTCGGACGGAATAAGCTTAGAAGCTATGTTAGCCAAAAGGTCTGCACTTGCGTTTTGGAGCCTGGGGATTGAAGAAATATTAAACGCCATGAAATGCTCAGTCAGATCTTGTACTAAGGATTGATAATGTTTTAAATGACTTGATAAGCAATGTATAGTGTTACGTACCTGTTTAACCACAATCTCAGAGTCTCCAAAAACTTGAAGATACTTGGCGTTTAACCCGATTGCTTTGTACAGGCCTTGAACCAAAGCCTCATATTCTGTTGTATTGTTTGTGCAATCAAATTCGAGTCTTCATGTGAGGATGATTTTATCTCCTTCTGGACTAATCAAAACGCATCCTGCTCCTGCTCCTTCGTTAGATCTAGAACCATCAAAAAATAATTTCCAAAACAAAGATTTATTTACAGGTTTATCCAAAAAATTGATACATTTTGAACTATCAGTTCGAGAAATTTTTTTGACTTGGGACAAAACGGAGTGTTCTAAATAGGGTGACACGTGAGCATTGAAATTTCCGAGGAAAGAATCTACCGAGTAATTGCCAATAATGCTGCTGTTATACGCTACTGGTTCATTTTCTCCCTCTAACTCCGTTACTATGTACTTCTGGTGTAGCTCTCGTTCAACTTTTATTTGATTCAGTTTACCTTTGTAGGGCAGCCACATGTGCGACCAGTCGGTTGCGAAGTATCCATGGAGTTTTTCTGACCAATCCCTGCTAAGAATTAAGCCATTTCTGGGATATCGGCAACTAGAATGTCAATAACCTGACATACCTTCGGGTTGGATGACAACCTTATGGTTACTTGATTTAGTTCGCCAATCACTTCGACTTGAGATCGATCTAGCTGAACTATGCGCACTGTGGATTTCTGTGGTTTAACATTTAACTTGGCACATATAGATTTGGGTAAAATATTTGATGAAGCACCGGAATCTACCAAACAATTGTGCACATTTTTATTGAAGATTTCGTAAGTAAGGAGAAACGGGGGAGTGTGAGATCTTGATCTTCCTCCAATTAGGGCGATGTCATTTGGATCAATCTTATTGATCACGTTAGTTGGAGGTCTTCCCATGTTATGGGAAGCTTGAGAAAGTACAGTGGCAGGCAAAGGTGCAACTAGAACGACATGTAATTCTTTCATCATTATCTTCTGTTGATGTTTCAACTTGCTCAGTTCGTAAAGGGTGATGTGAGCCCTAGTCTTCTTCATGTCTTCAATAATATTGTACTCCATTTCATCCGACACTATTAGTGTTTTCGATGGATTTGTTTCATCTGTTTGGACTGGGCTGGTTTGAGTCGCTTTAGATATCCTTTTCTTTGTCATGACTTTATCCTTTATTGCAGAGCTTGCGCTCTTTGGCTTAGGGATAGTTTGGGGAGGATCAAGCTGATTTTTGCTTCGTGTGCTAACTGGAAATACTTCTTGATCTTCTTCTTGTGTGAGGATGAAATCCCACATTCCTTGTAATTCCACAACTTCTTCGTCATCAGTCTGCCCTTCAGTGGAATTTTCCTCTTCTTCTTCCTCGGATTCAACATTTGAAATGGCATTGGGTGGCTTTGCATCTGTTGAAGGACCTCTTTTAAAAGCTCTGTAGGGCTTTTTTGAAGAAGTTTCTGCTACTTGCTTTTTTATGTCAACCATTTCATTGGACATGGTCTTTAGAACTTTCTGCAATCCTTCCAAATCAAATGGATCTTTTGCTTGTTTCTTCTTGGAGTCTTCCTTGAAGGTGATTTTTTTGGATTTACGTTCCTCTATCGCGGATCTCTTTTCCAGGGCTATTATTCGTTTCTCTACTGCTATCACTTCTTTCATGTTATCAGCTAAGGTTGTTTTATTGGCCCTGTCCATGAAGATTGCTATGTTTGATGGTAGAGCGGTGATATACCATTCACATCGTACTTCTTCGCTGGGTTGGGAAGCAGTAGGAATTTTGTTGAAAATTTTGTTGAAACGTAGATTCAAATCCTTGATAGGCTCTCTAGTTTCGGCTTTAAGATTGGATAGGTCATTGATTAACGTTGTTGTCGACCTGTCATCACCAAACTTGGTTAGGAATTGCTCCTGGAAGATGTCCCAACTTGTGATGGATCCGGAGGGTAATGAAAAGTACCATGACCCGACTGTTCCTTGCAGTGTATAAGGAAAAAGCCGAACAACAACATCTTCATTAGTAACCCCATTGAGATTAATGGAAAGCATGAAGTTGTTTATGTGCTCTTCTGCTAGCATGCCTGCCTCGGGATTGAATTTAGGCAGCCATTTCTCAGGATGGGCCGGTATTTGACTCAAGGGTGCAGGCATTAAGACTGCCCCAGGGTTATTCCATGGAGACTGGGCCATTTTTGAACTGCTAACAGAGGAAAGTGCAGAAGATGATCCCTGCGGCTGGGAGGATGAGGATACTACGATTGTAGATGATTGAAGAGGGGTTGTGGGGGTTCCAGTGGATGGATGGACGATGATCTGGAGTGGAGGAGTGGATGGTTGACTTCGCGGTGAAGTAGTTGAGATGGACGATGTTGATGAAAGAGTCTCACTGTCAGACTCTTTAGGTGATTTCCTCGCTCTTTTCCTGGTGGGAAGAGGTAATTTGGTTGGCTGAACACCAAACTTTTCACTCTTTAGACTGGTCAGGGGATGAGCAGGGTTGTACTGCGAAGTCACGCTACCTTGAGATTTATCAGACCTCTGAGGAGATATGGAAAATCACTGAAGTTTGTGAATCAAGGATTCGACTTCAAGAAGTTCAACGGTAGATTGTTCTTAAATATCAGGGTGTGTAGTAGCAGTTGATACTCGAGCGACTTCTGACTCTGGATTTAAATGTAATGGAGAAGTCGGGGGAGATGATGATGGTGATTTACTCTCAGAATGGTATTCAGATTTGGATTTACTTGCCATTAATAGTTCAGGCCCTCCTTCTAGCGCCAAATATGTTGAAGCCCCGAAAATCGGGTCGACAACAAGGGGGATACCCACCTGGTCCGGACCTTGGTTGGCAGCTCCTTATCCGTTTGGTATAGCGGGTCCGACTGGGGATAATGGGACCAGTTTCCCAATCTATGTGTGTGTGTGTGTAGAATTCGATGTTTCTGATCTAACAGTTCCTATCTAAGATATTCTAATTCAAACTTTAATCTAATTCTATGCTATTGTAATCTAATAAACAACACATCTAAATCTATACTAACCTGGGATGTAATTCTTCTATTATGCGATCTAAAGAGATTTCAAATAACAACTGGTAATAAGGATCATTCAGCGATTATAAGAAAGGAAATCAATCAAGATGAACCACTTCGCATAAAAAGTTAAACGAAACAGTTGTGAAAAGCATATCACATAATGAGCTATTCATACATTAGGCATAAATAAATAGCTATCACCGTACAAAATTGCCAAATGATAACTCAAGCATTCATGCACTAATACATAAACAACTAAAAACTGTATATCACTTTAACATATAAGCAAAAATGGTCAAGAGATAAAAGTACCATTTATGACTAGTCCTACTCATAAGCTTCAAGCAACAATGATTTATCTCTCCTTGCTCTAACATCCACTAAGAGTACAGAAGTGCAACATCAGTAGCAGATATCAAATGCAAACATCAACAAATCTTGATCCATTCATTCACCAAAACCTCCTCTGAGGGCTTACAAGTAACTGAGTAGTTAGAGGCTTTGCTTTTTGAGCAATTTTCTCAGCGATGCGCAATTAGCGCTAGGCACTAATCTCGCATTGGAAACTGCCTCCGTTCTTTGATCCGGGCCTTTCTGATGCGTTTTTCGCCTTTAGCGCCTTTTCCTTCACCGGGTATAAGCTTCAAAATTTGTAAAAATACTGCTTTCGTGAGCTTCTGACCTTGAACGTTAAACCGCCTGTTGATATCAGCATTGTTCAACTACTCATTCAACCATGGCTGTGAATGAAATATTTGTAACGGATAGCTCAGCAGCGTTCTGTGAATCTGCGGCTCTGTTGCATGCGGTATCCGTTTATGATGGCATCTTTTCTCTGTCTCTGAGCATTGGAGCTTTACCCTTTTCCTTCATGGCTTCTTGCACATTGCTTTGTGTTACTTTTGTTTTTTCGTTCCTGCAGTTCACACATGAGGAGAGAGTAATGATAATAAAAACAAATCGACAGGAAAGCTTTAAACTCTACGGATGTACAAAAACATGCCACCTAACGTGAACTGACTCTTCGAAAAACACAAAACCGTCTTTCATTAACAACTGGCGTATCATTCATTAATTATCATTAAAGTGCGTATCCAATTTTTGGTTTATGGAAAGCTTTTCTTGAATGTTGAGCCGGGGAAAATCTGCGATGGAATGTTTCTGCGATTCGCATCACAACATCGCAGTATCGCATTATCGCATTACCGAAAATTTCATTAAGATGTGTTATCGCAGGGTTTCTCAATCGTGCTATCGCAAGATCACGGATCGCAGTATCGCGCTATTGCAAGATCACAGATCGTTACAATCGTTAAATGGTTATGTGTTTTTTATGCGACATTGCGATATCGCATATGCGATATCGGCGATTTTTAAGGTTTTCCAATGTGAGTGTTTCTTAATGCATGTGATGCGATGGAATTCACGTCGCACTCTCGCAGTTTATCATTTTTACTCATAAGGAAATGTCCTATCATTCTTCGCGCGATGCGATGTTTTCTTAAGGAGTAACATACATGAGCCTTAATTGAATTTTTTGAATTTTTTACTAAGGGTCCCCACTTACCTAGTGTTATTGCTAATACTAAATAAGGAGGGGGGTTGTTGGTGGCCACAACAGAAGTGTTGAGTGAGTGACATGTATGTGAGGGGGCCCGGGTGGAAAAAATTGCTTTTCGCACCCCCCTTACCATTATCTCATTTCATAGTGAGGGGGTGCAAAGAACTTCCCCGCCATTGATCTGGGCAGGAAAGTGGATAACCGTTGATCTTCGCCCGAAGCTTTAACACTTGTCGACAAAAGAAATTTTTCGATTATGAATTTGGTTTAAAGCATAAAAAACATATTTATTTACAATAATTAATCACCCTTTTTAGAAAGGTAATTAAACAATAATGAAAATTAATTTAACTAAGAGCATGTTTAGACTAGCGAACCCTTTAAACTATTTAACTAATATAAACCTAATCTATATAACTTTAGGCCAATTTTTAAGCATATTAGGCCTTTTATTTGTCCTAATCTAACCTAATTTCTAATTTTCAACCAAGATTAAACTGTTTGGTTGAATTTATTCTCTAGTCTAGAACAAAAATTTAAATGATCTAATCAAGATTAAACAATTTGATTCAGATCAGAAGAAAAGGCTGTGGCATAAAAAACAAGCTGCACACAAACATTTATTATTACAAATGGAATTTATTCATGAAGTGGCATTTAAACAAGAACACTTATATGAATATTTTGATTTTCTTTTGATGGGGTTCTGTTTCATCTCTTTTTATTTTTCTATTTTTTCATATTTTCATATTTTCTTTATTTTTTCATACCCTCTTTTATAAAATAGCAACTAACTTATAAAAAATAAAGCATGTTACAACATCGACTCCAATTGGGGACTGCTTCCTCTTGCAGGATGTAGAGAACTTGCAAATCCATGTACCTTATCCTCAGGCTAATGCTGTCTTCTGTTGAAACAAATACACATTGCATGTAAAATAAAAATCTTTGGTATAATACAATGGTGAATGAATGGTAACCTACCAATATTGAATATAGTTCTTCAAGTACTTTGCATTGACAGGCAATGAGGAATAATCTCCCTCGAAATTCTGCAGAATGAAAGTGTTATTACCCTTGACCTCAACAATGCTAAAAGGTCCCAACCAAAGGTTGTCAAACTTGCCATGTTTTCCTTTGTTTTATCTCCTAGGGTCCCATCTTAGTACCAAATCTCCTTGCTTGAAATCTCTTTCCCTGGCTTTCCTATCAAACAAGCTTTTCATTTTACTCTGATATTTCTTAAGCTTGTACCGCACTTCATCTATATCCTCATTCAATTCTATGATTTGATTTATTCTTCGAGAGAAGTCATCAGTATCTTCATTTGATTCTTGCAAAAACCTTAAAACATGAAAATCTAAATGTGTGGGAAATATTGATTCTTTTCCATAAACAAGCTGAAAAGGGGATTTACCTATTGATCTTTTGGGTGAAATCCTATTGGCCCAAGGTGAAAAGTTAAGATGATTGTCCCAACTCCTTTTATGATCCTCTAATGTTTTCCTTATTACTTTAACCAAAATTTTATTTGAGGACTCTTTGAGTCCATTTCCCTGTGGATAATATGGTGGAGAGTGATGCAACAAGATCTGATATTTCTGACAGAACTGAATCATCTTAGTACTATTGAATTCTTCTACATTGTCTGTCACTATTTGCTGGGGGCATCCAAATCTAGACAATATATATTCTTCAATAAACTTGATAACAACAATATCAGTTGCATTTATGACTGGAATGGCTTCTACCCACTTGGTAAAGTAGTCTGTAGCAGTCAATATCCATTTGTGTTGACTGCTTGATGGAGGATGAATTTCACCAATGAAATCCAATCCCCATTGAAGGAATGGTGCTTGGATTAAGACTGGAACCAATGGAAGAGATGCTAATCTTTGCTTTCCAGCAAACATTTGACACTGTGTACAACTCCTAACCTTTGCTCCCACATGTGCAAAAAGAGTAGGCCAATAAAACCCTGCCCTTAAGATCTTGTATGCTGTGGCCCTCCAAGCATAGTGGCCTCCACAAATTCCTGCATGAAATTCATCAATGATCCCTTCTGTTTCATTCTCTGTTAGGAAAAGTAGAAGGATATTAAGAGGATCCTTCCAGTACAAATTTGCATTCACAATACAATACTTAACAACTTTCAATTTCAGTGTTTTACATTGATTTATGCTAAATTCAGTTGGACATTCAAATTCTCTAAGAAAGTTCACAATGTCAAAGTACCAATCTGATAACAAAAAAATTTCATCAATGTGAATCAAAATTGTCTGATATGATGCAGAAGGTTCTTGTGGATTCTCCTGTATGGGGATTTTAGAAGGTTCTTGTGGATTCTTCTCAGTTGGGCTCTCAGAAGGTTCTTGTGGATTCTCCTGTGTGGGGGTTGCAGAAGGTTCTTGTGTATTCTTCTCAGCTGGGATGTCAAAAACAAAATTTATTCCTAAGATCTTGCAATTGGATTCAACAAGGAGCTTGGCCAGGCCTTGACCTTTTACCAGTTTGGTAGTCTTGATGATGAGATCATACTCTAAAATTTTAGTTATCCATCTCCCTCTCCTTCCATCAGTGTCAGGCTGAGTTAGAACAATTTTGACAACACTATTAGGTACATAGGCAATGATAGAAGAGTGGAGGAGATAGACTCTAAAGGCTTTCAGAGCTTGAACTAAAGAGTAGGCTTGTTTTTCAATGATGTCATACTTTAGCTCAGCATCTCTCATAACCTTGCTAAAAAAGGCAATGGGTTGGTCATCTCCATCTTTGTTCCTTTGCAAAAGAACAACAACTAGTGTGGTTTCAGAAGAAAAAGAAAAGACACTGAAAGGTTGGGAGTAATCTGGACTGGCTAAGATGGGAGCTTCTGTAATGGCCTTCTTAATCTGATCAAATGCATACCTAGTAGGAAAATTCCATTTGATTTCATGATTCTTTTTCAGCATATCAGTTATGTCCTTAACTATTTCTGCATGGTTAGGGATAAATCTTCTTAAAAAATATTTTTTTCCAAGGAAAACTTGAACTTCCTTCTTGTTCCTTGGTAATATGAGTTCCTGAATTGCTGAGACTCTTTTAGGATCAATGACTACTTCTTCTTTGGAAATGATGTGGTCGAGCAATTTTCCTTCTTGAAGTGGAAATAAAGACTTCTTGGGATTAAGTGAGATCCCAAATTTTCTGCATCTGTCAAAAACATTTCTCAAATGCTTTAAATGCTTTTCATCAGAATTGGAAAAACAATTAAATCATCTAAATAAATAACAACAAATTTGTTTATCTTACCTATAAATGCAAGGCCCATAGCACGTGTAAATGTGGCTCCAGCGTTAGTTAACCCAAAAGCCATCCGATTATACATGAATGTGCCCCATGGAGTTGTAAATGTAGTTTTTTCTCTATCCCATGGACTAACCATAATCTGATTATATCTGGAGAAACCATCTAACATGGAAATTCTCTGGGCTTCTGAAACTTTCTGAAGTAATTGATCCATCTTAGGTAATGGATAATTATCCTTCAGGGAAGATTTATTAAAATTCCTAAAATCCACGCATAATATAATTTCACCATTCTTTTTTCTCATTGGAACTACATTGGATACCCAATCTTAGTATCTTAATGGAAGTATTATTTTAGCATCGAGTAACTTCTTTAGTTCTTTTTCAATTACAGGAAGATGTACATGTAATTCTCCTAAATTTTTGTTTGAAAGGTTTTTGCCCCTGGTTTTAATGGAATTTTGTGTTCATTAAGAGATGTATCATATGTTTTTAATTCACTATAAGACCAGGCAAAAACATCTTTGTAGGATTTAAGGAGGGATAAATATTTATCTTTAGCTTCCATTGACATGGATGCAAAAATTTTAACGTTTCTGATCTCTTCAAAACTTCCAATGCTATAAATTTCAATATTTTCATCAGGTGAACTAGAAAGTGCAATTTTTGAGACCACAATTATGATAAAAGAGATTCTCAAGAGGGATTAACCCTTTTGGAATAAAATTATTAGAGAGTTGGATAATGTTATGATCAACAATTGTAGAATCAAATTGTGGTGTTTGATTTTCGTTGTCAATTTCAAGATTATCAAGTGGTTCTTCCTCAACTTGCATGTTTGAGAATCCATCTATGACTTGCAAAAAGGATTTTAGTTGCTCGTCATCATCAAAAATTTTCCAGTACTTAAGATTGTCAAGAATAGATGGTCTATACTTGACTTGAATTTGATACTGGACAAGCATCTTATCAAGGATTTTAAAGGAACTTGCAGAGACAACCAAGGAATCTGCATGCATGTTTTGATCTCTAGGAATAACAGTAATATTGAATGCTAAAAAGAAATTTTCAATTGAATCCCAAACTTCATTCCTATAAGATCTCAATCTTGGGTGCTTAGTTTGACATTGATTCCTAACTTGTCTAACAATAAGTTTAGAATCACTGTATACACTTAAGTTCTGCACCTTAAGACTTCTTGCTAACTCCAATCCTAGTAGAAAAGCTTCATACTCTGCTACATTATTGGTTACATCGAATTCAAGTTTGTATGATTGGGTAATGTTTTCTTTATCTGGAGAAATTAATACAATTCCAACTCCTGCTCCTTCCTTTGAGAAAGAACCATCAAAGTACATTTTCCAAATATCAATTTCAATGGTTTTAGGTTGATCAACAATATCTTCAATAGTTAGTTGAGTATTTTGTGAATTATTTACAGATAGTTCAAAACACCCAAAGTCTTGGTCAACAACATAAATAGGATGATTCCTAGCCTGATCAGCTCTACAAATAGTGTTCATAAATCTGACCTCTCTATATAGCCTGAGATGCTCACCCCCATAAACTGGAATAGTGGCATAAGACATATCCATTTGTAGGCTCCCTCCTAGCATATCACAGTAAGATCTTGACAACAAATGCCAAATTTTTGGAGGAATGTTAGTGACTAATATGTCTAAAAACACACTTTTGACAAGGATCTGAGCTAAGGTTACCACCAAATCTTTAATGAGTCTAAGAAAAAGAACTTTCTTGGAGTCAAAAGTATAAAGATCATGGTGCATTCTAGTGACTTCTAATTGCAACTAGTCCATGATCACTTTAGGCATTAGATTATGGGAAGCCCCAAAATCTAGCATACAATTATGTAGCATGAAATCATGAATTTTTAGAGTCACATAAAATGGTGGTATATTCTCATCTATCATGTCAGAAATAGGACAAAAAACTATTGAGGGTTTTTCATCCTGCAGGCTTATCACATCCCCTTCAACATCCACACTGGATGACTGAATCCATTTTGAAACTTGGTTCTTATACCTTGGATTTTTTGATAGTTCAACTAGGGGAATTGGTATTTTAACCCTTTCTAGTTCTCTTTCAACATTGAAGGTTGTCAAAACAATTTTATCAATTTGACTTGTTTCACCTATTTGATTCAATGGTTGAATGATAGTTGTCTCAGTTTCAACATATTTTATATGAGGTTCATTTTGAATGGGACCTTTTGGAGGTCTGCTAGGCCTTGCCCTAGGTCTAACATCATATCTTCTATTTAATTCACCAATATATAGCTACTTATCAAGATGTTGTTAGCAAAAAAGAGCTTCTGCCGCTAGTATTGTTCATTAACTATAGCTCCTTTCCTTCGTTCATTTGTTTATTTTTCTCTTTTCTTTCTTCACTTAAACAACTAATCTGAATATTCTCATTAGTTATTTCTTTCTATTGTCATTTGATAAGAAAAGGCAAGGAAAGAATAACTCCATCTGTGAAAGCCCAATGTTTCTCATGTCATTAAGGGCCGTATAGAGAGATAATGAAAAAAACCCTCCCCCCATTCTACCTATTGAAATGTGTCTGGTGTGGTGCCAAATAATATCTAATCCTACCTCTTGTGGTGAATAGCTGGATCTCTTCCTCCAATCTCCTTATCCCCGTCCTTCCTTATATGTGTGAGGGGCCCACTTCCATAATGAATTTCGGTTGGGTAGGAACTCATAAAGAAATATGAGCTTACAAAAAATCACCATTCCTCTTTATTATTTAGATAGGGATTATTTCTTCTTTAGGGAGAATATAACAAGACGAATTCTCGCTTCTCCCGGAGGAGTTTTCGATGCAAAATTCATATGATATAGATTAAAGATTCATACAATATTCGCTCATCGGTCCAGCGCAATGGGTGCCAACATCTTCGAGGGAAAGGGATACTAGGGAAGGGATAATGGGAAAGGAAGCAACACTTTAGAAAGTGGGTGCTTCAGAATTTGGGTAGGGATAGTTTCAGGATAATGGGTGATAGAATTTTCCTTCCCTACTTATATTTATTCCCCTCAAAGGGCTCTGCAAAGTCCTAGTCTTACCTGCCTGCCTGCCTCATAGGAATTCAACGAAGGTTTGCTATTTAGAAATTTTATTGTATTCTTGATTTTGGGAAAACTGATTTGAAGGGTGATGAACAATAACATTATGTATAGATGTAGAATCAAAATTATTTATATCTTCAGAAATTAGAGAACTAATATCATCTGGTTTTTGGTCATCAATCATGAGAGGAGGTTGGATCTATTGATCATTGTTAGGCCTCTGTAAAATCTAGGTTTGAGGGGCTCTTCTAAATTGATTATGTGGTCTAACAACAGTTTGTTGTATGGTTTTTGGCTGAGTTTCAATATTAGAAATCCTATTAGATAAGTTTCTAAGTAATGATGTTATCTCATCTATTTTTTGATCATCATTTTTAGATTTTGAGGAAGATCCTACCTCCTTAGCCTTCCATTTCCTTCATCCTTTTCAGCCTTGGCTTTGAGTTTAGATGAAGCTGATCTATTAGCCTCAACTTCTATAATGTTAGTTTGCATATCTTGAAGGGTAGGAGATATTCTTTCCCTCAGCATGACTGCAATGTCATCATCAAAGGATTTGGAAAACCTAACCTTTGCAGCTGCAATAGGAGGTTTACAATCAGGAAGAATTTTGTGGAAGATTTTATTGAATCATTTAATGAAATCATCCACAGGTTCTCCATGGTTCCTTTTAAGTTTTTTCAACTCAGTAAGGAAGTAAACTACATCCTTTTTGACACCCACAGATTCTTGAATATAGTTGTTAAATCATTCAAGGACTGAATTGAATCATCCCTCAGTTGCCTAAACCATATCCTAACATTTCCCTCTAAAGACTGAACAAATAAATGCATGTATACATCATCATGCTCTATATTCATATTATCTGCAAAATCTAGAAATGCAGCTAGATGATCTTCTACAAACAGGCTAGTTTTACCATTTAACCTGGGAAACTATTTCAAATACCCATCAGGAAAATTTTTTAGCTGGTTGGGGAGATGTAGGGCAACATATCTAGCTTGAATTTTAGGTCGAAATTCCATATGTAAAGATGAGGAATAAGATGATTCAGTAGAATAGGTAGGAGATGATGTAGTGGAGGATGATTAAGTAGGTGGTGAAGCAGTGGGTGAAGATGGAGGTGTAAAAGTAGGAGGAGGAGAATGGGAAAGTGGAGGGGGCCTAAAGATTTCAAAGGTGTTTTTATTATCAACTTCTAAACCTTTGTTTCAACCTGCTCTTTACTTTCAAACAGTGGGTTTGAATATATAGAGAAGGTTTCTTCAGGTTGGGCAGAAGTGGATGGAAATGTATAATGAGTGGGGGAGATAAAATTAGTTGGTTTTAGCTTCGGTAAATGTACATCTAGTTCTTCCTTTGACTTGGGAGAATCTGAAAATATTTCAAGAAGTTTGTATGATTCCAAATATTGCACTAAGAGAGCTGATTGTAGATAAACTCCTTTAGATAAAATGACTAAAACCCAAGGTGTTAGATCTGTTGGAAATAATACTGAGAGGGGGGGGTGAATTAGTATTATCAGATCATAATTTCATTTCCAAAACTGATGTATATACGCTACTTCTGTGAAGTGAACTAGCATGTGCACACAACTGTGATTAGAGAAACCATCATATACCTAGAGAACTTGTGATTTAGACAATTTATCATGTGTTGATCTTTAACCAATGCATCAGTAACTTATTAAATAGTGCAGTAAAACAAAATAAAGCATCACACATAAGCAACACACATGAACACCAAGATTTAAGGTGGAAACCCAATGTGGTGAAAACCACCTACTGCTGTCGTCTCTGTCTTCATTTAATAATAAGAAAATATTTTTACAATCTTGTACTGGTGTAGACTCATACTAGTACGTAGGCACTCACCTTCAGAAGGCTACAACCTTCTCTCATTTTCCATCTTCTACTGGAAGGGAGCTGCAACCTCCTAGCTCTAGTACTAGCCAATGTGATTACTAGTACGTAGGCACTGGCATACAAAAGGCTACGACCTTCTCTCTTCCTCTAGGGACCACATTTAATAAATTTTCAGACTGGATGCTCTTGGTACACAAAAATACACATGAAGGCCTCGTTTCATAAAATTTTCATGCTGGAACAATTAGAAACTTTGAAACTCAAACTGCATCAACCAACAACCAGTTAATTTGAACAATCAGATCACTGTTACCAGAACATTGTGCTGAACCCAGGAATCAGCTGCAACCTCAAAAATCATGCATATGAATGTACATACTACTTTATTGAACCCAACCTGCATGTATACGCTACTTCCTGTAATCAAACATGTGTATACCTTCAAAATGACTAAAACATTAAACTTGTGAATCAAGTCTGTACCAACCAACAATATACTGACCATCTAATGTCTATTTACAGAGATTTACATAGGCAGTAGCAAAGATCACCCTTCTCACTTATATAATTAGTCAATCAGATATCAAATTCCTTATTCATTCAGTTTTACATTCAAATCTAAGAAGAATTCATTGACATACAGTAGTAAAAAATTAGCACTGATCTGATAGATCAGTCATCCTTAAACATCAAGCTTTTCTTTTGCATACACTACTTGGAAGAGCCGAACCGGCATGTGTATGCACCTTCACCAAAGCTAAACAACATACAGATTTGCAAATACTTACTTCATAACATCGTTTCACTTCCAAACTTTAGACAATACAAATAACAATATTTAAAGAATAAAATAGGTGTACAAAATTAGATCTAGCCCAATCAATATCAGATCATTCAATAATAAGTCATTTCAAGTTTCATGATCCTGATCCAATATTGAATTCAAGGTGCACAAAGTATTTCAGATCAAATCACAAACATAGCCCCTACAACATAAAATATACTTCAGATAGAAGTATTCCTTAGAAACCCATACACTACACATTTGCCTTTCATTTAACACTTCATAAGATATTCATTCCTTGTGTACATAGCCCTTTGATCTTTTCCTCCTTATATACTTGGATCCTTTATTAATACCTTGGACCAAAACCACTTAGGATCAATACCTTGGACCAAATACCTAGGGTCAATACCTTGGACCAAATACCTTGGATCAAATACCTTGGATCAAATACCTTGGACCAAATCTTGGTTTTCCAACATGTACGCACTTTTCCTCCTGTGTGAGTGCATGTATACATATACGCTCTTTTTGTTATGTGGACCAGTGTGTATACGTTGTTTTTACTAAGTGGACCTGCGTATACTTCTTAAACTACTTTACATCAACCTTTTCCCTTACCTTCTATATTTTGATCAGTAGATCTTAATTCCATATTCCTGTTCTTCTGTATCACTGCCCTGTTACCTCTGAATATACCTGTTGTACTGTGAGTTGCCTTTTACCAAAACTGAGTTGACCTGTGAGTGAGTTGCCATCAAGGACAACACTTGTATCATAATGCCAACAATCTCCCCCTTTGGACTTGATGGCAACCATGATGGTGTTGATTACTGCAAGCTGTAGAAACCATGCAACACCAAAATACTCTCCCCCTTTGACATCAAGGGAAAAGGACGGACCAAGCAAATTTCCTCCTTGGATATACATTATGCTGTCCATGCTCCCTATGAGTACATGCCACGTCTGCAGAGATATGATTCAAAAGGATAACATGACCCTATAACTCAACTAAGTGAGTATGAACTCCTTATGATCAGTGACTCATACATACATCAATCACCCAATCAAGTACAGATACACCACATTTGACTCATCCACCCAACCAAGTGGGGATATACCAATTATTTATACATGACAAAAATACAATAAATATTACATCATCCATCCCATACAAAGTGGGGATACAAATTACCTCATTTTTCCAATAGGACTCATTCAAATGTATGAGAAGTCATATCACACCCTAGACCTTTACATGACTTAAGCAATAAATGGTATAAATATTTGAAGCCATAGCTAGACTCAACAACCATAATGCCAACAATGTAGAATGTGTGTGAAGGCTAATGCTCTCCTTGAACCTGTGGTACCTGTGCATTTTCAACAAGTCATTTATCAAGGCATCTTTGTCAGTCAGATAAAAATCAATGAACAAAGCATATCGTCAGACTGTAATCATCATCATCAAACAAATCACCCATAACATAGTCTAACCCACTATTTTTCTGTCAGAAAAACATATATGCTTCTTCAGCCACATAAACCCACATGTATACATGACTATACTTCATGAAACACGCACATAATAACCTTCCTCTGAAAAACTGGATATAACAACAGGATGACGCAATCCAGCTTTTGTCTGAGATATTCAAATGTTTCTTCGGGTAGTGGTTTAGTGAATATATCAACAACCTGTTCTTTGGAGGGAACAAACTCCAATTTTACCTTTTGTTCAAGCACTTGTTCTTGTAGAAAATGGTACTTGATGGGTATGTGCTTGGTATTAGAGTGCATGACTAGATTTTTTGAAATACTGATTGCACTTGTATTATAACATAGAATGCAGATGGGTGGAGTACATGTGGTATGAATGTCTTGCAAAGTTTGTATCACCCAAAGTAGTTGTGTACAACAAGATGTAGCAACCACATATTATGCTTCAGCTGTAGATAAAGCAATCAAACTTTGTTTCTTGCTGAACCAAGACACTATCGAGAACCCATATAGAATGCACCTCCACTAGTGCTCTTTCAATCATCAACACTTCCTGCCCAATCTGCATCTGTATATGTGTGAAGAGTAAGGTATGTATCTTTAGGATACCATAGTCCAAAGTCCTAAGTTCCTTGAAGATATTTGAAAATTATTTTGACTGCCTGGAGATGTGATTCCTTTGGATTTGCTTGGAACCTTCTAACAAGTCCTATTGCATGCATGATGTCAGGTTTGGTACCTGTTAGGTAAAGCAGACTTCCAATCATAAATTTGTAAATTGGTTGGTTTACTGCTGGTGATTCATCATTAGAGCTGAGACTGCATCCTGTTACCATTGGAGTACATACTGGTTTAGAATCTTCCATTCCGTACTTCTTCAAGATCTGCTTGAGATATTTGGTTTGTGAAAGAAAGATACCATCTTTTGTTTGCTTAACATGTAGAACAAGAAAATAAGTAAGTTCACCAACCAAGGAAATTTCAAATTCTTGCTACATTACTGAAGCAAAATTCTGACTCATGGATTCTTCATTGCTACCAAAAATGATATCATCAACATAAACAATAATAATTAGTACTTTATCATTCTCAAGTATAAATTTCTATTACAAAACCTTCTATAAAGCCTTGTTGTTGTAGATATTTGTCAAGGCGGTAATACCAAGCCCTTGGAGCCTGTTTCAGACCATAGAGAGCCTTTTGAGCTTGCATACGAATTTTGCATAATTTCCAAGAATGAATCCTTCTGGCTGTTCAATATAAACTTCTTCTTCTAAATCTCCATTAAAGAAGGCTGATTTTACATCCATTTGATATACTTTGAATTTCCGAAAACTAGAAAGAGAAAGAAACATCCTTATGGCTTCAAGTCTGGCAATAGGTGCAAAATTTTCTTCAAAATATATACCTTCTTGTTGAGCATACCCTTTACAAACAAGTTTGGCCTTGTTTCTAATAACTTCTCCATTTTCATTAAGCTTGTTCTTAAATATCCATTTTGTTCCTATAATATTTTTATCATGAGGTCTAAGAACTAATTCCCAAGTATCATTCTTTTCAATTTTCTCAAGTTCTCCATCCATGGCCTTGACCCAACATTCATCTTTGCATGCTTCATGTACATTCTGAGGTTCTGTGGAGGATAGTAATGTGAGATAACTTGAGGTCCCTATAAGAGTTCTTCTTGTCTGTACTCCAAACCCCTTTTCTCCTAGAATTTTAGATTTCGGATGATTCTTCTGAACATACCTGGATGGAGTCTTTTCCATGTCTGTTATATCTTCTTGTGATGCTTCATTCATTTCTTCTTCAATATCATTTTGATTTGATGTGGGAAAGCATTCCCAATCTTCCTCATTGTCATGTTGTTATGTTGATTTCATCTGTTCCAAATTTCTGCATGCTTCATCAACTACAACATCAATTATTTCAACAATTTTCTAAAGTCTTTTATTATAACATTTGTATTCTTTATTTCTGGAAGAATAACCAAGAAGAATACCTTCGTCTGCTCTAGGTTCAAACTTTCCAAGTTTTCCATCAGTCCTTTTGATAAAACATTTGCTTCCAAAAACTCTAAAGTGTTTTACAGTAGGAGGCTTACCATACTAGAGTTCATGTGGAGTTTGATTTCTATTTACTCGAACATTTGCTTTGTTGAGAATAGTCACGGTAGCAAATGAAACTTCACCCTAGAAGGTTGCAGGAGTTCTAGATTCATCTAGCATATCTCAATCCATTTGTTGAACTGTTCTATTCATCCTTTCTACAACACCATTTGCTGAGGAGTTCTTGTGGTGGAGAATTTCATTTTTATTCCATGTTGTTCACAAACGTCAAAGAATTCCTCTGATATGAATTCTCCCCCTAGACCAGATCTGAGACATTTGATTTTTCAATATGATTCATTTTCAACTAAAGCTTTGAAGGCTTTAAACTTTTAAAATGCTTCATCTTTATGTTTTAGAAGACCTATCCAGCACATCCTGGAAAAATCATCAATAAAAAAATAAAGTATTCTTCTCCACTAGGTGACATTTTCCTTGTTGGTCCGCATAAATCAGTATGGATGAGTTTAAGAGGCTTACTTGCTGACCCTTCCTTTTCAATGAAGTGAACTCTGGTTTTCTTACCGATTTGACATGGTTTTCATATGGTATTTTTTGGGATGCTAATATTTGAAAGATCATGAACTTCCTTGAGCCTGCATGCTTTTCTTATTTGAGAAAATATTACATGTCCCAATCTTCTATGCCATAGCCAGTTTTCATCTGCTTTGCTTAGATAGCATTGTTGTTGTCCTCCTTTGAGTATGTATAAGTTGTTTGAAGTTCTTGTACCTTTGATCACGGTCTTTCTAGTATCAAGTTCATGAACAACACATCCATTTGATCGAACCACCACTTCATTTCCTTGATCACACATTTGACTAACACTCAATAGGTTATGCTTTAAACCATCTACATACATGACATTTCCAACTTTAACCTTTTCTTTCAAGAAAATAGAAACTTTACCTTTAGTGACAGATGGAGTTTCATTTCCAAATGAGACATTATTTTCTTTTTCTAAAGCATTATATGAATGAAGTTTCTCTTTATCACCTGTCATGTGTTTGGAGCATCCACTGTCTATGTACCATTGATTTTCTTGTCCTTCTGCATACAAAGCTATACCACATATTTCTGATTGAGATTCCTTCCTTCTCCATATCTTGGGATTTAATGGCATTTTCTCCTTTTGAAATGTTGGTCAAAATTTGCTCTTGCATTCAGATTCTTCATGACCAAAGTTGTTACAAATCGAGCATTCTATTTCATTTTCAAGAGGAGAAAAGTTATTATAGGAACTTTTCTTGATTCCTGTTATACTTCTTTGATTTCGTGCTTCTCTAGTCATGATGGTTTTGTAAGAAACACATTGAGCAGCCTTGTGTCCAAAGTTATGACATGAAAAACATTGCCCATTAAAGAAGTTTTTGTGATCATAGAATATTTTGACATTGATTTGGGTCCAGGTGTGACAAAGGACCCTTCCAAGACCTTTTACTTTCGTGATGTGTTAAATTGAATTTTTAAAAGAACATAAATGAATACATCTACATGTTGTAAAGAAGAAGGAACATGACAATCATCAACACATGAAAACATAGGTCGTTGATAATGGAGTTCGTCCAAGAGGGACTACGTCTCCGGGCCCCGATGTTAAGATGGTGTAGGCTGCTGCATTAAGTGTTGTCAATAGTGATGATGTACATAAGAGGTGACGTCGCTATCATACAAGGAAAATTCCCTCACGTGGGAGTGGCACTAAGAGATGTTCCACTACAGGAACTCTCAGTAAAAAAGGACTCCTATCAGTATGACCAAACTCATCATGATGATAATGAACAATGGCATAAAAGGGATTTCAATGCAATCATACATGGCGACACATGAGTATACCATCAACATAACGACAAAGGAATATCAAATGAAACATGACGAATCATGACAACAAGTACATCCCACAAATGATTTTGCGTCACATTAAGCAAGAATCATGAAACTAGTAAGAAACAAGATCCCACATCAAACATCAAACAGGGATCTATGCAGCACAATGCATAAAAAAAGAAGTACATGAACGCACTGCATATACCTCACATCCAGGGGCCATCTGAAGAAGAGGATGTCAAATTGTTGAAGCTGTTCGTACCATTGATCTCACGGCATCGAATCGCATGGAAATGACTGCTCGCACATGAATGCTGACACCTGCACTCCACTTTGAAAAGTGGCTGAAAAATGAAATGAGAAAATGGAAAATCTGAATGCACCATCAGATTTGTGGCGTCAAATAGTGCAAAATCGACTGTCAAATTTATGAATTATGAGAAAGTGAAAATCTGGGGCTTAAGGAATCTTTTAGATTCCCCTTAGATTCCTCAAAGATTCCCTCCTTCGGGTCCTCTAAAAATCGGCTGCTCAGATAAGGAAACTGACTATGCCATCGGGTTCTTGTAGCTGAGAGGTGCAAGATCAACATAAAATTTTTCCAATTTGGACACTGCAAAAATTTCACCGTCCTAGAAATTTCGCTCAATCATGGTTCCACCTGCAATAAATTAATTAAAAAAATTACACTCTCTGTTTCCGTGCCCGCTCCTGGTTCCTCCATGCTGTGGGTGCAATGAAAAATGAGGTTTATATAAATTTTCGGGTGGATATTCCCTCGTGGGGTTGGTTGGCACAATGGTTGATTTAAAATTTCGTTGAGGAGGGGTCGGGGGATCAAATCCTGGCCCTCCTTTTTATAGGTCATAACTGTTTAAAAAAATTTGAAACAAGGGCGGGTCCACTAGTTCAGTGGCCCGCTCCCCAAAACTCTGTGGCATGTGTTTAAAGGGTGTGGAGGGGCGGCGAGGTTGACAGCCTGCGCCCCACCATATTTGAAGTTTGTTATATGAGGGCTTCGGGGGTGGCGGGGTCATGGCCGCCCACCCCTTAATTAAAATATTATTTTGTTTTTAGTGGTTGAGGGAGGGCCAGTGGGGGTCATGGCCCATCGGCCCATAATTAATATATATATATATATATATATATATATATATAATACATGGGATATGGTGGGGGTGGAGGGGTTGGTGGCCCACCACCCCAAATTATATTTTTTGTTTGTTTCATTTAAACCATAATTAGTCATTTTTGAAAATTCGAAAAATGAATGAAGGAGATAAATTAAACAGGCCACAAATTTGCTTGGAATCAAGCTAGAGTTGGCTAGATTTCGTCTACTGGAAAACTTCCAAATTGTGTCTCCATTAAGCCTGCCTAATCAACAAAAGTCAACCAAAACTTTGATTGGCTCGTTCTCCCTCATACGAGCTCAGATTGATGAACCGTTCACACCACTGTGATCAGGACGATGAGATCTACGCTATGGTCCTTGTTCAAAATCATTCTAATCACTTTGAGTTTCGAGCTTTCATAAGCCCTCTTTGTCCTGTGTGTGTCCCTGGAGCCACCTGGATCAATCCTCCTCGATCTTTTGGTCCTCCAAAAGCATAAAAAACAACCTGCAACTTCTCTGTACCTTGTCTGCATCACAAGAGTCTTGAAAGGTCTCACTTCCATCTCCTTCACCTTTGTCCTTGAAAGCCTTAAGCGATGAGCCGACACATGCAACCTCTACAACCCGTAGTACATTGTTTTGCAAATTACATGCTTGACTTTCATGACCAACTAATGACCCAAGCATCCCATACTTTCCACGAGTTTATAACACAAAATCGGTGGTCAAGTTTACATGGAAACAATACCCCAACTATGAAAATCAAGGCCAACATATCATTGTTGCTTCAACAAGTGATGGAAAACACATCATCATTGCAACACATGATTTACAACAATAAGACCCAACACTATTTTTGCTTTGACAAGTGATGGAAATAAAACATCACATTCAAAGTGTAAAATGCAACACAAAATAAGACCAGACATCATTGTTGCTGAACAAGTGATGGAAAACACATCATCACTATTACATTTTACAATGCAACAAATGATTTACAAAAGCACAACCATGACAAGATAACATATCTAGAAACCATTTTTCACTTATCGATGTGAATGGGTCACCCCCCTGTGGTGGTTTTGCTTGTCGAACAATCGTTTCACCTAGTTCATGCACCGATGCTTTGTCTATAAGGCGCTGCTCTGGATGGAGCCTCCAACATGTGGCTCTTTGATGGCCACTTCTGTTGCAATGACTGCAATAGGTCTTCTTCCTCCAAATCTTCTTAACATGTTTCTTTACCTACTTTTGAGAGGGTCTTTCATGCCTCATCCTTTTGTGTGATGCCATTCTTTTCCAACACTTAGAAAACGTATGGTTATGTAATCCACAAAAGGTACAAGTTTTTCAATGCCATGTTTTACGCTCATCATTAAAAATATGATTATAATTGAAATGAACATTTTAATATCAAAACTGGTTATACCTTTCCTTGCCATCTATGGTGTAATTACGGTGATGAGAGCTTGCCTCACCTCTTTCCCTGCAATGGACACTGCCATAGGATGATGGTGAGGTGTTCCCATCATTCTCTTTCCTCGATGATTTCGACGATGTCTTGGAAGAATATGACGCCTTCAAGCATTCTCCTTCGGTGTATCTCAAGCCCACGAATTGAGGTCTCTGCACAACCTCCAATGGTTGAGTTATGCCTTGGTTATTAACACCAAGTTCTTTTTCCTCCTCGTGCCTTGTCCCGGTAAGGAGCCTCATGTTTGTCCCTATAATTGGGATCTCCACATCTCCAATAGAAACCATACTATGTGAAGACAAAACCGAAAGGAAATCAACATCTTTTACCTCCTCTGTTGATTTGGAAAGAACTAATGAAAGTTGCTCATCATCTGTTGTTGGTGGTTTTCTAGCTGTCTCGACGCATTCCCCAACTTCCTTTATGAAATACCCAAGTCCTGCCTAACGGGGTAATTCTTCTACTTTAATGGGGTTGACAATGCCTTGGCCATTAACACCCAAGCCTTTGCCTTCATACCCCATTTTCTTCAACAACTTGGAGCCAATTCCTGTGGTATGATTTTCAAAAACAGCGAAATCATCATCATGACACATACATGAATTTAGAGAACTACTTTTTACCTCACATGGGTTACGCTATAGCTTTTCCAAGGCCTCATCCTTAGCTTGCAGCTGTCATAGAAAACTCTGTTTTTCCTATTTCTCTTCATGTAGAAGCATCTTCAATTCAACGTTCTCTGTTTGAAGATTCTATTTGTTTTGCTTCAGTTCTTCTAGGGTCTCTTCTGTGGCTTGCAATTGAAGCTGCAATCACTCCTTTTCTTCTGTCTCTTTTTGTAGAGCTTCATACATTATTTCCACCCTTTGCCAAATTTTGAGCATGGTCTCGTACATCACTTTTTCATCCTCTATCGCTGCACATTCCATTGTTCATGCTTTCAGTTCACACCACGCAAAGACCGCTCTGATACCACTTGATCCGGGTCTGGGTGTGACAAAGGACCCTTCCAAGACCTTTTACTTTCGTGATGTGTTAAATTGCATTTTTAAACGAACATAAATGAATACATCTGCATGTTGTAAAGAGGAAGGAACATAAAAATCATCAACACATGAAAACATAAGCCGTTGATAATGGAGTTCATCTAGGAGGGACTACGTCTCTGGGCCTCGATGTCAAGATGGTGTAGGCCATTGCATTAAGTGTTGTCAATAGTGATGATGTACATAAGAGGTGATGGCACTATCATATAAGGAAAATTCCCTCACACAGGAGTGGCTCCAAGAGATGTTCTGTTACAGGAACTCTCAGTCAAAAAGGACTCCTATCAGTATGACACAAACTCGTGCATGATGATAATGAACATCCCACCAACATGGCATAAAAGGGATTTCAATGTAATCATACATGGTGACACATGAGTATACCATCAACATAATGACAAAGGGATCTCAAATGAAACATGATGAATCATGACAACAAGTACATACCACAAATGATTTCGCGTCACATCAAGAAAGAATCATGAAACAAGTAAGAAACAAGATCCCGCATCAAACATTAAACAAGGATCTGTGCAACATAATTCATAGCAAAAGAAGTACATGAACACATTGCATATACCTCACATTCAGGGGCCATCTCAAGAAGAGGATGTCAAACTGCTGAAGTTGTTCATACCATTAACCTCGCGGCGTCGAATCGCATGGAAATGACTACTCGCACATGAATGTTGACACCTACACTCCACTTTGAAAAGTGGCCAAAAACTGAAATGAGAAAATGGAAAATATGAATGCACCATCAGATTTGTGGCATCGAATAGTACAAAATCGATTGTAAAATTTCTAAATTTTGAGAAAGTGAAAATCTGGGGCTTAAGGAATCTTTTAGATCCCCCCTAGATTCCTCAAAGATTCTCTCCTCCGGGTCCTCTACAAATCAGCTCCTCAAATTAGGAAACTGACTGCACCATTGGGTTGATGTTGCCGAGAGGTGAAAGATAGACATAAAATTTGTCCAATTTGGACACTGCAAAAATTTCACCCTTTTGGAAATTTCGCTCAATCATGGTTCCACCTGCAATAAATTAATTAAAAAAATTACAGTCTCAGTTTCCGTGCCCGCTCCTGGTTCCTCCATGCTGTGGGTATATTGAAAAACGAGGTTTATATAAATTTCTGGGTGGATATTCCTGTTATCTCAAAATCAGACCCTGGAAGGCTGCAAACCAGGAAGACTTCAAGTAACTGTTTCAGACCAATCTTTTAGCTAAGGCTTAGCCTCCTTAGCCTGAGAGGGCTCTCTCAAAGGGTTTAAGATTTGTGATTGTGATTGAGATGGCTAACTCTTTTATAAAACAAATAGAAATGAGGCTGGTAAAATCTAAACTAGCAAGCATCCATTGGGCTCATGGAATCATATATCATTTAGCATCAACAATGATTTGGTTTTACAATGAAATCAAGGCATTCGAACTTCAATATACATAAGGTACAGCAGACACAACAAGGACAGCATGTGAGTACATGAAAGAAGTTAGAACACAGCATTTGATTTCCAAGTAATCAAGTACTCATCAAACTGTAAATAACAATAAAAGACAACAAGAGGAATGCATATACTGAAGTCACTATGATTCTTGAGCAGCAAAACACCATCACTGTATTACTAAAGGAACAGAGTTTTTACATAAGCTTCACAATAGGCTTTTTACATAAACTTCCAACCCTTATTACATTTTCCATCCTTCTATATATAGAGTTCCTCCTTCTACATTAAAGGAACTCGAGAACTACTTCTAATGACACCTATTTAGCTTTTAACTGCCTATTAAATATAACAAACTTCCACTAGTCCTTCTAGATATCTAAATCAAATAGGACTCTAATTCCATAACAGCCTTGGTCTACAATCATCCTCGTTCTCTGACATTTGGTTCCCTTCTGGTGGTGGCTGTGATGGATCTTCAAGGCTCCATGTTGTTCTTCAATGTCACATGTTTTCCAATGCCCTGAAACATAGGAAACTACCCCTTGTGTACCGGTCTTTAGTTTGCCTCAAGATGTTCGGATCCAACGAAGTACATCCTTTATCCTTTAATTACCCAAAATGGAGCTAACTGCCACGTCCTTGATGTGCTATCCGCCGTTTTTATGCGTGGAAACCAAAATTCTTGCAAACTGTTCCAGATATCCTGAAGTGTAGTCAATATGCTCACTTTATGACAAAAATCTAAAGTAAGATTCGTATGCATATTATCTCCACCTGTCTTGACCTAGTTGAATCTTAATAGCTTCAGTTGATACCTTGCATACCTTGTAGACATTCACCTTTCAAAATTCTCGCTCATATTCAAAACCGGTTAATTGAAATTGGATTGTTTAACTTCAGCAGTTTCGTAGCGCGCTACGAAACTGCAGAGCTTTAGTCATCGCCTTCAGCAGTTTCGTAGCACACTATGAAACTACTAAGTTGCTTCAAAAATCACAGTTTCAACCCAAAAATTTACTTATTTGAGCACTTTGTTGTTAAAACCTTCTTTTAACTGTTTCAAGTCTTTCCAAAACTGAAAGGGATGTTTGGTTCTTCAAAAAGGATTATACCAAGCAAAATCATCAAAACTTTGAGATATAGCCTTACTTGTAATGAGATTTCTTCATGGAGATTCTTGTAGCTGGCTCAACTATATCTTTAAGTCTTCAACTTGTTTCTTCATGACTTTGATCCCAGACCTGAGATTTGCATTGACTTTTCTAATGAACTGAGCTTCCTTTATTGCAGGAGTAGTCCAGCTACGAAATTGACCACTAAAATCAACCACTTCAGGAATTTGAAAATTTTGGTCCTCCCACCGAGCTTGCATCTGATTGAAATAGGCTTCTTTAATTGCAAATTTTCTGGCAGCCTTCTTTAATCTAGCGATTTCAAGGTTGGCCAATCCCAATTTCTTTTTCAAGTCTTCCATATTGCCTTCTTCTTGGGTGGCAACTGCTTTGCCTTTATCCTTTCTTTCACGAGGCTAAGTCTCCTCCTCTTCTTCCTCTACCCTTGGCGGTACCTCCTGTACTTTCTTGAACTTCCTTGTTATGGGTCTCCTGGGCTTGAACACAAATTGTTCAACTTGCTCATCAAACTTGAGTTTCTTTGAGGCTTTAACTTTCTTTGTCTTCTCTTTTCCTGACTGCATCAAATCAGCTTGAACTAGTGGGGACTCTTCAATGTCAATTGCCTGCAATAAATCATTTAAATCTCCCTTCAAAGCAGCAATTTCTTCAATAGCTACTGACTTACCCTTTTCTTCATCCACCTGGCTCCTCGTTCTTCTTCTTTGAACTCCTCCAGCAGTGCTTGATTCATGTGCAGTCTCTTTGACCTGAGCTTTTTCTTTAATTGACTGCTGAGGTGTATCCTGAATAGTCAATGGCTTTGCAGACTCTCCAACTTGTTTCCTTGCCTTTAACTTTGAAACCCTTTTGGCTCTTGTTTCTGCTTGAGGACTGGTTGTTGTTGGAGGTTCTTTTGCCACTAGAGGGCTGAGACCGGTCCTACTCTTGAAACCGGACATGAATATGAATGTGTCCCAGTCTCTGCCTACCCTCTGGAGTTCATGCAAAACCATTAACTTAACCAAGCCATGATGGAAAAGTGAAGTCTCACAGGCTTATTTTCTCAGTTGTACCTTATCACACATTTTACTTAAGCTGCGGAACAAGTAAAAAGGTAGATCAATAGATGTTTTCCCTGTGAAATGCAACAACAGTTTAAAATGGTATGAGTACACTTTGTTACATCTCCCTTCATAGGTCAGATACTTCTGTATACAGGTGAGTAAATGGGCATAAGATTCTTTGACATAACTTCTAGGAATGGATTTACTTAGATCTGAATTGACAAATTCCTGCTTTAGAAACTCCTTGCATGGGTTCATGTCAAATTTGAAATTCTTGAACCAATTTTCTTGCCCTCTTGGAATTTCTGTCATCATGGATATGATGTCTGGTGAGACCTGCAATTCCAACATGCCAACCTTTGAGTTTAGCCCTGTGAAATTCAGTGCAAATTCTTTAGTCACCTGTGCATGACCTCCCTGGAGCTTCTTGCAAAAATTCCAACATCCAGCTTGTTTGAATGCCTGCTCGACCTCTTTATTCTTCAAGGTTATATCCAAGCCTTCAGGCTCGTTTCTAAGACATCTACCTGATCTGTGGTCCTTCCTTTCTACCGATTCCTCCATGGAGATTCAGTGACCTGTGAGCTAGAAATGCTAGCGTTGCTCAAACTCCGAACTCTGCTTCGCTTGAATGGCTGGCTCGCTTGAATGGCTGCCTCGCTTGATGACGATGTTTTCAAATTGAAATCTAGTAGATTTGTTTCGCATGCAAGGCCTACAAACATCATTAAAACCGAGCATACTTGGCCTTTCTTGGAACTTGTATTTCATGCGTATCAATGCACCTAGTGATTGCAATGATGGAGATAAGCGGTTGGAGATGATGTATGGAGTACATAAACTGAAAATTAGTGACGTAGCCATAGGTTAATTTGACAGATTTGACAGTTGGGGAAAGATTCGCTGCGGAATGCACGAATCTCTGATTTCGCAGCGTGCTCAGTGTAAATTTTGAATAATGTGTTGTGAAATCACCTAAAACCTATCACGCTGCGCAATCACCTAATGGACCTTTGCGCTGCGAAAACACTTAAAGGGCTTTTGCGCTGCGAAACTGTTAAAAGGATTGATGCGTTGCGCAAATGCTTCGGAGTGGTTACATGCGCTACACAATCTCCTAAAAAGGTTGTTTGGTACATAATGATTTTGAAATCAAATTGACACATGGCTATGAGATCGGTGATGAATGAGGGTGACCAATGATAGATAAGAATGCATGTTTGACTCAAGACCTCCTAAACTGAGACTCTAAGGAAAAACAAAAAACAAGCTTAGACTAACACTGACCATTATCATCAATCTGATAGAGAAATTTTTTGGCATTAGAATTCTTGAATGATAACAATTCCCACGTGGGGTTGCTTGGCACAGTGGTTAATTTAAAATTTGTTGAGGAGGGGTTGGGGGATCAAATCCTGCCCCTCCTTTTTATAGGAAATAACTGTTAAAAAAAATATGAAACAGGGGTAGGTCTGCCAGTCTGGTGGCCCGCTCCCAAAAATCTGCAGCATGTGTTTAAAGGGTGTGGAGGGGCGGCGGGGTTGACAGCTCGCGCCCCACCATATTTGGAATTTGTTATATGAGGGCTCTGGGGTTGGCGGGGTCATGGCCGCCCACCCCTTAATTAAAATATTATTTTGTTTTCAGTGGTTGAGGGAGGGCCAGTGGGGGTCATGGCCCAGTGGCCCATAGTTAATATTTTCTTATTTTAATACATGGGATATGGGGGGGTGGTTGGGTTGGTGGCCCGCCATCGCAAATTATATATATTTTTTTGTTTCATTTAAACTATAATTAGTCATTTTTGAAAATTCAAAAAATGACCGAAGGAGACAAATTAAATAGGACAAAAATTCACCCATAATCTGGTCAGAGTTGGCCAGATTCTGTCTACTGGAAAACTTCCAAATTACGTCTCCAATAAGCCTGCCCAATCAGCAAACGTCAACCAAAACTTTGACTGGCTCGTTCTCCCTCATACGAGCTCGGATTGACGAACCGTTTGCACCACTACGATGAGGATGACGAGATCTATGCTATGTTCCTTGTTCAAAATAATTTTTATCACTTTCATTTTCAAGCTTTCATAAGCCCTCTTTGTCCTTTGTGTGTCCCTAGAGCCACCTGAATCAGACATTGTTTACCTATTGGTTGCAGCTTCTACTGATATTCATCCTTGGAGTAAATTGAGTATGATTTACCTGATGAGTAGTTTTAGGCCTTTTTTGATGATTGACATACTTCTCACTCATCTTTGCTGCATCAAGATAGCTTCTAGTGGATGTAGACTGTTATACAGGAAAATTACCTCCTCATCAGCTCAGAGGGCAAAGACATGATGATTGAAGTAATGACCAAGTTCACAAGCCTTGTTTCCAAGCTAACACTGCCTATACACTAGCAACATGATTTATAAAGCTTCTCAACAAGCCTAAGGGTGCATTAGTGACCTAAGTAACTCTACTTGTTACCTCGGGAACAACGTTAGTAAACCCTAATGAGTTTCTAAGGGTCAAAGGAGTAGATTGACTAAGAAATATCCCTATATTATCTCCTAAATCAACTTAGAAAAGTAAGGAAACATCAAAGTTCGACCTATTTGGGGGATTACTAATCCTGATGGAGTATGCAAATGGGAAAGAGCTCAAAAGAATGGCAACATCATTGCTTTTACCTAAAGAAACTCATGGAGAAACTTGGCAACCCTAACCTCACATGCTACATAAGTAGAGCTAGGGCTATTGTGAAAGGGGTCAGATCATTTGAAAGGATAGCTTACTTGATTGTCGAGCAGAGTCTTAGACTTAAGCATAAGAAGTTGGTAAGAAGGGAGAGAGAGAGAGAGGAGTTGGAGGGGTAAGGAAGGCTGATGTAACTGATGGCTGTAATCACTCTTTCAACATTAATATAGAACTGCAGTTGTACTATCCACTCCATGATGTTGGTACTATAATTCATTTATATGTTTATTCAATGTCTTTTAGCATGAGTGGCTTAGTTATGTGAAACTAGATGTCTTTTATATGTTTATGCATTGATTATCAAGGTTTTATGTTGTGATTACGCTTGCCTTTTAAATGTGCAGGACTTGATCTAGATCCGACTCAGGGACTTCCACCTAGCCGCATCGCGCTCTCCAGCAACTCCACATGAAGGCTCGAGGTAATGAATCCTTCTCGCTTTGATAGTTAGTTGTTGAACATGGACATGCATGTATCTTTGTGACAACTGTAGATAATCTTACAGTCTGCCAAGGGTCCCGGGAAGACCCTTGAGGGTTCCTTCATCTTCCATACACCGTGCATTAATCCCTATAGCAGAATTGGTGACTCCATTGGGGACTACACTTTAGTTCCCGGTTTTCCCAGAAAGTTCCTAGATTTCTCCTTCTTCCAGACCTTCCTGTACTTATTCATTCCTTTTCTGACCACTCAGGACCTTGCAGCACTCTTCTTTCATTTCTCAGCCTTGGATCTGATCCCCACAACCATTTTTTGAAGTGTTTTTCCTCACTAACGCAGATTACTGGTGTAAACAGAGATTTATAAAGCACCTTGGCTTCACAACCAGAGTGTTAGTGCCACTAGTAACTCTTTGTGGCCTCTAGCACAAAGTGTTAGTCACGCATTTTTTGATAAACAATAGTGTCTGTGACCTTAAAGGGTTGGGAAACTTGCTTCTGGACTGATAAGAGATCTGTAGCTGTATTTTTTGGCTAATCTGTGTCCTCACCAATTTTTTTTTTTTTTTTAAGAAAATAAATTTCCTTTTTAAAGTTTTTATTTTCATAAAAGAAAAGTTCAATATTTTTTTATTGTTTTCTGCTTAGTTTTTTAGATCTGCATTATTTGGTTTCACTAGTTTTTAGTTAGCATTGAAAAGTTTTGTTGGTTATGCGAGTGTTGTACTGAATAGGATGCATGGAATGAATATTGAGTCAGAGTCCCATAAAATCTCATACGTCAACACCCCTACTGAAGATTCTAATGAAGTACACTTAAACTATACCTAATAAAATCAATCAACAACTCTTTCTAGAGTAAGCACACATTAGTTTAGGCTAGGTGCTATAAGATTAAATGCACGATGTATGGAGAATGAAGAAACTTTCAAGGGTCTTGTTGGGACCCTTGGTAGACTGTAAGATTATCTGTAGTTGTGACAAAGCTACATGCATGTCCATACTAAATAACTAACTATCAAAGAAAAATAGATTCATTACTTCAAGTCTCCATGTAGATTTGTTGGAGAGCACTATGGAGCTAGGTGGAAGTCCCCTGAGTCGGCTCCAGATCAAGTCCTACACATAGAAGAGACAAGCATAATCACAACATAAAACGTTGATAATTAATGCATGAATATACAAAAGAAATCTAGTTGCACATAACTAAGCTACTCATGCTAAAAGGCATTGAACAAACAAATAAATGAATTATAGTACCAACACCACGGAGTAGACAGTGCAACTACAGTTCTATATTAATGTCGAAAGAGTGATTACAACAATCAGTTGCATCAACCTTCCCTTACCCTTCCAGCTCCTCTCTCTCTCTCCCTTCTTACCAACTTCCTATGCTTAGGTTTGAGACTCTACTTGACAATCAAGTAAGCTATCCTTTCAAATGATCTGATCTCTATCCCTAGCTCTGTTTATGTAGCATTCGAGGTTAGGGTTTCCATGTTTCTCCATGAGTTTCCTTAGGTAAAAGCAATGATGTTGCCATTATTTTGAGCTCTTTCCATTTGCCTTCTTCATTAGGATTAGAAATCCCTCAAATATGTCAAACTTTGATGTTTCCTTGCTTTTCTGAGTAGATTTAGGAGAGAATATAGGGATATTTCTTAGTCAATTCACTCCTTTTTACGCTTAGATCCTCATTAGGGTTCACTAACGTTGTCCCCGAGGTAACAAGTAGAGTTACTAGGGTCACTAATGCTCCCTTAGGCTTGCAGAGAAGCTTTATAAAGCAGGTTGTTAGTGTATAGGTAGCATTAGCTTGGAAATAAGGCTTGTGATCTTGGTCATTGCTTCACCCATCATGTCTTTCCCCTCTGAGTTGATGAGGAGGTCATTTTACTGTATAACAAATGCCCCTAAAGTGTGAGATCAGAGGCTATGACGATGGCTGAAATACTTTACTTAACTGTTATGTTTCTTCTTTGACAAAAAGAGAGATAGGATCAGAGCTTCGGGTAGTACGGGAAACTTGATACAACACATATATATAAAACAACTAAAATCATGTCCTAAGTCGGGCATTCCCATGCTCAGTAGCTATGTCAAAGTGATTTTATCATAAAAGAGATATGTCGATGCTAGTTGCTGATAAGCAAAATGTGGAACCAGTGTCATAATAGGATCATTATGATAAGCTGTCTCCAAAAAACAATATACGCAACTTGGGAGAGGAAATAAGGCTGAGTGATGCAAGCCTCTACCCAACGTCTTGATTTCCACTTCACCGAACATCATAGATCGATGCATGTGAATATATGCGTTGATGTTGAACATGCATGAAATCGTCTGATTACCAGTCAATAATGGATATCATTAATAGACGCGAGGAAGGCCACCAATAATGGTGATGGTCTCCAAGATGCACAATATAATCTAGCAAGTGGGAAAAATGTTTTTGTCATCGAACACTCGTAGAATCGCTTAACCAGGATCCAATAATGAGAACCCCTGATCAAACACAAGGTGACCTACCACTAATGTCTGCAAGTACCAAGGCACTGAATGTGTTTCTGGGTTGTCTTCCTAGATAGAGTGTTGAAGTCGATAGGAAGAGACCTGTCGAAAGGTAGGCAATAATGTGTCCTACATCAATCAACATGAAATGGGACAAGAATGATTTGTTTTTTTAGGAATCTTTGAGCATTGGGTCAAAACGACAGAGGGCATGATGAAAGGATATTCTTGATGGGTTGATGGAGGAAACAAAAGGTTAGCCCTTGAACAATAGAAGGCATGGCAATGGTTTTAACCATGTAGCAGTAGACTCATGAACACCAAAGAGTGTTAGGATACAAAGATGCAAGAACATCGGGGTATTTAGGCTAAACTCATAGGATGGTAAGATTCATATTGAGAGGCCATCACAAGGAAGGATTATCTAAGGGAGTGTTATGTTCAAGGGAATGACTGCTGCCAAACCACGCTTTCAAATACTGAACATAGTTGTATTGTCCACTTTCGTTGTCTGATTATTTTAGTGAGTCCAAGCGGGTAAACTCATTGATCTTTTCATATTTTAAGAGTTTGAAAAGGACAGCAAACAGAGTGACTCTATGCCCTATCTGATTAGTTTAATGAGTCTAGATAGGCAAACTAGTCGATCTTTTCATGTTTTAAGAGTCTGAAAAGGATCATAAAAAGAATGACTCTACTTCACATCTCTGTAATTTAATGATTCTAGATGAGATAACTCAGTGGTATTTTCATATTTAGAGAGTCTGAAAAGATCATAAAGAATGACTCCATGGTGGTCCCTTTGTCATAGTTGTTAACCAGGTGTGACAAAGGTTTAATAGTATACCCAGATTGGTTACTTTTCCGTGAGTTAATATACTGAGTCCAAATAAAGAGAAACCTATGCTCAATAGATGTTGACCTCATTTACGAGTACGAGGAGATGGACTAAACTTGATATTCGTCGTGAATTTTTAATGAGTCACACGATGACAAACTCAATACCTTCATCAAATTTTAACAAGTCAAAGGAAGAAAACTCAAGGTATCTTTTTCAGTTTAGTGAGCAAGGAAAAAGAGGTAAAAGAACTGCTCATTCCTTCTTCGTAGATTTAACGAGATCGAAGAAGGGAAAAACTTTGGGATTTTTCGATTTTAAGAGTGAGAAATGGTCCCAAAAAAGCAAGTGCTCTTGTTGTTTCCATAGATTTTTAACAAGCTTGGTGACAAAAACTTAATATTTTTCAGTTTAACAAGCGAGAAAAGTACCTAAAAGAATTCAGAGCTTCTTCATAAGTGTCTAACAAGTTTGAAGAAGGAACTCAAGATTTTTTCAGTTTTATGAGAAAGAAAAAAGGACCTAAAAAGAATGCTCTAATGATCTTTTTTAGTTTAATGAGTTAGAAAAAGAGCGAAAAAGAGTTGTTCGGACCGTCGTCATATGTGTTTAACGAGTCCAACATTGAAAAACTCAGGGATTTTTCAGTTTTAGAGCAAGAAAACATCCCATAAAAGAAAGCGCTCATAGCTTCTTTGTAGTAGTTTAACGAGCCCAAAGAAGGAGACTCGAGGTTTTTCGGATTAGCGAGCAAGAAAAATACCATAAAAATAGTGCTCGATCTTTCTTGGTCTCATGCTTGACAATAGAAGGGTCTGTTCCATGTATTTCCTCATAAGACCAAAGGAAAACATCACGGAAGTCTTTAAAAGGGTAGATGAAGCTTGCAATTTCCTTAGGATTGCGATTGGCTCCAATCTGTATGTTTTCCACGATTCCTGTCTTGACTAAAATATCAATGAGTAATGCTTTGAAAGATTTCCCATGTTTCCCTCTAATTCCAAAGTTTGGATAGTCGTATAAGGTGAGGAAACAATTTTAGGTGCGTCAAATGATAGGATTTGTAGAGGCATCATGTTCGAATTAGATATCAAAAAACGATGGTGTGAGCCCCCCCAAGGTCGCCCTTCTAAACTGATGATCTCTCTAATAGCTTCATTCGTAGGTAGGAATTGATTGAGGGGATTAAAAGAAGGATCGGTTATGGGAGGGGCAGTGGTACCGTTGGCCGTGACCAAAGTGATTGGAGACTTGGATGCAAATTGAATGGCCTGGTAGGCCAATTCAACTGGTGACAACGACATTTTTTCTCCGTAAGTGTCAATGTCTGAAGGGGCCAGTAGGATCCAAGGATCGGTCAGTTTGTGAGGAATGGATGAAACCATATTGACCATCTATGGAACCGCTGGTGGTAGAAGAGGGAAACAACCCATCAGGGAAGAGGCCTTTAGTAGACCGGTACCGATACTGACGTAAGAGTCAGGTACACCACCCACTAAGGGTACAAAGCCGCTTGGTAATGGGGAATAATCAGGGGTGCAAAAGGATAGCTGGTCCACTGTGACTACCTTTCCATCCAATGGAAATAGGATGATGCAAAAGACAGTAGACAGAATGGTAGTCATGGCATAAGTCCAACTACGGCCCAACAAGAGATTATAATCGAGCTTTCTATCTATGACTTCGATGTCCACTGTTACCATTTTCCCATACAAGGTGATGGGGTAGCTAGCTAGGTAACCTTTTGGGGTGAAATTGTGGTTTTCGAAGGATTTAAGGGAGTTCGATGGTGGGGATAGGGTTGGAGAACCCAAAGTGAGCCAACATGAAGCCGACATTACGCATGTAGAAGCACCTTTGTCAATGATAGTTCTATGTATACCTTTACCTTTCGAAAATATTTGCACTTGAAATTCAAGCTGGTGAGAAAGGGGAGGTTTACACTTTTCCATGTCGAAAATTGCAAGCATGGAATCCTGTGGGTCGATACCACCAATGGCTGAAAGCAAAGCTTTCCCTTGTGCTGGACATGTTTGTAATACTTCAAGCGCCAACACAGTCGACAGTGCTTGCACCAAGTCTTCTACAATGCTGTAGTTTTGGGCGACACATGTAGATGTATTGTGTGTTGTGCGTTGAAGTGCCCCTTTAGGGGGGCAAATCACAAGGTCAAAAACCGACCTTTTGATATGAAGATCGTTAGGCGGCGGTGGGTTTTGACTTGAGGAGGGTTCCTCTGCATGAGCGACATGATCTCCATAATATTTGGCTATGCTCTATAGATCTACCGTTTTGAAGGTGTAAATGGTAGATGGTCCTTCACCAGATGAAGGATGTTGCGATCCACCATTTCCCCCTTGTGGGGGTTGGGGTTGGTTTGCAATAAGGTGTTGCTGCTAATGAGTAGGGAAAGGATTATTCAAGATAGCAAGGGGGCTGCCAGTATCCTTTTTAGCAATGAAATCTGTGCATTCCTGAAGACGTGGGCAACGATAAGTCATGTAGTCTTTGACACAGATTTTGCAAGGGAATTTGGCAGGTTTATCATTTCCATCATCAGGAGGCATAACAGCCTTCTGCTTTGGGTTTTTCTACTCTTTTGAATACTCTTCAGAAGGAGTGGTCTTTTTCTTATTCTTCTTGTTCTTACCACCGGGTTTGCGTAGATTGCACAAAGTTGATCGGGGTGGTGGGAAGAGAAATCTTAGAAGAGGGGTCCACTGACAACTGGGCAATGTGACCGCTGAGCTGTTTTACAGTAGCCCCAGAGGTTGTGACGATAATCCCATCAGCGTGCGCTCTAGGTTACTGAGTAGTGGGAGAATTGAGTTGTGAGGGGCATTGGGAATTACATCGTATAGAGTGACATACTATGAATATATCAGATCTAAATGCTGGGCACGACGTATGGATTGGTCTTCTTGACCACACCACCTAAGGCGACATCATTCGCAATTTGGGGGAGTAGAGACTTGTAGAACCAATCCGCTAAGAGATACTCTGGTAGGGGAGCTTTGACTAACCTCCGCATATGTCTCCATTCATGTATATGATCAAAGATGTGGGTGGTAGTGTCCTGACGTAATGAAGTGAGGGGTTCCGTCCCAGTTTCATAGCGGATGGGTAGCTGGAATTTCTTTAAGAATTCCATCACTAGAGCGTCAAAGGTATTGACTGACGCGTGTGGTAACTCAATGTACCACTTGGCTACGTTGCCAGTAAGGGTGCTAGGAAAAAGACGTAACCGAATACTATCATCCACCATGGAGTTAGAAACATGCCATAGATGATAGGTGGTGATATGTGTACTTGGATCCTCCCCTTGTTTCCCTTCGAACTTAGGGATGTCTGTCGGTATTTTATGTGGGATTGGCGGCTAGAGTAAGTTATGATAGATGGGGTCATTTGTAAGTTTGTACAAGTTAGGGATATCAAGTGTTGCCAAGAAAGGCAGAGTGTGTGATGCCCCCAAATTGGACCAAGGCAATGACATATGACTTGAGGATCCTTGCGGTCCTCCCATCGTGTGGTTCCCAATATTATACACAGGTTGCGTGGTATAGTAGTTTCCTTGGGGTTTGGAATTGTAATGTGGATTTCCATAGGGATTGTTAGGCTAGGGGATAGAATTGCCCCTAGGATAAGCAATGCCCCCTTGACTCATTTGAGGTTGTGAGTAGGGTGTCCCCATGGATTGATTGGGACCTCCTTGAGGATTCTCGCTCACCACAGAACTAACCATATGTCCTTGACTGGCATAAGGAGTGTTCATGTCAATTAGTGACTGACCATGCATGCCTAAAAACAGAGGGGGAACTGTTATGTTCCTGGCCGGTATATGCATATTGGAAGTGCCACTAGATAGTTGAATCTAGTGGTTAGAACTATACAATGGATGCCAAACATATTGTTGGTTGAAGGGACCCACGCTAAATGGGCTATATTGAGTGTTATAAGGAGCGCTGTATGTAGCACTTATCTAAGACATAGGGTTTGACACTAAAGGGGCAGGACCTAGAATAGACTAGGTTACACTCATGGAGGGTGTCATGAAAGGGGTTGAACCTAGGACAAATGGGATAGCAGGGTTCGCCATCAAAGATGTGGTATTGAATATCGACTAGGGAAGTGGTGGGGGACCAAAAGTGTCCAAAAAGTCCCATGACTCATTAATCATCGACGAGATGGGTGGAAGTGTTCCAAATGAAGACAAAGGAGGTACAGATGCAATGGGAACCAAGAGTGGGCCTCACGGATTCGTGATCGGAGGATTTTATAGAGGAAGAAATCCTACAGTAAAGAAATCCTCCGGTAAGCTTGAATCGTCAGATGTCCAAACTGATTCTGTGTGAGATCTCGAAGATTGATTTCCCAAAGATGGGGAATCCATTTCATTGGAGTTCAGCGGATCCTCCATAATGAGTGGGGGAAGTCGTAAAAATCATCTAGATTGATGATGAGGGCCAGATGTAGCCATGGTGGCCGATAATTTTTATCAGTAAATTTTACAGTGATGTTTATTAAAGTCTCAATGATAACACTTTGGCACCTAAAAAATAAAAAATACACTAAGTGAATCAATCAACAAGTAGAGGGAAATGACCCTATATGATAAGCACCAATCACTAGAGATGAAACCCAATATCACAATGAATAACATAGAGATCTGACCAAAATCTACAATTACGATTACTCTAGAGCTTCACCCGAACCTTAGATTGAGGGGCCAAGTATTCTCGTGAAGACAAGCACCCTCCCAAAAACTAAAGACAAAGTAGGTCTGTCTGTGTTAGGTACCAGGGCAGCTTGCCCTAGTCACCTTGTGTTAGTCCCTAAAAGTATGGCCACTAAGGATACCTCAGATCATAGACACTACCGGGGGGGACATAGTAGAAGACAGTATGCTGTGTGGGTAGAATACCTGAGTCCCTGACTCAGCTTTGATATCCCCGAAGGGATCCATGATACACAAAATACCTAAAGGAGATGCAACCGAAGGCAGGCTACCTTCACTTACAGTTTGATGTTGTCTCGTATTTAGCTCTACTTTTACTAGAGTGGTCTCGATAGTATGAGTGCAGAAGGATTTCTCTCTTTTAATGGCACTATTTTTGGTGTATGATCTTGAGCAGTTTAGTCAGACTGCCTATCCCAAGATCCTAGCCTAAACTAATGTATGTTTGCTCTAGAAAGAGTTGCTGATTGATTTTAGGTAGATTTTAAGTGTACATTGTTAGAGTCTTCGGTAGGGGTGTTGACGTATGATATTTGATGGGACTCTGACTCAAATCATGCAAAAGACAATGCTTGTAAATTTTCAATTTTGATGAATAAGTTATTTTTTACAAAGGGAGAGTCTTTCATACATCAATATTCATTCCATGCATCCTATTCATTACAACACTAGCATAACTGACATAAATTTTCAATGCTCTCTAACAACTACTGAAACCAAATAATGCAGAACTTAACCAGCTAAGCAGAAAAACAAATAAAAAATTTTGATTTTTTCTTTTATGAAAATAAAAACTTTTAAGAAGAAAAGCTATTTTCTTAAAAAAAATTCTTTCAAGACACAAATCTTGCAAACAAAACACAGCTACAGATCCCTTATCAGTCTAGAAGCAAGTTTCCCAACCCTTTGAGGTCACAGACACAACTGTATATCAAAAATTGGGTGACTAACACTCTGTGCTAGAGGCCACAGAGAGTTACTAGAGGCACTAACGCTCTGTTTGTGCAGCCACAAAGCTTTATAAAGCTCTGTTTACACTACTAACCTGCGTTAGTGAGGGAAAACACTTCAAAAAAGGGTTGTGGGGATCAGATCTAGGGCTGAGCAATGAAAGAAGAGTGTTGCAAGGTCCTGATGGGTCAGAAAAGGAATGAAGAAGTACAGGAAGGTCTGGAAGGAGTAGGAAACTAGGAACACTCTGGGTAAACCGGGAACTAAAGTGTAGTCCCTAGGGGAGTCGCCAATTCTACTGTAGGATTAAATGCATGGTGTATGGAGAATGAAGAAACCCTCAAGGGTCTTCCCTAGACCCGTGGCAGATTGTAAGATTATCAGTAGCTATCACAAAGATACATGCATGTCCATACTCAATAACTAATTATCAAAGAAAAATAGATTCATTACCTTGAGTCTCTATGTAGATTTGCTAGAGAGCACTATGTAGCTAGGTGGAAGTCCCCTGAGCCAACTTCAGATCAAGTCCTGCACATAGAAGAGACAAACATAATCACACCATAAAACCTTGACAATTAATGCATGAATATAAAAAAGACATCTAGTTGCACATAACTAAGCTACCCATGCTAAAAGGCATTGAACAAACAAATAAATGAATTATAGTGAACATCAAAGTCATAGATAGAAAGCTCGACTATAATCTCTTGTTGGGTCGCAGTTGGAATTACACCATGATTGCCATTGTGTCTACTGTATTTTGCATCATCCAATTTCCATTGGATGGAAAGATAGTCACAGTGGACCAGCTATCCTTTTGCACCCCTGATTATTCCCCGTTACCAAGCGGCTCTATACCCTTAGTGGGTGGTGTACCTGAATCTTATGTCACTATCAGTACCGGTCTACTAAAGGGCTCTTCCCTGATGGGTTGTTTCCCTCTTCTACCACCAACGGTTCCACAGATGGTCAATATGGTTTCATCAATTCCTCACAAATCGACCGATCCTTGGATCCTACCGAACCCTTCAAACATTGACACTTACGGAGAACAAATGTTGTTGTCACCAGTTGAATTGGCCTACCAGGCCATTCAATCTACATCCGAGTCTTTGGTCACTTTGGTCATGGCCAATGGTACCACTACCCCTCCCATAACTGCTCCTTCTTTTGATCCCCTCAATCAAGTCCTACCTATGGACGAAGCTATTAGAGAGATCATGAGTTTACAAGAGCAACCTTGGGAGGACTCGCACCATCGTGTTTCGATATCTGATTCGGATGTGATGCCTCTTCAAATCCTATCACCTGACACACCTAAAATCGTTTCCTCACCTTATACGACTATCCAAACTTTGGACTCAGAGGGAAACATGGGAAATATTTCAAAGACATTGCTCATCAATATTTTAGTCAAGACAAGTATCGTGGAAAACATACAGATTGAATTCAATCGCAATCCTAAGGAAATTGCGAGCTTCACCTATATTTTTAAGGAGTTCCGTGATGTTTTCCCTTCGTCTTATGAGGAAATGCATGTCATAGACCCTTCTACTTTCAAGCATGAGATCAAGAAATATTGAGCATTCTTTTTATGGTATTTTTCTTGCTTGTTAATCCGAAAAATCCTCTAATTTCCTTCTTCGGGCTCGTTAAACTAACACGAAGCAAATCGAGCATTGTTTATATGGTATTTTTCTTAATCATTAATCTAAAAAACCTCGAGTCTCATTCTTAGGGCTTGTTAAACTACTACAAACAAGATATGAGAATGTTATTTTATGGGATCTTTTCTCGCTCTTGAATTGAAAAATCATTGAGTTTTTCATCATTGGACTCATTAAAAACCTACAACAACAGTCTGAGAAACTCTTTTTCGCTCTTTTTCTAGCTCATTAAACTGAAAAAAATCATTTGAGCATTCTTTTTAGGCGATTTTTTCTCGCTCATAAAACTGAAAAAATCTTGAGTTTCTTCTTCAGACTCATTAAACACTTATGAAGATGCCCCGAGCATTCTTTTTAGGAAATTTTCTCGCTCGTTAAATCGAAAAAACCTTGAGTTTTTCATCATTGGGATCGTTAAACACCTACAACGACGGTCTGAGCAACTCTTTCTCACTCTTTTTCTAGCTAATTAAACTAAAAAAGATCACTTGAGCATTCTTTTTCATCGCTTTTCCTTGCTCATAAAATTGAAAAAATCCCGAGTTTTTTCTTCAGGCTCATTAAAAACTTATGAAGATGATCTGAGCATTCTTTTAGGTACTTTTCTCGCTCGTTAAATTGAAAAATTCCGAGTTTTCGTCACTGGGCTCGTTAAAAATCTACGGAAACAATATGAGCACTTACTTTTTTGGAACCATTTCTTGCTCTTAAATCGAAAAATCCTTGAGTTTTTCCCTACTTCGGGCTTGTTAAATCTATGAAGAAGGAATGAGCAGTTCTTTTACCTCTTCTTCCTTGCTCACTAAACTGAAAAAGATACTTTGAGTTTTCTTCATTTGACTCGTTAAAATTCGATGAAGGTATTGAGTTTGTTGTCGTGTGATTCATTAAAAATTCACGACGAATATCGAGTTTAGTCCATCTCCTCATACTTGTAAATGAGGTCAATATCTATTGTGCATAGGTTTCTCTTTATCTGGACTCAGTAGATTAACTCACGAAAAATTAACTAATCCAGGTATATTATTAAACCTTTGTCGCACTCGGTTAACAACTATGACAGAGGGACCACCATGGAGTCATTATTTATGATCTTTTCAGAATCTCTAAATATGAAAAGGCAACCGAGTTATCTCATCTGGACTCATTAAATTACACAAATTTGAAGTAGATTCGCTCTTTTTACGATCCTTTTCAGACTCTTAAAACATGAAAATATCGACGAGTTTACCTGTCTGGACTCATTAAACTAATCAGATAGGGCATAGAGTCACTTTTTTTGCTGTCCTTTTTAGACTCTTAAAATATTAAAAGATCGATGAGTTTACCCGTATGGACTCATAAAACTAATCAGATGGGGCAAGTGGACAATACAACTGTATTCAGTATTTGAAAGCGTGTTTTGGTAGTAGTCGTTCCCTTGAACATGGCACTCTCGCAGATAAACCTTCCTTGTGACGGCTTCTCAATATGAATCTTACCGTCCTATGAGTTTATCCTATATACCTCGATGTTCTTGCATCTCTGTATCCTAACACTCTTTGGTGTTCATGAGTCTAGTGTTGCATGGTTAAAACCATTGTCGTGCCTTCTATTGTTCAAGGGAAAACCTTTTTTCTATTGTTTCCTCCATCAAACCATCAAGCATATTATTTCATCATGCCCTCTGTCATTTTGACCCAATGATCAAAGATTCCTCAAAAAACAAGTCATTCTTGTCCCATTTCGTGTCGATTGATGTAGGACACATTATTCCCTACCTTTCAACATGTCTCTTCCTATCTAATTCAACACCCTATCTAGGAAGACGACCTAGAAACACTTCAGTGCCTTGGTACTTTCCGACATCAGTGGCAGGTCACCTTATGTTTGATCAGGGGTTCTCATTATTGGCTCCTGGTTAAATGATTCTAAGAGTGTTCAACGACAAAAACATTTTTCACACTCGCTAGCTTGTACTCTACATCTTGGAGACCATCACCATTATTGGGGGCCTTCCTCGTGTCTGTTAACGGTTTCCATTATTGACTAGTAATCAGACGATTTCATGCATATTCGACATCAACGCATATATTTACATGTATTGATCTATGCTGTTTGGTGAAGTAGAAATCAAGACCTTGGGTAGAGACTTTCATCACTTAGCCATGTTTCCTCTCCCAAGCTGCGGTTATTGTTTTTTGGAGACAGCTCATCAGAATGATCCAATTATGACACCAGTTCTATATTGTGCTTATCGGAGGCCAGCATCATCAGATCTCTTTTATGAGAAAATCACTCTGACATAGGTACTGAGTGTGGGAATACCCGAATCAGGAAATGATTTTAGTTGTTATATATATATATATATGTGTGTGTATGTGTATGTGTGTTGTATCAAGTTTCCTGTACCGCCTGAAGCTCTAATTTTCTCTCTCTTTTTGTCAAGAAAGACAAAATAGTTAAGTATAAAGTATTTTGGCCATCGCCACAACCTCTTATCTCACACTTTAGGGGGCAGCCGCTATATAGGAAAATTACCTCCTCATCAGCTCAGAGGGAAAAGACATGATGATTGAAGCAATGACCAAGTTCACAAGCCTTGTTTCAAAGCTAACGCTGCCTATACACTAGAAACCTACTTTATAAATCTTCTTAGCAAGCCTAAGGGTGCGTTAATGACCTAAGTAACTCTAATTATTACCTCAGGAACAACGTTAGTAAACCCTAATGAGTTTCTAAGGGTCAAAGGAGTGGATTGACTAAGACATAGCCATATATTCTCTCCTAAATCAACTCAGAAAAGCAAGGAAACATCAAAGTTTGACCTATTTGGGGGATTAGTAATCCTGATGGAGTATGCAAATGGGAAAGAGCTCAAAAGAATGGCAAAATCATTTCTTTTACCTAAAGAAACTCATGGATAAAATTGGCAACCCTAACCTCACATGCTACATAAGTAGAGCTAGGGCTATTGTGAAACTGGTCAGATCATTTGAAAGGATAACTTACTTGATTATCGAGCAGAGTCTCAAAATTAAGCATAAGAAGTTGGTAAGAAGGGAGGGAGAGAGGAGTCGGAGGGGTAAGGGAAGGCTGATGCAATCAATGGTTGTAATCACTCTTTCAACATTAATATAGAACTGCAGTTGTACTGTCCACTCTGTGATGTTGGTACTATAATTCATTTATATATTTATTCAATGTCTTTTAGCATGGGTGGCTTAGTTATGTGCAACTAGATGTCTTTTGCATGTTTATGCATTGATTATCAAGGTTTTATGTTGTGATTACGCTTGTATTTTATATGTGCAGGACTTGATCTAGAGACAACTCAGGGAACTTCCACCTAGTTGCATTGCACTCTCCAACAACTCCACACGAAGGCTCGAGGTAATGATTCCTTCTCTCTTTGATAGTTAGTTGTTGAATATGAACATGCATGTATCTTTGTGACAACTACAAATAATCTTACAGTCTGCCAAGGGTCATGGGAAGACCCTTGAGTGTTCCTTCATCTTCCATACATCGTGCATTAATTCTTATAGTAGAATTAGCAAATTCAATGGGGACTACACTTTAGTTTCCAGTTTTCCCATAAAGTTCCTAGATTTCTCCTTCTTCCAGACCTTCCTGTACTTCTTCATTCCTTTTTTGACCACTCAAGACCTTGCAACACTCTTATTTCATTGCTCAGCCTTGGATCTGATCCCCACAACCATTTTTTGAAGTGTTTTTCCTCACTAACATAGGTTACCAGTGTAAATAGAGCTTTATAAAGCACTATGAATTCACAACTAGAGCGTTAGTGCAGCCAATAACTCTCTGTGACCTCTAGCACAAAGAATTAGTCACCCATTTTTTGATAAGCAACAATGTCTCTGACCTCAAAGGGTTGGGATACTTTCTTCTGGATTGATAAGGGATCTGTAGTTGTGTTTGTTTCACTGATCTATGTCTTGAACAATTTTTTTTTTTAAGAAAATATATTTCCTTCTTAAAGTTTTTATTTTCATAAAATTCAAAATTCAAAATTTTTATATTGTTTTCTGCTTAGTTTGTTAAATCTCCGTTATTTGGTTTCAGTAGTTGTTAGTGAGCATTGAAAAGTTCTGTCAGTTATGCGAGTGTTGTACTGAATAGGATGCACGGAATGAATATTGATGTATGAATGATTCTCCCTTTGTAGAAGCAACTTATTCAATGAAATTGAAAATTTAGAAGCACTGGTTTTGCATGATTTGAGTCAGAGCCCATAAAATATCATACGTCAACACCCCTACCGAAGACTTTAACAAAGTACACTTAAAATCTACCTAATAAAATCAATCAACAACTCTTTCTAGAGTAAACACACATTAGTTTAGGCTAGGATCTTGGGTTAGGCAGTGTGAGTAAACTGCCCAAGATCATACACCAAAACTAGTGTCATTAAAGAGAGAAATCCTTTTGCACTCATTCTACCAGGACCACTGCAGTAAAAGCAGAGCTAAATATGTCGGACTGTAAGTGAAGGTAGCCCACCTTTGCTTACATTTACTTTTGGTATTCTGTGTATCAAGGATCCCTTCAGGGATATTGGAGCTGAGCTGGGGACTCAGGTATCCTACCCACACAACGTACTGTCTGCGACTATGTGCCCCCCAGTAGTGTCTATGATCTGAGGTATACTTAGTGGCCATACTTTTAGGGACTAACATAAGGTGATTGGGGTAGGCTGCCTTAGTACCTAACACAGATGGACCTACTCTGTCTTCAGTTTTTGGGAGGGTGCTCGTCTTCACGAGAGTACTTGGCCCCTCAATCTGAGGTTCGGGCGAAGCTCTAGAGTAACCGTAAATGTACATTTGGCCAGATCTCTCTATTATTCATTGTGATACTGGGTTTCATCTCCAGTGATCGGTGCTTATCATAAGGGGTCATTTCCCTTTGCTTGTTGATTGATTTACTTAGTTTTTTTATTTTTTAGGTGTCAGAGTGTTATCATTGAGACTCTAATAAACATCACTGTAAAGGATTTCTTCCTCCATACAATCTTTCGATCATGAATCCGTTGGGCCCACTCTTTGTTCCCATTACATCTGTACCTCCTTTCTGTTTAGTTGGAACACATCCACCCATCCCATCGATGACTAAGGAGTTGTGGGAATTTTTGGACACTTTTGGTCCCCTCCACTTCCCCAGTCAACAGTCAATACCAAACCTTTGATGGTGAACCCTGCTATCCCATTTGTCCCAGGTTCAAACCCTATGTTGACACCCTCCATGAGTGGAACCCAGTCTATTATGGGTTCTACCCCTTTAGTGTCAAACCCTGCACCTTTGACAAGTGCTACATATAGCGCTCCTTATAACGCTAAATATAGCATAGTTAGCGCGGGTCCCTTCAACCAACAATATGGTTAGAATCCATTGTATAGTTCTAACCCTAGATTCAAGTATCTGGGGGGCATTCCCAATATGCATATACTAGCCGAGAGCATAATAGTTCCCCCTCTGTTTTCAAGCATGCATGGTCAGTCATTGATTGACATGAACACTCCTTATTCTAGTCAAGGACTCATGGTTGGATCTATGGTGAGCAGGAGCCCTCAAGGAGGTCCTAATCAATCCATGGGGTCACCCTATTCACAACCTCAAATGAGTCAAGGGGGCACTACTTATCCTGGGGACACTTCTATCCCCCAGCCTAACAATCCCTATGGAAATCCACAATACAATACCATACCCCAAGTCACCTACTATACCACACAACCTGTGTATAATATTGGGAACAAAACAATGGGAGGACTGCAAGGATCCTCAAGTCATATGTCATCGCCTTGGTCAGATTCAGGGGCATCAAACACTCTACCTTTCTTGGCAGCGCTTGATATCCACAACTTCTACAAACTTACAAATGAACCCATCTATCATAACTTACTCTGGCTACCAATCCCGCAGAAAATACCAACATACATCCCTAAGTTTGAAGGGAAACAAGGGGAGGATCCCGGTACACACATCGCCACCTATCATCTATGGTGTGTTTCTAACTCCATGGTGGATGATAGTATCCGGTTATATCTTTTTCCCCACACTCTTACTGGCAACGTAGCCAAGTGGTACATAGAGTTACCACGCGCGTCAGTCAATACCTTTGGCGCTTTAGCGATGGAATTCTTAAAGCACTTCCAACTACACATCCACTATGAAACTAGGAAGAAACTCCTCACTTCATTATGTCAGGATACCTCCACCCACATCTCTGATCATATACATGAATGGAGAGGTAGGCAGAGGTTAGTCAAAGCTCCCCTCCCAAACTATCTCTTAGCGGATTGGTTATTCAAATCTCTACTCCCCCAAATCGCTAAGGATATCGCCTTAGGTGGTGTGGTCATAGAAGACCAATCCATTCATCATGCCCATCATTTGGATCTGACATATTTGCAGTCTGGCACTCTATACAATGTAATTCCCAATGCCCCTCGCAACTCCAATGTTGCCGCTACTCAGCAACCCCTCTACCAAATCTGCTGCTCTTCCTATCACCACGATCAACTTTGTGTAGTCTACATAAAAACCCAGTGGTGAGAACAAGAAGAATAAGCAAAAGACCGCTCATTCTAAAGAGCAGACAAAAAAGCAGTCTAACCCCAAGCAGAAGGTAGTTGTGCCCTCTGGAGATGGAAAGGATAAACCTACCAGATTCCCTTGCAAAATCTGTGTCAAATACCACATGACCTATTGCTGACCGTGTCTTCAGGAATGCATAGATTTCATTGCTAAAAAGGATACTGGAAAGACCCCTGTTGTCCTAAATAATCCTTTCCCCGCTCAGTAGCAGCAACACCTTATTGCAAACCAACTCCAACCACCGCAAGGGGGCAATGGCAGTTCGCAACATCCTTCAGCTGGTGAAGGACCATCTACCATTTACACCTTTGAAACGGTAGATCTACAAACTAGAGCCAAACCTTATGGATCTCCAGCCGCTCATGTAGAGGAACCCTCCTCACGTCAAAACCCACCACTGTCTAATGATCTTTATATCAAAAGGCCGGTTGCTAACCTTGTGATTTGCCCCCCTAAAGGGGTACTTCAACGCACAATGCACAATATATCTGCACATGCCACCCAAAACTATAGCATTGTAGAAGACTTGGCGCAAGCGCCATCAGCTATGTCGGTGCTCTTAGTATTACAAACCTGTCCAGCGCAAAGGAAAGCTCTGCTTTCGGCCATTGGTGGTATCGACCCACAGGATTCCATGCTTGCAATTTTCAACAAGGAAAAATGTAAACCTCCCCCTTCTCACTAGCTTTCATTTAAGGTACAAATCTTTTCGAAAGGTAAAGGTATACATCGAACAGTCATTAATGCAGGTGCTTCTGCCTGCATAATGTCGGCTTCATGTTTGCTTGCTTTGGGTTCTACAACCCTATCCCTGCCATCAAATTCCCTTAAAGCTTTCAACGACCACACTTTCATCCCAAAAGGTTACATAGCTAGCTAACCCATCACCTTGTATGGGAAAATGGTAGTGGTGGACATCGAAGTCGTAGATAGAAAGCTCGACTATAATCACCTTTTGGGTCGTAGTTGGACTTATGCCATGATTGACATTGTGTCTACTGTCTTTCACATCATCCTATTTCCATTGGATGGAAAGGTAGTCACAATTGACCAACTTTCCTTTTTCACCCCTGATTATTTCCTGTTACCAAGTGGCTCTGTACCCTTAGTGGGTGGTGTACCTAACTCTTACGTCAGTATCGATACGGTCTACTTAAGAGCTCTTACCTGATGGGTTTTTTCCCTCTTCTGCCGCTAGGAGTTCCACAAATGATCAATATGGTTTCATCCATTCCTCACGAATAGAACAATCCTTGGATCCTACCAACCCCTTCAGACATTGACACTTATGGAGAAAAAATGTCATTGTCACCAGCTGAATTGACCTACCAAGCCATTCAATCTGCATCCAAGTTTTAGGTCACTTTGGTCATGGCCAATGGTACCACGACCCCTCCCATAACTGCTCCTTCTTTCGATCCCCTCAATTAAGTCTTACCTACGGACGAAGCTATTAGAGAGATCATGAGTTTAGAAGAGCGACCTTGGGAGGAATCGCAACATCGTGTTTCAATATCTGATTCAGACATGATGCCTCTTCAAATCCTGTCACCTGATGCACCTGAAATCGTTTCCTCACCTTATATGACTATCCAAACTTTGGACTCAGAGGGAAACATATAGATTGAAGCCAATTAAACTGAAAACATACAGATTGAAGCTCATTAAACTGAAAAATATCATTTGAGGATTCTTTTTAGGCACTTTTTTCTTGCTCATAAAACTTAAAAAATCTCGAGTTTCTTCTTCAGATTCATTAAGCACCTATGAAGATGCTCCGACCATTCTTTTTAGGAACTTTTCTCACTCGTTAAATTGAAAAAACCCCGTGTTTTTCATCATTGGGCTCATTAAACACCTACAACGATGGTCTGAGCAACTATTTTTCACTCTTTTTCTATCTCATTAAACTAAAAAAGATCACTTGAGCATTCTTTTTCAGTGTTTTTTCTCGCTCATAAAACTGAAAAAATCCCGAGTTTTTTCTTTAGGATCATTTAAAACTTATGAAGATGATCCGAGCATTGTTTTAGGTACTTTTCTTGCTTGTTAAACTGAAAAATCTCGAGTTTTTGTCACCGGGCTCGTTAAAAATCTACGACAACAATATGAGCACTTGCTTTTTTGGGACCATTTCTCACTCTTAAATCGAAAAATCCCCGAGTTTTTCCCTTCTTCGGGCTCGTTAAATCTACGAAGAAGGAATGAGTAGTTGTTTTACCTCTTTTTCCTTGCTCACTGAACTGAAAAAGATACTTTGAGTTTTCTTCATTTAACTCGTTAAAATTCAATAAAGGTATTGAGTTTGTCGTCACCTAACTCATTAAAAATTCATGACGAATATCGAGTTTAGTCCATCTCCTTGTACTCGTAAATGAGGTCAACATCTATTGAGCGTAGGTTTCTCTTTATCCGGACTCAGTAGATTAACTCACGAAAAAGTAACCGATCCGGGTATACTATTAAACCTTTGTCGCACCCGGTTAACAACTATGACCTAGGGACCACCATGGAGTCATTCTTTATGGTATTTTTAGACTCTCTAAATATGAAAAAACCACTGAGTTATCTCATCTAGACTCATTAAATTACACAAATGTGAAGTAGAGTCGCTCTTTTTACGGTCCTTTTCAGACTCTTAAAACATGAAAAGATCAACAAGTTTGTCTGTCTGGACTCATTAAACTAATCATATAGGGCATAGATTCGTTATTTTTGCGGTCCTTTTCAGACTCTTGGAATATGAAAAGATCGATGAGATTACCCGTATGGAGCGGATTGACTAAGAAATATCCCTATATTCTCTCCTAAATCAACTCAAAAAAGCAAGGAAACATCAAAGTTTGACCTATTTGGGGGATTACTAATCCTGATGGAGTATACAAATGGGAAAGAGCTCAAAAGAATGGAAATATCATTGCTTTTACCTAAAGAAACTCATGGAGAAACTTGGCAACCCTAACCTCACATGCTACATAGGCAGAGCTACGGCTATTTTGAAAATGGTTATATCATTTGAAAGGATAACTTAATTGATTGCTTAGCAGAGTCTCAGACTTAAGCATAAGAAGTTGGTAAGAAGGGAGAGAGAGAGAGGAGCTGGAGGGGTAAGGGAAGGCTGATGCAACCGATGGTTGTAATCACTCTTTCGACATTAATATAGAACTACAGTTGTACTTTCCACTCTGTGATGTTGGTACTATAATTCATTTATATGTTTATTCAATGTCTTTTAGCATGAGTGGCTTAGTTATGTGCAACTAGATGTCTTTTGTATGTTTATGAATTGATTATCAAGGTTTTATGTTGTGATTACACTTGTCTTTTCTATGTGCAGGACTTGATCTGGAGCTGGCTCAGGGGACTTCCGCCTAGCTGCATTGCGCTATCCAACAACTCCACACAAAGGCTTGAGGTATGAATCCTTATCAAATGGTTATAATTGAATGGTTAAATTAATTAAGAAACCTTCTTGAATTGAAAAGAAACTTACTGTACTTCCCAAACCCTTTTTCATAGAATATAATTACCCTCCCACTGTTCTAGAGTTTCTAAGCCTCACTCCCGAAACCACTGAAAGCCTAATTCAATTTAGTAAACCCAATTATGGCTTCCCAAACCTCTTTGGACATAATAACTCTACAAAACCCTCACTTGGATATTGACCACCTTGCATTAGCAGACAGAGAATTCCAAATTAAGGACACTGCTTCCCCTACCTAGCTACTAAAACTCCACTGTTGGAGTAAAGACAAGTTCTTAAACCAGAATGATGACATTCACCTTTGGGAGTCCAATTTTCTTAAGTACTTTTTCCCACAGGTACACCATTTCCCAAAAATCATCCACTTTTGTGAAGCTTGCTACATTCCTAGCCAAAGAGCCATTATCACCCTTGACCAACAAGTTTTTTTTCACCATCACGACAAAATCCATTAATCAAATGCTACAAGTCTATCCAAGCCCAAACGAGACCCCGTTTTCTATTGAGGGCTTGCTTTACCTCTATACCAAGTTAGACATACCCAAGAAGGCTCAGATTATTCAAACTTTCATCATTAAAGAGTCTCATACTCCAACAGATAGTCCTCCTTATGCTACCACCCTTTTTTCTGAGAGAGGCAGACAAATTATTACCATGCTCTCTTGGCATTTTAGGGTACACCACAGATGAGCATGTGGATGAGGTTTTCCTGGCTTTCCTTTCTATCTTTTGCCCAGGCAAGCCTCCTGCTATGATGTATAACTATCCTCAGTTCATAGTAGACAGAATGCATGAACAATTCATTAGACTACCAAATGAGAGATTTTTCAAGTACTCTTCAGTTTTGTTTCGCATGTTCCTCTACTATCAGTTAGACAAGTTTCCAATCAACATTCAGGATTTGGACAACTTAATACAGTTGAAACAAGACAGTCTTGAGACTACCACTACCACTGTCATTCCAATAGTCACTACAACAGTACCATCCACCTTGGTAGCTTCATTGGCTCCTACAGCTCCACTGGCTACAACACTACCAACTGCCACAACATCTACACCATCAGCAGGTTCGACAACATCAGCAACTCAGCTAGGTGATGAGGCAAGTAAATTGGTCAAGGCATTGGAATACATGTCGATTTAGACCACAAAGATAAACAAGCTTAAAGAAAATATAATAAGTTTAGAGAACGACAATAACCTTGCACAGGTTATGCACAAGGAAGAAGTTCATAAGTCAACCAGGTTGACTGAAAGAATGAAGAGCTTGAAGAAGGAATTGACATTAAAGGAGTCACTTAGCCAAGCTAAAGAACAATTATAGTCCAATATCATTGAATCTGTCAATGATATTTAGCCATCCATTCAAGTCATCTTTGAACAAAGTGACTTAGTTAAAAAGGCTACATAAGACATACAAAGAGTTAAGGCAGAACTGGGAGACATGCCAGAAGAGGCCACTAGAATAGTCCATTTCCTTAACTCCAAAAACAAATATGAATTGCAGGAGCTAGGAGCTGGACATAGTTGACAGGACAGGCACAATACTAGAAGTGAAAAACGTCCTCACCAAGAGGAATTTAATGATCAACCTTGAGGACAAATGCGAAACCATGCAATTGGCTATAGACAGGTTCATGGTAAAGTTTGATGTTTTGAGGCAGAAAGGTCTTCCAAATCCCTTGGTGATAAATGAAAAATTGATGCCTCGGGAGGACTACAACAGAAGAATCAGAGAGGTGGCAAGGGATCAGGCAAGTAATTCTTTTATGAAGGGAATTCCTACTTGAAAGGTTCTATATCAAACATTTGAGAACTTGTTTTACCTCCAGCATGAGGTAAAACACCTTTTTGTGAACAAACCCACTTTTGCCAAATACGCAGAAGAAGATGAAATCTACAAGAAAATGGTAAATATAAAATTACCAGATGCAGATATTTGGGAGAAGTTAAATGACTTGCTGTAAAAATGCACAGTAAAGGTGAAAACAACACAATGAAAGGAAAATGATAGATCAGCTAGGTGAAAGAGTATTAAGTGAAGTGTATCAGTTGAGAAAGGGAAAAGTAAAAGGAACAGTCAGCGTGAAGACCAACAACAAAGCAGAGAATAAACAACAAAATATCATAACATAAAGACAACACAACCAAATAAACAGAGACATCATACAACAGTTGAACATCTGTCTATATCTTCTTGCATGAAGATATTTATTTCTCCTAGATTAATTCCCAAGACAGTTTGGGGTATTTTGTAGACTATTTTTGTATAAATACTTCATGAATCAAAGTATTGAGGTGTGGGTTGCTAGACATTTGTATAGTTGTATTGATAAAAAACCTGAGGGTTATTGTACCAATTTTTCAAGTCAGCAAACTGGACTGAGTAATAAAGAGATTGCATTACAGGATTCATGACTTGAGATAGTATAGTGAAGTATTTTCTTTGTCAAATTTGTTATTTTCTTATGTATCTCACAAACTTACATGTTATCTAAAGTGAATGAATTAACTGGAAATTTATTTCAGAATTTGTTTAAGTACACTCTGTCTTGAACAATTAATCATTTCTATGTTCTTTTGATATCCGGATCTAAGAATCCTTAATTGCTCTCCCATCCTGGTTGACCTCTTTCACTTCTTTCATAATCGGTCTAAGGAACCCTTAATTGCTCCTTTGATCCGATTGAAAACCACTTCACCATCCAGCCTTAAGATCTGAAATAACTCAGCTACCTTGCCCTGTAGACACTATTTTAAGAACTTGATCTAGTCCTGTTTGCTTGACATTTGACCCCATAGCCCAATGGTAAAAGACATCCCTCTATCCATCTAAGTAAGTGATCCCACCACCAAATCAAAATCAAAACCCAAGTATAATCATAACTAGCCTAAAATCAATTAACTAAACAAAGTTAAATCATAAAGAGAGAGCCCTCTCTGAGCATTAGGAAGGCTAGATCCTAATCTCCAAAGTAGGTTTGTGGTTACCTCTATCATTTCTTTCCTAACAACTCTAGAGAAATTTTGGAGTGATAACATATTGGCGACCATACTGGGGACTCGATCCTCAGTGTAATAAAACTTTAAGGAAACCTTAGAATTCATCTTTTGCACCTTAAGGTCATTTTAGAGTTGTTGTTAAAAAGCTTAAAAAAACAATTAAAAAATAAAATTTTGGGCCCCAAAAAGACTCACTATACCAGGGAAAATCCATATCCAAACCCTACTACAATAGTTGATGACCCTGACAGAATTTTAAGAAAACCAAAAAAGGTAGAAACTCAAGCAAGTAGTAGCCAGTTAGTTAAAGCAAATTCACTCCCCAAGGAATTATCAAGTTTAGAGGACATTCAGTTTGATCTGTCATTTGAGCTTTCATTGTTTAGAACCAAATCAGAAAATTCAATTCATGAAACTATATTAGACCCTAATTTTATTCAATTCATTGAGTCAAAAAAGGTTCCTATACATCTATATTTAGATCAAATTGTTTTGAATACTTTTGATAAACTAGAAGCTTTAACCTCAACCTTGATAAGCCATATATATGATGCCTATCTTCAACAATCAGTTGAATTAGCTGCCCTCATTGCTGCTGCCTCTGAACTTTCTGCAGAATCTTCAAATACTGTAAATACACCTTCATTTACTACCACCTCTAATATCCACCACAATTCATTCCCTTGAATCATTGATACCTCAGTTTCCTCTCCAATTGAACATCTCAATTTCATCTAGTTCATCTACACCCATTTCAAGTCCTTCTTCTAGCACCACTACTTTTCCCCCTAGTCAAACCAAAATCTCAGCCATGGCAGATAGATATGCACCTTTGGTTTTACCAGCCCAATTACATCCCATGCCCTAAGATTACCAAAGCAAAATATTTTTGTTTGATGCTAATAGTCAATATACTTCCCAACAACATGTGAACAAAATGATTGATTACTTTGAATTGCATGAAACCAATGAGTCTGTTGTACAAATGAGGTTGTTTTCCCAAACATTAATGAGGGATGTTAAGAAATGGTTCAAAGGTTTACCTGCTAATCATATTGCATATTTAGTTTCTTTTCATAGATTATTTATTAATAGATGGGAAAGAAAGAAAAACCCTCTGCAAATACTATCTGAATATGATAACATTAGAAGAGCTCCTAATGAATCAATTTAGGATTATTGTACTAGGTTCAACAATATCTACAATGCAATCCCTGCTAATATTAAACCTCCACCAAACCTGGCATTAATCAAATTTCCTGATGGTTTTGACACTGATATGTCATACCAATTAGGGGAAAGAAGTCCTAAAAACATTGGAACAAATGCAAAGTAATGTTGTTAGTGTAGAAGCCAATCTATTAGTTAAGAAAGCTAGGATGAGAAATGAAAAAAGAGTTGTCATTAAAGAGGAGACTTCTACTTCAAAAGGTAAAATATATAGTTTAGCTAAGAGTGTAGAAAGAATAATGGATAGATTAGAAAACATGGAAAGAAAAACTCAGTGGGAAAATCAACAGCCACCCTAATAAGAAACCCCAACTTTAGGAAAAATCCTAACACTGGAAAAAATGCAATACCAGATCAGCAAATTAGACCACCCTTCCAGGAAAACTATGTTGAGGGTTCACAAAAGCATGAAGGAGAGGCTGAACCCAGATAAACCTATTAAGGATTAAAAATGAAGATGTTGTTTTTATTACTCAAGAAGAACAGGAATGATACATGTTGCAACAATTATAATTAGAATCTGGAGAGTCCTTTGACTTCAAACAAGGCTATGAATCTGCTATATATGAAGTTCACAAATAGTACAGCCTTAGAAGAAAAAATAATACTGAAATTCCCACTAAGAAATCAATCCAAACCCAAACTAAAAAGATAACAAAAGATCCTGCGACCAAAGTTCTAAAAATTCTCCCTAGGGGAACTCAAGAGACTTTGAGCCCAAAAATAGTAGATAAAACTTCATCTGAAACTCAAACTGAATTGTTACTCAAATCATTCCAAATAAGAGAATTCAAAACAAAACTACAGAGACACAAATTGAATTTCCTAGTACTGAAAAAGAAGATAAAAATACACAGACAACATCTGCTAAGGAAGATCTCATCCAATCAAGAAAAACTCAAATGCCATTTGTTGAGTCACAGAATGGGTATGTAGTTACTATTAATCTCATCATTCTTTTCCTTTATTTTTATCTTTTCTATATCTTAATGCATTAATATATTGAGGGATTATGGTAAGAAATGAAGGAATTATTTGCAGTTACGATTTAGATAACTTTTACCCTTCTTATGCAGGAAAATGACAAAAGGGACAATTGTTGTTCCCTAACGAAGGAACATCAAAAATCAGACAAGCAAAGGAAGGAACGAGTCGATTGCAGATATGGCTAAGAGCAAATCAGAGGGATCAACATGGAATAGGAAAGATTTCAGAAGTTAGAAATCAGTTGCGAATCCCTCAAGATCGGAAGATCTTGAGGGATCGCATTTACCATTTATCTTTTACCCTTTTTTATTATAAAAGGAGACGATTGTAAGAAGTAGGGGGGAATCACTGTTATTATTGAAATTGTAATTTTTAATTACACTCTCACTGTTGAGAAGAACATGGTTATATTGTAATGCTAATTGCAATCGATGATTAATACATATTTGAAGTTGTTGTTCCCTCGCGTTATCTGAAGTAGTTTAGAAGTGTTCGCTGGCGGCTAAGGGCACGACCTCTGGTGGATTTAACTGCTTTCTTTGTGTCATAAATTTCCAATTCTTGAAAGTGTGATTGGTTTGATAATTTTCCTAATCTCTGTGATTTTATTTCCTTTGCTATTTATTTCTTGTATTGACAATATATCTCTGCTTTATATGATTTACAACATTGTCGTTTGATTAAGTTTCTCTTTGTCACAGATTAAGAATTCGGATTGATTTAATCAATTGTAAAGAGTTTGATTATCTCTATTGGAATGTCAAATTGATATCATTACTATTAGGATTATTTTATGAAGAATTGAGTTTGACTTAGATTAAAATTAGTTCAGAAGAGAATGAGTTATTTCTACTGTACTCTCAACTGATGTCGTTGAATTGCTATAAGATTTGATTTCGTTAAAGTATTGAGTTTTCTTTAATAATTGCAATTGGAATTCATTAGATGCATCTGTTTACTCTTGTATTAAAATATCTAGACTACAATTTAGGAAACATTACTCTCTGAATTAATAGCAGCCACATACTGTGTACATTCTTGAAATAAGAGGAATTGCCCAGGTTGATATTTAATGTGGGATAAGTAGGAGTTTTCAGAGGCACCTTTTATCAGTCAACATTTTGGTGACGTTGCTAGGGAGAGTGTAGCCATTTACAAAGAATGATATATATTTGATAATTTCTATTGAGGAAGAATTGGGTATTGAAAATGAAAGGTAAGAACCTACATAACGAGCAAGTAAAGTTCTTGCTCCTCTGCCCGCTTTTCAACACAACTACAGAAAACTGATGTAGGTATTTGATGCTTGTTTGTTGAGAGAGAACTAAGTATTAAAAATGTAAGGTAAGAACCTGCGTACGGAGCAAGTAAAATGCTTGCTCCCTCGCCCGCTTTCCAGCAGAGTTGTTAGGAACTTAGGGTAGAGATAAACATTTGAATTGTTTGCATGAATGACTAAGAAGAAAAGACCTAAAAACAATCCAATTCCACTACCCAAACCTGAAAAATATAAGGGACTGGTGACCCTTGGACGATCAACTTTCATAGACGACATCCTAAAGAAACCTGAATCTCAGCCATCGGTAGGTCCCCGAATCATTACTTCCAGACAACCTATTGTCTCCCTTCGGGCCACAGGCTCACCATTTGTAGCCTACGCTGAGGTCCACAGTAAAATGGAAGGAACTGAGCATAGTTTTCAAGAAATTGAAAATTCGCGCCCAATTCCCTCACAAGAAGGGAATTCTTGTAATATTCATGAAGAAGGAGGAGAAACGGGGGAAAAGGAGGAACCAAGATCCCCTCAGGTAGTAATTGAGCAAAGGACACCCAATATCCCAGACTGAGGAGTGTTGTTAAGATCATTTCTACCCCTTCGAGACATCCTAAGGATAACTCTCTAGCTCCAGAGATCCCAGAAGGGTACTAGCATATATTTGATCAAATGGCCATCAATCCACAAGCACCCCAGACCTCTACATTACAGTATCCCATCATTGACACATCGGTCAACGCACCCATGAAAGCTATCCCTCTACAAAATATTCCCACCTTTCATGGACTCACATCATAGGATCCAGATGCATTTATGTTTGAATTTTGTGTATTATGTCGGGGTTATGATTACACCACCGACCCCTAAAAACTAAAGCTGTTTCCCTCTACGTTAAAAGGAGAAACCTTGCGTTGGTTTATGGGGCTAGGTGGGGGAACCATAAATGATTGGGATCAAATGAAAACCACTTTCCTTAAAAAATACCATGACTATTGCAGATCTAGGGAACTAAAAGACAAAATATTCCAAATGGTAGCAAGACCTAGTGAAACGTTGGAGGAGTATGTGAAGAGTTTCCAATATAATCTCCAAGGTCTCCCTATGCAAATCTACCTTTTCCTGATAATGTGCTAAAAACTACATTGGTTAAAGGGATGAAAGAACAACGGATAGAGACATTAAATATTATGGTTAAAGGTGATATATATCAAGAAGACTATGTTGATATTATTAAATTGTGTATCAGGTGGTCAAGATGTAGTATGAGATTGAAACCAGCAGAATGCGATGTGACCACTAGGGACAACAAAATATCCACGGAAGCATCACTCATGCAGAAATCGGCAACTCCCTGGAGGATTTCAAAACAGATATCTTGGGAACTTTGACGACGCAATTAGACATCATGCAAGCCAAGCAAAAGTAGCCTCAAGCAGAAAAAAACCTGGTGATATTTTGCCCTAGATGCAGGAAGAAGCATAGTCATAAAGAGTGCCCGTTGGATATGGTATAGACCTGTGCCATATGTACTAAAGATCATCCCACAGAAAGATGCTCATCGCTCCCAGGGTTAAAAGTAGTCTTCAAGGAGGCAGAGGAAGAAACAAAACCAGTCTACCTACTAAATCAATGTCACCAATGGTAAGCACGACAAACATGTACGCTTACTGACCCATCTTATTCCTTTCAGCCCTCGCAATATAATGCTCAACAATACACAGGAGCTACGTGGTAGAACTACCCACCTTTTCCTAATTGGTCATAGCAACCATTCTCTATGCCACCTTGGTCCAACCAATCAAATAAAAATAATAGTTAGCCAAATTTCCCTTACTTCCCACCATTTTGACAGAACAATACATATCCATCCCAATGGCCACCCTCCACTTCACAGAACTAGAACTGGTATTCAAGCTGGTAAAGACTTACAAACCAGCCAGCAGGAATAATCCCCCTATCCCAACCTACACTAACAACACCTTACACACTACAAAAGAACCCTCAACCCAATCTACGACCACATCTCCCAACCTAGCCAAACCCAAATCCCAACAATAGACCCATCCAATCTGTACAAATTATTGAAGGGCCAGAGCCAGAAACTAAGCTGAGGGAGTGTAATGAACTCAAATTAAGGTTTGGATGGATAATTGAGTCAAAAGGGGATAAAAACATACAAATAGAAGATCTGTTACCTGTAGAACAAACACCTCAAACGGAGAATAAGGTAAAACAGAAAAGCCACAATCAAACTATTACCTCCTCTCCACCATTCCGAGAGAGATTGACTATCGCCCAATAGAATATCCTGATTTCGATCTTCTGGGAGAATTAAAAAATATTTGTGTAAAAATACCTCTCGTCCAGGCTATTCATGACATTCCCATTTATGCAAAAACTATTAAGGAATTGTGTACTAAAAAGCCTAAGAGGAAAATAAAAACAAACCCAACTGTCCACGTAGTCGGAACTTTGTCCGATTTATTATCAGGCAGAGAAACGCTGGTGAAATATGAGGACCCAGGAAACCCTATAATCACAGTACAAATAAATGGATGTTCCTTCCCCAATGCATTAGTTGATTTAGGAGCAGCCATTAATATAATCACAACAACAACTTGTCAAAAACCTGGCATTATAGCCTTGGATCCAACTACAACCCTACTGGAACTTGCTGACCGAAAGGTTGTCAAACCAGAAGGGACACTATAGGATATAATGGTGTATGTAGATTCTTGGGAATACTTAGCAGATTTCCTGATTATCAATCCTAGAAACCGCCTAGATGGACATCCCCTAATTCTAGGTAGACCTTGGCTATCAACCACAGATGCTTACATAAGCTGTCGAACAGGTAGTATGACTATAGCAAGAGGAAGTAATGTGAAGAATCTAGCTTTATATCCTCCAGCTCAGCCAAGCCTAACAATAATAAAAACTAGAAAACAACCTGTATCATATTTAACTGAAAACATTCGATCACCGCTAACTATAGAAGATGCTCTTGAATTTAAGGATCAAACAGAAGATGACATCATTAACACTTACATTAACCAACCATATGCTGTATCCAACCTAAAATGTCACATGATCGAAGCAGCCCTGGATAATGAAATTGAAGAAGATCCCTTAAAAGATATTAATGACTAGACAATACCAACAACTACTGTTTATAACAGCAAAAATAATGAAATTGAACCAGGGAAAGTCCTAAACATCAACAAAAACCTAACTAATGAGCGGGAGTAGAGGCTTGTTGAACTCCTTATAAAATATAAAGAGGCTTTCACTTGGGATTACCCAGATATGAAAGGGATTGATCCCCAATTATGCATGCATCACATCTATACAGAGAAAGATGTGAGGCCCATTTGACAACCTCAATGGAGGTTAAACCCTCACCTTAAAGATATTGTTAAAGATGAACTACAAAAATTGTTAGATGTAAATTTCATCTATCTTATATCTGATAGCAAATGGGTTTCTCCCTTAGTTGTGGTGCCTAAAAAGAATGGAAAGTGGCGTATATGTGTCAATTATAGGGAGCTTAATAAAGCAACCTAAAAAGACCATTTTCCCCTCCCGTTCATTGACTGGGTCTTGGAAACATTAGCAGGTAAAAAATTCTTCTCTTTCTTAGACGGCTTCAGCAGCTACAATCAAATCCAAATTGCCCCTGAAGACGAGGATAAGACTACCTTCACCTACCCTTGGGGGACATTTTCTTACAGGGTCTTACCTTTTGGACTGTGCAATGCACCTGCCACATTCCGGAGGGCCATATGATCCAGGTGGATATTGGTGGCCACCTGCCAGGTCCACCTGGACCCCCACCATTGTCTTTCTCAGCATTTTCAGTTTCCTTAATTGTAGCACAGTTTACTATTTTTAGCAGTTTTTTCGGGTCCTGAACTTCCGGAGCCGTTTTGAGGCCCTAAACGACGTTTTTTTGGAATTTTGGGGCGATCGAGCCCTATGTTGCCCCCCAAAGTGGTAGTACTCGGATAGATCTTTCTAACGAGCTATCGTACGCGTCAAACGGAGATCGTATGCCAAAGTTACGACCCCGGGAAATTGATGTACCAATTTACCCAAACGGGGCCCACAATTTGGTGTTTCATCTTCTAGGGTTAGGTTTCGGTATGTGAAGGGTTTTCCATTGTTTCTCAACAATAAATAGGCCTTCGAGCCTCATTGTAATACAGTTCGGAACAGTTCAGAGGCATGTAGCCGCCACATCTCTTCTCAGAGATAAGCTACCATCGCCCTAGCTGGTTTCTTTCCATTTCTGTTTGTAAGCATATTTCAATATTTTACAGTAATGAAATGAAGTATTATTTCCGCTGCATCTCTATTTTTATGGTTATCGCATCTCTGTATTTATGGTTATCTCTGTAATTTGTTGCGTTCCTGTTTAAAATCCGGATCACCATACTCAGCATTTTTTCAGACCAGATAAACGAAGGGCTCGAGGTGTACATGGATGACTTTACACCCTATGGAGACGACTTCGAGCCAACGTTACAAACGCTAGAGAAAGTTCTGCAAAGATGCATTGCTACCAGGGTCTGTTTAAGCCATGCAAAATGCCACATGATGATGACCGAGGGCCTCATCCTGGGTCACTACATCTCAGCAGCTGGAATTCAGGTAGATCCAACAAAAATTCAGATAATTCTCTTAATACCTACCCCCTCCACACAAATTGAGGTATGTAGTTTTTTGGGGTTTTTTTGGATATTATAGAAGATTTATAAAGAATTTCTCCCAAATTGCTGCACCATTATATGCATTAACAAGAAATATCGATTTCATATGGACTAACAAATGTGACATTGCTTTTGAAGATTTAAAACGGCTAATATCAATAGCCCCAGTGTTACAGGGCCCAAACTGGGATTTTCCATTTTAGATCTCATCTGATGCATCAGATACAGCCATTGGAGCAGTTCTCGGCCAGGAGGAAGATAAAATCCCATATGTGATATACTACATCAACAAAAATTTATCTTCTGCTGATTTGAATTACACTGTGACCAAAAAAGAATTTATGGCTGTAATCTATGCTATTAACAAATTCATACATTATATAACAGGATACCCTGTGGTTTTGTATAATGACCACTCTGCTATTAAATATCTAGCTAATAAATATGTTACAAATGGAAGAGTGACACGATGGTTGATCCTTTTGTAGGAATTCGACATAATAATCAAGGATCGACCAGGAAAGGAAAATCCAGTGGCAGACTTCCTCTCACGTATACCAAAGATAGATGACTCGGCAGCAGTAGAAGACTAGTTCCCTGATGAGCACTTATTTGTTGTAACGATGAAAACACCATGGTACACAGATGTAGCAAACTACCTTGCAGTGGGAAAATTACCCAATCACCTAACCCCAGTGAAAGAAAACAAATAGTACAATGCAACACTCAATTCTCATGGATCGGAGGATACCTCTTTCACACGGGAGCCGATATGCATATCCGAAGGTGTGTCAGGGAAGATAAAATCTTTGACATCCTAAAAGATTTCCACGATGGACCTTGTGGTGGGAATTTTGCAGATTGTAGGACTGGTCACAAAGTCTTACAGATGGGCTATTATTGGCCCACCATTTTTAAGGATGCCAAGAAGTTTGTCCAGGCATGCGATAGCTGCCAAATAATGGGCCGCCCTAGACAGTCTTACGAGATGCCCCTGCATCCACAAGTAGTCATTGAGCCTTTTGAACGCTGGGCGTTAGATTTTATTGGCCCAATAAACACATCATCTAATCAAAAGACATATATAATGGTTGCAACAGAATATGTGACTAAATGGGTGGAGGCAGAAGCATTACCCAGGGCAACGGAGGACTTAGTAATCCAATTTCCTATTCCAAATTTTTGTGCAATATGGCTTGCCTAAAGAAATAATCATGGATGGAGGGCCACAATTTGTAGGCCATAAGATCACTGCAACATTAAAAAATCATCATATCATGCACAAAATCACATCTCCATACCGCTTGCAGGCAAACGACCAGGTAGAAAGTACCAATAAAATAATCGAGGCTATTTTAACAAAGACAGTCGCATCACATAGACGTGACTGGGCTACCTGATTGCCAAAAGCCCTATGGGCATATCGCACAACATGGAGAAATACCATAGGATACTCCCCATATAAATTAGTGTTTGGCAAAGTACCTATCTTCCCAATAGAATTTGAAATTCAGACATTGAGGATAGCTCAAGAAGTAGGCTTGGATCTAAATGACGCACGGATTAATAGGCTACATCAAATCAATGAATTGGATGAAATCTGCCTATCAGCTCTTTAGCATACTACATTGATCCAACAACAAAGAGCGAAATGGCATGATGCCCTCATCAAGAAGAAGATATTCCATGAAGGTGATTGGGCACTTCTGTACAATTCTAGGTTCCAGGATTTCTCGGGCAAACTCCAGACCAGATGGTTAGGTCCCTACGAAATAAAGGAGGTGAACGATAATGGCACCCTTACATTAACCACCATCGATGGGTCTGATTACTCTTTTAAAGCAAATGGGCATAGAGTGCGCCTCTACCATAAACCGCTTACAAGGGAGTCCTTTTGCCAACACATACGTGAAGATCCCACAATACAAATTCTTGCTGAGGAGAGCAACCCTCCCGCAACACCAATCCAATGAAGAATTCTTTTGAAACCTGTACATAAATTTACCTTTTTTTCTTTCTATTTGTTTTTGCTTGGATAATAGATTGTATATTAGTTTTTTTTCTATTTTTTCTTTATTGTTCCCTATAGTGAACAGTAGCTGTTCCCTACAGGGAACAACAATTTTCATGTATATTTTGATTTGTTGTTTCTTATAGGGAACAACTGATATTCCCTACAAGGAACAACAATTTTTGTGTATATTTTGTTTTGCTATTCCCTCTAAGGAACAACTACTATTCCCTTTAGGGAACATCAATTTCGGTGTGCATTTTCTTCTTACTGTTTCCTCTAAGGAACAGCATTTTTGGCATGAAATTTTTTCTTGTTGTTCCCTACAAGGAACAACTGTTGTTCCCTTTAAGGAACAATAGTTGTTCCCTTTAAGGAATAGTTGTTGTTCCCTCTAAGGAACAACAATTTTGGCGTGCATTTTGCCATGATTGCCATTGTGTCTACTGTATTTTGCATCATCCAATTTCCATTGGATGGAAAGATAGTCACAGTGGACCAGCTATCCTTTTGCACCCCTGATTATTCCCCGTTACCAAGCGGCTCTATACCCTTAGTGGGTGGTGTACCTGAATCTTATGTCACTATCGGTACCGGTCTACTAAAGGGCTCTTCCCTGATGGGTTGTTTCCCTCTTCTACCACCAACGGTTCCAAAGATGGTCAATATGGTTTCATCAATTCCTCACAAATAGACCGATCCTTGGATCCTACCAAACCCTTCAAACATTGACACTTACGGAGAACAAATGTTGTTGTCACCAGTTGAATTGGCCTCCCAGGCCATTCAATCTACATCCGAGTCTCTGGTCACTTTGGTCATGGCCAATGGTACCACTACCCCTCCCATAACTGCTCTTTCTTTTGATCCCCTCAATCAAGTCCTACCTATGGACGAAGCTATTAGAGAGATCATGAGTTTAGAAGAGCGACCATGGGAGGACTCGCACCATCGTGTTTCGATATCTGATTCGGATGTGATGCCTCTTCAAATCCTATCACCTGACACACCTAAAATCGTTTCCTCACCTTATACAACTATCCAAACTTTGGACTCGGAGGGAAACATGGGAAATATTTCAAAGACATTGCTCATCAATATTTTAGTCAAGACAAGCATCATGGAAAACATACAGATTGAATTCAATCGCAATCCTAAGGAAATTGTGAGCTTCACCTATATTTTTAAGGAGTTCCGTGATGTTTTCCCTTCGTCTTATGAGGAAATGCATGTCATAGACCCTTCTACTTTCAAGCATGAGATCAAGAAAGATTGAGCATTCTTTTTATGGTATTTTTCTTGCTTGTTGATCCGAAAAATCCTCTAGTTTCCTTCTTCAGGCTCGTTAAACTAACACGAAGCAGATCGAGCATTGTTTTTATGGTATTTTTCTTAATCATTAATCTAAAAAACCTCGAGTCTCATTCTTAGGGCTTGTTAAACTACTACAAACAAGATATGAGAATGTTATTTTATGGAATCTTTTCTCACTCTTGAATTGAAAAATCATTGAGTTTTTCATCATTGGACTCATTAAAAACCTACAACAACAGTTTGAGAAACTCTTTTTCGCTCTTTTTTTAGCTCATTAAACTGAAAAAGATCATTTGAGCATTCTTTTTAGGCGATTTTTTCTCGCTCATAAAACTGAAAAAATCTTGAGTTTCTTCTTCAGACTCATTAAACACTTATGAAGATGCCCCGAGCATTCTTTTTAGGAAATTTTCTCGCTCGTTAAATCAAAAAAACCTTGAGTTTTTCATCATTGGGATCGTTAAACACCTACAACGACGGTCTGAGCAACTCTTTCTCACTCTTTTTCTAGCTCATTAAACTAAAAAAGATCACTTGAGCATTCTTTTTCAGTGCTTTTCCTTGCTCATAAAATTGAAAAAATCCCAAGTTTTTTCTTCAGGCTCATTAAAAACTTATGAAGATGATATGAGCATTCTTTTAGGTACTTTTCTCGCTCGTTAAATTGAAAAATTCCGAGTTTTCGTCACTGGGCTCATTAAAAATCTACGGAAACAATATGAGCACTTACTTTTTTGGAACCATTTCTTGCTCTTAAATCGAAAAATCCTTGAGTTTTTCCCTACTTCGGGCTCATTAAATCTATGAAGAAGGAATGAGCAGTTCTTTTACCTCTTCTTCCTTGCTCATTAAACTGAAAAAGATACTTTGAGTTTTCTTCATTTGAATCATTAAAATTCGATGAAGGTATTGAGTTTGTTGTCACGTGATTCATTAAAAATTCACGACGAATATCGAGTTTAGTCCATCTCCTCATACTTGTAAATGAGGTCAATATCTATTGTGCATAGGTTTCTCTTTATCTGGACTCAGTAGATTAACTCACGAAAAATTAACCGATCCAGGTATATTATTAAACCTTTGCCGCACTCGGTTAACAACTATGACAGAGGGACCACCATGGAGTCATTATTTACGATCTTCTCAGAATCTCTAAATATGAAAAGACAACCGAGTTATCTCATCTGGACTCATTAAATTACACAAATTTGAAGTAGATTCGCTCTTTTTACGATCCTTTTCAGACTCTTAAAACATGAAAATATCGACGAGTTTACCTGTTTGGATTCATTAAACTAATTAGATAGGGCATAGAGTCACTTTTTTTGCTGTCCTTTTTAGACTCTTAAAATATTAAAAGATCAATGAGTTTACCCGTATGGACTCATAAAACTAATCAGATGGGGCAAGTGGACAATACAACTGTATTCAGTATTTGAAAGCGTGTTTTGGTAGTAGTTGTTCCGTTGAACATGGCACTCCCGCAGATAAACCTTCCTTGTGACGGCTTCTCAATATGAATCTTATCGTCCTATGAGTTTATCCTATATACCTCGATGTTCTTGCATCTCTGTATCCTAACACTCTTTGGTGTTCATGAGTCTAGTGCTGCATGGTTAAAACCATTGTCGTGCCTTCTATTGTTCAAGGGAAAACCTTTTTTCTATTGTTTCCTCCATCAAGCCATCAAGCATATTATTTCATCATGCCGTCTGTCGTTTTGACCCAATGCTCAAATATTCCTCAAAAAACAAGTCATTCTTGTCCCATTTCGTGTCGATTGATGTAGGACACATTATTCCCTACCTTTCGACATGTCTCTTCCTATCTAATTCAACACTCTATCTAGGAAGACGACCTAGAAACACTTCAGTGCCTTGGTACTTTCCGACATCAGTGGCAGGTCACCTTGAGTTTGATCAGGGGTTCTCATTATTGGCTCCTGGTTAAACGATTCTACGAGTGTTCAACGACAAAAACATTTTTCACACTCGCTAGCTTGTACTCTGCATCTTGGAGGCCATCACCATTATTGGGGGCCTTCCTCGTGTCTGTTAACGGTTTCCATTATTGACTAGTAATCAGAAGATTTCATGCATATTTGACATCAACGCATATATTTACATGTATTGATCTATACTGTTTGGTGAAGTAGAAATCAAGACCTTGGGTAGAGACTTTCATCACTCAGCCATGTTTCCTCTCCCAAGCTGCGGTTATTGTTTTTTGGAGACAGCTCATCAGAATGATCCAATTATGACACCAGTTCTGCATTGTGCTTATCGGAGGCCAGCATCATCAGATCTCTTTTATGAGAAAATCACTCTGACATAGGTACTGAGTGTGGGAATACCCGAATCAGGAAATGATTTTAGTTGTTATATATATATATGTGTGTGTGTGTGTGTGTGTGTGTGTGTGTGTATGTGTGTTGTATCAAGTTTCCCGTACCGCCTGAAGCTCTAATCCTCTCTCTCTTTTTGTCAAGAAGGACAAAATAGTTAAGTATAAAGTATTTTGGCCATCGCCCCAACCTCTGATCTCACACTTTAGGGGGCAGCTGCTATATAGGAAAATTACCTCCTCATTAGCTCAGAGGGAAAAGACATGATGATTGAAGCAATGACCAAGTTCACAAGCCTTTTTTCCAAGCTAACGCTGCCTATACACTAGAAACCTACTTTATAAATCTTCTTAGCAAGCCTAAGGGTGCGTTAATTACCTAAGTAACTCTAATTTTTACCTCAGGAACAACGTTAGTAAACCCTAATGAGTTTCTAAGGGTCAAAGGAGCAGATTGACTAAGACATAGCCATATATTCTCTCCTAAATCAACTCAGAAAAGCAAGGAAACATCAAAGTTTGACCTATTTGGGGGATTAGTAATCCTGATGGAGTATGCAAATGGGAAAGAGCTCAAAAGAATGGTAAAATCATTTCTTTTACCTAAAGAAACTCATGGATAAAATTGGCAACCCTAAGCTCACATGCTACATAAGTAGAGCTAGGGCTATTGTGAAAGTGGTCAGACCATTTGAAAGGATAACTTACTTGATTATCGAGTAGAGTCTCAAAATTAAGCATAAGAAGTTGGTAAGAAGGGAGGGAGAGAGGAGTCGGAGGGGTAAGGGAAGGCTGATGCAATCGATGGTTGTAATCACTCTTTCGACACTAATATAGAACTACAGTTGTACTGTCCACTCTGTGATGTTGGTACTATAATTCATTTATATATTTATTCAATGTCTTTTAGAATGGGTGGCTTAGTTATGTGCAACTAGATGTCTTTTGCATGTTTATGCATTGATTATCAAGGTTTTATGTTGTGATTACGCTTGTATTTTATATGTGCAGGACTTGATCTAGAGACAACTCAGGGGACTTCCACCTAGTTGCATTGCACTCTCCGACAACTCCACATGAAGGCTTGAGGTAATGATTCCTTCTCTCTTTGATAGTTAGTTGTTGAATATGAACATGCATGTATCTTTGTGAAAACTGCAAATAATCTTACAGTCTGCCAAGGGTCATGGGAAGACCCTTGAGTGTTCCTTCATCTTCCATACATCGTGCATTAATTCCTATAGTAGAATTAGCAAATCCACTGGGGACTACACTTTAGTTTCCGGTTTTCCCATAAAGTTCCTAGATTTCTCCTTCTTCCAGACCTTCCTGTACTTCTTCATTCCTTTTTTGACCACTCAAGACCTTGCAACACTCTTATTTCATTGCTCAGCCTTGGATTTGATCCCCACAACCATTTTTTGAAGTGTTTTTCCTCACTAACATAGGTTACCAGTGTAAACAGAGCTTTATAAAGCACTATGACTTCACAACTAGAGCGTTATTCCAACCAATAACTCTCTGTGACCTCTAGCTCAAAGAATTAGTCACCCATTTTTTGATAAGCAACAATGTCTCTGACCTCAAAGGGTTGGGATACTTGCTTCTGGACTGATAAGGGATTTGTAGTTGTGTTTGTTTCGCTGATTTGTGTCTTGAACAATTTTTTTTTTAAGAAAATATATTTCCTTCTTAAAGTTTTTATTTTCATAAAAATTCAAAATTCAAAATTTTTATATTGTTTTCTGCTTAGTTTGTTAAATCTCCATTATTTGGTTTCAGTAGTTGTTAGTGAGCATTGAAAAGTTCTGTCAGTTATGCGAGTGTTGTACTGAATAGGATGCATGGAATGAATATTGATGTATGAATGATTCTCCCTTTGTAGAAGCAACTTATTCATTGAAATTGAAAATTTACAAGCACTGTTTTTGCATGATTTGAGTCAGAGCCCATAAAATATCATACGTCAACACCCCTACCGAAGACTTTTACGAAGTACACTTAAAATCTACCTAATAAAATCAATCAACAACTCTTTCTAGAGTAAACACACATTAGTTTAGGCTAGGATCTTGGGTTAGGCAGTGTGAGTAAACTACCCAAGATCATACACCAAAACTAGTGTCATTAAAGAGAGAAATCCTTCTGCACTCATACTACCAGGACCACTCCAGTAAAAGCGGAGCTAAATATGAGACAACATCGGACTGTAAGTGAAGGTAGCCCACCTTTGCTTACATTTCCTTTAGGTATTCTGTGTATCAAGGATCCCTTCAGGGATATTGGAGCTGAGTTGGGGACTCAGGTATCCTACCCACACAACGTACTGTCTGCGACTATGTCCCCCCCAGTAGTGTCTATGATCTGAGGTATCCTTAGTGGCCATACTTTTAGGGACTAACACAAGGTGACTGGGGTAGGCTGCCCTAGTACCTAACACAGATGGACCTACTCTGTCTTCAGTTTTTGGGAGGGTGCTCGTCTTCACGAGAGTACTTGGCCCCTCAATCTGAGGTTCGGGCGAAGCTCTAGAGTAACCGTAACTGTACATTTGGCCAGATCTCTCTATTATTCATTGTGATACTGGGTTTCATCTCCAGTGATCGGTGCTTATCATAGGGGGTCATTTCCCTTTGCTTGTTGATTGATTTACTTAGTTTTTTATTTTTTAGGTGTCAGAGTGTTATCATTAAGACTCTAATAAACATCACTGTAAAGGATTTCTTCCTCCATACAATCTTTCGTTCACAAATCCGTTGGGCCCACTCTATGTTCCCATTACATCTGTACCTCCTTTGTGTTTAGTTGGAACACATCCACCCATCCCATCGATGACTAAGGAGTCGTGGGAATTTTTGGACACTTTTGGTCCCACTCCACTTCCCCAGTCAACAGTCAATACCAAACCTTTGATGGTGAACCCTGCTATCCCATTTGTCCTAGGTTCAAACCCTATGGTGACACCCTCCATGAGTGGAACCCAGTCTATTCTGGGTTCTACCCCTTTAGTGTCAAACCCTGCACCTTTGACAAGTGCTACATATAGCGCTCCTTATAACGCTAAATATAGCATAGTTAGCGCGGGTCCCTTCAACCAACAATATGGTTGGCATCCATTGTATAGTTCTAACCCCAGATTCAAGTATCTGGGGGGCATTCCCAATATGCATATACTAGCTGAGAGCATAATAGTTCCCCCTTTTTTTTCAAGCATGCATGGTCAGTCATTGATTGACATGAACACTCCTTATTCTAGTCAAGGACTCATGGTTGGTTCTATGGTGAGCAGGAGCCCTCAAGGAGGTCCTAATCAATCCATGGGGTCACCCTATTCACAACCTCAAATGAGTCAAGGGGGCACTACTTATCCCGGGGGCACTTCTATCCCCCAGCCTAACAATCCCTATGGAAATCCACAATACAATACCATACCCCAAGTCACCTACTATACCACACAGCTTGTGTATAATATTGGGAACAAAATGATGGGAGGACTGCAAGGATCCTCAAGTCATATGTCATCTCCTTGGTCAGATTCAGGGGCATCAAACACTCTACCTTTCTTGGTAGCACTTGATATCCACAACTTGTACAAACTTACAAATGAACCCATCTATCATAACTTACTCTGGCTGCCAATCCCGCAGAAAATACCAACATACATCCCTAAGTTTGAAGGGAAACAAGGGGAGGATCTGGGTACACACATCGCCACCTATCATCTATGGTGTGTTTCTAACTCCATGGTGGATGATAGTATCCGGTTATATCTTTTTCCCCACACTCTTACTGGCAACGCAGCCAAGTGGTACATAGAGTTACCATGCATGTTAGTCAATACCCTTGGCGCTTTAGCGATGGAATTCTTAAAGCACTTCCAACTACACATCCACTATGAAACTAGGAAGAAACTCCTCACTTCATTATGTCAGGATACCTCAACCCACATCTCTGATCATATACATGAATGGAGACGTAGGCAGAGGTTAGTCAAAGCTCCCCTCCCAAACTATCTCTTAGCGGATTGGTTATTCAAATCTCTACTCCCCCAAATCGCTAAGGATGTCGCCTTAGGTGGTGTGGTCATAGAAGACCAATCCATTCATCATGCCCATCATTTGGATATGACATATTTGCAGTCTGGCACTCTATACAATGTAATTCCCAATGCCCCTCGCAACTCCAATGCTGTCGCTACTCAGCAACCCGAAGCACACACCGATGGGAATATTGGTGCAACCTCCCAGGCTACTGTAAAATAAATCAGTGGTCACATTGCCCAGATGTCAGTGGACCCCTCTACCAAATCTACTGCTCTTCCTACCACCACGATCAACTTTGTGTAGTCTACACAAAAACCCAATGGTGAGAACAAGAAGAATAAGAAAAAGACTGCTCCTTCTGAAGAGCAGTCAAAAAAGCAGTCTAACCCCAAGCAGAAGGTAGTTGTGCCCTCTGGAGATGGAAAGGATAAACCTACCAGATTCCCTTGCAAAATCTGTGTCAAAGACCACATGACCTATTGCTGATCGTGTCTTCAGGAATGCATAGATTTCATTGCTAAAAAGGATACTGGAAAGACCCCTGTTGTCCTAAATAATCCTTTCCCCGCTCAGTAGCAGCAACACCTTATTGCAAACCAACCCCAACCACCACAAGGGGGCAATGGCAGTTCGCAACATCCTTCAGCTGGTGAAGGACCATCTACCATTTACACCTTTGAAATGGTAGATCTACAAACTAGAGCCAAACCTTATGGATCTCCAGTCACTCATGTAGAGGAACCCTCCTCACGTCAAAACCCACCACTGTCTAATGATCTTCATATCAAAAGGCCGGTTGCTAACCTTGTGATTTGCCCCCCTAAAGGGCTACTTCGACGCACAATGCACAATACATCTGCACATGCCGCCCAAAACTATAGCATTGTAGAAGACTTGGCGCAAGCGCCATCAACTATGTCGGTGCTCTTAGTATTACAAACTTGTCCAACACAAAGGAAAGCTCTGCTTTCGGCCATTGGTGGTATCGACCCACAGGATTCCATGCCTGCAATTTTCTACAAGGAAAAATGTAAGCCTCCCCCTTCTCACTAGCTTTCATTTCAGGTACAAATCTTTTTGAAAGGTAAAGGTATACATCGAACAGTCATTAATGCAGGTGCTTCTTCCTGCGTAATGTCGGCTTCATGTTTGCTTGCTTTGGGTTGTACAACCCTATCCCTGCCATCAAATTCCCTTAAAGCTTTCAACGATCACACTTTCATCCCAAAAGGTTACATAGCTAGCTAACCCATCACCTTGTATGGGAAAATGGTAGTGGTGGACATCGAAGTCGTAGATAGAAAGCTTGACTATAATCACTTTTTGGGTCGCAGTTGGACTTACGCCATGATTGACATTGTGTCTACTGTCTTTCACATCATCCTATTTCCATTGGATGGAAAGGTAGTCACAATTGACCAACTTTCCTTTTTCACCCCTGATTATTTCCTGTTACCAAGTGGCTCTGTACCCTTAGTGGGTGGTGTACCTAACTCTTACGTCAGTATCAATACGATCTACTTAAGAGCTCTTACCTGATGGGTTTTTTCCCTCTTCTGCCGCTAGCAGTTCCACAAACGATCAATATGGTTTCATCCATTCCTCATGAACAGAACAATCCTTGGATCCTACCGACCCCTTCAGACATTGACACTTATGGAGAAAAAATGTCATTGTCACCAGCTGAATTGGCCTACCAATCCATTCAATCTGCATCCAAGTCTTAGGTCACTTTGGTCATGGCCAATGGTACCATGGCCCCTCCCATAACTGCTCCTTCTTACGATCCCCTCAATTAAGTCTTACCTACAGACGAAGCTATTAGAGAGATCATGAGTTTAGAAGAGCGACCTCGGGAGGAATCGCAACATCGTGTTTCAATATCTGATTCGGACATGATGCCTCTTCAAACCCTGTCACCTGATGCACCTGAAATCATTTCCTCACCTTATATGACTATCCAAACTTTGGACTCAGAGGGAAACATGGGCAATCTTTCAAAGAAATTGCTCATCGATATTTCAATCAAGATAGGAGTCGTGGAAAACATATAGATTGAAGCCAATTAAACTGAAAACATACAGATTGAAGCTCATTAAACTGAAAAATATCATTTGAGGATTCTTTTTAGGCACTTTTTTCTTGCTCATAAAACTTAAAAAATCTCGAGTTTCTTCTTCCTATTCGTTAAGCACCTATGAAGATGCTCCGACCATTCTTTTTAGGAACTTTTCTCACTCGTTAAATTGAAAAAACCCTGAGTTTTTCATCATTGCGCTCATTAAACACCTACAACGATGGTCTGAGCAACTATTTTTCACTCTTTTTCTATCTCATTAAACTAAAAAAGATCACTTGAGCATTCTTTTTCAGTGTTTTTTCTCGCTCATAAAACTGAAAAAATCCCGAGTTTTTTCTTCAGGCTCATTTAAAACCTATGAAGATGATCCGAGCATTGTTTTAGGTACTTTTCGTGCTTGTTAAACTGAAAAATCTCGAGTTTTTGTCACCGGGCTCGTTAAAAATCTACGACAACAATATGAGCACTTGCTTTTTTGGGACCATTTTTTACTCTTAAATTGAAAAACCCCCGAGTTTTTCCCTTCTTCAGGCTCGTTAAATCTACGAAGAAGGAATGAGCAGTTCTTTTACCTCTTTTTCCTTGCTCACTGAACTAAAAAAGATACTTTGAGTTTTCTTCATTTGACTCGTTAAAATTCAATAAAGGTATTGAGTTTTTCGTCACCTAACTCATTAAAAATTCATGACAAATATCGAGTTTAGTCCATCTCCTTGTACTCGTAAATGAGGTCAACATCTATTGAGCATAGGTTTCTCTTTATCCGGACTCAGTAGATTAACTCACAAAAAAGTAACCGATCCGGGTATACTATTAAACCTTTGTCGCACCCGGTTAACAACTATGACCTAGGGACCACCATGGAGTCATTCTTTATGGTCTTTTTAGACTCTCTAAATATGAAAAAACCACTGAGTTATCTCATCTGGACTCATTAAATTACACAGATTTGAAGTAGAGTCGCTCTTTTTACGATCCTTTTCAGACTCTTAAAACATGAAAAGATCGACAAGTTTGCCTGTCTGGACTCATTAAACTAATCATATAGGGCATAGATTCTCTCCTTTTGCGGTCCTTTTCAGACTCTCAGAATATGAAAAGATCGATGAGATTACCTGTATGGAGCGGATTGACTAAGAAATATCCTTATATTCTCTCCTAAATCAACTCAAAAAAGCAAGGAAACATCAAAGTTTGACCAATTTGGGGGATTACTAATCCTGATGGAGTATACAAATGGGAAATAGCTCAAAAGAATGGAAACATCATTGCTTTTACCTAAAGAAACTCATGGAGAAACTTGGCAACCCTAACCTCACATGCTACATAGGCAGAGCTAGGGCTATTGTGAAAATGGTTAGATCATTTGAAAGGATAACTTAATTGATTGCTTAGCAGAGTCTCAGACTTAAGCATAAGAAGTTGGTAAGAAGGGAGAGAGAGAGAGGAGCTGGAGGGGTAAGGGAAGGCTGATGCAACCGATGGTTGTAATCACTCTTTCGACATTAATATAGAACTACAGTTGTACTGTCCACTCTGTGATGTTGGTACTATAATTCATTTATATGTTTATTCAATGTCTTTTAGCATGAGTGGCTTAGTTATGTGCAACTAGATGTCTTTTGTATGTTTATGCATTGATTATCAAGGTTTTATGTTGTGATTACACTTGTCTTTTCTATGTGCAGGACTTGATCTGGAGCCGGCTCAGGGGACTTCCGCCTAGCTGCATTGCGCTCTCCAACAACTCCACACGAAGGCTTGAGGTAATGAATCCTTATCGAATGGTTATAATTGAATGGTTAAATTAATTAACAAACCTTCTTGAATTGAAAAGAAACTTACTGTACTTCCCAAACCCTTTTTCATAGAATATAATTACCCTCCCACTGTTCTAGAGTTTCTAAGCCTCACTGCCGAAACCACTGAAAGTCTAATTCAATTTAGTAAACCCAATTATGGCTTCCCAAACCTCTCTGGACATAATACCTCTACAAAACCCTCACTTGGATATTGACCACCTTGCATTAGCAGACAGAGACTTCCAAATTAAGGACACTGCTTCCCCTACCTACCTACTAAAACTCCACTACTAGAGTAAAGACAAGTTCTTAAACCATAATGATGACATTCACCTTTGGGAGTCCAATTTTTTTAAGTACTGTTTCCCACAGGTACACCATTTCCCAGAAATCATCCACTTCTGCGAAGCTTGCTACATTCCTAGCCAAAGAGCCATTATCACCCTTGACCAACAAGTTTTTTTTCACCATCATGACAAAATCCATTAATCAAATGGTACAAGTCTATCCAAGCCCAAATGAGACCCCGTTTTATATTGAGGGCTTGCTTTACCTCTATACCAAGTTAGACATACCCAAGAAGGCTCAGATTATTCAAACTTTCATCATTGAAGAGTCTCATACTCCAACAGATAGTCCTCCTTATGCTACCACCATTTTTTCTGAGAGAGGCAGACAAATTATTACCATGCTCTCTTGCATTTTAGGGTACACCACAAATGAGCATGTGGATGAGGTTGTCCTGGCTTTCCTTTCTATCTTTTGCCCAGGCAAGCCTCCTGCTATAATGTATAACTATGCTCAGTTCATAGTAGACAGAATGCATGAACAATTCATTAGACTACCAAATGAGAGATTTTTCAAGTACTCTTCAGTTTTGTTTCGCATGTTCCTCTACTATCAGTTAGACAAGTTTCCAATCAACATTCAGGAGTTGGACAACTTAATACAGTTGAAACAGGACAGTCTTGAGACTACCACTACCACTGTCATTCCAATAGTCACTACAACACTACCATTCACCTTGGCAGCTTCATTGGCTCCTACAGCTCCACTGGCTACAACACTACCAACTGCCACAACATCTACACCATCAACAGGTTCGACAACATCAGCAACTCAGCTAGGTGATGAGGCAAGTAAATTGGTCAAGGCATTGGAATACATGTCCATTTAGACCACAAAGATAAACAAGCTTAAAGAAAATATAATAAGTTTAGAGAACGACAATAAGCTTGCACAGATTATGCACAAGGAAGAAGTTCATAAGTCAACCAGGTTGACTGAAAGAATGAAGAGCTTGAAGAAGGAATTGACACTAAAGGAGTCACTTAGCCAAGCTAAAGAACAATTATGGTCCAATATCATTGAATCTGTCAATGATATTTAGCCATCCATTCAAGTCATCTTTGAACAAAGTGACTTAGTTAAAAAGGCTACATAAGACATACAAAGAGTTAAGGCAGAACTGGGAGACATGCCAGAAGAGGCCACTAGAATAGTCCATTTCCTTAACTCCAAAAACAAATATGAATTGCAGGAGCCAGGAGTTGGACATAGTTGATAGGACATGCACAATACTAGAAGTGAAAAATGTCCTCGCCAAGAGGAATTTAATGATCAACCTTGAGGACAAATGCAAAACCATGCAATTGGCTATAGACAGGTTCATGGTAAAGTTTGATGTTTTGAGGCAGAAAGGTCTTCCAAATCCCTTGGTGATAAATGAAAAATTGATGCCTCGGGAGGACTACAACAGAAGAATCAGAGAGGTGGCAAGGGATCAGGCAAGTAATTCTTCTATGAAGGGAATGCCTACTGGAAAGGTTCTATATCAAACATTTGAGAACCTGTTTTACCTCCAGCATGAGGTAAAACACCTTTTTGTGAACAAACCCACTTTTGCCAAATACGTAGAAGAATATGAAATCTACAAGAAAATGGTAAATATAAAATTACCAGATGCAGATATTTGGGAGAAGTTAAATGACTTGCTGTAAAAATGCACAGTAAAGGTGAAAACAACACAATGAAAGGAAAATGATAGATCAGCCAGGTGAAAGAGTATTAAGTGAAGTGTATCAGTTGAGAAAGGGAAAAGTAAAAGGAACAGTCAGCGTGAAGACCAACAACAAAGTAGAGAATAAACAACAAAATATCAGAACATAAAGACAACACAACCAAATAAACGGAGACATCATACAACAGTTGAACATCTGTCTATATCTTCTTGCATGAAGATATTTCTTTCTCCTAGATTAATTCCCAAGATAGTTTGGGGTATTTTGTAGACTATTTTTGTATAAATACTTCATGAATCAAAGTACTGAGGTGTGGGTTGCTAGACATTTGTATAGTTGTATTGATAAAAAACTTGAGGGTTATTGTACCAATTTTTCAAGTCAGCAAACTAGACTGAGTAATAAAGAGATTGCATTACAGGATCATGTGTTGAGATATTATAGTGAAGTATTTTCTTTGTCAAATTTGTTATTTCTTATGTATCTCACAAACTTACATGTTATCTAAAGTGAATGAATTAACTGGAAATTTAATTCAGAATTTGTTTAAGTACACTCTGTATTGAACAATTAATCATTTCTATGTTTTCTTTTGATATCCGGATCTAAGAATCCTTAATTGCTCTTCCATATTGGTTGACCTTTTTCAATTCTTTCATAATCGGTCTAAGGAACCCTTAATTGCTCCTTTGATTTGACTGAAAACCACTTCACCATCCAACCTTAAGATCTGAAATAACTCAGCTACCTTGCCCTGTAGACACTATTTTTAGAACTTGATCCAGTCCTGTTTGCTTGACATTTGACCCCATAGCCCAATGGTAAAAGACATCCATCTATCCATATAAGTAAATTATCCCACCACCAAATCAAAATCAAAACCCAAGTATAATCATAACTATCCTAAAATCAATTAACTAAACAAAGTTAAATCATAAAGAGAGAGCCCTCTCTGAGCATTAGGAAGGCTAGATCCTAATCTCCAAAGTAGGTTTGTGGTTACCTCTATCATTTCTTTCCTAACAACTCTAGAGAAATTTTGGAGTGATAACATATTGGCTACCATACTGGGGACTCGATCGTCAGTGTAATAAAACTTTAAGGAAACCTTAGAATTCATCTTTCGCACCTTAAGGTCATTTTAGAGTTGTTGTTAAAAAGCTTCAAAAAAAAATTAAAAAATAAAATTCTGGGCCCCAAAAAGACTCACTATACCAGGGAAAATCCATATCCAAACCCTACTACAATAGTTAATGACCTTGACAAAATTATAAGAAAACCAAGAAAGGTAGAAACTCAAGCAAGTAGTAGCCAGTTAGTTAAAGCAAATTCACTCCCCAAGGAATTATCAAGTTTAGAGGACATTCAGTTTGATCTGTCATTTGAGCTTTCATTGTTTAGAACCAAATCAAAAAATTCAATTCATGAAACTATATTAGACCCTAATTTTATTCAATTCATTGAGTCAAAAAATGTTCCTATACATCTATATTTAGATCAAATTGTTTTGAATACTTTTGATAAACTAGAAGCTTTAACCTCAACCTTGATAAGCCATATATATGATGCCTATATTCAACAATCAGTTGAATTAGCTGCCCTCATTGCTGATGCCTCTCAACATTCTACAGAATCTTCAAATACTGTAAATACACCTTCATTTACTACCACCTCTCCTATAATATCCACCACAATTCATTCCCTTGAATCATTGATACCTCAGTTTCCTCTCCAATCGAACATCTCAAGTTCATCTAGTTCATCTACACCCATTTCAAGTCCTTCTTCTAGCACCACTACTTTTCCCCCTAGTCAAACCAAAATCTCAGCCATGGCGAATAGATATGCACCTTTGGTTTTATCAGCCCAATTACATCCCATGCCCCAAGATTACCAAAGCAAAATATTTTTGTTTGATGCTAATAGTCAATATACTTCCCAACAACATGTGAACAAAATGATTGATTACTTTGAATTACATGAAATCAATGAGTCTGTTGTACAAATGAGGTTGTTTTCCCAAACATTAACGAGGGATGTTAAGAAACGGTTCAAAGGTTTACCTGCTAATCATATTGCATATTTAGTTTCTTTTCATAGATTTTTTATTAATAGATGGGAAAGAAAGAAAAACCCTCTGCAAATACTATCTGAATATGATAACATTCGAAGAGCTCCTAATGAATCAATTTAGGATTGTTGTACTAGGTTCAACAGTATCTACAATGCAATCCCTGCTAATATTAAACCTCAACCAAACTTGGCATTAATAAAATTTCCTGATGGTTTTGACACTGACATGTCATACCAATTAAGGGAAAGAAGTCCTAAAAACATTGGAACAAATGCAAAGTAATGTTGTTAGTGTAGAAGCCAATCTATTAGTTAAGAAAGCTAGGATGAGAAATGAAAAAAGAGTTGTCATTAAAGAGGAGACTTCTACTTCAAAAGGTAAAATAGATAGTTTAGCTAAGAGTGTAGAAAGAATAATGGATAGATTAGAAAACATGGAAAGAAAAACTTAGTGGGAAAATCAACAGCCACCCTAATAAGAAACCCCAACTTTAGGAAAAATCCTAACACTGGAACAAATGCAATACCAGATCAGCAAATTAGACCACCCTTCTAGGAAAACTACGCTGAGGGTTCACAAAAGCATGAAGGAGAGGCTGAAACCCAGATAAACCTATTAAGGATTAAAAATGAAGATGTTGTTTTTATTACTCAAGAAGAACAAGAATTATACATGTTGCAACAATTACAATTAGAATCTGGAGAGTCCTTTGACTTCAAACAAGGCTATGAATATGCTATATATGAAGTTCACAAATAGTACAAACTTAGAAGAAAAAATAATGTTGAAATCCACTAAGAAATCAATCCAAACCCAAACTAAAAAGATAACAAAAGATCCTGTGACCAAAGTTCTAAAAATTCTTCCTAGGGGAACTCAAGAGACTTTGAGCCCAAAAATTGTAGATAAAACTTCATCTGAAACTCAAACTGAATTGTTACTCAAATCATTCCAAATAAGAGAATTCAAAACAAAACTACAGAGACACAAATTGAATTTCCTAGTACTGAAAAAGAAGATAAAAATACACAGACCACATCTGCTAAGGAAGATCTCATCCAATCAAGAAAAACTCAAATGCCATTTGTTGAGTCACGGAATGGGTATGTAGTTACTATTAATCTCATCATTCTTTTCCTTTATTTTTATCTTTTCTATATCTTAATGCATTAATATATTGAGGGATTATGGTAAGAAATGAAGGAATTATTTGCAGTTACGATTTAGATAACTTTTACCCTTCTTATGCAGGAAAATGACAAAAGGCACAATTGTTGTTCCCTAATGAAGGAACAGCAAAAATCAGACAAGTAAAGGAAGGAACGAGTCGATTGCGATATGGCTAAGGGAAAATCAGAGGGATCAACATGGAATAGGAAAGATTTCAGAAGTTAGAAATTAGTTGTGAATCCCTCAGGATCGGAAGATCTTGAGGGATCGCATTTACCATTTATCTTTTACCCTTTTTGATTATAAAAGGAGACGATTGTAAGAAGAAGGGGGGAATCTCTGTTATTATTGAAATTGTAATTTTTAATTACACTCTCACTGTTGAGAAGAACATGGTTATATTGTAATGCTAATTGCAATCGATGATTAATACATATTTGAAGTTGTTGTTCCCTCGCGTTATCTGAAGTAGTTTAGAAGTGTTCGCTGGCGGCTAAGGGCACGACCTCTGGTGGATTTAACTGCTTTCTTTGTGTCATAAATTTCCAATTCTTGAAAGTGTGATTGGTTTGATAATTTTCCTAATCTCTGTGATTTTATTTCCTTTGCTATTTATTTCTTGTATTGACAATATATCTCTGCTTTATATGATTTACAACATTGTCGTTTGATTAAGTTTCTCTTTGTCACAGATTAAGAATTCGGATTGATTTAATCAATTGTAAAGAGTTTGATTATCTCTATTGGAATGTCAAATTGATATCATTACTATTAGGATTATTTTATGAAGAATTGAGTTTGACTTAGATTAAAATTAGTTCAGAAGAGAATGAGTTATTTCTACTGTACTCTCAACTGATGTCGTTGAATTGCTATAAGATTTGATTTCGTTAAAGTATTGAGTTTTCTTTAATAATTGCAATTGGAATTCATTAGATGCATCTGTTTACTCTTGTATTAAAATATCTAGACTACAATTTAGGAAACATTACTCTCTGAATTAATAGCAGCCACATACTGTGTACATTCTTGAAATAAGAGGAATTGCCCAGGTTGATATTTAATGTGGGATAAGTAGGAGTTTTCAGAGGCACCTTTTATCAGTCAACATTTTGGTGACGTTGCTAGGGAGAGTGTAGCCATTTACAAAGAATGATATATATTTGATAATTTCTATTGAGGAAGAATTGGGTATTGAAAATGAAAGGTAAGAACCTACATAACGAGCAAGTAAAGTTCTTGCTCCTCTGCCCGCTTTTCAACACAACTACAGAAAACTGATGTAGGTATTTGATGCTTGTTTGTTGAGAGAGAACTAAGTATTAAAAATGTAAGGTAAGAACCTGCGTACGGAGCAAGTAAAATGCTTGCTCCCTCGCCCGCTTTCCAGCAGAGTTGTTAGGAACTTAGGGTAGAGATAAACATTTGAATTGTTTGCATGAATGACTAAGAAGAAAAGACCTAAAAACAATCCAATTCCACTACCCAAACCTGAAAAATATAAGGGACTGGTGACCCTTGGACGATCAACTTTCATAGATGACATCCTAAAGAAACCTAAATCTCAGCCATCGATAGGTCCCCGAATCATTACTTCCAAACAACCTATTGTCTCCCTTCGGGCCACAGGCTCACCATTTGTAGCCTACGCTGAGGTCCACAATAAAATGGAAGGAACTGAGCATAGTTTTCAAGAAATTGAAAATTCGCGCCCAATTCCCTCACAAGAAGGGAATTCTTGTAATATTCATGAAGAAGGAGGAGAAACAGGGGAAAAAGAGGAACCAAGATCCCCTCAGGTAGTAATTGAGCAAAGGACACCCAATATCCCAGACTGAGGAGTGTTGTTAAGATCATTTCTACCCCTTCGAGACATCCTAAGGATAACTCTCTAGCTCCAGAGATCCCAGAAGGGTACTACCATATATTTGATCAAATGGCCATCAATCCACAAGCACCCCAGACCTCTACATTACAGTATCCCATCATTGACACAACTGTCAACGCAGCCATGAAAGCTATCCCTCTACAAAATATTTCCACCTTTCATGGACTCACATCATAGGATCCAGATGCATTTATGTTTGAATTTTGTGTATTATGTCGGGGTTATGATTACACCACCGACCCCTAAAAACTAAAGCTGTTTCCCTCTACGTTAAAAGGAGAAACCTTGCGTTGGTTTATGGGGCTAGGTGGGGGAACCATAAATGATTGGGATCAAATGAAAACCACTTTCCTTAAAAAATACCATGACTATTTCAGATCTAGGGAACTAAAAGACAAAATATTCCAAATGGTAGCAAGACCTAGTGAAACGTTGGAGGAGTATGTGAAGCGTTTCCAATATAATCTCCAAAGGTCTCCCTATGCAAATCTGCCTTTTCCTGATAATGTGCTAAAAACTACATTGGTTAAAGGGATGAAAGAACAACAGATAGAGACATTAAATATTATGGTTAAAGGTGATATATATCAAGAAGACTATGTTGATATTATTAAATTGTGTATCAGGTGGTCAAGAGGTAGTATGAGATTGAAACCAGCAGAATGCGATGTGACCACTAGGTACAACAAAATATCCACGGAAGCATCACTCATGCAGAAATCGGCAACTCGCTGGAGGATTTCAAAACAGATATCTTGGGAACTTTGACGACGCAATTAGACATCATGCAAGCCAAGCAAAAGTAGCCTGAAGCAGAAAAAAACCTGGTGATATTTTTCCCTAGATGCATGAAGAAGCATAGTCATAAAGAGTGCCCATTGGATATGGTATAGACCTGTGCCATATGTACTAAAGATCATCCCACAGAAAGTTGCCCATCGCTCCCAGGGTTAAAAGTAGTCTTCAAGGAGGCAGAGGAAGAAACAAAACCAGTCTACCTGCTAAATCAATGTCACCAATGGCAAGCACGACAAACATGTACGCTTACTGACCCATCTTCTTCCTTTCAGCCCTCGCAATATAATGCTCAACAATACACAGGAGCTACGTGGTAGAACTAACCACCTTTTCCTAATTGGTCACAGCAACCATTCTCTATGCCACCTTGGTCCAACCAATCAAATAAAAATAATAGTTAGCCAAATTTCCCTTACTTCCCACCATTTTGGTAGAACAATACATATCCATCCCAATGGCCACCCTCCACTTCACAGAACTAGAACTGGTAGTCAAGCTGGTAAAGACTTACAAACCAGCCAGCAGGAATAATCCCCCTATCCCAACCTACACTACCAACACCTTACACACTACAAAAGAACCCTCAACCCAATCTACGACCACATCTCCCAACCTAGCCAAACCCAAATCCCAACAATAGACACGTCCAATCTGTACAAATTATTGAAGGGCCAGAGCCAGAAACTAAGCTGAGGGAGTGTAATGAACTCAAATTAAGGTCTGGATGGATAATTGAGTCAAAAGGGGATAAAAACATACAAATAGAAGATCTGTTACCTGTAGAACAAACACCTCAAACCGAGAATACGGTAAAACAAAAAAGCCACAATCAAACTATTACCTCCTCTCCACCATTCCGAGAGAAATTGACTATCGCCCAATAGAATATCCTGATTTCGATCTTCTAGGAGAATTAAAAAATATTTGTGTAAAAATACTTCTCGTCCAGGCTATTCAGGACATTCCCATTTATGCAAAAACTATTAAGGAATTGTGTACTAAAAAGCCTAAGAGGAAAATAAAAACAAACCCAACTGTCCACGTAGTCGGAACTTTGTCCAATTTATTATCAGGCAGAGAAACGCTGGTGAAATATGACCCAAGAAACCATATAGTCACAGTACAAATAAATGGATGTTCCTTCCCCAATGCATTAGTTGATTTAGGAGCAGCCATTAATATAATCACAACAACAACTTGTCAAAAACTTGGCATTATAGCCTTGGATCCAACTACAGCCCTACTGGAACTTGCTGACCGAAAGGTTGTCAAACCAGAAGGGACAATATAGGATATAATGGTGTCTATAGATTCTTGGGAATACCCAGCAGATTTCCTGATTATCAATCCTAGAAACCGCCTAGATGGACATCCCCTAATTCTAGGTAGACCTTGGCTATCAACCACAGATGCTTACATAAGCTGTTGAACAGGTAGTATGACTATAGCAAGAGGAAGTAATGTGAGGAATCTAGCTTTATATCCTCCAGCTCAGCCAAGCCTAACAATAATAAAAACTAGAAAACAACCTGTATCATATTTAACTGAAAACATTCGATCACCGCTAACTATAGAAGATTCTCTTGAATTTAAGGATCAAACAGAAGATGACATCATTAACACTTACATTAACCAACCAGATGCTGTATCCAACCTAAAATGTCACATGATCGAAGCAGCCCTGGATAATGAAATTGAAGAAGATCCCTTAAAAGATATTAATGACTAGACAATACCAACAACTACTGTTTATAACAACAAAACTATTGAAATTGAACCAGGGAAAGTCCTAAACATCAACAAAAACCTAACTAATGACTAGGAGTAGAGGCTTGTTGAACTCCTTATAAAATATAAAGAGGCTTTCACTTGGGATTACCCAGATATGAAAGGGATTGATCCCCAATTATGCATGCATCACATCTATATAGAGAAAGATGTGAGGCCCATTCGACAACCTCAATGGAGGTTAAACCCTCACCTTAAAGATATTGTTAAAGATGAACTACAAAAATTGTTAGATGTAAATTTCATCTATCTTATATCTGATAGCAAATGGGTTTCTCCCTTAGTTGTGGTGCCTAAAAAGAATGGAAAGTGGCGTATATGTGTCAATTATAGGTAGCTTAATAAAGCAACCCAAAAAGACCATTTTCCCCTCCCGTTCATTGACTGGGTCTTGGACACATTAGCAGGTAAAAAATTCTTCTCTTTCTTAGACGGCTTCAGCAGCTACAATCAAATCCAAATTTCCCCTGAAGACGAGGATAAGACTACCTTCATCGACCTTTGGGGGACATTTTCTTACAGGGTCTTACCTTTTGGACTGTGCAATGCACCTACCACATTCCGGAGGGCCATACTCAGCGTTTTTCAGACCAGATAAATGAAGGGCTCGAGGTGTACATGGATGACTTTACACCCTATGGAGACGACTTCGAGTTGACATTACAAACGCTAGAGAAAGTTCTGCAAAGATGCATTGCTACCAGGCTCTGTTTAAGCCATGAAAAATGCCACATGATGATGACCGAGGGCCTCATCCTGGGTCACTACATCTCAGCAGCTGGAATTCAGGTAGATCCAACAAAAATTCAGATAATTCTCTTAATACCTACCCCCTCCACACAAATTGAGGTATGTAGTTTTTTGGGTTTTTTTGGATATTATAGAAGATTTATAAAGAATTTCTCCCAAATTGCTGCACCATTATATGCATTAACAAGAAATATCGATTTCATATGGACTAACAAATGTGACATTGCTTTTGAAGATTTAAAACGGCTAATATCAATAGCCCCAGTGTTACAGGGCCCAAACTGGGATTTTCCATTTCAGATCTCATCTGATGCATCAGATACAGCCATTGGAGCAGTTCTCGGCCAGGAGGAAGATAAAATCCCATATGTGATATACTACATCAACAAAAATTTATCTCCTGCTGATTTGAATCACATTGTGACCAAAAAAGAATTTATGGCTGTAATCTATGCTATTAACAAATTCATACATTATATAACAGGATACCCTGTGGTTTTGTATAATGACCACTCTGTTATTAAATATCTAGCTAATAAATCTGTTACAAATGGAAGAGTGACACGATGGTTGATCCTTTTGCAGGAATTCAACATAACAATCAAGGATCGACCAGGAAAGGAAAATCCAGTGGCAGACTTCCTCTCACGTATACCAAAGATAGATGACTCGGTAGCAGTAGAAGACTAGTTCCCTGATGAGCACTTATTTGTTGTAACCATGAAAACACCATGGTACGCAGATGTAGTGAACTACCTTGCAGTGGGAAAATTACCCAATCACCTAACCCCCAGTGAAAGAAAACAAATAGTACAATGCACCACTCAATTCTCATGGATCGGAGGATACCTCTTTCACACGGGAACCGATATGCATATCCGAAGGTGTGTCAGGGAAGATAAAATCTTTGACATCCTAAAAGATTTCCACGATGGACCTTGTGGTGGGAATTTTGCAGATTGTAGGACTAGTCACAAAGTCTTACAGATGGGCTATTATTGGCCCACCATTTTTAAGGACGCCAAGAAGTTTGTCCAGGCATGCGATAGCTGCCAAAGAATGGGCCGCCCTGGACAGTCTGACGAGATGCCCCTACATCCACAATTAGTCATTGAGCCTTTTGAACGCTGGGTGTTAGATTTTATTGGCCCAATAAACCCATCATCTAATCAAAATACTTATATACTGGTTGCAACAGAATATGTGACTAAATGGGTGGAGGCAGAAGCATTACCCAGGGCAACGGAGGACTTAGTAATCCATTTTCTTTTCCAAATTTTCGTGCAATATGGATTGCCTAGAGAAATAATCATGGATGGAGGGCCACAATTTGTAGGCCATAAGATCGCTGTAACATTAAAAAATCATCATATCATGCACAAAATCACATCTCCATACCACTTGCAGGCAAACGACCAGGTAGAAAGTACCAATAAAATAATCGAGGCTATATTGACAAAGACAGTCGCATCACATAGACGTGACTGGGCTACTTGATTTCCAGAAGCCCTATGGGCATATCTCACAACATGGAGAAATACCATAGGATACTCCCCATATCAATTAGTGTTTGGCAAAGAACCTATGTTCCCAATAGAATTTGAAATTCAGACATTGAGGATAGCTCAAGAAGTAGGCTTGGATCTAAATGACGCACGGATTAATAGGCTACATCAAATCAATGAATTGGATGAAATCTGCCTATCAGCTCTTCAGCATACTACACTGATCCAACAACAAAGAGCGAAATGGCATGATGCCCTCATCAAGAAGAAGATATTCCATGAAGGTGATTGGGCACTTCTGTACAATTCTAGGTTCCAGGATTTCTCGGGAAAACTCCAGACCAGATGGTTAGGTCCCTACGAAATAAAGGAGGTGAACGATAATGGCACCCTTACATTAACCACCATCGATGGGTATGATTACTCTTTTAAAGCAAATGGGCATAGAGTGCGCCTCTACCATAAACCGCTTACAAGGGAGTCCTTTTGCCAGTACATATGTGAAGATCCCACAATACAAATTCTTGCTGAGGAGAGCAACCCTCCCGCAACACCAATCCAATGAAGAATTCTTTTGAAACCTGTACATAAATTTACCTTTTTTTTCTTTCTATTTGTTTTTGCTTGGATAATAGATTGTATATTAGTTTTTTTTCTATTTTTTCTTTGCTGTTCCCTATAGTGAACAGTAGCTGTTCCCTACAGGGAACAACAATTTTCATGTATATTTTGATTTGTTGTTTCTTATAGGGAACAGTTGATATTCCCTACAAGGAACAACAATTTTTGTGTATATTGTGTTTTGCTATTCCCTCTAAGGAACAACTACTATTCCCTTTAGGGAACATCAATTTCGGTGTGCATTTTCTTCTTACTGTTTCCTCTAAGGAACAACAATTTTGGCGTGCAATTTTTTCTTGTTGTTCCCTACAAGGAACAGATGTTGTTCCCTTTAAGGAACAATAGTTGTTCCCTTTAAGGAATAGTTGTTGTTCCCTCTAAGGAACAACAATTTTGGCGTGCATTTTTTTCTTATTGTTCCCTCTAAAGAACAGCAATTTCGGTGTGCATTTTTTCTTACTATTTCCTATAAGGAACAATTGTTGTTCCCTACATGGAATAGATGTTATTCCCTTTAAGAAAAAACAATTTTTGCATATGTTCTCTTTTCTGTTCCCTACAGGGAACATAAAAGTTTTTAGCATGTATTTCCCTTGATGTTCCTTACAGGTAACAACAATTCCTGTGTGTATTTTGTCTTGCTATTCCCTACAGGGAACAACTGATGTTTCCTATAGGGAATAGCACCATCTGCATGTATTCTTCATTTGTTTTTCCTTACAGGGAACAACTACTCTTCCCTCTAAGGAACAACACCTTTTTGCGTATATTTCCTTGTTGTTCCCTATAAGGAATCTTTCCTTGTTGTTCCCTATAAGGAACAACACCTTTTGTGTGAAGTTTTCTTTTGCTTTTTCCTTGTTGTTTGCAAGGAAATAGCACTTTGTGAGTATTTTTTGGAGAACACCCTTTCTATCCTTTTCATGACCATCCCTGCTCACTCTTTATGATCCTCTATATGGCACAAGTGTACAAATACATATGTAAGGATACAAATATGGAGTTTATTGGAACAGGCAAATATATTGAATATTATTGTCTTTAACAAGATTGCTTTGTATTGATCGAAAAAGAAAGGACACAACCAACTATATCACTTCATTGTCCTCATTTCCACAATAAATCAAAATTGATTGATTATTTTTACCATGTTGGTTTTCCCTAGCCCTTATAACTTTCTTTGTTCATTATCATTAATAAGGTTAAGGGCATATTTTTATCTCTATTGATATGTTCAAACTTCTTCCACCAACCCTAGTCTTAAGGAGTGTTGAGCCACCCTCTATATATAAATAGGAAGTGTTGTTTAAAAAAAAAAAAATAGAAACATATACATATATGTAATAACAATTGTATGATTTTTTTCCATAGATGGAGGATAGGGGGTCTCATCACGAGCCAGCCTACCATGATCATAAGGAAGCAACGAAATGGCATTCCCACTATGGTCACCACACTAGGGATATGATCCAATCGATGTATCAAGAAATAAATTCCTTGGAACAGGAGGTCTCATTACGAGCTGACCTGCCCACCTTTCGCTCCTTCCCAATGAATGACAATGTGTTCATCTGGTTACCATGCAAGCACATTGGTCTCTACTCTGGATATCATAATACACTTCCCCAATTATACATAGAGGATCATGGTTCCAAAGGGTTAGAAAGCAACCATGTCAAGGCTATAGACGCCTGCAGGCAACAGAAGCTCTGCTGATGGTATTGAAGTTTTATTTTCTACATCAATAGTTACTACAATGCCCTCTTCTTATGTTTTATCTTTACTATAGAGAGATTATATTCCGAACCTACTTTGAACCTTTATGCATGCGATATCTTTTAAAAATCAATCATAACAATTTTAAGTGGAATTACGGTGGCAAAGTATTATTCCCTGCATCAGTTGTCCTTTTTCCTTTTCGTATCACCTCACAACATCTTATCACTTATTGGTAATTCTCGTTATATGCATTGATTTCATCACTTCGATATCCTTTACTATCCTTTCATTAATATGATTACCTTGCCACTTTCATCACCCCTGTACTTCACCACCAGCATGTTATCCCTTCACTCATTCGGTCGAAGGCGACCTATTATTTCAAAGAGGGGCAAAGAGCTCCAATGTACTTACGCATGCATTGTCAGCTCTTTATTTGATTTTGCAGAATGATATGACATTCCATGATCACAGAGCATGTGATATTATAACAACCCTCAATAACGGTATTGATGTATCAATCAATAAAGCCATTACAACCATTTAATGTTCCATCACTCGACTCTGTTTGTTGTTGTTCTATCTCTGCTACAGTAACCGTTTGAAGAATGCAGGCAGTATGGGAAGAAAAACAGTGCGTAGAGAACCACTAATACTGGCTGTTTCTGATGCAGCCAAAGAAATTTTAGCTCGAGCTGGGTGGATAGCATATTTTACGTGATTTCAACCACCCAATAAGGAAATTGCCATTGAATTCCTACGAAATCTACAGAATTGACAATCTATGGTAAGGGGCAGGCAAATCATAGTATCATACGCTGTGATAACAGAAGTATCCAGGTTACCAATTGAAGGACCCATATTGGCTAACAAATGATTGAAATTCCATGATGCGATTGAAGCCTTTAAGGACGAAGGACAGGAGCTGATCATCAAAGGCAAAGGCGTTCAGCCATCCTCACTTGGAGAACCATGGGGAGAAATAGCAAGAATCGTCCAAAACTACATCACATGTGACGGGCACAAAGACGTGGTAAGGCCGCGTCAAATCAAACTCTTAGTTGCTCTGAAACAAAAGTGCCCTATAAATTTACCTGCATTATTGAATTTTCTATTGCATGACACTGCCAAGAGGATAATACAGTCCCAACACATACAAACCGTAGTAACCACCACTGTTTGATTAGGTTAATAGTTAGCTATAACCTAGCCCAGCAACAATCAACCTGGGAGGAACTAATATTTTCTCTTGAAGGAGGTTTAACTTTGCCTGCACCAGACCCTGTTCTGAAAAGGAAGAGGACTACCCTTGCAAGGAACATACCCCAAAAGCATAGATGATAAATAAGGCTAAGGTAAAAAATAGGAGCGACCAAGAATCCTCAAGGGAGTTTCAGTCATCCTATAGAATTATCTAGCCCAGGGAGTGAACAACACTTGTAGATAGAAGGCCAAGATAACCTTGAATCGGACCATGAGGAAGAAATAGGGCATTCTGGAGATGAACCAAGAAATGAATTGGGACTTCCCTCAACACCAAGCACGAGTCCCCAAGGTGACTTGTTGCATGAATTTGAATTGGCCCAGATCCTGGCCAACATGAACGAATACATACAGCTTGAAAACCCGCTCGATTTTAATTTGGGAGCAACCCAATCTCTAGAGAACTCTGGCCACAATATAATTCTATTAGAAGATGTAAGACGCAAAGCAGAAACAAGCACAAAGGCCATTCAATAAGAGGTGAACCAACCTGGTGACACGCCTCCAGTAGAAATCAGTCAGATAGGCCTAAACACGGAGAATATAGGCCAAAAAGAAGGAATAGAAATAAATCAGGAAAATGACTACCAATATGGAGACACGGTCCTTTTAGAATAGAGCTAGGATGAGCAACTGGGCTTGTTAGAAGCAGAAAATATTAACAGAACAGTTACCTCTCTGAAAAAGCATAGAGCCAAATTTAAGAAGCTTAGGAAAGAACAACAGAAGCTTCGAAAAACTGTAAAAAGGCTCAGAAGAAAAATAAAGGAAATCACAATGGGAAAGGTCCTGGACAAAACCCTAGAGACAGTAAACGCAACAGTCCAGACTGAATTGCACGAAGGTAAGGCTACAGGGACTCAAAGTGAGCCCATACTCACTCAACCTGTTAAGGAACAACATGCAATTCTTGCAGAAGTAGCTACCCAGACAGAGGTTGTACCCTCTTACAACTTAGCTACTCAGATGGAGGTGGTATCCTCCTATAGCATGGCTACCCAGACGAAGGTTTGGACCTCCCATAATAAAGAAACACAGACAGTAGGCATCCCTTCTCATAGCAGAAGTACTCAGACAACCATTCAAGCCAAAGATGTCATGACACACAATGACCCCATTATAGTGAATCTTCAAGAAGAATTAGCACAGTCTCGACTTGCCTTAGAACGACTTGAACAAGAAACTATCTCACAGCAAAAATACCAAGAATTATAGAGGCAACTTTGGGACATGAACACAGCAGAGAGCGAGACTTTTGACAAATGCCGAAAGGTAGAAGAGAAATTGGAGAAAACCAAGCTCAGGCTAGATAGGGTCATAAGTAAAATAGACACTATTTTCTCACTATACACAGATGTCTTGGCATGCAGATCCTCTGCCAATAATTATGCCTTGTTTTTGTTAGAAAGATACTTACTGTTGAAAATTAAAGCCGTGAGAGTTAGAAAACCAATCAAATTAAAAACAATTGAAGATTTTATAAATTGTTGCAAACAACATGGGGTAAAATTTCAAAGGTTTCTTTGTGAATTTTAGCTACACAATTTTGTATTAGAGGAAGAGGTGGAAAAGAACCCTAACCCTTTTGTGGGAGATGTTCAATTCCAAGCCTTTATCTCATTTACAGTCAATCAACTGAAATGGTTCAAGGCTCATAACGTGTTCCAAAGACAAGAGCATGGACTGGATCTCTGGGTAAGAAGTGAACCCAAGCACCCTTTGCAAATGCTTTCCAATCACAAGAGTCTAATGACAAGGGAAGGAGTGATTAAAATTTTAGGACCTATTCAGAAAGAGATTGTACAGAAGGGAGTGGAATACTTTCTCTCCATTCAGGAAAGCTCTTTGGTTGCAGCCAATCTTAGGTGGACAGTCTCCACTAGTAGTGTACAGGATAGAGAGCCATTTAATTACAAAAATTTTAAACTGGCTATAGACCATTTTGTCACATATAGTAATCTCATTTTGAGAGAAGGGCCTTATTGGCTAGGATGTTAGTTCTGTAGCCCCATCATTTGGTATCCTGCTGAAGGTTATCGGGCTATATACAAATTGCCTAAAGGACAAACAGGGCCCATCTTTGAGCTCTTGGCCCAGAATCATGGTTGTAGACCACTTTACGATGTTCCTTCTCCAGCCTACTCTTTAACTGCTTTGCATACGAATTACTTGCTTTTCATGAGGCCATGAAACAGGGTAAGCAGGGGAGTATGTTGAGTCACGGAATGGGTATGTAGTTACTATTAATCTCATCATTCTTTTCCTTTATTTTTATCTTTTCTATATCTTAATGCGTTAATATATTGAGGGATTATGGTAAGAAATGAAGGAATTATTTGCAGTTACTATTTAGCTAACTTCTATCCTTCTTATGCAGGAAAATGACAAAAGGGACAATTGTTGTTCCCTAATGAAGGAACAACAAAAATCAGACAAGCAAAGGAAGGAACGAGTCAGTTGCGGATATGGCTGAGAGAAAATCAGAGGGATTAGCGTGAAATAGGAAAGATGTCAGAAGTTAGAAATCGGTTGCGAATCCCTCAGGATCAGGAGATCTTGAGGGATCGCATTTACCATTTATCTTTTACCCTTTCTGATTATAAAAGGAGACGATTGTAAGAAGAAGGGGGGAATCTCTGTTATTATTGAAATTGTAATTTTAATTACAGACTCTCGCTGTTGAGAAGAACACGGTTATATTATAATGTCAATTACATTCGATGATTAATACATAATTGAAGTTGTTGTTCCCTCGCGTTATCTGAAGTAGTTTAGCAGTGTTCGCTGGCAGCTAAGGGCACGACCTCTGGTGGATTTAACTGCTTTCTTTGTGTCACACATTTCCAATTCTTGCAAACTTGAATGATGATCAACCCAAGTTGTTGTTTGGTCCTGAAGTAAATGGCACACATCAGCAAGGGGGTATTCCTCCTTTCTACATTAGCTTGAATGTTCATGATAAAATCTTACATAACGCTATGCTAGACTTAGGGGCATCCCATAACTTAATGCCAAAAGCAATCATGGAGAGATTAAACTTAGATATCACCAGACCATACAAGGACTTGTTTTCCTTTGATTCTAGCCAAGTCAAGTGCCTTGGCCTTATTAAAGATTTGTGTGTGACTCTAGTCCAATGCCCAGCAAAGAGTATTGTGATGGACATAGTAGTTTCTGATATCCAATCCAAGTATGGAATGTTATTATCTTGCTCACGGGGAGAAAAATTGTAGGGATATTTACAATTAGACATGTCATATGCCACCATATCTGTTTTTGGTCAACAAAGGAAACTTTACAGAGAAACATTAATGAAATACATTGTGAGTAGTGCAAAAAAACCACAGAATCTCCCTATATCTTGTACAATTCAGACAATGACAAAAATGAAATCACAGCTGTAGAAGAAAAATACAAAACACCTGATAGTGAAAACATTTTTCATGAGTCTCTATGGCATTTAGATTTTGATGGCTTTGTGAATAGATTAGGAGCAGGTGCAAGAGTTTGGATTCACAACATGGAAAATAATCATTCTGAAGGTCATGCATTTAGATTAAACTTTAAATGCACAAACAACATGGCAGAATATGAAGCTCTAATATTAGGACTACAAATGGTTAGAAAACTTGGAGCCAAGAGAGTTTCTATCATGGGAGACTCATAATTGATTATAAAACAAATCAAAGGTGAATACTCTGTGAATAATCCCAGACTTAGCCAATATAGAGAGACTGTCCTAGATTTGATTAAGGACCTTCTGGAAACTGATTTTGCTGCCATTCCTAGGAAACAGAATATGCAAGCTCATAGTCTAGCCACTTTTGCTAGTACCTGCAAAAATCCCTTTCATCCCAACCACTAGTACATTGCAAAATTGAGACATAGGCCTGCTATACCTGACAATTTGAAATATTGGCAGATTTTTTCACAAGATTCTCAAATTTATGATTTCATGAATGCTAAAGGAGAGTTTCAAAACTATAATATAGATACTGATTGTATAGTAGATAATGAGATAGATACAAATGCTTTAGATGTAGGTAAACCCACTAATTTCACTAAAGTAAAAATAGATAACTTAGAAAATGTAGAAAAAAAGAAATAATGAATGATGATCCTGAAATTCTAAACCTTAAAAATAACTTTTCGCCTAGGGGATTAGTCCCATTAGAAGATTTGTTTGATTCAAATGATGTTGCTAGGAAACCAAAAATGGATCCTTTAAGAGCAAATATAGAAGAATGTAACATAGGAACTGAAGAAAAACCCAAGCTTATCAAAATATCCAAAGCATTACCTTCACATGAAAAACTGAAATATATAAATCTGTTCAAAGAGTTTCAAGATGTCTTTTCCTAGAGTTATGAAGACCTTAAGTCTTATCATACCAGCATAATTCAACATAAGATACCTAGCAAAGAAGATCATAAAACTTTTAAACATAAGTGTAGGAGAATTAATCTAGTTCTTATGCCACCCATTGAAAAGGAAGTAAAAAGGATGTATGATGCCCAAATCATAGCACCCATTAGATATTCAGATTGGGTCTCTAATTTGGTCACTACTAGAAAGAAAACAGAAGAAATTAGACTCTGTGTTGATTTCAGAAACTTGAACAAAGTGTCATTGAAAGACAACTATCCTCTCCCAGAAATGGACCACATTCTTCAGAGGGTAGTAGGCTCATCCAGAATTTCATTGCTTGATAAATTTTCTGGATATAACCAAATCTTAGTTCAACCAGAGGACCAGGCAAAGATTGCATTTATTACTCCTTAGGGTAATTTCATGTATTTGAAGATGCCTTTTGGATTAATGAATGCAGGAGCAACATTCCAAAGAGCTATGGACATAGACTTTGCCAAATAAATCCATGACTTTCTAGTTGTTTACCAAGATGACATCACAGTCTTTTCCAAATGAGATAATCAAAATCTAGATCACCTAAGAAGAGTTTTCATAAAATGCAAAAATTTTGGTATTTCCTTAAAATCCCAAAAAGACATTCTTTGGTCTAGAAGAAGGTAAACTCTTGGGACACATAATATCCAAACATGGAATTAGAATAGATCCACCTAGAATAGAGGCAATCCTAACTATCACTCATCCTAGAAACATTAAATAATTACAGTCATTCTTAGGAAAAATAAATTTCCTTAGGAGATTCATTTCTAATTTAGTAGAATTAATTAGAGAACTAAATAACGTATTACAGAAAGATTCAGCACTTAAGTGGACAGTAGAGGCTAAACAGTCTTTTGAGGTCATCAAAGAAGCCCTTACTAAAACACCAGTCCTCATAAGTCCTGATTTTCAAAATGATTTGATAATTTTTTCTTTTGCTTCAGAAAATACTATTGCAAAAGTCTTGTTGCAAAAGAATGATCAAGGATATGAGCAGCCTATTGCATTTTTCAGCAAATCTTTGAGAGATGCTACACTAAAGTATAACATAATGGAAAAACAAGCTCTTGCTTTAGTAAAAGCTATTAAAGATTTCAGAGTGTACATCTTATATTCACACATCATTGCTTATGTTCCAAATTCAGTAGTAAAAGACATTTTGACACAAAATGGGCCTGAAGGAAAGAGACGCAAATGGATTGCCACTATTTTGGAATATGACAAAGAAATAAAGCCTACAAAACTTATCAAAGGCCAAGGTTTTGCTAAACTTATGGCTGAATTGAATTGTCAGGCCTTAGATATAAATTTCATTGGTACCCTAGATGATCAAGAAGAGATGGCGACTCCACAGGTCAGTGAACCTTTTACAGATTCACCTTGGTATGCAGATATCAGATTTGTTTTTATTAAACCTACTAGATCCTCCTATTTTATCTAGAACTAAAGGTAGATTTCTGAAAATGAAATCAATGAAATATTGTATCATAGATAATTCTTATTGAAAGATGAAGCCGACAAAGTTATGCAAGAATTTAATGCAAGAGATTGTGGAGGAAACCTATATTGGAAAACAACTGTTGACAAGATTCTAAGGGCAGGTTTTTACTGGCCCAACCTTTTTGCAGATGTTAAGAAACATGTGACCTCCTGTAATAAGTGCCAAATATTTGAAGGTAAAAGGAAGCTCTTACCACTACCTATTAAACCCATCTCCACAAAAATGCTTTTTCAACAATGGGGTTTAGACTTCATTGGGGAAATTCACTCATCCTCCTCAGCCCAGCATAAAGGATTTTGATAGTCACTAATTACTTTTCGAAATGGATAGAAGGCATCCCTTCTAGACAAGCCACAGACTTTGTCATTATCTCATTCCTTAAAAACAATATCCTTTCAAGGTTTGGATGCTCCCAAAAGCTCATTACTAATAATGCAGCTGCTTTCAAATCCAAGAAAATGGTAGACTTTTGTAATAAATATCACATTACCCTTGGTCATTCTATTGCCTATTACCCTTAAGGTAATTGACTTGCAGAATCCTCAAACAAAATCCTTGTCAATATCATTAAGAAACTACTAGAAGACAATAAGAAAGACCTGGAATAAAAAGTTGGTTATTGCTTTATGGGCAAACAAACTAACTACCAAAAAGTCCATTGGTACATCTACTTATTAGCTAGTATATGGAATGGATGTTGTTTTTCCATCCTAATTAGGAGTGCTAGTGATGAAGATCATTCAAGAGTTGCAAGTAGAACCAAATGATATCCAAAGGAGGATAAATTAGACAATACACTTGCAGCAAACCAAAGAAGAAGTCTATGTCAAATCATAAGTAATCCAAGATAAAATCAAAAAGACCAAAGCTGATGATTTTTACATAGGTGAGAAATTTCTCAAATGGGATTCTAGAAGAGAAGAGAAGGCTAAACATGGAAAATTTGATTTCCTATGGCAAGGCCCTTATATCATTTATGGTTACAGAGGTAACAATGCATTTTCCTTAAGAGAGTTAGACAGAACAGATCTACCAAGAGGACTTGTCAATGGTAGAATGTTGAAGCACTACTTATCCATAGATTAATAGTAGTTCATTTTACTTTTCTCATTGTATATAACATTGCAGAGTTTAGATTGGATTGGATGGTAATATTTTAAAGTTGAAGCCCAGAGAGAAGGCCCTGAGCTTTGAAAGGTTTACCATCATAAGTATGAATAAAGCAGATTACAGAGGAGCAGTCACAAGGCAAACCAAAGTCAGAATTTCAAAGGCTACTAATCTTAAAGTTCTTGACATTTCACCAGGAAATGCCATCCCCATGTGGAGCCACTGTTAGGGTCCTATAATAATAGGATTCATAATTTTGAATTGGCTATGGTTAGTCTTGTAATATTGTACATACTTTTGCTTTCTGCAAAATGTTTTCCCTATTGAAAAATTAAAATATGTAAAGAGGGTATGTCCTAAAATAATAATCAAAGGACAAAAAGAAAGAAAAAAGATAAAAAAAAGTGAAAAATATGAACCCCAAAATGAGATAAAAATAGATCATGAAAGTTTGCAAATGCAAATGCCACTACTTTTTACTTTACTATGCAAAATAAGGTTGTGTGCAACTTGTCAAAAATGCCACAATCCATGATGGTCAAATAGATTAATCTTGACTCATTCATGCTTTAAATTTCATGTTTATAGATAGAGAATACATATCTAGCCAAAGTGTTTAACCTTGGCAGATCATTAGTTAGGTAGAGAATAAAAATGAGTTCACCAATTTAATCTGAGCCATTGGAAGTTATAAGGTTAGAATTAGATAGTTTGATTATCAATAGAAAAAGAAATAAAGGGTCAACAAGCTCAAATTCACCCAATAAATGAAGAGAAAATGTTAGGGTAAATAAAGGGTAGGTAGAATAAATATTGCAAATGCACAAGGTTGCTAAGTCAAAAGCACATTTATCATGCTTAATCCTATGTTTCATGTGTAGCAGGAGTTGAGAAAAAGAAAAGATATTCACCAAGCTTTTTTATAATTTCCCCTCATTTCACTACACCCCCACATACTTATTTTCTAATTTACCCCATCATCCCTTCATTACTTATAAGTACCCTTCCCCCTCATTGTGACCTTTTACCCCTTGGTTTCACACATTTCCCTAGAAATTACCCTTCAAAAAATCGTCCCCCTTCCCAAAAACCCCTTTCCCTAGTGTGAAACCCATTCCCCATTGCAAATATAACTTTTCCCCCTTAATAATATCCCTTTACCCCTTAAAAACCCACAAAAACTCTTTATCCTAAGTATTTATTTACTATGCCCCTGCATTATGTAATCAAAGTCCCCACTTTATATTTACATGATACCCTTTTTGACCCACCAACCCTTAGTGCGGTTAAAAAACCCTGCCACATAACCCATGGCCCCACCTTATTACCAATTGCTTATATTAAAAAAACCTGACATTATGTGCTAATAATTACATTTCTTTGTAATTAAACCCTGGGCCCCACTGACCACTATCCCGAATTCGTCTGTACAACTCAATTGTGTGATATCCCTCCGATCTCCTACCCCCAAATCCAACGGTCTACAACTATATCATGTGGATTCATTGTCCAACTGTTAACAACCCAAGAGAATGCGAGATTCATGTTTTGGCCGAGTGCTCTTTAGCTATGTGGTGGCACCAGGTTACATCGCGTGCTCGCGAAAAAGTACTGCCCGCCATCCAAAAGCGGTGTGATGGTGCATAAAACCACCTCCCTTCCTAAACCAAAAACTACCCACTGTTCATTTAATCATTTTCGCACCAAAATGTGATTGTTATCGGTTAAAAGGCAGAAAAATCCCCAATTCGCTCTTTTCGTTCGTTTTCACTGTAAACCTCTACTAAGCCATTTGTGACACCCTGAACCTTTGAGTGACCAATTCAGCCACTTTTCATTGCTATCGGTGATCGCAAAGGGGTCGCTTACTACTGTATGACTTCGCTCCGAATTCCCGATGCGATAATCGCTATCGGCGATCGCAACATATCGGCAATCACAGTCGCAACATATCGGCAGTCGCAGTTTCGGGTCCACTCTTGCAATCGCAATCGGAGGTTTTGGGTGTGACACTTAATAGAACCTGCCGATATAATATACTGCTCCGCCTCCGATAGTGTATTTGTAATATGTATGCTTTGGCCTCCGTTTGTGCCTCTGATAGTGTTAAGTGCATGTATATATGGTTTTTGCCGCCGATGGGTAAATACATGAGTTTGAGGCATATTGCCACTCCCGATAGTGTAATGTGCCATAGATACCCACCGATGGCTCCTGATGACTCCCGATAACTATGTCTGCTTCCTTTGTGGCTCTGATGGATTTGTTTGCTGTAGTTCCTTTGGTTGCTTTGTCTGCTCCTCTTGGCTCCGTTCCGTCTACTCCTCTTGGCTCCGTTTGCTCCTCGAATATTGCCATATTGACATCAATGACAATCTGTGTCCAACAATCTCCCCCTTTGTTATTGATGGTAATATTCTTCTGCTCTCTCCCCCTTTGACATCAATGGCAAAGGAATGCATACAGACTCCCCCTGTCAAACTTCTCCCCCTGTCCTGCTACATCTTTATGAATGAACTTGAGTGATGATAAAGAAATAACTCCCATCTTTTGACGCAGATGTTTGAATGCTTCTCGAGGGATAGGTTTTGTGAAAATATCAGCTATCTGCTCCTTAGTACTAATTTATTCCAGGAAAATGTTTTGTTTAGCTACTTTCTCATGGAGGAAATGATACTTGATTGGTATGTGTTTGGTTCTTGAGTGCATCACTGGATTTTTGCTGAGACTGATAGCACTTGTGTTGTTACAATAGAAGGTAATTCGTTGATCTGTACATATGTCAAGATATTTTAGAGCTTCCTTCATCCATAGTATCTGAGTACCACAGTTTGCTGCAGCAATATACTCGACTTCAGTTGTGGATAATGATATGGATGACTACTTTTTCCTGAGCCAGGATACCAAACAGTCTCCTAGGAAGAATGCATTTCCACTAGTACTTTTCTGATCATCTATACTTCCAGCCCAATCAACATCGGTGTATGCAGTTACAGTCAGTGTTGAGTCTTTTGGGTACCAAAGACTGAAATCAAAAGTTCCCTTTAGATATCTGAGAATTCTTTTTAAAGCTAATAAATGGGATTGTTTGGGAGTAGATTGAAATCTTCCCACCATTCCTACTACTTGCATTATGTCTGGTCATGTAGCTGTTAAGTATAGAAGGGTTCTAATCATTGACTTGTAATGAGTTGCATCTACTAGAGGGGAGTCATCATCTTTGCTCAATTTGTAGTTTGTGGTCATAGGTGTGCTCACGGGTGCACAGTGCTCCATTCCATATTCTTTGAGCATGTCTTTCAGATATTTGGTTTGAGATATACACAATCCTGCTCTGGTTTGAGATACTTGAAGTCCAAGGAAGTGGGACAGCTCTTCTATCATTGACATCTCAAACTCTTTTGACATGCTTTGAGAAAATTCATGGCTCATTTCATCATTATTACTAGCCAAAATCAAATCATCGACATAAACAAGAGCAACTAGTAACTTACCTTGATCTGTCTTTATGTATAGATTGCTTCCAACCACTCCCTTTTTGAAGCCTTGTTGTTGTAGATAGTGATCCAATCTTATACCAAGCTCTACGAGCTTGTTTCAACCCATATAAAGCCTTTTTCAACTTACAGACTAAGTCCTTTCCTGTTGTTAGATCAAAACCTTCTGGATGCTCCATGTAGACTTCCTCCTTGAGTTCCCCATTTAGGAATGTTGATTTCACGTCCATCTGATAGATTTTGAATCCTTTTGAGCAAGAAAATGCCAAGAACATCCTGATAGCTTCCATATGGGCCACTGGTGTAAATGTCTCTCCAAAGTCAATTCCTTCAATTTGTGAATAGCCTTTGTAGACAAGTCTTGCCTTGTTTCTGATAACCTGTCCTTCCTCATTCATTTTATTTTTGAACACCCATTTGGTTCCTATTATGTTTTTGTCCTTTGGATGAGGTACCAGCTCCCATGTATTGTTCTTCTCAATTTGGGACATTTCTTCTTCCATGGCTTTTACCCAATGAGGATCCTTGCTTCTGCAAATGTTTTTGGTTCTATCATAGATAGGAGAGCAATGACTTTTCTCTTGGGTGTGATTGTTATCCTTCTTCGGGTCTGCACACCTTCATCTTTATCTCCAATGATCTTCTCTTCTGGATGATGTCTTTGGACATACTTCATCTTTTAAGGGGTATTAGGTGGTTCTCTTTCCTCTTCTTCTTCTTCTTCTTCCTCATCTATTTCTTCTTCTTTAGGTTCTTCTTCTTCAATGAGAGAGTCATCTTCATGTTCTTCAATTTCCTTTTCTGTAAGATCTTCATCAACCTTTACATCAATGCTTTCCACTATTTTCTTCAGTCGATAATTATAGCACTTGTAAGCCTTGCTCCGTGTAGAGTATCCAAGAAATATCCCTTCATCAACCCAAGAATCAAATTTTTCGAGTGAGCCATCATTATTTTTATGAAGCACTTGCTTCCAAAGATTTTGAAGTACTTCACCGAAGCAGGTCTTCCTTTCCATAGCTCATAAGGAGTTTTTTCACAATTTGGTCTTAATTGAGTTCGATTTAGTGTATAGACAGTTGTCCCTACTCCTTCTCTCCAGAATTTAGGTTGTAAGTCTGCTGCTAATAGCATAGTTCTTGCCATTTTCTGCACTGTTTGGTTTCTTCTTTCAACTACCCCATTTTTTTGAGGTGTTATGGCAGCCGAGAATTCCCTTTTAATTCCATGAATATTACAGAACTCACTAAACTCATTTGATGTGAATTCTCCTCCTCTGTTTGTTCTTAGGCACTTAATTTTTGAATCTTTTTCATTTTCTATAAGGGCTTTTAGATTCTTAAAACACTCAAAAGTTTCAGATTTATACTTTATGAAATATATCCACATCATTCTAGTATAATCATCAAAAAATAACACAAAGTACCTTTCTCCTTGGAGTGCTTGATTTCTAGTTGGCCCACACACATCAACATGGATGATCTCTAAGGGCTTCGATGTAGAGAGCTCCTTTGTCTTGTGGCTGATTCTAGTCTGCTTTCCATGTTGACATGGACCACATACCGCTTGATTTGGTTTGAATAGCCTTGGGATGTCTCGTACAGCTTTGATCTTACTGATATTGATCAGATTTTCGAAGCTTGTATGTCCAAGTCGCTTGTGCCACAACCAACTCTCAACTTTCTGACTCAAGTAGCATTTATTTTCTTGAATCTTGTTCAGAATGTAAATGTTTTCTGGTGTCCTCACCCCTTTTGCCACAAGTTTCCCTGAGGCAGAGTTCCTTATTTCATAGTCTTTGGTGCTGAAAACAACCTTATGTCCTTGATCACAAATTTGGCTGACACTCAGGAGGTTGTGTTTGAGTCCGTCAACCAGCAGAGCATCTTGAGCTTTTCCTTTTCCATTGATCAGAGTAACTGTTCCTTTTCCTACAAAACTGCCAGATCTGCTTCTAAAGGACACATTCCCTTTTTGCTCAGTGAGACAAACTTCCTTCTGTCTCCTGTCATGTGTCTGGAGCACCCACCATCTAAAAACCACTGGTCTCCATTATTTTGAGCATATAGAGCCAGGCTGCATTTTTCCATGCTGGAGTTCTTGTTACTCATCTTTCGTCCTTTGAGTGGGCAGTCTTGTTCATAGTGTCCATTATTGTAGTAGAAAGAGCAAATCAGATCAAATTTGGTCAAGGGATCAAATGAATTGAAGGTTTTGATTTGTCCCTACCTTTTGGGGGAATATGAGTTGATTATTCGGTCCTTTAGCTTTGTCTTTTCACTTCTGCGAGCCATACAATGTTTGGATTGATGACTGAAGTTTTTACAGTGAAAGCAGTGTCCAAGAAAGATGGTTTTGTACTTGTTGAAGCAACCACGGTTTGAGTCGATTTCCTTCCTGGGAATTACTCCTCCCTTGTTCTTTGGATTTGCGATGGGCCCTTGGTGGAGTACAGGTTTGTATTTGTTGTAGTGTCCATGATTCGACTCCACATTCTTCTTTGGAGTAATTCTCTCTTCATTCTTGGGATCTGGGATGCACTTTTGATAACATACTTTTTCATCTTTTGGATTGCAAGAAAGTGCATCGGCATAGCTTTTCGCACTATTCTTAGTGCTTGAGGATTCTCCTTTGAAACCTATTCCAGACTTGTCATGTTGAGGTTTTTGATTTTTCAGAATAGTCTCAAGTATTTGAGAGATTTTACAGCCCTTTTTAATTTGCTCCAACTCCTTTCTCAGAGACACTATTTCGGCCTCACATTCTTCACAAGTCTCTTCTTTTTTTTAAAGCTTTGCTTCCAAGAAATCTTCTTTCCTCCTTATTTCCTCATTTTCCACTTTGAGAGAAATGAGTTTGTTCCGTAGTTTTTCATTTTCTTCAATGGCGCTAATTAGCAGTTCATCTACATTTCCTTCCAGCCCTGATTCATCATCATCTGCGAGTGCCATGAATAATGTTTCTTGGCTTTCATCATGATCACTTTCCTCATCTAGTTTCTTTTTGATGACCATAAACTCATCCTCATCAGACTCATCTTGCTTGGAAAAGAAGTTTTTCTTATTGAACCCTTTCTTTTTCTGTGCCATTCTTTTAGAATTTCCTTCTGTTGTGGTCACCAACAACCCCCCTCTTTGCTTGGTATTAGCAATAACATCAAGCAAAGGGGGACCCTTATCAAAAATCCCAAAAATATTTTTTATCAAAATTTTTGTATTTAACTCCCTAAAAGCTATATCGCATCGCAAAGAGAGAGTGAAGCGTTTTCCTATGCGCATAAATAAGCTGCAAAGAAGCGATGCGACATTCATCGCATCGCATATTTTGAAAGCGCCCTTAAAAGAAAATCTAAGGAATCGCCGACGGCCGATATGCGACGTCGCATATCGCAACGTCGCAAAAGCTGCACACATTGATCAAATGAAAATTGCGATCTTGCGATTTGCGATCTGCGATCCTACAAATCTGCGATCTTGCGATTTGCGATCTGCGATGAATGAGACTATTAATTGCTGCGATGCAAATCGCAGAAAACCACTCATCGCAAAGTTTCTTCGGCATGATCTGTAAACCCAAAATTGAGCGCGCACCTTAAGGGAAATTAATGATTTCATGCCTGAGTATCCAAAGATGATCGTGTTGCATTTTTCGAAGAGTCAAGTCATTATGAGTGTCATGATTATGCATTCATTAGAACTTAAAGCTTTCATGTCAATCTTTTCGTCAATTCTCTTTTCCTTTGCGTAAACTGCAAGGCAGCAACTAATATAAATCTATATGCAGGAAACATCCAAGGAAAAGGGGAAAGCGCCAATACTAGAAGAACAGAGAGGAGATGCCTTCACAGATGGATGCCGCATGCAGCAGGGCCGCGGATTCCAGAGTATCACTCAACAGAAACTGATGAAAATAGACTATCCAAGACTCAGAGTCAAAGGCGCACAAAAGCAGCATGTTTGCAAAAGATCCTGGAGCTCAGATTGGATAAAGCAAAAAGAAAAACGCTGAAGAGGGAGGACGCTCCAGAAAAGCCTGGAACAAAGAACGGAAGATTGTTCAGGCAACAAAATCCCTAACTCATTGAGTCATTCGCACGGCCGGAAACCGAAATAGCAACAGCACAATCAGTTTGAAAGAAATCTGGGTTATACTAAGTATACACACAGCAAATACACCCAGCCAGAGGAAGATTTTCAAAAATATCTTCTAGTTTGTCAGAAGGAGGTGCCAGCTTTTGTTATTTCTACTTTTATCGCTCGAGCAAAAGAAAAAGACAACCAGCCGACTCTTTCCAGGCGAACCTTGCATTGCTTACAGCACTAAGGAGCAGATACAGAAACGGTTAGAAATTAGATTCAATTTTTAGAAATAAATTTGTTTTAGTAAAAGGGCAGTCATTTGAAGCCGTTTCCTAAATTTGTGTAATTAAGATTAGTTAGTTAGTAGTATTTAACCCTTCTCATGGCATTTGGAGAAGGGTCCGGAAATTTGTCAAAACAACTTGTCCTCAGAACATGCACTTTTGCACCCTCGGAGGGGGTTTTTGATGAATGGATGGATCAAGATTTATTTATGTTTGCATTTTAATGTCTGCTACTGATGTTGCACTTCTGTACTCTTAGTAGATATTAGAAGTAAGTAGAGATAAATCGTCATTGCTTGAAGTTTGTGAGTGAAATCAGTCATAAATGGTACTTTTATCTCTTGATTAGTTTCTGCTCATATTCTTAGAGTGATATACAGCTGAGTTGTTTATATGTTAATGTATGAATGTGTGGGTTACCATTTGGCACTTTTGTACGGTGGAGTCATTTGTTTGTGCTTAACATATGAATAACTGATTATGCGATATGCTGTTCACAACTGTTTTGCCTAACTTCTTATGCAGAATGGTTTATCTTAATTGATTTATATTCTTATGATAGCTGAATGATCTTTATTACCAGTTATTATATGAAATCTTTTTAGATCGCATAATAGAAGAATTTTACCCCGGGTTAGTATAGATTAGATGTGCTGTTTTTGTTAGATTACAGTAGCATAGAGTCAGTTTAGAGTCTAGAATTAAATTAGCTTAAAAATTACCTTTAGATTAGCATCGTCAAAATCTACACACACACACACATCTTTCAGATTGGGAAGCTGGTCCCATTATCCCCAGTCGGACCCGCTACACCAAACGGGCAAGGAGCCGCCAACCAGGTTCCCGACCGGGTGGGTATCCCCCTTGTTGTTGACCCGATTTCGGGGCCCTCAACATATTTGGCGCTAGAAGGAGGGCACGAACTATGAATGGCAACTAAGTCAAAATCTAAATGCCATTCTAAGAGTAAATCACCCTCATCAACTCCCCCGACTTCTCCAATATGGTTAAACCCGGAGTTAGAAGTCGCTCGAGTATCCACCGCTGCTACCTACTCTAATATATCAAACCAACTCATTATTGAACCCCCTGAAATTCAAACTTTGATTCGTAAACTCCAGGGATTCTCTATTTTTTCTCATAGGTCTGATAAATCTAACAGCAGTGTGACTTCGCAGTATAATCCTGCTCATCCTCTGACCAGATTGAAGAGTGAAAAATTTGGTATTCAACCAAGTGAACTCCCTCTCCCTACTAGGAAAAGAGCAAGGAAAACACCACCAGAGTCTGATCGTGAGACTCTTTCATCTACTTCGTCCATTTCAACACCCTCACCGTGAAGTCAACCACCCACATCCTCATCCCAAATCACTCATCCATCTTCCACAACACTTCCTCTTCAATCATCAAAGATCACAATACCTTCATCTTCTCAACATCAGGGATCGTCTTCTGCACTCTCATTAACTAGCGGCTCAACGATGGCCCAGTCTCCATGGAACAATCCTAGGGTGGTTCTAATGCCTCCACCCCTGAGCCCAATACCGGCCCATCCTAAGAAATGGCTACCTAAGTTCAATCCAGAAACAGGCATGCTAGCTGAAGAGCATATCAATAATTTCATGCTTTCTGTTAATCTCAACGGAGTTACTAACGAAGATGTTGTCGTCCGACTTTTTCCTTACACAATGCAAGGAACAGCCGGGTCACGGTACTTTTCGTTACCTTCCGGGTCCATCACAAGTTGGGACATCTTTCAAAGTCAATTCCTCACCAAGTTTGGCGATGACAGATCAACAACGACATTGATCAATGACCTATCTAATCTTAAAGCTGAGGCTAGAGAACCCATTAAAGATTTCAATTTAAGGTTCAACAAGATCCTCAACAAGATTCCCGCTGCTTCTCAACCCAACGAGGAAGTAAGATGTGAATGGTACATCACGGCCTTACCATCAAACTTGGCTATCTTCGTAGACAGGGCAAACAAGACGACCTTAGTTGATAACTTAACTGAGGCGTTAGCAGTAGAAAAACGCATAGTTGCCCTAGAAAAGAGATCTGCAATAGAAGAACGCAAATCTAAGAAAATCTCTTTCAAATAAGACACCAAGAAGAAGCAAACGAAAGATCCTTTCGATATGGAAGGATTACAAAAGGTGTTAAAGGCCATGTCCAATGAGATGATTGACATAAGAAAACAAGTAGCAGAAACTTCTTCAAAAAATCCCTACAGATCTTTTAAAAGAAATCCTCCCATGGAGGTGAAACCACCCAATGCTATCTCAAACGTCGAATCTGAAGAAGAAGAAGAAGAAGAGAATATCACTGAAGGGCAGACCGATGATGAAGAAGTTGTGGAACTACAAGGAATGTGGGATTTCATCCTCCCACAAGAAGAGGATCAAGAAGCATTTCCGGTTAGCACACGAAGCAAAAATCAACTTGATCCTCCCCAAACTGCCCCTAAACAGAAGGGCGCAAGCCCTGCAACAAAAGATAAGGTCGCATCAAAGAAAACAACTGCTAGAGCGACCCAATTTAGCCCAGTCCAATCAGATCAAGCACCTCCATCAAGAACACTGATAGTGTCGGATGAAATGGAGTATAACATTATCGATGACGTGAAAAAGACTAGGGCTAATATCACTCTTTACGAATTGAGCAAATTGAAACATCAACAGAAAATAATGATGAAAGAATTACATGCCATGCCTACTACATCTTTGCCTACAGCTGTAGCTTCCCACAACATGGGAAGACCTCCAACCAACATGATCAATAAGATTGATCCGAATGACATTGCCTTGATTGGAGGAAGGTCAAGATCCCATACTCCTCCTTTTCTTCTCACTTATGAAATTTTCAATAAAAACGTGCACAATTGCTTGGTTGATTCTGGTGCTTCAACGAATATTTTACCCAGATCAATATGTGCCAAATTGAATGTTCAACCTCAGAAATCCGCAGTGCGCATAGTTCAACTTGATCGATCTCAAGTCGAAGTGATTGGTGAACTTAACCAGGTGACCATAAGATTGTCGTCTAACCCGAAAGTATGTCAGGTTATCGACATTCTAGTAGCTGATATCCCTGAATTCTATGGTTTAATTCTTAGCAGGGATCGGTCCGAAAAACTCCACGGATATTTCTCAACCGACTGGTCGCACATGTGGTTACCCTACAACGGTAAACTGAATCAAATAAAGGTTGAACGAGAGTTGCACCAAAAGTACATAGTGACAAAATTGGAAGGAGAGAACGAAGCAATAGCATACAATAGCAGTATCATAGGCAATTACTCGGTAGATTCTTTCCTCGGCAATTTCAATGCTCACATCTCACCTTACTTAGAAAATTCAGTTTTGTCCCAAGTGGAAAATTTTTCCCAAACTGATGATTCAAAGTGTTTTAATTTTTTAGATAACTCTGTAAATACGTCTTTATTTTGGAAATTATATTTTGATGGCTCTAAATCTAACGAGGGAGCAGGAGCAGGATGCGTTCTGATTAGCCCAGACGGAAACAAGATCATGCTCACATGCAGACTTGAGTTCGATTGCACAAACAATACAGCGGAGTACGAAGCCTTGGTACAAGGCCTATACAAAGCAATCGGGTTGAATGTTAAGTATCTTCAAGTCTTTGGAGATTCCGAAATTGTCGTCAAACAGGTACATAACACCATACATTGTCTGTCAAGTCATTTAAAGCACTATCAATCTTTAGTTCAAGATCTGACTTCACATTTCATAGCATTCAATATTTCGTCAATCCCAAGACTCCAAAATGCGAGCGCAGACCTGTTAGCTAACGTAGCCTCTAGACTTATTCCCTCCGAAGATTTCAGTCCAGATAGGTTTTCAATAGAATTAATATTTAAACCATCCATCCCTGACAACATCACCAACTGGAGAGTATTCAATGATGATCCAGACATTGTAAATTTCCTCACTTCCGAAGGCTCCTACTCAAATCAAATAATTGACGAAGACCATCATGATCACCAAATTCACCAAAATAGCACTGATAATGCTATACCTAAATCAGTGGTTAAGTTAGAAGATTTATATGATTTGAAAAGTCAGTTTAAAAGGTCTGCCAATTCTAAACTCTACAGTTCAACTCTGAACTATGAATTAGTGAACCTAGGAACCGATCAGAAGCCGCAAAATGTTAATCTGGGCCACAGCCTAGCCCCTGAAGAAAAATCAGCATATATCCGTCTTCTGAGACAATACAAAAACGTTTTTGCATGGAATTACGATGAGCTGAAGACATACAACACTTCTATCATTCAGCACACTATCCCTATGATTGACAATGAAAAACCTGTCCAGCAGAAGCTCAGAAAAATCCACCCCAACTTAGAAAATCAGATAAAGACTGAGCTAAATAAATTGTTGAGAGCCAGAATAATTTTCCCCGTTAGACACTCCAAATTGGTATCTAATATGGTGCCCGTTAGAAAGAAAAACGGAGATATTAGAATCTGTATTGATTTCTGGAACCTCAACAAAGCCTGTCAGAAAGATAATTTTCCCCTCCCATCTATGGAGCAAATACTACAGGCAGTAGCGGGCTCAGAATTAATGTCTTTCTTGGATGGATTTTCAGGATACAATCAAGTGCTGGTACATCCCGATGATCAGTTGAAAACCACATTCCGAACCAAATGGGGCACATACGCATATCGGAAGATGCCATTTGGTCTGATCAATGCCGGCGCTACCTTTCAAAGAGCCATGGACATCGCATTTGAAGGTTTAGTCAATAAATCGGTAGTGATTTACCTGGATGATATAACAGTGTACTCCAAGAAGTGAAGCGACCATCTCAAAGATTTGAAACAAATCTTTCAAAGATGCTTAAGGTATGGGATTTCACTTAACCTAAAGAAATCTTTTTTCGCATTAAGTGAAGGGAAATTGCTTGGATTCATAGTGTCGAAATCTGGTATTCACATTGAACTTGACAGAATCAAAGAAATTTCCGAAATATCCATACCCCATAACAAAAAGGCCATGCAATCTTTCCTTGGACAGATCAATTTTGTAAAAAGGTTTGTCCCGGATTTTTCACGTATTATTTCTCCTTTACAAAATATGATAAAAAAGAATTCAAATTTTAAATGGGGTCAAGATGAGCACGAAGCATTCAACTTGATCAAACAAGCTATCATCAACGCTCCATCTTTAGCTACCCCAAATTTTTCAGAATCTTTCATCTTATACACTTTTTCCTCGGAGAAATCTTATGCCGCGATTTTGACCCAAGTAAATCAAGAGAAGGCGGAAGCTCCAATCGCATTCTTTAGCTCGAACTTACAAGGTGTTGAACTCAATTATTCAGACGTGGAGAAACAGGCATATGCCGTTTTCAAAGCGATCAAATATTTCAGACCTTTCTTACTTAAAGCCCATACCAAAGTCATAGTACCATTTCCAGCGGTAAGAAACCTTTTGGTACAGAAGGATGTGGGTGAAAAGAGAGCGAATTGGATTACCGCTTTACAAGAATACGACCTTGAGATCAAACCAGCAAACATCGTAAGAGGTCAAGGCTTCTGCAAAATGTTAGCTGGAGCATCGCAAATTCCTGAGAACTCATCTGAAGAGGTACATACGTATGAGGTAAGCCTAAACGACGCAGAATCATTATATGCGGACACCATTTATTATCTTAAGAACGGGTATGCTCCATCACACCTGGATCACACCAAGAAAAGAGCTCTGAGGTTGAAAGCTAAACAATACCAGCTCATAAATGATGTTCTGTTTATAAGGAATTACGATTCTGTACTTCTTAGGTGTCTTGAGAAAACTGAAGCCGAAAAGGTTTTGCAGGAACTCCACGATGGACCAGCAGGTGGACACTATGCTGGAGAAGCTACTGCGCATAAGATCTTACGTGCAGGATATTATTGGCCCACGCTGTTCAAAGACTCATACAATTACGTAAGGAAATGCCAAATCTGCCAGACTGCTACAGGGAAACAAAGGAAATTGTCCATGCCACTACAGCCGGTTAACATCGAACAACCATTCAGCCAATGGGGCTTGGACATAATAGGTGAGATCGTTCCTCACTCTTCTAAGCAGCATAGGTATATCCTCACGGCAACAGATTATTTTACTAAATGGGTAGAAGCAGTTCCTCTCAAGACAGTTAATTCTGAAAACATTATTGAATTCATAGATCAATTTATCATCACTAGGTTTGGATTGCCAATGGCCTTAATGTTTGATAATGCATCATACTTTTCAAGAAATGCAATGATTGAGTTTGCACTAAAAAGAGGGTTCAAACTGAAATATTCCGCCAATTACTATCCGCAAGGTAATGGGTTGGCTGAATCGACAAACAAAAACCTAATCAGGATTATTAAAAGAACAGTCGACCAAAACCAAAAGAATTGGCACAAAGCGCTGGTAAATGCTTTATGGGCAGATAGAATCACGAAGAAAGCTTCCATCGGCACTTCTCCTTTTAATTTAGTTTATGGGAAAGAATTGGTTCTTCCAACTCACTTAGTCATTCCCTCTTTGTCTTTAGTACAACACATCGATGAAGTATCTACTTCCTCTTTACAATTGAGACAAATGGAGATAATCAAACTAGAAGAATGCCGAGAACAAGCTAAGAAAACCCATGCTCACCACCAAGCGCTAATAAAATCCTCTTTTGACTCGGCCATCATAACCAGAAAGAACTTTCAGATGGGAGATTTAGTTTTGAAATGGGATAAGGCTCATGAAGAAAAGGGCAAACATACGAAATTTCAGAAGCTGTGGCTTGGTCCTTTTCAAATTGTAGAAGTCATAGGCCCATCGACGTTTGTGTTGTAGGATTTGGCAGGTAGAAGAGATTCTTTGCCTGTGAATGGACAGATTCTTAAAATGTATTTTCCATAGAAGATCATTCTTCTATTTTTTGTAGGTTAGTTTTAGTTTCTTTTATTTTGTTTTTCTCTTTCTTATAAATAAAACCGGTTGTAAATGATCATTGAAAAGGATTCATGAAAGAGCACACCAACTCTCTATCAGATTTTTATTTCACTTGTACAAATAGCAAAACTTTTCGAAAAATCTGATTTTTATTATTGACAGATAGAGTTAACTGTAACCTGAATATGATATTAGTTTCAACCTCGCAAAAAACTTTGATGAAAGCAACCTTTGGTAAAAAATTGTTTTATGTCAGCATAATGAAAGGTATCATCAATAATAAAATAAATATTCTCTGTAAAGCTGTTGTTTTCAAACTCTATTATTGTCGTCCAGAGCTTTCTTAAGGAAAAACAATGACTTCCTCCCTGCTAAAGGAAACCGAAGCATTCAGAGAAACAATCCGAGCAAACACTATATCTCAAAGAATAAGAGGTCTCATAACGAGCCGGATTATCATGATCACAGATATTATAACTTGCTAACTTTGCCAATACTGTCTATCAAAACAGGGCAACGACTCAAAGATTGTTGCAATCAAAAGACAAGGGGTCTCATCATGATCCAGCTTGTTCAGAAAAAGTGTAAATCAAGTGAATGACTGTGTCATAATTTGGCCACCAAACCAAGACATTGTTCATTAGAGAATAAAAAAGGAAAAAGTGTCAAAAAGGATTTTTCTCTGAAACGTTGTAAATAACCTCAAGCAGGAAAAAGGATCATTGTTGGATAACATGGTAACCCTGTCGAGGCTATGGACGCTTGCGGGCAGCAGAGGCTCTACCTACGACAAATGAGCATATTTTAAGGCCAGTACGCAGAGAAGACTTTATTTTATCTTTAAAAAGGACCGAGTAATGTCTGGTATGAATGCAATAACTAAGCCTTAGGAAGCTGACAATTAGAATAAAAGAAAGGTTGAGACAAAGTATCATTGACAGGATAAGGGGTACTCTACTCTATCTGTCCATAACAAAATTTAGACATATGAAAATTTTTCTGTTTCGGAAGTGGAAATGTCAATAGAAAAGCAGAGATAACTGGTTCTTCACAGTGAATCGCCATTGTTGTGGTCACCAACAACCCCCCTCTTTGCTTGGTATTAGCAATAACATCAAGCAAAGGGGGACCCTTATCAAAAATCCCAAAAATATTTTTTATCAAAATTTTTGTATTTTAACTCCCTAAAAGCTATATCGCATCACAAAGAGAGAGTGAAGCGTTTTCCTATGCGCATAAATAAGCTGCAAAGAAGCGATGCGACATTCATCGCATCGCATATTTTGAAAGCGCCCTCAAAAGAAAATCTAAGGAATCGCCGACGGCCAATATGCGACGTCGCATATCGCAACGTCGCAAGAGCTGCACACATTGATCAAATGAAAATTGAGATCTTGCGATTTGCGATCCTACAAATCTGCGATCTTGCGATTTACGATCTGCGACGAATGAGACTATTATTTGCTGCGATGCAAATCGCAGAAAACCACTCATCGCAAAGTTTCTTCGGCATGATCTGTAAACCCAAAATTGAGCACGCACCTTAAGGGAAATTAATGATTGCACGCCTGAGTATCCAAAGATGATCGTGTTGCGTTTTTCGAAGAGTCAAGTCATTATGAGCGTCATGATTATGCATTCATTAGAACTTAAAGCTTTCATGTCAATCTTTTCGTCAATTCTCTTTTCCTTTGCGTAAACTGCAAGGCAGCAACTAATATAAATCTATATGCAGGAAACATCCAAGGAAAAGGGGGAAGCGCCAATACTAGAAGAACAAAGAGGAGATGCCTTCACAGATGGATGCCACATGCAGCAGGGCCGCGGATTCCAGAGTATCACTCAACAGACACTGATGAAAATAGACTATCCAAGACTCAGAGTCAAAGGCGCACAAAAGAAGCATGTTTGCAAAAGATCCTGGAGCTCAGATTGGATAAAGCAAAAAGAAAAACGCTGAAGAGGGAGGACGCTCCAGAAAAGCCTGGAACAAAGAACGGAAGATTGTTCAGGCAACAAAATCCCTAACTCATTGAGTCATTCGCACGGCCGAAAACCGAAATAGCAACAGCACAATCAGTTTGAAAGAAATCTGGGTTATACTAAGTATACACACAGCAAATACACCCAACCAGAGGAAGATTTTCAAAAATATCTTCTAGTTTGTCAGAAGGAGGTGCCAGCTTTTGTTATTTCTACTTTTATCGCTTGAGCAAAAGAAAAAGACAACCGGCCGACTCTTTCCAGGCGAACCTTGCATTGCTTACAGCACTAAGGAGCAAATACAGAAACGGTTAGAAATTAGATTCAATTTTTAGAAATAAATTTGTTTTAGTAAAAGGGCGGTCATTTGAAGCCGTTTCCTAAATTTGTGTAATTAAGATTAGTTAGTTAGTAGTATTTAACCCTTCTCATGGCATTTGGAGAAGGGTCCGGAAATTTGTCAAAAAAACTTGTCCTCAGAACATGCACTTTTGCACCCTCGGAGGGGGTTTTTGATGAATGGATGGATCGAGATTTATTTATGTTTGCATTTTAATGTCTGCTACTGATGTTGCACTTCTGTACTCTTAGTAGATATTAGAAGTGAGTAGAGATAAATCGTTATTGCTTGAAGTTTGTGAGTGAAATCAGTCATAAATGGTACTTTTATCTCTTGATTAGTTTCTGCTCATATTCTTAGAGTGATATACAGCTGAGTTGTTTATATGTTAATGTATGAATGTGTGGGTTACCATTTGGCACTTTTGTACGGTGGAGTCATTTGTTTGTGCTTAACATATGAATAACTGATTATGCGATATGCTGTTCACAACTGTTTTGCCTAACTTCTTATGCAGAATGGTTTATCTTAATTGATTTATATTCTTATGATAGCTGAATGATCATTATTACCAGTTATTATATGAAATCTTTTTAGATCGCATAATAGAAGTCTAATTTTACCCCGGGTTAGTATAGATTAGATGTGTTGTTTTTGTTAGATTACAGTAGCATAGAGTGAGTTTAGAGTCTAGAATTAAATTAGCTTAAAAATTACCTTTAGATTAGCATCGTCAAAATCTACACACACACACACATCTTTCAGATTGGGAAGCTGGTCCCATTATCCCCAGTCGAACCCGCTACACCAAACGGGCAAGGAGCCGCCAACCAGGTTCCCGACCGGGTGGGTATCCCCCTTGTTGTTGACCCGATTTCGGGGCCCTCAACACCTTCATCATCACTGTCATGGTTATGAGGACATTTTGTTGCATAATGACCTATTTTACCACACTTAAAACAAATAAGAGGATACTTTCCTTTAATCTTAGATCCTCTCTTCAGCTTCTGTACAAATTGAGCCAATTCGGATTCCACATTTGACTCATCACTATAGTCATTCCTTTCTTTCCCCTTCTTTGACTTTGAGGCCTTGAATGTTGCATCTTTGGAACTTGGGCCACCTTTCCTCATTTCATAAGCAGTGAAAATTCCATGGAGTTCATCCATTTTGAGGTTATCTAGATCCTTTGCTTCTTCTATAGTGCTTATTTTGGAGTCAAATCTGTCTGGAAGAGACCTTAATACCTTTTGAAGAATGGTACTTTCTTCAACTTTTTCGTCCAATCCTTTTAGGGAATTTACCACTTCAGCTACTCGGAGGAGGTATGCTGCAATATCTTCTTCATCTTCTATCCTCAAACTTTCAAATTTTCTTCTGTGAGTTTTAAGCTTTGCCTTTTTTACTTTTGAGTCTCCATCATACAAGCCATCTAGCTTCTCCCACATTTCTTTGGCAGAGGTACAGTGCATGATTTTTGTAAACTCGGAATCAGTGATTCCACTAGTGATGGAGTTCATGGCCTTTGCATTTGCGATGTAGGCTTTCCTCTCATCTGGGTATGTTGGAAGAGTGGAAGTCATTTGGTATTCATTCTGAACAAAATGCCAGACTTCAGGTCCAAGGGACATTAAGTAGTAGGTCATTCTTTTCTTCCAGAAACCAAAGTTAGTGCCATCGAACAAAGGAGGTCTTCCTGATGCTCCCTAATTTCTCATCATGGCTGCAAATCCTTCTTCAAGCTGTTAGGCTAGTATGAAGAAGCCGACTCTAATACCAATTGTTGGAAATACTGGGGGGGGTGAATCAGTATTTATTATTTTTTTAATTGTTCTAGTGATTGCCAAAAGCATATGTAGATATGTATATGTATAAAAAGAACACAGAAATCAACAGCTGGAATAAATGCTTTTATTAAAACTCAAGACAATGCAATGAAATAAATACAATAGAAGTATATATCTGATTGTGAATAGTTGCCAAGCTCCAACTTGGACTTCAGTGAGGCTCCAACCTCCAGAGCACCAACTTTGTTTTGCAGTGGTTCTGCACTTAGGAGCACCTACCCCTAACGACTTTAGTCTTGTTCAATTCTGAGGCTCCAACCTCTTTGGCTCCAACCCAACCTTGGTATAAACTGGTATGCTGCTACACTCTATTCAGATGAGGTTCTCTCACTCCTACTCTCCTGCCTCTACTGCTTCTACAGCCTCCACTTCTTCTGCTACCTCTTCGTCCTCTGCTGCTTCTACTACCTCACACTCTGGTTCTTCTCCATCACAACAGCATGAACAGTTCTCTGGTTTTACTGTTTTATACATTCCCATGCCTTTGTCCATTTGTTTCTGCTTTCTTGCTGGCTCTTTGGCTTCCTCCTCGCCTGCTTCAACTTCCTCACCACTGGCTTGTCTGTAGTTGTAGTTTCCTATGTCTCATTGTGCTCACAGGACACATTAATTCATAAGAGAGTGCCAAATAATCCACGAAGAACACATCTTACTGGTTACGACTGTAACATCGCTCCTTTAACAATGATTACGGGCATACCTAGAGATTGCGTTGTTTAATAGACGACCACATCCCAATCGCAATCACTATCGCCATGAATCAGCCTCCTGAACTATCGGGAGCATTCTGTAGTGTATTTCTGCCTCTAAATGCCGCATAAGCCAAAAAATTCATTTACACAGGAAACACAGGAAAAATGGCAAAAGGGTGGACTTCAATATTAATTCACCCGTAACTATTCCTGTATCGAATCTGCAGTGTATGTTGCAATCAGAACTCAAGGCTTCCAAGGGTCCTTTATACATCAACCTCATGATATTGCCGATGGTTGATGGGCCACTAGACGCGATATTATATTAAGCCAAGTTGTGATGTTGCATCGGGTCCGCAATGTTCATCACTATCTGCGATCGCAAAGGGGCTGCTTATCACTATATGACTTCGCTCTGAATTCCCGACACGATAATTGCTATCGGCGATCGCAACATATTGGCAGTCGCAGTTGCAGCATATCGACAATCGTAGTTTCGGGTCCACTCTTGTAATCGCAATCAGAGGTTTCGGGTGTGACACTTAATAGAACCCACCGATATAATATATTGCTCCGCCTCCAATAGTGTATTTGTAATATGTATGCTTTGGCCTCCGTTTGCACCTTTGATAGTGTTAAGTGCATGTATATATGGTTTTTGCTACCGACAAGTAAATACATGAGTTTGAGGCATATCGTCGCTCCTAATAGTGTAATGTGCCATAGATGCCCACTGATGGCTCCCGATGACTCCCAATAAATCTGTTTACTTCCTCTGTGGCTCTGATGGCTCTGTTTCTTGTTAGTTCCTTTGGTTTCTTTGTCTGCTCCTCTTGGCTCCGTCTGCTCCTCTTGGCTCCTCTTAGCTCCATCTTCTCCTCTTGGCTCCATTCTATCTACTCCTCTTGGCTCCATCTACTCCTCTTGGCTCTATTTGCTCCTCGAATATTGCCATATTGACATCAATGACAATTTGTGTCCAACAACAGCTACCACAAAACCTAGTCTACATGCCAAATTTCCAATTTCCAGGTATTCTTGGAAAAAAACCAAAATGGCCCTTGAATTTGAAAAAAGTACGGTTATAATTGAATGGTTAAATTAATTAAAGTTATTAAGAAAACTTCCTGAATTGAAAATAAACTTACTGTACATCCCATATCCTTCTTCACAAAATATAATTACCCTCCCACTGTTTCAGAGTTTCTAAGCCTCATTCCTAAAACCACTAAAAGCCTAATTCAATTCAGTAAACCCAATTATGGCTTCCCAAACCTCTCTAGACGTAAGACCTCTGCAAACCCCTCACTTGGATATTGACCACCTTGCATTAGCAAACATAGACTTCCAAACTAAGGACACTGCTTCCCTTGCTTACCTACTAAGACTCCACTGCTGGAGTAAAGACAAGTTCCTAAACCAGAATGATGACATCCACCTTTGGGAGTCCAATTTTCCTAAGTGTTGTTTCCCACAGTTACACCCATTCCCAGAAATCATCCACTTCTACCAAGCTTGCTACATTCCCAACCAAAGAGCCATTGTCACCCCTGACTAGCAATTTTTGTTCACCATCACAATAGAATCCATTAATCAAATGCTGCAAGTCCATCCAAGCCCAAATGAGACCCTGATTTCTATTGAGGGCTTACTTGACCTCTATACCAAGTTAGACATACCCAAGAAGGATTAGATTATTCAAACTTTCATCATTAAAGAGTCTCACACTCCAACAAATAGTCCTCCTTGTTAGAAAATTATATATTACGGAGCAATGGAACATGTAAAATATTGCAGAAATATAAACACAGAAAAACGCACAAAACAAGAGAGACACAGATATACGTGGTTCACCCAGTTTGGGCTACGTCCACCCCGAACAGCCAGTCCTTCCTTTCTATTATCCAGCAAAATGAAGAGACACAACCTACAGCAAATCCGCTGTAATATCCTATGTTTTCTCTCACAGTCTCACCTCTCTGTTTCTCACTCACACAATACACATCTATCACACAGCCTCAAATATAATGCCCTCATACATAGAGAGGGGTTTCCTTCTAGGGAAAAAAACCCTAAGCTAAACATAAGTTCTACCGTTAGATCATCCGCCTAATGAACGGCCCAGATTGACTAGAAATTACTATACTTTTACAAGGCAATTTTACAGCTGTTTTTAGCTTCGGGGGCGTTGCCCCGGAAACCCCTCGCCAGGGGGGGGCTCCCAAAGGTTGCAGCCGCCCCCCCTTGGACCCCCCCTGCAACGAATATTTTACAGGCGGTGTTGCCGCCCCTATTTCGAACTGGGGTTCGATGTGGCGATACCTTTGAATATAGAAGATAATCAGGCTCCACACCCAACAATCTCCCACTTGGAGACTGATTGTAGCAACGCCACCGCTGCTGCATTTGCTGGACAATGACTCCTCTTTGGACCTAGCTGTTTCTCATCTTCATCGTCATCCTTGAAGACCAATTGAAACTGAGCATATTCTCAGTTTCTCCCTGGTTACAACTTTTGTTAGCATATCTGCAGGATTCTGGCTAGTGTGTATCTTTTCCAGCTTCAACTCTCCATCTTCCAACACTGATCGTATGAAATGGTACTTGAGCTGAATGTGTTTACTCCTGGAATGAAAAGCTGAGTTCTTTGCAAGATGAATGGAACTCTGGCTATCATTGTATAACGTGCCCATATCATGCTCCTTACCCAATTCACCCATAAACCTTCGTAACCAAATCATTTCTTTACTAGCCTCTGTAGCAGCAACATACTTTGCTTCTGTTGTTGAAAGTGCAACAACACTTTGGATTTTTGAAACCCAACTGACAGCTATTCCTCCAACAGTAAATACATATCCTGTAGTGCTCCTCCTGTTATCTCTGTCACCTGCCATATCTACATCAACATATCCTTGTAGGCAGATGTTTGAACCACCAAAGCATAATGCTTGATTTGTGGTACCTTTCAAATATCTGAGAATCCATTTCACTGCCATCCAATGTTCCTTTCCTGGATTGTTCATGTACCTGCTTACAACTCCCACTGCATGTGCAATATCAGGCCTTGTGCAGACCATTGCATACATTAAGCTTCCAACTGCTGATGCATATGGAACTTTAGACATATAATCCATGTCTTCTTGGGTCTTTGGGCACATTTCCTTGCTAAGTTTGAAATGGCTAGCAAAAGGTGTACTAACTGGTTTTGCATTGTGCATGTTAAATCTTTTCAACACCTTTTGTATGTACTCATTCTTAGACAATGTTAATTTACGATTTTTCCTTCTCTAGTTATTCTCATACCAAGGATTTGTTTTGCAGCTCCCAAATCCTTCATTGCAAATGAATTTGCCAATTTTCTTTTGAGCACATTTATTTCCTACATGTTAGATCCTGCAACAAGCATGTCATCTACATACAATAACAATATAATATAGCTGCCATCATTTTGCTTTTTCAAATAAACACAATGATTAGAGGGACATCTAGTATAACCTTGTTCAAACATAAACTTGTCAAATTTTAGATACCACTGCCTTGGAGCCTGTTTTAAGCCATACAAGCTCTTCTTCAACCTGCACACTAGTTTCTCCTTCCCTTTCACCTCATATCCTTGTGGCTGCTGCATATATATCTCTTCCTCCAAATCCCCATGGAGAAAGGCTGTCTTTACATCTAACTGCTCAAGATGCAAATCTTCAGCTGCTACAAGACTTAAAATGGTTCTGATTGAAGTCATTTTAACAACAGGAGAAAATATTTCATCAAAATCAATACCTTTCTTATGTGCAAACCCCTTCACCACAAGTTTAGCTTTATACCTCTGTTTTCCTCCATCTTCTTCCTTCAGCCTGTAAACCCATTTATTCTTCAATGTAGTTTTTCCTACAGGAAACCTGACTAAATCCCAAGTTTGGTTATGCATTAAGGAGTCCATCTCTTCTTCCATGGCTACCTCCCACTTCTTCCTGCTTTCAACCTACATTGCTTCTTCATAACATTCGGGTTCACCGGAATCAGTCAACAATAAATAATATAATGAAGGAGAGTATCGTTCAGGGGGTCTACTTATCCTGGTAGATCTTCTAACACCACTTTCAGGTGTTTGGGGTGCCTATTGTTGTTGTGGTGGTTGCTGTTGTTGTGGTTGTTGATTATTATTATTTTCAGGCACCTTTCCTTTTTCAGTGATTTCATCAAGAACTGCGTATTCCTTGTTTTCCTTTTCCTGTTTCTTTTCCTGCAACTGATTCTTATACAAGACCTTTTCATTGAATATTACATCTATGCTCCTAATGATTTTGTGATTTTCGTAATCATATAAGTGATAACCAAAATCATTAGCACCATATCCAATAAAGGTACATTTCTTTGACTTTGCCTCAAGCTTTGTTCTATTTTCTTTATCAATATGGACAAAGGCCTCACAACCAAAAGGCTTTAAAATAGAGTAGTTTACTTTTTTACCTGTCCATGCTTCCTCTGGAACACCACCATCCAAGGAACTTGAAGGCCCTCTATTTATTAGATAAACAGCAGTATCTACAGCATCTGCCCAAAACTGTAAAGGCAATCCTGCATGCAATCTCATGCACCTTGCACGCTCCATGATTGTTCTGTTCATCCTTTCTGACACACCATTCTCTTGTGGTGTTCTTGGAACTGTCTTCTCTCTGCGAATTCCATGCTCTGAACAGTACCTATCAAACTCTTTGCTGAAATATTCACCTCCATTGTCTGATCTAAGACACTTCAATTTCTTTCCTGTCTCAATCTCAACCAAAGCTTTCCATTTCTTGAAAGTATCAAATACATCAGATTTATTCTTAATACAATAAATCCAAGTTTTTCTAGTTGCATCATCAATAAAAGTAACATAGTAACGAGAGCCACCGAGAGATGATACCTGAGCAGGTCCCCATACATCTGTATGCACAAGCTCTAATTTTTCATTCTTCTTTTCTTTCCCAACTCTGAGAAATTTGACTCTCTTCTGTTTTCCATAAATGCAATTCTCACAGAATTCAAAATCAACATTCTTCAAACCCGGCAACAAATTCCTTGAGTGAAGAATATTCATCCCCTTTTCACTCATGTGCCCGAGCCTATGATGCCATAATGCTGCATCTGCTCCTTTGGAAGTTAAAGCATTAACAGAGTTAGTAATACCATTGCATAAATACAATGTACCAACCTTTTCACCTTTTGCTATTACTAGGGCTCCTTTGGTGACCTTCCAAGCTTTATCTGTGAAAGTTGTCACACAACCTTCACCGCCTAATTGCCCTGTTGAAATCAGATTTTTCTTTAGGTCTGGAACATGCCTTACCTCCTTTAATAGCCATTGGTTCCCATTCTGCTGTTTTACAAGAACCTTACCCATTCCAACAATTTTACAGGGTTTATCATCACCCAAACGAACTTGTCCAAAATCTCCTTGAACATAGTCATGAAAGTATTTCTTATCAGGTGTGGCATGGAATGACGCCCCTGAATCTACCACCCAGGAATTAGTAATATTTTCGTAAGAAAGAATCAAAGCATCTTGTAACACCTCACATGTCACATTTGCTTCGTGATTGTTTTCTTGCTGTGCATCTCCTTCTTTTCCCTTCCGAGATCTACAGTCTTTCTTTAGGTGTCCTTTCTTTCCACATTTCCAGCACACTATCCCCGATCTGGACTTGGATCTGCCTTTCCTTGATTTACTGCGATATCCTGAGCTCTTTCCTCTTTCCATTTTTCTTCCTCTAGACTCTGCACTCAAAGCATTTCCCGATGTCTCACCGGAGCTTTTCCGTCGCATTTCCTTGCTAAGGATAGCACCAACAACATCATCAAACTTTAAAGTACTAGATCTAGAAATGGAGTTACTAATGGCCATTACCAAACCATTCCAACTTTCTGGTAATGAGCACAAGAATAACAAAGCTCTAACTTCATCATCAAAGTTTACCCCTACAGAACTTAACTGACTTGTAACTGTATTAAAATCATTTAAATGGTTTGCAACAGATCCACCTTCCGTCATATTCATATGAAATAACCGTTTCATAAGAAATGCCTTGTTTGAGGCTGAGGGTTTGTCATATAGTTTTGACAACGTCTGCATCAAACCCTCTGTTTTTGTTTCCTTCGAAATGTTGAAGGCGACTAACGCAGCAAGGTACAACCGTATTGTTCCGAGTGCCTTTCTATCGAGAAGGTTCCATTCTTCGTCTTTCATACCCGTCGGCATCTTTGTTTTTCCGCCCAATGGTAGGTATAGATCTTTCTGATACAGATAATCTTCCATCTGCATCTTCCACAGCGAGAAGTTTTGGCCGTTAAATTTCTCAACCCTAAACTTACCATCTTCCGCCATTGCTCCCACTCGAACCAGGAACCCTTCTTTCCTGCGAGTTTATCAGCCAAATAGACCTTCGGCTCTGATACCGGTTGTTAGAAAATTATATATTACGGAGCAATGGAACATGTAAAATATTGCAGAAATATAAACACAGAAAAATGCACAAAACAAGAGAGACGTGGTTCACCCAGTTTGGGCTACGTCCACCCCGAACAGCCAGTCCTTCCTTTCTATTATCCAGCAAAATGAAGAGACACAACCTACAGCAAATCCGCTGTAATATCCTATGTTTTCTCTCACAGTCTCACCTCTCTGTTTCTCGCTCACACAATACACATCTATCACACAGCCTCAAATACAATGCCCTCATACATAGAGAGGGGTTGCCTTCTAGGGCAAAAAACCCTAAGCTAAACATAAGTTCTACCGTCAGATCATCCGCCTAATGAACGGCCCAGATTGACTAGAAATTACTATACTTTTACAAGGCAATTTTACAGCTGTTTTTAGCTTCGGGGGCGTTGTCCCCGAAACCCCCCGCCAGGGGGGGGCTCCCAAAGGTCGCAGCCACCCCCCCTTGGACCCCCCCTGAAGCGAATATTTTACAGGCGGTGCTGCCGCCCCTATTTCGAACTGGGGTCCGATGTGGCGATACCTTTGAATATAGAAGATAATCAGGCTCCACACCCAACACTCCTTATGCTGCCACCAATTTTTCTGAGAGAGGCAGACAAATTTTTACCACGTTCTCTTGCATTTTAGGGTACACCACATATGAGCATGTGGATGAGGTTGTCCTGGCTTTCATTTCTATCTTTTTCCCGGGCAAGCCTCCTACTATAATGTATAACTATGCATAGTTCATAGCAGACAGAATGCATGAACAATTCATTAGACTACCAAATGAGAGAGTTTTCAAGTACTCTTTAGTTTTGTTTCACGTGTTTTGTACTATCAGTCAGAAAAGTTTCCAATCAACCTTCAGGAGTTGGGCAACTTAATACAACTAAAACAGGCCAGCCTTGAGACTGCCACTGCCACTTTCATTCCAACAGTCGCTACAACAGTACCATCCACCTTGGCAGCTTCATTGGCTCCCATGGCTCCACTGGCTATAACACTACCATTTTCCACATCATCTACATCAACAACAGGTTTGACAACAGCAACAACTCAGCTAGGTGATGAGGCAAGTAAATTGGTCAAGGCAATGGAAGACATGTCCATTCAGACCATAGAGATAAACAAGCTTAAAGAAAAAATAATAATTTTAGAGAACGACAATAAGCTTGCACAGATTATGCACAAGGAATAAGTTCAAAAGTCAACTAGGTTGACTGAAAGAATGAAGAGCTTGGAGAAGGAATTGACATTAAAGGAGCCACTTGGCCAAGCTAAAGAACAATTATGGGCCAATATCATTGACTTTGTCAATGATATTTGGCCATCCATTCAAGTCATCTTTGAACAAAGTGACTTAGTTAAAGAGGCTATAGAAGCCATACAAAGAGTTAAGGCAGAACTGGGAGACATGCCAGAAGAAGCCACTAGAATAATCCATTTCCTTAACTCCAAAAACAAATATGAATTGCAGGAGCTGGACATAGCTAACAGGATAGGCACAATACTAGAAGTGAAAAAGGTCCTCACTAAGAGGAATTTAATGATCAACCTTGAGGAAAAATGCCAAACCATGCAACTAGCTATAGATATGTTCATGGTAAAGTTTGATGTTTTGAGGTAGAAAGGTCTGCCAAATCCCTTGGTGATAAATGAGAAATTGATGCCTCAGGAGGACTACAACAGAAGAATCAGAGAGATGGCAAAGGATCAGGCAAGTAATTCTTCTATGAAGGGAGTGCCTACTAGAAAGGTTCTATATCAGACATTTGAGAACCTATTTTACCTCCAGGAAGAGGTAAAACACCTTTTTGTGAACAAACCCATTTTTTCCAAATACGTAGAAGCAGATGAAATCTACAACAAAATGGTAAATATAAAATTACCAGATGCAGATATTTGGGAGAAGTTAAATGACTTGCTATAAAAATGCACAGTAAAGGTGAAAACAACACAGTGAAAGGAAAATGACAGATCAGCCAGGTGAAAGAGTATCAGGTGAAGTGTATCAGTTGAGAAAGGGAAAAGTAAAAAGAACAGTCAGCGTGAAGACCAACAACAAGGCAAAGAATAAACAACAAAATATCAGAACATAAAGACAACACAACCAAATAAACAGGGACAACATATAGCAGTTGAACATCTGTCTCTATCTTCTTGCATGAAGATATTTCTTTCTCCTAGATTAATTCCCAAGACAGTTTGGGATATTTTGTAAACTATTTTTGTATAAATACTTCATAATTCGAAGTATTGAGGTGTGGATTGCTAGACATTTGTAGAGTTGTATTGATTAGAAACCTGAGGGTTATTGTACCAATTTTTCAAGTCAGCAGACTGGACTGAGTAATAAAGAGATTGCATTACAGGATTCATGTGTTGAGCTATTAGAGTGAGGTGTTTCTTTGTCAAATTTGTTAATTTCTTATGTATCTCACAAACTTACATGTTATCTAACATGAACGAATTAACTGGAAATTTATTTCAGAATTTGTTTAAGTACACTCTGTCTTGAATAGTTAATCATTTCTATGTTTTCTTATGATATCCGAATATGAGAATCCTTAATTTCTCTCCCATCCTGGTTGACCTCTTTCACTTCTTTCATAATCTGGTCTAAGGAACCCTTAATTTCTCCTTTGATCCAATTGAAAATCACTTCACCATCCAGCCTTAAGATCTAAAATAACTCAGCTATCTTGCCCTATTGACATTATTTTTAGAACTTGATCCAATACTTTTTGCTTGACATTTGACCCCATAGCCCAATGGTAAAATACATCCATCTATCCATCTAAGTAAGTGATCCCACCACCAAATCAAAATCAAAACCCAAGTACAATCATAACTAGCCTAAAATCAATTAACTAAACAAAGTTAAATCATAAATAGAGAGCCCTCTCTAGGCATTAGGAAGGCTAGATCCTAATCTCCAAAGTAGGTTTGTGGTCAGCTCTATCATTTCTTTCCTAAAAACTCTAGAGAAATTTTGGAGTGATAATAGTTCCTACTCTAAGAACCCCTATGATGAGTCTTTCTTTATCTTAGTGAGCCTCCTTGGCCACTTTCTCTTGATCTTCTTTGAGTGTCAAATTTCAACATACTTTTAAAGTTATTTGATCCTTGATTTGGTCATATCCAAACTCCTTGGAGATACTTGTATCTTGAGAGTCAGATATAGGCCTCAAATGGTGGTGATCCTCAGCCCCCAGCCACCACCTCAAAGGGAAGTAATGGGAAAACCATGATTGGTCACATAAGGAGGAATGTACATTTGTATAGAGGAAGTGGTTAGAATCATTGGACAAGCTAACAATGAATGAACCTTAAAATCCCAAGAGAAGGTCAATAGTTAGTACTTTGTTATAGATAATGTTTGTTCCATTGTTAAAAACAATAGTCTAAGTATTCACAGATGATTACAACAATATCATTTTGAACCTTCAAGTATTGTGAACTAACAATTAATGGTATGGACATGTCCCCCACTACTAGATCCTTCAATAACATAGGACCTCCCATGTAAAATGTTTGATCTTGTGACTTATACCTAGACTTCACCTTTAATCCACCTTGTTTCTTAGGATTCTCAATAGACATAGATAAAGTAAGAGAATTTTTCTCAACTATTTCCATTTCTTCTTCCTTAGCTTTCCATACTTTCTTCAAACTTTTTACCATAGCATTCCACAACATCTACATAATTACGGCAATAGACATGTCTTAAAGGGATGTTTAAGTAATCCAATATTTGAGTATAATCCTCGTCAGCTACCACAAGTTCTATGGATCCAAACAATTCATGTCATATATCAATCTCAAACAAAATATGACAAAATATGACGAAACAATATCTCCATGCTAGTTCCCATCATTTCCCGGCTCAAAAGTTGGGCATTCTCAACACTCTCACTACTCGTGCCCTAAGGATCTCTGATGAAAAGAGCTTCGAGAAGGAAAAATCCCATCTCCTTAATGTCTTTGTTGAGAACGGTTATAGCAGATACCTTGGTTAGAAGGCTTTCCTCAAAGCTTCCAAAAATTCGATAGTTAAAAAAGAACCTAAAGAATGAATCCCAGGGGTCCATCTACCTTTTGTTCAAGGAACCACTGATAAGATTGCGAGGATTCTTAGGAGGCATAATGTTCCCTCGACATTTAGACCCCTTAACACCATTCGTAAGTCCCTTCGTTCAGTGAAGGATCCTATCGACCCGAAGGACATGAAGGGGGTCTATATTATTCCTTGTTCCTGTGGGACCCCCTATATTGGTGAGACTGGATGCTCTATTAATCAAAGGATTAGTGAGCACGCAGCAGATCTGAAGCATAGGAGAACTAAGTCTTCCGCACTAGCAAAGCATGCAGAGAAGACCAAACATCATGTCTGTATTGAGGAGGTAGAGTTCCGCAATTCCACCACCGAAAATTTAGGGAAGCCATTGAGATTGAAAGAAGGCCAAGCAATCTCAATAGAGATTATGGGTGGAAGATCAGTAGTTGTTGGGTCCCGGCCATCGCCTCCTAGTCATTTCCTCCCCTTCCTCCCCTCCCTCTTTTAATATCTTGTTCCTGGGATATCCCCTTGATATCCTTTAACCTTCTTTCTTTAGCCATAGTTCTTTGATCCTCTTTGGAAAATCTTCCTTGATTTCTTTTCATTCCTTTCTTATAGGGTTAAATTATATAGCATAAGATATTTAAATTACAAATTTATGTAGACGGCTTTTCTAATAAATCTATGTTGGTTAGTTACCCATCCCTTAATAGAATACTATTATTATAACACTATTACATTATTAATAACAATACAATAAATCCTTACTATTACTAAATTCCCTGGAATTAGAATATTAATATATTGATACCCTAACCAGTAATAGTAAGAATAATACCATTATCATAATGAATATTACTTTTAATTCCAATATTAATAATAATAATATAATAATAACAATGATAATAATACTAATCTGAATGATCTTGTATATTTAATATAACATTTAGTAATATCCATAGATCTATTATTACTTATTCCTTTTTATTAGATTTATAATAATTAGTTACACTAGATATTAATAATAAGTTGAATACTATGACATTATTATAATAATAGTATAATATTTATTTTTAATTATTATTAAATCCTTCTGATTACTAATAATGAGTATCCCTAGATATATTATTTCTAGCATTTTTAATATAATATTCCCTAATATTATTATTAAATATGATTATCTTTTCACCTAAATAACTCATGATAAATATAATAATAATATTTTTAACATAATAATATTATTTAATTAAACATGTTGAATAGTCAAATCTAGTTGTTCTTGGTCATTCTTAGCCGTTTATCAGGTCTGTCCTAATATAGCCATTTTTTCAATATAGCCATTTTTTCAATATAGTTGTTTTTAGTCAAACCTAGCCATTGGATGATCTACTCTCCCTATTTAATATGCAGCCATGATCTGGTTCGTCAACTTGTCCTGACGATGAACCACACTTGTTGGTTCGAAACGCGTCGACAATTATTCTATCATGTGATTTACACCGAAAAACTTTTCTCAATCAAAATATGACCCATCAAGCATGAAGAATTAGATTTATAGTTATCATGTCTAGTGATAAAATTTCCTACAACAGTCTTAATCACCTTCAATCCATAATCATACCAAAACTCAATAGGTAAATTGACCAATTTCATCCATACTGAGGTACTAACTTCAAATTATTTCTAAGCATTGAATAATGGGTGTCACAGTTTAATGGATAACATAGTCTTATCCATAAAGCAAAAACTCTTGAGAATTCAAAGGGCATCAACCTTGCTCCTATGAATAAAGTCAAGCCAACTGTGGCAGATGCACTATAGGGCCATAGGGTGCCCATTCTTGTTGGGTCCAAGAATTTAACTGATCTAGGTCGATATTGGTGGCCACCCGTCTATTCCTCTTGGACCCTCACCATTGTTGTTGTTGTTGGTTTTTCTTTTATCAGTTTCTTTAATTGTAGCACAGTTTACTATTTTTGGCAATTTTTTTGGGTCTTGAACTTCCGAGGCCATTTTGAGGCCCTAAACGACGTTTTTTTGGCACAATGCCTCCGACAATCACCGATGGAATTTTTTTGAAAAAAACATCGCATAGAGCCTCAAAACGGCTCCAGAAATTCAAGGCCCGAAAAACTGCCAAAAATAGTAAACTTTGCTACAATTAAGGAAAATGAAAAATAAAAATTAAATATAAATAAATAAAAATTAAATATAAAAAAATACAAATTAAATATAAAAAAATACAAATTAAAACAAAAAATTAAAAATTAAAAATAAAAATAAATAAATAAAAGAAAAAAAGCAGAATAGGCGGGTGGCCACCAATATCCACCTGGATCAGTCCTTCCCCCTTAGGAACCAATGGTCTCCATTGCGTTGAGTTCCTCCATGAGATGAGGAAACTTCTACTAAATTTGGTCCCTAGTGACCCGTTTGCCTTGGTGCAAGATTTCGCCAACTTTGATAACTCGATACAACTATATCTTCTGTTGGCGAGTGTTCTTGATCTGCGTGTCCCTGATCCGATTAGTTGCATCTTGTTCAATGCAGTCTGGATTTAACTCTATTTGTGTGAGTTGTTTTGCAATGTCAAAGGTGTCCAGTAATGGTGGAAAGTATGGCCGAAGGCAATCCACATTGAACACTCAGTCCAAGCCAAGGAATGGGAGAATGTTGAGCTGAAAAGCATTATCTCCCACATCCTTGGTGATGGTGTATGGCCCATATCGAAGAGGGTGAATCTTGCGGTGGGGCCCAACAAAGTGATCCTCTTGCAAATGTAGCCAAACTTTGTCTCCCACCTAGAACTTGTGTGGCACCCGATGTTGATCATGTCGCTGCTTGTACTTAGCATTGGCTTTGTCCAATATGTCATGGACCTGTTGGTGGATGTGTTGAATGTGCTCAATGAAGCTATTTTCCTTGTCGGCTTCGGACTGGACATGAGCCGAATCTGCCTAAGTCACTACAAATGGTATGGCCACATCAATGGGACATAATGGTTGGAATTCTAAGCCCACCTGAAAAGAGCTACGGCCAGTCGATTTGTGGAGAGCTTGGTTATAGCTGTGTTTGACAAAGGGGAGGTTCTCATCCCATGTGCGTGGATGCTTTGAGTTGTACATGCGCAGAATGTGTACAATCATCCTATTGACGACCTATGTCTAGCCATCAGTTTGGGGATGGAAATCTGTGGACTTAGTGAGCTTGGTGTCCAGCATCGACCAGAGACTAGACCAAAATTTACTGAGGAACCTATTGTCTCGATCTGAGATGATAGACTTTGAGATCCCAAAGTGTATCCACAATCATTCAAAGAAGAGTTTAGTAGTGGATTTTGCTGTGATATTCTTCTTGTAGACCACCATAATGGCCATCTTTGAGAATCCGTCGATGACCAAAAAAACACACTCGTTTCCATGCTTAGTAGAAGGAAGGCCCAACATGTAATCCATGGTGATGGATTCCCAAGGTCGACTAGGGGTAGGCAAAAGAGTATAGAGGCTTTGCTTCTTGATGGTCGGTTTGGCAATGGCGCAGGTAGTGCGGGATCTGCTATACTTCTCGACTTCCTATTGAAGGTTCGGCCAATAGAAATACTTCTGTGGTATTGCCATCATTTTCTTGACCCTGAAATTCTCACTGGCCTGACTCTAGTGCACTTCCAAAATCAGCTTGGCACACTTGCTTGAAGGAACAAAAAGGTGTCCCAGGTGGCATAATGGAGCATCCTAGAGCTGAAAATATGGAACTTGCTGACCCTCCAAGAGCATATGGTATGTGTAGCCAAATTCTGGGTCATTTTTGTAGAGAAGTGGCCAATCAGAAGTCTCGTGCCCAAAAGAGTTGAGCACGATGGTTATGGCAATGATCGGTGGTTGGTTGAGGCAGTCTCCAACATTATTGGTGTTTCCCTTCTTGTACTTGGTATTCAAATGGAACTATTGCAGCTATGTGGACCACTTCTGATGGTGATCATTCTGCAACTTCCCTTGCGTCTGTATGAATTGCATGGGTTGGTGGTCTGTGTGGATGACTGTTTCCTTCAAGAAAATGTAATGTTTCCATTGTCGGCAGGCCTGCACAATGGAATACATCTCTTTGTCATAAGTGGGATAATTTTGGACTGTGTCTGAAAGTGTCTCACTGTGATATCCCATTGGATGCCCCCGTTGAGTAAGGACTACCCCAATAGCATAGTCAGAGGCATCTATCTTGATCTCAAATCAGTTGCAAGTCTGCTAATGTGAGCACTAGTGCAGAGCAGAGGCGATGTTTCAACTTTGCGAATTCCTTCTGTTAAGATTCAGACCAAAAGAATTTTTCTTTCCCTCCTCCCTTGGTGACTTGACTCAAGGGCCAAGTGATATGAGAGAACCCAAACACAAACCTGTGGTAGAAATTGGCAAGACCTAGAAAGTTGCAGAGCTCTGTTAAAGTGGTTGGGGTTGGCCAATCCCGAATGACTTGGGATATGTTGATCTAAAGATGATATGAGGTTGTCATTGATGTAAACCCAAGAAGCACCGAGGGCAACCTTGATATTGCAATGGAATTTTTACTTGACAACTTACTCTATTTTGAGTCAAGGATCTTCTATATAGATTCTACTCGTCGAGATGTTTTCGTTGAAATATGGCACGCCAAGTAATTCTTCACGGTTTGAGAGATATTCATGTTTGATGTTAGTAACCCTAGTTAGTGGGCTAAAAGCCTATGGGATTGTGGCATGACACTCATAATTGGTTTTGGTCATTGAATAGTCATTAATTAATAATTTTTTAAGCTCCTAAAATCCCTCCAACATTCTCAATAGAAGCCCCTTTCAACTCTATAAAAAGAAATCTCATATATCCTCCAAATGTAGTGATTGTGGAATGTTCGATATAACTTCATTTTTGTGAAGTATTAGATTCTAAAATTAAAACCCATTTGATTTGCAATCCTAATGAATGTCGTGACCAAATTTCCAATCTCAGTTTACTATATTTTCGGAGATATTATCTGTGGAAGTTAGGGTTTTTGCAGGCTACCGAATTTCATCTCAAAGAAGTGACCTTGGGAAATCGTCATAACTTTCTCTCTCAGAAGAGGATTGGGATTCTGTAAAAAATGGTGGATAGTGCACAGACTATATTTTTCTGTATATCAATTTCAGAGCCAAAGGAGGAAACAGTGACATGCAACACGTCGTACAAGTTTTCTCTAATGAACTAGTCCATAATTAGGTCATTGTGAGAGATTGGGCATAACCTTGTCTTGAAGAGTCCAAATTGGGTCAGACCTAGGGCATTGGAAAGAAGACTCAGAGGGATTCTAAAGGACCGAAGATCACATGTTGGGCATCTGAAATCATAGAGATACATCAGATTAAATATAATTCTCCTAGAAGGCAAGAAAAACTAGATCAAGTGTTGTCAACGGGTGCAAAGGACCAGACTTTCTAGGGAGCAAAGAGCAAGGTGCAGCGAAATGATGCATCAGAGGTAAGTTATAGATAATTATCTTCTATATATGCATATTCATATCTTAATTGCATTAGGTTCTTTTTATTCTAATTTGTTGTTTTTGTTTAGCACTAACATATTGTTATAGCTCTGATACCACTTATTATAGCTCTGATACCACTTGTTATAGATCTCACCCGAAAAAATATGATAATATAAATAAACCCAAGAATAACAAGATCTGAATATAGATAGAAATGATTCTTTATGGATTTCAAAACCCTTAAGGTAGGGCAACACCATACATTCACTCCTTAAGGAAGGAGAATACTCCACAAGCCATATGTCTGTTCATACAATAATCCTTGACATCTCTCCATGTGGAGTCTCTAGCCTCTATATAGGCCTCATACATACAATACCATGGATCATTACCATGGTTCCCTCATACCATCGAACTAATACCATGGGCCCATTACATTATTACTAACTACTTGTGGTCCCTTACATGATATGGGTTAACCACCTTATTTATTACTATGGCCCATCCCATTATTACATTATTACCTTGGGTACCTCCCTTTGTACCCCATATTATCCCCCCTAGGTATATAACATTCCACCCCCCTAGTATGTTTCGTCCCCGAAACATGGGACGAACACAAATAATAAGATCTACTCAAAAGAGTAGTCCACTGGTACCATGCACATGCATCTAGCCATCAAAGAGAAAGGTGAACCCTCGATCTCGCTGGTGCCTCGCTCGCTTGAGATGGAAGTTGACCGTGGTAGCGCTTCTGTGTTGAGGTGTAGTAGGTGGATCTTCACTCCTCTCTATTTGTCCTGTGGGGGTTGTTGTTCTTGTGGCTAATTGGTTGCCATCTTGTTGGTTGTTGTCTTGCAGGGTGATGTGGGTGATGATATGTTGAAGTTTTAACCCACGGTGTATTTTTTGTTAATTCACCTTTTACTGGAGCCTGACTGTGCCTGCTATGGTGTCTTATCTTCCAATATTACTTCTACCACTGAGCCCTCATCTGATGTATCGACACCTATAACCTTTTTTGCTTCAGCCTCTGTTTATGTTTGATTGTCAATCATCACTAGCTCATCATCTAATATGTCAATCTCTGGAACATCTTCTGCTTTAGCCTCCATGTACTCTACCTATTTATTGATGGAAATATCTTGTAATGTAATTTTCTTCTTTTTATACCAGATCTTCAGGAATTTCTTCTGCACATTAATATTGATAGTACCCATAGATTCCATCCATGGGTATCCCAAAACAACATCCTCATTAGTCATATCTGAAGCATAAAAATCAAAATGCAATACATACTTGTCCATAGAAATCTTCAAATCTTTATAAACTTGAACATCCTCATCATCCTCCTGTGTGTTTTCAATGTGTTTTGCTGGCACTTGCAATTTTTTTGCCAAGTTGACATTTATAAGATTTTGCTTGCAACTCGGATTTATAGACACAATGATTTTCTCCTTCTGAATCAATCCCTGAACTTGCAATAAGGAGACACTAGTAGAAAATAACCTCTTACGTGTCTCATTCTTTTTTCTAGCACAAGACCATTTGTCCATAAGGAGTTTTTCCAATTCTTCAGTTGAAAATTTGGACAAATCTTTGATGCTAAGTGAGTTCCACCATATGTCGACTTCTTCTTTCAAACTAATCGGTACTAGAGACCTCCAAAATATCCCATATTTGGACTTTAGTCTTTGTATGAATTCTTCGATAGTAGGGCTATCATCTTTTCCTGTAAAATTTCCATGAAGAGGGTTTGAGAAAATTTCACTTACTTGGCGAAAATTTGAAATGGCCACAATTCCGTCAATATTGCTCAGAATTTCTATTATGACCTATTTTCGGAAATGGAACGACCATTCTGCATCTACCCATGTGATAGAAATCCTGATCCAGGCACTGGAATTTCAGATCTACACTGCAACTCTCCCGCCATCATCACAATTTCTGCAAAAAAGAGCTGATTTTAAATCAGCGATATATCCCTCATCCGGACTCCAATTCGACTGATTTTTTTTTTTTAATTGGGTATTGTTTCACCAAGAACCTAGATATGCAATTATATTTTGCATATCTTGCACCAAGATGTCCATATCGGTGCTGCAAACTCGCTGCCCCGAAAAATTGTCTGCAACCCCACTGATTTTTAAATCAACGATATTTCCTTCATTCGGACTCCGATTCGACTGATTTTTTTTTTGAAATCGGGTATTTTTTCACATAGAATCCAGATATGCAATTATATTTTGCATATATTTCACCAAAATGTATAGATATGATCTGAAAACTCGCCGCCCCCGAAATCCTACAAAAATAAAAAATAAAAATAAAAAAATAAAAATAATTCTCCACTTTTTTGCCCAAGAAAGTGCTCTGATACCACTTGTTATAGATCTGATACCACTTGTTATAGATCTAACCAAAAAATATATGATAATAGAAATAAACCCAAGAATAATAAGATCGAGATAGAAATGATTATCTTTATTGATATCAAACCCTTAAGGTAGGGCAACACCATACATTCACTCCTTAAGGAAGGAGAACACTCCACAAGCCATATGTCTATTCATACAATAATCCTTGACATCTCTCCATGTGGAGTCTCTAGCCTCTATATAGGCCTCATACATACAATACCATGGATTATTACCATGGTTCCCTCATACCATCGAACTAATACCATGGGCCCATTACATTATTACTAACTACTTGTGGTCCCTTACATGATATGGGTTAACCACCTTATTTATTACTATGGCCCATCTCATTATTACATTATTGCCTTGGGTACCTCCCTTTGTACCCCATATTATCCCCCCTAGGTATATAACACATATGCTTTGCACGATGAGGTAAGTTTTGTTATTATCATGTCATGGGTATTTCCTTGAAGACTTTTTGTAGGTATTATATATTAATCAAGGGAAGACTCAATGCATAATCTAATGTTCTAAAGAATGAGAAAGGGTAGCATGATAAGAGAAACAATCAAGGTGCATAACAATAGCAAGAAGTCCACCACATGAAGTCTTCAAGTGGGCAGCACTGCATACAGACATTGTAAAAGTATCTTTGTACAGAGTCATTGTAAAAGCATCTTTGTAAAAGTTGTACAAGTGTCTATCTGCCAAGAGTTGAAGAGGCAGTGTCGGGAGGTGTAGGATCATCATTAGGTGGTTGTTTCATAGTTGGGATTATGGTCTAGTGTTTCATCTTATTCCCTGGTATGGGAGTCCATGCTTCTTTTATTCTTCTATAAGGTGGTAGGGTGGTGCATGAAGTCACCAACATGTTCAAGCCTATGAAAACTTTAGGGTGGTAGGGTGGTGCTAGGGTCAATTGTATCTCATTGGGTGTTGGGGCAACCGTTCAGTTGACTACTGAAGAATCTCGGTGATCCAAGTGGCTCTAGAGACCCACACAAGACAAAGAGGGCTTATGAAAACTCAAAAATCAAAGTGATAAGAATGCTTTCGAACTAGGACCAAAGCGTACATCTCGTCGTCCTGATCGTGGTGGTGTGAGCGGTTCGCTAATCTGAGCTCGTATGAGGGAGAATGAGCCAATCAAAGTTTGGTTGACTTTTGCTAATTGGGCAGGCTCAAGGAGGCAGCACTTTGGACAAAATCCGGCCATTGGATTCCGACCAACGTAGGCCGGATTCTGAGCGAATTTGTGGCTTGTTTAATTTCTCCCCTTCAGTCACTTTTCAAATTTTCAAAAATGGCCAATTTTTTTTTTTAATAAAAAATATATATATTAAAATGGGTGGCGGGCCATGACCCCCTCCACCCCCATCGGGACCCAAAAGAAAATTTTAAATAATTTTGGGTCGACAGGCCATGACCCCCGCCAACCCCAACAAACACATAAACCAAACTTTAATTTTTGCTCGGCGGTCATTACTCCACCGAGCCCCCCAACGAAACCCACCGCACATTAAACATTTAAAATGGGGTGGGCATAGGCCAACTTCAGTGGACCCGACCCACACCCCCAAAACCTCGCACCAAACGATGCCAAAAAATTTGGTAAGGGTGTCGGCGGGGGTCGAACATGCCTAGTCCATGTGGCCAGCCCTCAAGCGGGTGGCCCCATGATATGTACTATGAACCAATGTACCAACCACGGTACACCAATACAAACGGCGCTCCAAAAAAATGAATACCCCAACAACATTGTGGGAGTTATGGGGCAGGCTTACCAATGCGGGCTCGACCCGCACCACCCCCCCAAAACAATAATATTGCGGATTTTAAAAAACTGAAATATATTAAAATGGGAGGGGCGGGGATTGACCACCCAACCCCTCCTCAATTAACAGTTATTTTTACCATCATGCCAAACGTGTTCTTTGATTACTCCACCAACAAATTTATATAAACCCAACATTTTCCCAGTGCACCCAGGCATGGAGGAACCAGGAGCACACACAGAAATCGGGACGATAATTTTTAATTAATTTATCTGCAGGTGGTGTTATCACTCAGGTTGTTCCCTAAAGTTGCAAGAAAGGGAATACAACCGAGGTAACCACAGACCAATCTTTTAGATACAGATTCTAGCCAATCTGCATCCAGAGAGGGCTCTCTCTTTATAATTTAGCCTTGTTTTGAGGTATATTAGGCTAGCTATAAAGTACAAGGGTTTTGTTTTGAGTTTAGTTGGAGAAATGGAGATTCAATAGAACGGTGAGGTAAAACTAAAGAGTTTCAGTCCATTGGGCATAATGGAGTCAAAGGTGGATAGCTTCCTGAATTCAGTTTCTAGCTGAGGATGGTATCACAGAGCAAGGTACTCAAATATGGAACAATTTATATGCTGGAATCAGATGGAATGGAGTCAATGGATGAAGAGCAATTAAGAATCCTTTATCATGTTGAAAGAGGGAAAATGGTTGACTACTGTTAAGGAGCAATTAAGAATTCCTTAGCAAATATTCAAGATGAAAGAATCAGGGGAAATAGGAGCAATTAAGAATTCACTGTTTATTCTAATTCTGAAGAAAACATTGTTAATAACAAATACTGAATACTGAGTGCAATCAAGCAAATTCTGAGTTATTCTTTCTCTCTATTATTTATATCATGAAACATAGATGATATAATAAACATAGAAACTGTAAAACACAAGTTAGAAGGGACTTATTGATCCATAAGATGATTCAAGAATTCTGTAACATGGTCCTCAGCATCAATTCCTCATTTAGTAAGCCAGACAAAAATGGTTCCAACAGCCTTTTTATTCCAAAATTTTGTATTACAGCAAAGTCTGAGAATGCTTCCCAATCAACCAACCCCAAATACTTCGTCTGGGGGGGTATTTGTAAAAAAATATCAAATATCTTACAAAATATCTGAAGAAGATAATATCTGATGATAATTAATGCGTTTTACAAAGATAGAGACAGACAGTCTCGAAAATAGGGGAACAATAAATTGATGTTGTGCTGGCCGTTCCATCTTTATGAGATGTATTGGAGGTAGGTGCTGCAAGTCGGTTCACAGCCATCTTCTACTGATACTCTATGCTGGTTATTCTGCCTTGGCCAGACTTTCTTTGACTCTGATGTGATGCGCTTTGACCTGCATGATTGTGATTCATTTCTGTTCTCCGCATTATAGTAGATGGTCCAAAATTTTGAATTGACCAAAGATAAGTTTATAGGATCTCTAACATACTTTGCCACCACTCTGGTCCTGGTAATTTATGTCTTTGAAGCTTCCTCAAAGTTTCATCAGTCTCTGTGTACCTGAAGAAATTAGGTGGGATGGTGAATAGATGCTTCACCTCGTGTTCAATGTAAAACAAATTTTCCAAGCTGTCATAGAGGGCCTAGCCAGATGGAAGTACCTTCTCTCCTGAAGTACTTGATGATGTATTAACTTGACCAACAGCATTGTATTCAATTTGAGTACATAGTCTTTGTGTTTCATCAGACGATCATTACTTCCCAAAGGACTTGGCAAACCTTTTTCATGCAAGACTGTAAACTTTTCTGTGAAAGAATTAATCTCTACCTGCATGTCCTAGCATCTTCTGTCCAAATTTTGCATTAGAGTTCTCATGGTTAGAACTCTCTTGATGTCTAGAATGGTGCCTGTTCTGTCTCTAATTTCCAGTTCTTCACTGGTCTTGGTGTTCAAAAAATGTATTAGCCGGTTAGCTTGCTCAGGCATCTGTCCCAATAAGGCTCTTGTTTTTTGAATCTCCACTTGGGCCACTCTTATCAAGTCAATCTGCTCATAAATGGTTTGGATAGACCTCCACACATCACTAAGGGATTGAGTGATGTTGGTCCACAAAATTCCCATGATTTCTGCTAGAGGTTTCTTGAGAGTGAGATCCTTTTCTAATGCTCTCACCTTGTTCTCCAATGCTTTGATCTCCCTTGTTTTCTCTGCCAAATTCATCTTGGATTTATCATAACTCTGTTCAAATTTTGCTAGTTTTTCTTTTACTTGCTTCAGCTCTAACACTTGGAGTTTCAATTCCTCCATGGCTTTTATTAATTGCTTTGTGCTCATAGTAGCGCTGCTGCTTGGTGTTGTTGCTACTGATGTTGCTCCTATGATGACCTCTGCTGTTGATGCCGGGACAGTGGGAGGCAATGTTGTTATAAGTGTGGAGGGGGCAGTAGTGACTGTTGGAGCTACTTCAGGTGGCTGGGAGGTCGACTCTCCCTGCTTTTCTTGTAGAGATTTCTCCAATGCCTGCTCTATCTCACTCAATCTCTCATTCAGTCTCATGAGCAGGTCCATCATGTCCTCCTCAGATTTCTGTTGGACCACTTCTGTAGTCTGTGGATGCATAGAAGGAGGCAGTTTCAGCTATTTTTTGAGGGCAGTAATGTCCTCTTCTTTCTTCTTCATCAATGCCTTTATACCTTTGGTATCTTTGGGATCATGTACCAGTTCAATGATGATCTTCTCCAAAGACTTTATTCTGTTGTCCTTAGCAAGAGAAGAGGCTTTCTCCAAATCTAACTGAGCAGAGGTATTATTCAAGGAATTTTGCAATTTATGAGCCAACATTGCTTTATCAGCTAGTGTGGAGTAGACCATCTCTCCAGTCTATTTATGTAGCTCAATCTGGTCTATTGGATGAATGTCTTTGGCCAAGACCTCTAGATTGTCCTGATGTAGTCAGCGGCTGATTGCGGTTGCTGCACCTTGGGCTTGAAATAACTCATGATCATTTTGCCCTCCTTAATGTCATATGCTGACATTAATCTTTGCTGCTTTGTGGGGGCCATCTTAAAATACCGGTTGTAAATTTGAAGCCTTAATGGATCGTTCTTGGCCTTTATCTCTATGAATGTTCTTTTGATGTCAGAGATCTACTTGCCTGGTGGCCTAGTGGATGAAACATTCACACTATGCTACCTTTCTAGCTCCTGCCTATGTGAGCTAGTTGATATCTCTATCACTATGGAGGTCTGTTGGCTGGTTACCCTCTCGCCTCTTATACTTTCTATTGTTTCTTCAATGATTTCCTCTTCAGACAGAGGATTTAGTCTTTGCCTTTTTTCCCCTGGTTGTTCTACAGGCCCACTGATAGGTGTGGTTTCTTCCCTGCCTCTTTTCTTGCCTTTTTACTCATCTAGAGGAGTCTGTAATTCAGGAATTTCTGCTGCTTTGGTTTGGATCGGAGGAATTTTCCCCTACTGATCAGTCATTGCTTGTTACTCCGTGCCTACCACTTCCTTGCCCTTAGAAGACCCTGTAACTGGTGTGCTGGTCTCTTGTACAGGCTACTGTGAAGTTCCAGCAGAGGATGTACCCACTCTGGTTTGTTGAGGCAGCTTGAAAGATACCTGTCCAAAAGAGTCCAAGTCAAGGGTCTTTTCAAGATCTTTCATAGCTTTTTCCATTTTTTCTTGTTCAGTAATCTCTTCTATTAATGTACCCTCTACCCACTCATCCTGATTAGCAAATTGTTCTATTTCAGGGATCCTATGATGTATGTAAGCTGATAGCCTGTTTCTTACTTTTCTGTCACTTATAAAGCTATTTGGGTCATATGGCACCCACCATAAACTTTTCTTCAATTTAAGGTCTTCCCCTAATATCTTATCAGCATCTTCCCATGCCTCCCTCTTATTGATGATAAAAGGGCCTAACTGGTTTCTTATTCTCAGCTGAGCCTTTTTCTTTACATTGCAAAAGTGAGTTAAATCTGCATTGATAAGTTGCCTGAAATACTCCAGTGCAAACAGTGTCATGGGCACATATTTGGGCAGCTTGTAAGGGCACAGTTCATAGCCATATATCCTGATTTCGGTGTGATTCTGGTAGAGGTACCAGTCACCTATTCTGTAGTTTTTGGAGAGCTGTAAAATCTTCTTTATACCACTAGAGAGCCTAGGAGGAGGAGCTCCTATCAATAGAGTGGAGGTTGGATGTACAAACAAGTCAATAAATTCATAGTAGGTATAAGGGGATTCACAAACATTGTGGAAGACCGAGGTCCAAAAGATCACAGACCTCCACTCTCCCTTGGAATCCAATTTCCTGATGGGAAATGAGAAGCTGTTTGGCTGATAATATAGCAGAAGGTGGTATATGAATGAAGTGTACTTGAAAACTCCTTCTCTGTCCAGATTTGTGAATTGATCATTGATTTTATTGGCAATGAAAGAGGCATAATGATATTTGACAGCAGGGGGCTGTCCTGGAGTAAACATTGACAACATAACTAAGATGGTCTCATCAACAAATTCACTAGTTTTGAATCCCAAGATAAAGGATATCATGTTAAGAATAAGCCTGCCTATTTCAGTGAACCAGGCATGCACATAGGGAGGTGGGCCTTGGGGCTGGCAATTTGGTTTCATGAATAATTGAGCAATCCGAGTTATTTATGTACTAGGCAATTGAGAGCCTTGCTCAAGCAAAAACCCCATGAAAAGAGGAGCAAGGGGCTGAGTGGGATGGAAGTGTAACATCTCATTGATAGATTCAACAGTTATGTAGAAGAGAACAGTTTGGGATGGGGTCATAACTGCTTTACTGATAGAGTCATAGTTGGCATAGAAATGGTGAATAATATCTAGGAACACATTGACAGAGGGAAGGTAATACCTGGGGAGATTAGATTCCCATATTCCAAAGATATCAGAGTTGCTCAGATGACTATTTCTAATGCGGAAAAATGCCTGGAGATGGTTCATGTCACTAGATAACTCTTTTATTTGAAAATCTCTGTCATCCAAGGGTAACCAATCCTGGTCTTTATGAGGTGCATTGAGAGGCGCCACATTGAGGGCTACGGGAGCTTCCACTTTTGGTTTTTGTATTTTTAAACTAGGGGTCGGGCTTCAGTAGGAAAATGGGGAAAAAGAGCAGTCCTGGGCGCGTCTGTATGAGAGGAATAGGCTAAATTTCTTGAACTTGGTACTCCTGGGTAGAATTTACAGAGGAAAAGACAAAATTACAGGTTCGGAAAGTGAATTGGGGCAAATACTTGTTTTTTAGAGGCAAACCAGGTACTTCGCAGGTTGACTGACGAGCTGCAGAGCAGGAAGTTGAGATTTTATTGGTCGAGTGATGGACTGGACGCTTATTCAGTTGTCTAGATGTAGCTTGCATGAAAACAGTTCACAGAGAAAGTGAATGAAAACGACATTTTCCCGACATTTTAACAAAATTTCGGTTTGGCGGGTGATTTTGGCATTAATTGCATGGATGATGTCAGCATGAGTTAGCGTGATGGGATTTCTTTTCGTGTAGCGGGGGGTACGTAAGGGTTACGTGGAGGTGACGTCAACATGACGAGTGAGCGGGGTGGCGGTAAGTGGTTTCACCCCGCACCACTTATCGGCCAGAGTGGTTTTAGGCAGGGAGGCAATGAGCATGGCGGGCGTGTGACACGCGTCCATAGTACGGGTGCGATACCGCCACTCCCTGGGAGTTAACGGTCGGATGAAAAAGGGTCACAACATGTGCGTCGGCCGTTGGATGAATGGGCCTGGATCTGACGGCTGATGGGCGTCAGAGGTGACTCAGGGTTACGGCGCGGGGCCCATTCAATATGTTAAATTTTTAAAACATATCGGGGTCATTTACCATTGGTTTGCGAGGTCGCGGGCTTGGTTATTAATTAAGCAAAGGTTAATTAATCCCATGGTTTGCGCACGAAGGGCTATTACAAGGTTTCTGATAAACCTTTAATTCCCATTTCATAATAATATGGTTTATATTTAAACCGGGGCGGGGTATTAGAATATAGGGGTTTTTACATAGATTTATATTAAACAGGGAAGGGAAATAAGTGTTAGGGAGTTATACAATAATGTCAATAGTTAATATGAGTTTGTGAAATAAATGGCACTAAGTATAATGTTAGCAATTTAACACTTGACACTTAGGTTGAAGGAGGTTTACACAAGAAATGTGGCTCTTCCTTTAAGTAAAAATAGAGTTTTACTTGGGCATTTGCTGAAAAATGGGATGAGTGATTTTAAGGATATTAAGTGGATCTCAATACCTTTGGGGGGAGATTAGCAAGTGATTTGGGAGAAGGATGGAGGGGAGTTAGTCATGCCTTTGCCATAGTACTTGTGATGATAGTAAGATTATCATTCTGAGAAACAAAATCAAGCACAAGTTTCTTTCTGCAACATTAAAACTACCTACCCAGCCTACAGTACCTAACATTTTTTCTTCTTTTGCCATTGGGTGCACTTGAACTAGAAAACCCTCATTCTCTTCTTTTCTTTTCACTGCAATCCTATCTAGATCTACCCTTATCACATCCAAGGGCTCAGGTTTAACAGTTGAGCTCCTTTGCTTCTCTACCTATCTATTTATCTGCCAAGATTGAACAGTTTGGACAGATTTTATTCTCTATCTCTAAAACAGGAAATTCAAACATGAACTGGCCAAGATTAAGTTGTTTGGCCATTCATCAACTGTAGCATGAAGTTCAACAAACTTCTCATGAAACTTTATTTACAGAACATGAAATAGTAGTGGCATTTGGAATTGCACACTTTCCTAGTCCTTTTTATTTGGGGTTCATTTCTTTTCTTTTTTGACCATTTCATTCTTTTTTCCCTTTGATCTTTCTTTTAGGGCATACCCTCTTTACATTTTTTAAATTTTCTAATTTTTTGAAAATATGGAAAACCTTTGCATCAAGAAAAGGTATGAACAAATTGCATAGCTAATTCAGTCAATCATGAAATATGACACCTATTGGTATAGGAGCATAACACTGGCTCCACTTGGGGATGGCTTTTCCTGGTGAAAAGTCAAGAACAGTAGGTCAGATGGCCTTCTAAACAACTCTTGCTGCACTCTGAAATCTTCCTTTGTTGTAAGTAAACAAGACTGTACAAAGGATCATGTAACATATATACATTTCTCTTGAGCTGAAAACAAAAATAGTAAAATTCCTTCACTGTTTCTCAAAACTTTCTGCCCATTCCTTTCTATTCTTATTGCTGTAAAAAACTGCATAAACTGAATTTCGCTATGTACAAGTTAGAGTCAGGATATATCAACAAACTATATCAAAATAGTGTTTCAGCATTCGACCATTTACTGGTCCATCTTCTGCTTTTATATCATCCAAGCTTTTTAGAAAGTAAGTATTGTTGCCTTGTGAAGCCTGAATAGTAAAAGGTCCCTTCCATAGGAAGTTAAATTTCCCATGTTTTCCTTTATCTTCTCTTTTGGAATCCCACTTCAAAACTTTGTCTCCTATGAAGAAATCTTCTGCCTTAGTCCTTTTATCAAATATTTTCTTAAGCTTTTCTTGTAACAATTGGGATCTTTGGTATACCTCTTCTCTAGTCTGTTGCAAGTGGATGGTCTGATTAATCCTTCTTTGAATATCGTTGGGTTCCACTTGAACTTCCTGCAGTAATTTCATTACATGTATTCCTAAGGAGGAAGGAAATATAGCCTCCATACCATAGACAAGCTCATAGGGACTGGTTCCAATGGATCTTTTGGTAGTTAATATGTCTACCCATACTACATTTATAAGCTTTTTATGCCAGTTTGTCTTGTTTTCTTCCAACAATTTCTTAATGATATTGATCAGTCTTTTATTGGAAGACTCAGCTAGACCATTACCTTGAGGGTAATAGGCTATGGAGTGGCCTAAGGTGATGTGGTATTTGTGACAGAAACTAATCATTCTTTTGGATTTGAAAGCAGCAACATTGTCAGTTATAATTTTCTCCAGGCAGCCAAATCTAGACAAGATGTTGGTTTCTAAGAATTGAATGATCACTGAATCATCAGCTTGTCTACAAGGGATGGCTTCTATCCATTTAGTGAAATAGTCTGTGGTAGTGAGGATCCATTTATGTTGGCCAGAAGAGGGTGGGTGAATTTCCCCAATAAAATCTAAACCCCATTGTTGAAATGGTCTTTCAGTGGAAATTGGTTTAAGGGGTAGAGGTAAAAGTTTCCTCTTGCCTTCAAAAATTTGACATTTATGGCAAGCAGTAACAAACTTTTTGACATCAAAAAACAAGGTTGGCCAGTAAAATCCAGCCCTTAGAATTTTGTCAGCAGTTGATTTCCAGTAAAGATGTCCACCACAGTCCCCTGCATGAAATTCTTTGAGTACCTTGTCAATTTCATCTTTTATTAGACAATTTAATAGAACACCTTCATGATTTTTCCAAAAGAGAGCACCATCTAAAATACAAAACTTTGAAGCTTTCATTTTCAAAAACCTTTTCTTTGTTCCGGATAACCCTAGAGGAGCTTGCAGATTTAATAATACATAACATATATCAGCATACCAAGGTGATTCTAGGAAGGCCTGGCTGATTTGTGGAGTCGCCATCTCCTGTTCATTATCCAGTTCATTGATATCTAGGGCTTGGCAATTGGTTTCAGTCATGAGTTTAGCCAATCCTTGTCCTTTTATCAGCTTTGTAGGTTTTATTTCAATATCATACTCTAATATAGTAGCAATCCATTTACCTCTCTTGCCTTCAATCCCCTCTTGGGTTAGGATATCTTTGACAACAACATTTGGTACATAGGCTATTATATGGGAGTATAATATGTAGACTCTGAAATCTTTGATGGCTTTCACAAGTGCATAAGCCTATTTTTCCATGATTGGGTATTTTAGTGGTGCATCCCTCAGTGCTTTACTAAAAAAGGCTATAGGTTTTTCACATCCTTGATCATCTTTCTGTAGTAAAATAACAACAATAGTATGTTCTGTTGCAAATGAGAAGATTATGAAGTCTCTATCAAATTTTGGACTTGTAAGGACTGGTGTTTTGGTCAGAGCTATTTTAATTTCCTCAAAGGCTTGTTTGTCTTCTACTGTCCATTTAACCTTGGAATCCTTTTTCAGCATATTGTTCAATAATCTGATTAATTCCGCCAAGTTGGGTATGAATCTTCTTAAAAAGTTAATCTTTCCTAGGAAAGCTTGAAGTTCTTTGATATTTCTAGGATGGGGTATTTGTAAAATGGCTTATATTCTGTCAGGGTCAATTTTAATGCCATCTTTTGAGATTATGTGGCCTAACAATTTGCCCTCCTCTAGACCGAACAAGGATTTTTTAGGATTCAAGGAAATACCGTACTTTCTACATGTTAAAAACACTTGTCTTAAATGATCTAGATGCTGCTGATCTGATTTGGAAAACACAGTAAGATCATCAAGGTATATGACTAGAAAATCATGAATTTCATTTGCAAAAGCTATGTCCATTACTCATTGGAAGGTTGCCCCTGCATTCTTAAGTCCAAATGGCATTTTTATATATTTGAAAGTTCCCCGTGGGGTTGTAAAAGCAGTCTTTTCCTGATCATCAGGATGAACTAGAATATGATTGAAGCCTGAGAACCCATCCAGCAGTGAAATTCTAGAGACACCTACTACCCTTTGTAAAATGTGATCCATCTTAGGTAAGGGGTAGTGGTCTTTCAAGGAAACCTTATATACATTCCTTAAATCAACACATAATCTGGTTTCTCCTGTTTTCTTCCTAGTGGGCACTAAATTAGACACCCATTCTAAAAATATGATAGGTGCAATTATCACAGCTTCATACATTCCTTAGAGGGAGTAGTACAGGGTTTACCCTTCTGAGTTTTTGTTTGAATGGTTTTTGATTTTCTTTAAGGGGTATTGTATGTTGAATCACAAAAGTATCATAAGATTTGAGATCTTCATAGCTCCATGCAAAAACATCCTGGAATTCCTTAAACAGTTCAACATATTTAAGCTTTTGGTCAGGAGGCAAAGTTTTGGACAATTTTATCATTTTAGGATTTTGTTCAGTTCCTATGTTACAGTCTTCAATGTCTGCGTTTAGAGGTTGGATCTTAGGTTTCTTTGGAATATCATTGGAATCAAAGAAATCTTCCAAAGGAGTTAATCCCGTGGGCAAATAATTATCCTTTAAATCAATAACTTCAGATTCTGGTTCAATGACCTCATCAAGCTTTATTTCTCAAGTTGCTATCAGGTTCTTATTGCTGCGGTTGAGTGGGACGTTCGTATCTCTTCAGATCTGCGGCTTGAGCTGCGTATCTCTTCAGATCTGCGGTTTGGCTTTCGTAAAATATGGCTCCGAGCTTCGCAAAAATAACTGGTGGCTCATCCGCCTCTGGAGGGCAATCTCCTGCCCATATCGTGAGTGAAGCCCCAGCTCCCACTATCCAAGTGGTCCAGGACTCACTCGATGAAGCTTTGAAGTTCTCCGAAAGTGCCCTAATTTGCCGGTTCAATGGTTTTTGGCAGCGGCTGATAGCACTCCACAATTGGATCTCGGAGGTATGGAAGCCTATCATTTCTGATGAAATTAATATCTACCCCTGTGCTAGAGGTTTCTTTATAGTAGACTTTGAAAATCCTGAAAGCAGACAATGTATTCTAGATTCTGGCCCTTGGTTTTGGGAAAAATCAGGCCTATTCATGAAGCCATGGAACCCATCATTCGATCCCTCTACAGCAGTGATAACCTCAGCACCAGTTTGGGTGAGATTGCCAAGCCTACCCTTGCATCTCTGGAATCTCTCCTCGCTAAAAGCCATCGGAAATGCAATTGGGAAATTTTACTGCAGGTGCCCAGAAACAGAGGAATATGCCAAAACCACCTATGCACGCATCTGTGTGGAAATGGATTTCAGCGCCGGATTCCCAGCTGAAATAAACCTAACAAGTAAAGACTATGTGTGGAACCAGAAGCTTGATTATGAAAGTGTCCTCTTCAGATGTCGATCGTGCTTTGAGACGGGGCATCTAGCCAAAAATTGCCCAAAAGCCTCTGAGAAAAATTTTGCTAGAAAAAACCACCACAGATCTACATGGTGGGAAGGAGCACAAAAAGAACACTACACTGTCATCAAAGAAGAATATTCTAGAGAAAACTCTGAGTCACAAGAAATCAAGGAAGAAGGAAACAACTCTCAAAGCAAGCAAGGAGAAAGCCCGCCCCAAAAAATCAACAGTTATGAGGATTTGAATACCGCAGAAAATAAATCTTCATTTAACAGCAAAGTAGATCTCCTAAACCAAACTTCTTCTCCGACTATAGATCGCGAAGCTAAGACACCAATGTCCCAAGAAATAGAAGAGATGAAGGAGATGCAAGACAAAGGAAGTTGGAAGACCGTAGAGAAAAGAAAGAAAGCTACAACACCAATCTCGCCAAGAAAGACGAGGAGCTAGACAAGTAAAAATTAAGAAAATTGTAGGTCCGATAGACCAATTTGGTCTCAGTGGACGTTAACCATCATCATCATCATCATCATCAAGATCTTGCAATTTTTCCTTGGTAAATTTCATTGGGTGCAGCAACTGAGTTGCAGTTTCTGCTGAAATGTTTGTTTCAATTTTGTCTATTTGATCAATTTCATAAACAGTGTCCGTGTCTATATTAGTGCTTGAAAATTCTTCTTTTAGGGTCAAGAAATTGTTAATTTGAGTGTCACTGTCAAAAACTTGCCAGTTTTTTACATTGTCAGGTACAGTTGGCCTGTGTTTAATCTCAGCCGTAAGCTGATGATTGGGTTCAAATGGCAGTTTACAAGTGCTGGCGAATGTTTCCAAACTGTGAGCATGCAAATTATGTTTCCTTGGAATTTTGGCAAGTTGTGTTTCCAGGAAGGTATTAAGTATCTCGATTGCTGCCCCTTTGTAAGATCTCAATCTGGGATCATTTGTGAGGAAGTTCCCTTTCATTTTTTGAATGACTAAATCAGAGTCTCCCAAAACTGATATCCTTACAGCCCCTTAACTTTTGATCAATTTGAGTCCTAGCAAGAGGGCTTCGTATTCAGTGATATTATTGGTACATCTAAAGTTCAACCTGTAACCATGTCCTTCAGCATAATCATTTTCTAGATTGTGTACCCAAATTCCTGCTCCTGCTCCTAGTTTATTGACTGATCCATCAAATTCCAAGTACCATAGGATTTCATGATTATATTTGGTATCAGGAGTCTTAGAAATTTTCTTACTAGGGAGATTTGGATTTTCAGTTTCATGTGGTTTCCCTTGAGTGTCTGTTATATCAATTATTTCAGAAATTTCTTGAGTTTGAACACTAGATTTTTCATTTATGATTTTTTCTTGTTCTAATGCTAAAGTCTTGACATTAGTTGGGGGATAAATTTCAGCATTGTATAGGATGAAGGAGTCCATATCAAAATGCATGGAGTAGATGGGAAAATTCTTGGGTTTCTCTTGACTACTTACCACATATTTCATTAGGGTTTCTCGATACAATCTCTTTAGATGACCAAATACTGAAATAGTAGCAAAGGACATGTCCAATTGTAAAGATCCCTGGAGCTTTGCACCCCAAGATCTAGACAGCAACATGCCATATTTTGGTGGTATGTCAGCTACCACTACATCCATTAAAATTGTCTTGGCATGGTATTGAACTAATGATATACATAAATCTTTGATCAATCCTAGACATCTAACCTGGCTTGAGTCAAAAGAGAATAAGTCTTTGTATGGCCTGGTAATATCTAGGTCCAACTTCTCCATCACAGATTTAGGCATTAAGTTATGAGAAGCTCCAGAATCAAACATTACATTATGAAGTATTTTATCATGAATGTTCAGACTTACATAGAAAGGAGGAACTCCTCCATCTACTGATTTACCATTTACTTCAGGGCCAAATATTAATTATGGTTGGTCATCAAGGACATTTACTGCATCTCTGTTTTCTAAAATCTGTAGTGATCTGCTAATTTGATCTCTGTAGAAATCATGCTTGGATAATTCTAACAATGGAATTGCTATCTTTAATTTGCCTATTTCGGTATCAAGGTTGAAAGGTTTTTCTGTTTGGATTTTTGCATTTCGGGCAGTGAGATTTTCCTTTTTTGTTGTTTTTTCTGTGTCTTTCTCTTTTATAGGAGTTTTGTTGTGGGTTGAAGTTGTTTCTATATCAATTTCTGGAGGGTCTTTCACCTTTCCTTTGGGAGGAGTGGAAGTTGAGTGTTATTGATTGTCTGAAACATCTTCAACTTTTGGATTATTTGGATTAGGAGCTGTTCTAGGAAAGGTTTGTACAGGAGGGTTCTTAACCTTAGCTTTGGTAGGTTGCTTGGTTTCTTTCTGTTTATTGTCTTCAAGGACATATATCCTTCTGCTTCTCAGATTGTATTTCTTGTGAACTTCATAGATGGCTGTGTCATGTCCGTCCCTAAAATCAAATGATTCACCTGATTGAATTTGGAACTGTTTAAGAGTGTGAGACTCTTGGTCTTCTTGGGTCAAGAAAATTTGTTGTTCACTATTGAGCCCCACTAAGTTGATTTGAGTATCTTTTGTTGGTTCACTGGAAGTTGAAGCTTCAACATAATTCTCTTGGAATGGAGGTCTAATGTTTTGGTCATGGCCAGCATTTCCAGTATTAGGATTCTGGTTTTTTCTGAAGTTTGGATTTCTTCCAGTATTGCTTGGTTGACCATCCCAAGGGGATTTCCTCTCAATTGTTTCTACTCTATCACCAAGTCTATCCATTCCTTTGATTATAGCATCTAATTTTTGTTCAAAGGCAGAAGGTTCTTCTTTGAAAGGTGTCCTCCTTTCAGCTCTAGCTCTAGTTCGTTTAGAAATCAGGTTGGCCTCAACACTGAAAGCTATACTCTTCATGTCTTCTAAGCTTCGAGGAGCTCTTTCCCTAAGCTGATATGCCATATCAAAGTCAAATGCATCAGGGAATTTGATCAAGGCCAAATCTGGTGGGGGTCTGAGATTTTGAGGAATAGCATTGTATACATTGTTAAATCTGGTGCAGTAATCTTGAACAGTTTCTTGTGGGCCTCTTTTCAAGTTTTCATATTCCGATAAAATGTGGAGAGGATCTTTCTTCTTTTCCCATCTGTTCAAGAAGGTTTAATAAAGAGCCTCTGGATCATTCATAGTGTTTGCAGGGAGTGCTCTAAACCAGGTTCTAACATCTCCAGTTAAGCTTTGGACAAAGACTTTCATTCTTACATCATCAACATCAATCTCATAGTTTTCAAAATAATTAGTCATCTTCTTAGTATGTTGTTGAGCTATGTAAGTGCCAGTACCATCAAAATGGGTGATTTTACTTTGATAGTCCTAAGGCATAGCCCCTAGATTTAAAGGTAATTGCAGAGGAGTATATTGGTTCGCCATGTTCATAGAGATAAGTGTGACAGCTGAAAGAGCAGGGATAACAGTGGAAATATAAGTTGGGAATGGAGGAGTGGAAAAGATGGTTTGAAGTGCTGATGGTGAGCTTGAAGAAACTACAGCAATGGCAGACTGGATTTGTGATTTTCCAGAAGTAAGATCAATTTGGATAGAGCTCTGCTGATGTGTGTGAAAGTGTGAACTAACATAATGTTCTTAACTCTCTTGGCTTTTAAGGATCCTGGGAATCCTATTAGGATTCTCAAACACAAGTGGGGGATTTGGATCAGGATTTGATCTGGTGTAACGAATCTTTTTCTTTGGAGCCAGCTTCTGAGTATGTTTTTGGTTTTTCTTAAAATATTTTTAACAATACAACTTTAACGATATCTTGTAGGAATTTTCAGATGTAGGAGTTTTGAACTTTCCTAAAGATCTACTGAAACAAGGGACTGATCAAGTATTTGAGACAATTGTTCAATACATAAACTAGACTGGAGATAGACTGAAGTAGCATTCATTTATTTCTACGATTGCAAAACAAAAGCAGTTTCAAAGGCTACCTAGATAACTTCAGGCTCCATCTGTAGCTTAAGAGATAAACAGCAGTAATAAACAATTATTCAGGTCCCCAGTGGAGTCGCCAATGATGTTATCACTCAGGTTGTTCCCCAAAGTTGTAAGAAAGGGAATACAACCAAGGTAACCATAGACCATTCTTTTAGATACAGATTCTAGCCAATCTGCATCCAGAGAGGGCTCTCTCTTTATAATTTAGCTTTTTTTTGAGGTATATTAGGCTAGCTATGAAGTACAAGGGTTTTGTTTTGAGTTTGGTTCGAGAAATGGAGATTCAATAGAACATTGAGGTAAAACTGAAGAGTTTCAATCCATTGGGCATGATGGGGTCAAAGGAGGATAGCTTCCTGGATTCGGTTTCTAGCTGAGGATGGTATCATAGAGCAAGGTACTCAAATATGGAACAATTTATATGCTAGAATCAGATGGAATGGAGTCAATGGGTGAAGGGCAATTAAGAATCCTTCATCAAGTTTGATAGAGGGAAAATGGCTGACTATTGTTAAGGAGCAGTTAAGAATTCCTTAGCAAATATTCAAGATGAAAGAATCAGGGGAAATAGGAGCAATTAAGAATTCATTGTTTATTCTAATTCTGAAGAAAACATTGATAATAACAAAGACTGAACACAGAGTGCAATCAAGAAAATTTTGAGTTATTCTTTCTCTCTATTATTTAGATCATGAAACATAGATGATATAATAAACATAGAAACTGTAAAACACAAGTTAGAAGGGACTTATTGATCCATAAGATGATTCAAGAATTCTGTAACATGGTCCTCAGCATCAATTCCTCATTCAGTAAGCCAGACAAAAATGGTTCCAACAGCCTTTTTATTCCAAAATTCTGTATTACAGCAAAGTCTGAGAATGCTTCCCAATCAACCAACCCCAAATACTTCGTCTGGGGGGGTATTTGTACAAAAATATCAAATATCTTACAAAATATCTGAAGAAGATAATATCTGATGATAATTAATGTGTTTTACAAAGATAGAGACAGACAGTCTCGAAAACAGGGGAACAATAAATTGATGCAATAAATTGATGTTGTGCTGGTTGTTCCGTCTTTATGAGATGTACTGGAGGTAGGTGTTGCAAGTCGGTTCACGGCCGTCTTCTACTGATACTCTGTGCTGGTTATTCTGCCTTGGCCAGACTTTCTTTGACTCTGACGTGATGCGCTTGACCCGCATGACTGTGATTCATTTTTGTTCTCCGCATTATAGTATATGGTCCAAAATTTTGAATTGACCAAAGATAAGTTTATAGGATCTCTAACATACTTTTCCACCACTCTGGTCCTGGTAATTTATGTCTCTGAAGCTTCCTCAGAGTTTCCTCAGTCTCTGTGTACCTGAAGAAATTAGGTTGGATGGTGAACAGATGCTTCACCTCGTGTTCAATGTAAAACAAATTTTACAGGCTATTGTAGAGGGTCTGGCCAGATGGAAGTGCCTTCTCTCCTGAAGTACTTGATGATGTATTAACCTGACCAACAGCATTGTATTCAATTTGAGTACATAGTCTTTGTGTTTCATCAGACAATCATTACTTCCCAAAGGACTTGGCAAACCTTTTTCATGCAAGGCTGTAAACTTTTCTGTGAAAGAATTAATCTCTACTTGCATGTCCTGGCATCTTCTGTCTAAATTTTGCATTAGAGTTCTCATGGTTAGAACTCTCTTGATGTTAAGAATGGTGCCTATTCTGTCTCTAATTTCCAGTGCTTCCAGTTCTTCACTGGTCTTGGTGTTCAAAAAATGTATTAGCCGGTTAGCTTGCTCAGGCATTTGTCCCAATAAGGCTCTTGTTTTTTAGATCTTCACTTGGGCCACTCTTATCAAGTCAATCTGCCTATAAATGGTTTAGATAGACCTCCACACATCACTAAGGGATTGAGTGATGTTGGTCCACAAAATTCCCCTGATTTCTGCTAGAGGTTTATTGAGAGAGAGATCCTTTTCTAATGCTCTCACCTTGTTCTCCAATGTTTTGATCTCCCTTATTTTCTCTACCACATTCATCTTGAATTTATCATAACTCTATTCAACTTTTGCTAGTTTTTAATTTATTAATTGCTCTGTGCTCATAGTAGCACTACTACCTGGTGTTGTTGCTGCTGATGTTGCTCCTGTGATGACCTTTGCTGTTGATCTAGGGACAGTGGGAGGCAATGTTGTTATAAGTATGGAGGGGGCAGTAGTGACTATTGGAGCTACTTCAGGTGGCTGGGAGGTCGACTCTCCCTGCTTTCCTTGTAGAGCTTTCTCCAATTCCTTCTCTATCTCACTCAATCTCTCATTCAATCTCATGGGTAGGTCCATCATGTCCTCCTCAAATTTCTATTGGACCACTTCTGCAGTCTTTGGATGCATAGAAGGAGGCAGTTTCAGCTGTTTTCTGAGGGCAGTAATGTCCTCTTCTTTCTTCTTCATCAATGCCTTTATACCTTTGAAATCTTTGGGATCATGTCCCAGTTCAATGATGATCTCCTCTAAAGACTTTATTCTGTTTTCCTTAGCAAGAGAAGAAGCTTTCTCCAAATCTAGCTGAGCAGAGGTATTATTCAAGGAATTTTGCAATTTATGAGCCAACATTTCTTTATCAGCTAGTGTGGAGTAGACCATCTCTCCAGTCTATTTATGTAGCTCAATCTGGTCTATTGGATGAATGTCTTTGGCTAAGACCTTCAGATTTGTCCTGATGTAGTCAGCGCTGATTACGGTTGCTGCACCTTGGGCTTGAAATAACTCATGATCATTTTTCCCTCCTTAATGTCATACTCTAACATTAATATTTTCTGCTTTGTGGGGGCCATCTTAAGATACTGGTTGTAAATTTGAAGCCTTAGTGGATCGTTCCTGACCTTTATCTCTGTGAATATTCTTTTGATGTCAGAGGTCTACTTGCCTGGTGGCCTAGTGGATGAAACTTCCACACTATGCTGCCTTTCTAGCTCCTACCTATGTGAGCTAGTTGATGTCTCTATCACTAGGGAGGTCTGTTGGCTGGTTACCCTCTCACCTCTTAGACTTTCTATTGTTTCTTCAATGATTTCCTCTTCAGATAGAGGATTCAGTCTTTGCCTTTTTTCCCCTGGTTGTTCTGCAGGCCCACTGATAGGTGTGGCTTCTTCCCTGCCTCTTTTCTTGCCTTTTTCCTCATTTAGAGGAGTCTGTAATGCAAGAATCTCTACTGCTTTGGTTTGGACTGGAGGAATTTGCCCCTGCTGATCAGTCATTGCTTGCTGCTCTGTGCCTGCCACTTCCTTGCCCTTAGAAGACCCTGTAACTGGTGTGCTGGTCTCTTGTACAGGTTGCTGTGAAGTTCCAGCAGAGGATGTACCCACTTCGGTTTGCTGAGGCAACTTGAAAGATACCTATCCAAAAGAGTCCAGGTCAAGGGTCTTTTCAAGATCTTTCATAGCTTTTTCAATCTTTTCTTGTTCAGTAATATCTTCTATTAATATACCCTTTATCCACTCATCCTGATTAGAAAATTTTTCTATTTCAGGGATCCTATGATGTATGTAAGCTGATAGCCTGTTTCTTACTTTTCTGTCACTTATAAAGCTATTTGGGTCATATGGTACCCACCAGAAACTTTTCTTCAATTTAAGGTCTTCCCCTAATATCTTATCAGCATCTTCCCATGCCTCCCTCTTATTGATGATAAAAGGGCCTAACTGGTTTCTTATTCTCAGCTGAGACTTTTTCTTTACATTGCAAAAGTGAGTTAAATCTACATTGATAAGTTCCCTGAAATACTCCAGTGCAAACAGTGTCATGGGCACATATTTGGGCAGCTTGTAAGGGCACAGTTCACAGCCATATATCCTGATTTCGGTGTGATTCTGGTAGAGGTACCAGTCACCTATTCTGTAGTTTTTGGAGAGATGTAAAATCTTCTTTATATCACCAAAGAGCCTAGGAGGAGGAGCTCCTATCAATAGAGTGGAGGTTGGATGTACAAATAAGTCAATGAATTCACAGTAGGTATAAGGGGATTCACAAACATTATGGAAGTCCGAGGTCCAAAAGATCACAGACCTCCGCTCTCCCTTGGAATCCAATTTCCTGATGGGAAATGAGAAGTTGTCTGGCTAATAATATAGCAAAAGGTGGTATATGAATGAAGTGTACTTGAAAACTCCTTCTCTGTCCAGATTTATGAATTGCTCATTGATTTTATTGGCAATGAAAGAGGCATAATCATATTTGACAGCAAGGGTCTGTCCTAGATTAAACATTGACAACATAACTAAGATGGTCTCATCAACAAATTTACTGGTTTTGAATCCCATGATAAAGGATATCATGTCAAGAATAAGCTTGCCTGTTTCAGTGAACTAGGCATGCACATAGGGAGGTGGGGGGGCTAGCAATTTGGTTTCATGAATAATTGAACAATCCGGGTTATTTCTATACTGGGAAATTGAGAGCCTTGCTCAAGAAAAAACCCCATGGAAAGAGAAGCAAGGGGCTGAGTGGGATGGAAGTGTAACATCTCATTTATAGATTCAACAGTTATGTAGAAGAGAACAGTTTGGGATGGGGTCATAACTGCTTTACTGACAGAGTCATAGTTGGCACAGCAATGGTGAATAATATCTTGGAACACATTGACTGAGGGAAGGTAATACCTAGGGAGATTAGATTCCCATATTCCAAAGATATCAGAATTGCTCAGATGACTATTTCTAATTCGGAAAAATGCCTGGAGATGGTTCATGTCACCACATAACTTTTTTATTTGAAAATCTCTGTCAACCAAGGGTAACCAATCCTAGTCTTTATGAGGTGCATTGAGGGGTGCCACATTGAGGGCTACCCGAGCTTCCATTTTTGGTTTTTGTATTTTTAAACTGAGGGTCGAGCTTCAGTAGGAAAATGAGCAAAAAGAGCAGTCCTGGGCACGTCTGTATGAGAGGAACAGGCTAAATTTCTTGAACTTGGCTCTCCTAGGTAGAATTCACAGAGGAAAAGACAAAATTACGGGTTCGGAAAGTGAATTGGGGTAAATACTTGTTTTTAGAGGCAAACCAGGTACTTCGCAGGTTGACCGACGAGCTGCAGAGAAGGAAGCTGAGATTTTCTTGGTCGGGTGGCGGACTGGACGCTTGTGCAGTTGTCTGGACGTAGCTTGCATGAAAACAGTTCACAGAGAAAGTGAATGAAAACGACATTTTCCCGACATTTTAACAAAATTTGGGTTTGGCGGGTGATTTTGGCATTAATTGCATGGATGACGTCAGCGTGAGTCAGCATGATGGGATTTCTTGTCGTGTAGCGGGGGGTACGGAAGGGTGACGTGGAGGTGACGTCAGCATGACGGGTGAGCGGGGGGGCGGTAAGTGGTTTCACCCCACACCGCTTATCGGCCAGAGTGGTTTTGGGCGGGGAGGCAGCGAGCACGGCGGGAGTGTGACATGCGTCCACAGTACGGGCGCGATACCGCCACTCCCTGGGAGTTAACAGTCGGATGAAAAGGGGTCGCAACATGTGTGTCGACCGTTGGATGAACAGGCATGGATCTGACGGCTGACGGGCGTCAGAGGTGACTTAGGGTTACGGCGCGGGGCCCATTCAATATATTAAAGTTTTAAAACGTATCGGGGTCATTTACCATTGGTTCGTGAGGTCGCGAGCTTGGTTATTAATTAACCGAAGGTTAATTAATCCCATGGTTGCGCTTGAAGGGCTATTACAAGGTTTTTGATAAACCTTTAATTCCCATTTTCATAATAATATGGTTTATATTTAAACCGGGGCGGGGTATTAGAATATAGGGGTTTTTACATAGATTTATATTAAGCAGGGAAGGGAAATAAGTGTTAGGGAGTTATACAATAATGTCAAAAAAAAAAAAAAAAAATTACAAAAATATTATAACATTGAAATCATCCTAATATTTTAATTCAATTCCCCTAGAAACCTTGTAACAAATTAATATTATCATAATTACCATAAGTTACAAATAATTAAAACAAAATCATCATTTATAAACAAAAATCTTATTACAAAAACTATTCACTTAAAAGAAAATTAATATATAACTATAATAATTATCCATAAATAATAAATAATAAATAAAATTAAAAAAGAACCTTAATAGAATATATATTAGAAAGGTTATAAATAATCCAGCATGAAACTGGTCGGTTCTCAATCTTGACAGTTCATCCTCAAACCCTATTTATGAACACATTTTCTCTCTCTCCTTTGTAATCAAGTCCTGATGATGAGTATTGGTCTAGACTCGAAACGTCGACAAGAAAAATGAAAACTGTGGATTATCCGAGTTCAGATTCTAAAAAACCGAACCACAGAAATCTGCAATCCAATGTCAATAGTTAATATGAGTTTGTGAAATAAATGGCGCTAAGTATAATGTTAGCAATTTAACACTTGAAACTTAGGCTGAAGGAGGTTTACACAAGAAATGTGGCTCATCCTTTAAGTAAAAATAGAGTTTTACTTAGGCATTAGCTGAAAAATGGGATGAGTGATTTTAAGGATATTAAGCAGATCTCAATACCTTTGGGGGGAGATTAGCAAGTGATTTGGGAGAAGGATGGAGGGGAGTCAGTCATGCCTCTATCATAGTACTTGTGATGATAGTAAGATTATCATTCTGAGAAACAAAATCAATCACAAGTTTCTTTCTGTATTATTAAAACTACCTACCCAGCCTACAGTACCTAACATTTTTTCTTCTTTTGCCATTGGGTGCACTTGAACTGGAAAACCCTCATTCTCTTCTTTTCTTTTCACTACAATCCTATCTAGATCTACCCTTATCACATCCAAGGGCTCAAGTTTAATAGTTGAGCTCCTTTGCTTCTCTACCTGTCTATTTATCTGCCAAGATTAAACAGTTTGGACAGATTTTATTCTCTATCTCTAAAACATGAAATTCAAACATGAACTGGCCAATATTAGGCTGTTTGGCCATTCATCAACTGCAACATGAAGTTCAACAAACTGATCATGAAACTTTATTTACAAAACATGAAATAGTAGTGGCATTTGGAATTGCACACTTTCCTGTCCTCTTTATTTGGGGTTCATTTCTTTTATTTTTTGACCATTTCATTCTTTTTTCCCTTTGATCTTTCTTTTAGGGCATACCCTCTTTACATTTTCTAAATTTTTTGATTTTTTGACAATATGGAAAACCTTTGCATCAAGAAAAGGTATGAACAAATTGCAGAGCTAATTCAGTCAATCATGAAATATGACACCTATTGGTATAGGAGCATAATAGGTGGAACCATGATGGAGCAAAATTTTCAGGAGGGTGAAACTTTTGCAGTGTCCAAATTGGACAAATTTTATATCAATCTTACACTTCTGAGTGACACGAACCCGATGGCGCAGTCAGTTCCCTGATCTAAGCAGCATATTTGCAGAGGACCCGGAGGAGGGAAGCTTTGAGGAATCTAGGGGTAATCTAAAAGATTCCTTAAACCCTACATTTTCATTTTCTCAAAATTTCAAAATTTGACTGTTGATTTTTCATTATTCGACGCCACGAATCCGATGGTGCACTCAGATTTTCCATTTGATCATTTCATTTTTTGGACACTTTTCTAAGTGGAGTGCAGGTGTAAGCGTTCATGTGCGAGCAACCATTTCCATGAGACTCGGCGCCACAAGATCGATGGTACGAACAACTTTAGCAGCTTGACATCCTTTTCCTCAGATGGCCCCAAGATGTAAGGTATATGTAGTGTGTTCATGTACTTCTTTTTTCTATGTATTGCGCTGCACAAATCCCTATTTGATGTTCGATGTGGGATCTTGTTTCTTACTTATTTTCATGATTCCTACTTGATGTGATGCGGAATCATTTGTGTGATGTACTTGTTGTCATGATTCGTCATGTTTTGTTTGAGATCCCTTTGTCATTATGTTGATGGGATACTCATGTGTGGTCATGTATGATTGCCTTGAGATCCCTTTTATGCCATGGTGGCTAGATGTTCATTATCATCATGCATGAGTTTATGTCATGCTGATAGGAGTCTTTTTTGACTGAGAGTTCCTGTAGCGAAACATCTCTTGGAGCCACTCCTGCGTGAGGGCATTTTCCTTGTATGATAGCGACAACACCTCTTATGTCCATCATCACTATTGACAGCACTTAATGCAGCGGCCTACACCATCTTGACACCGAGGCCCAGAGACGTAGTCCCTCCTTAACGAACTCCGTTATCAATGACTTTTGTTTTCATGTGTTGATGAATGACATGTTCCTCTTCTTTACATTATGCAGATGTATTCATTTATGTTCTTTTAAAAATGCAATTTAGCACATCATGAAAGTAAAAGGTCTTGGAAGGGTCCTTTGTCACAACCGGACCTGGATGAAGTGGTATTAGAGTGGTCTTTGCGTGGATGTGAATTGCAAGCATGAAAAATGGAACATGAAGCGACAAAGGATGAAAAGTGATGTACAAGACCATGCTCAAAATTTCCAAAAGGGTGGAAATAATGTACGAAACTCTACAGAAAGAGACAGAGGAAAAGGAGAGATTGCAACTTCAGTTGCAAGCCACGGAAGAGGCCCAAATGCCATGAAAGTGTGCAAGCCCAAATGCTACTGCTATTTTACCTTTTGTATAATAAATATTGTGTGCTACTTGTTACTTATGCCACAATCCATGGTAACCAAACAGTCTAATCTTGGTTATTCCATGTTTTCAATTTCATGCTTAGAGATAGAGAATAAAATATGACCAAACTGTTTAATCTTGGCAGATAAGTAGATAGATAGAGTGAATAAAAGGATGATCAACAGTTTAATCTGAGCCCTTGGATGTAATAAGGTTAGACTTAGTTAGAATACCATTGTAAAAGAAAAGAAAAGGTTTTGATAAGGGTTTTCCAGTTTAAGTGCACCCTAATAAAGAAGTAAAAATGGTAGGATAAGTAGGCAGGGTAAGTAGATGATTGGTTGCAGAATTATGCATGATGAATGATTATTCAGATGTCAAGTCATATACTTTCATCATCAAAAGCACTTAAAGATATGGGTGACAATGAATATATTTACATTATGGACAAAGTCAAACTAACTAACCTCCTCACTCATTTTGCCCTAAGTTTTACTAATTTCCCATAAGTACTAAATAGCACCAACAACTTGAAAGTTAATGGGGTTCAGAGCATTTCTCTGACTTCTGGAGGGACTGGACACTCGGCCCAATAACTTGTAAGGCCTAAGTGTTAAAATCCCTTCATCAAAATTCACCCCCCTTCATAATTCATTCATTCTCTTCAAATCCTGTTCCTAAAGTAAAATCACTCTTTTACTTAGGAAAAATAAATGGTTCTTTATAAAAACTCCCCAAACACATTTTAGCCTAATTTATAATGTTGGATGATGAATATATTTTTGGAAACATTTACTTAGTGCATTTTCTTTTTCCATAAATCATATTAACTCCTAATTCTTATTATTACCTAACCCCCAAAACATTTGTACCCTTTCCCGTATTATTAATAAAAACCCCATATTAAATAAATATCCCACCCCATGGTTTGCAAAATAAACCATAATAAAGTTAACCAAGTCGGATTAATTAATTGAACCGCGATTAGTTAAGAACCAAACCCCCCATCGTGTTAAAAATGGATTAATTAATCACCTGGATTAGTTAATAGCCTCCCCGCCAATCATATCTACCCTAATAACATTAAAGTTATTTTAATTATGATCGAGCCCCTCCATTAACACTCCACCACTTCCCGCTACCGACTACCGTCCGATCGGCCTTCCCACATCCAACGGCTCTCGCCCATATCGCGTAGGCCTTTGGGTCGAACGTTAAACGCACGATGCAAGTGGTTTTGACTTTTTGCCGATGCTACGTGTCAACCAGTCTGTGGCATCGTGTGACCCTCTGCCAAAACCACCAACCTCCCAAAAGTTGTGCGATGAAAACCATTACCGCTGTCACTTACCACCTCTACTAAACAACAAAGTGTCCCATTGAGTAGTTAAAGCCAACTGTCATTTTCATTCACCCGCCAAAAGTCATTGACTTTGTGCATAAAAACAAAAATATGCATTGTTTTCCATTTTTTACCAAGAAAGTGACTTATGCCTTCCATGCACGCACAGAGTACGTCCAGTCCAGCAACTGACTTTCAACCGTCAACCACTATCAGTTGTTGAACTCCATACCACTGCGGACTACTATGTGCACCCTAAAAAGCCTTCATTGTAGCCATTTGTCCTGACAGTCAACCAAAAATAGGTATTTACCACATTTCCTTCTCAGAAACACTATTTTTGTACTGAACCTCCACTAAATTTCTCTAAAGCAAAATAATTCAGTACAATTACGCTATTTTCTTAGTCCCAAGACTTCCCCAAGCACTTGTTTTAGTTGAAATTCTTGAAAACCCCAACTTCCTTCCTTGTATCCACAAGAACGAAGGATGGAAACTCCTGTCGCCCTAAATGTTTCACCAATCACTACTCCCCATAGGGATTTGGACTACCTTCTCTTGGCTGATAAAGATTTTCAAATTAAGGACCTAACTTTTGATGAAACCCCCTTGAAACTATACTGCAAGTATCGAGACAATTATCTGAACAATGCCGATAAAATAGGCCTTTGGGAGTCCAACCTCCCCAAATATCAGTTCCCCACTGTCCATATCTTCCCAGACATTGTCCACCAATGCCATGCAAACTACAACCCTAATCTGAGAGCTGTAATGTTCCCTAACCAGGACGTTCTTTTCACCATTACAGCTGAGTCCATAAAGGAAATGTTGCAATTACAACCCTGCCGGAACCTCACTCCACTTTCAATTGTTGATTTACTTGATGAATCTTCAAGGCTGTCCAATGCTGAAATCAACCAAGTCAGTCAAACTTTCATTGAAGAACAATACAGATCAAAAGACCCCCCTCCCTACATGACATGTGCCTTTACTAGTCTGGGCAAGGATATTGTCACCATGTTTGCTTGCATTATGGGTTTTACCACTAGTGAGTATGTAGATGAAATGACCTTGCCTACATGACTATTTTTACCCCTAGCCAACCTCCTACATGAAAATATGACTATGCTGCATTCATTGCTGACAAGATGCATGACCAATTCATGAGATTAGAGAATGAAAGGGTATTCAAATATTCTTCAGTCCTGTATCATATTTCCTTTACTACCAAGCAGATAAATTCCATTTATCTGTACAAAAGCTTGACACCAAAGGGAACCCTAGGTTAGTCATCTTCTGGACTTCCATTTTTCATTATTCTCCTTCTTCTCCTCATCCTTACACACATTTTATTGATCAATTTGTGCGTCCAGTAACTACTATGTTGATAGGAAGTCCCCCTCCTAGAATCAGTGATGATATTAAGAGAATTATTCAGTTATCCAAGCAATAGTAGGTTGGTGATTGGTACTTGTACCAGAACCATACCGAGATCAGGATTTATCGGTGTGAGCTGCCTCCCTTCAAACTGCCTAAATGCGTCCCATTGAGATTATTTGCCTTGGAGTACTACAAGCAAATGATCAATTCTGATCAAATCCACTTTATGAAAGCTAAGAAGAAAGCTCAGTTAAGGATAAAGGATCACTTAGGCCCATTTTCTTGCAACAATAGAAGAGCAGGGAAAGAGGTAGAGGAAATCCTTGAGAGAATGCAATTGAAAAAGAGTTTTATTTGGCCTTATGATCCTCACAGCTTCATCTACGAAACAAGGCAAAAGCATAACCTATCCCCCTACTTCCATCATAGAATTCCGGAGATAGAACAGTATGCAAATAAAAATGAGTGGGTGGAGGGAACACTTATAAAACAAGATAGTACACAAGTTGAAGTAGAAAATTTTATGAAAGATTTGGAAAGACAACTTGATCTGGATTCCTTTGTACAGGTGCCTGGAGAATCTTCACAGGAACCAACACAAGAGCATAGTACACAGACATCAGGACAACTAGAGGCTTCAGAATAGAGAAAAGATTCAGGATCACAGAGCATTTCTGAGGAAGTGACCCAAACTGATACAAACATGGGCAACCCTCCAGTATTGCAAACCCCTCTTAATGAGGAACAGAATCAAAAAAGAAGCAGGAGTGAGGCTAGTCCCTCTACAGTGCCATTGGACCAAGTATATGTGAAAAGGCAGAGATTGAATCCTCTGTCTGAGTAGGAATATGAAGAAACAAAAAGTGACACAACAACTAGGAGAAGTGACACAGTGCAGACAACACTAGCAGGGGAGACACCATTTACCTCTCAAACACAAACAATAAATAGGCAGCCAAGTGTAGAAAGTGTAGAAGTGTCATCACTGAGGACAATTTCTAAGAAAATCCAGGATTTGAAAGAAAAGTGCAAGGAAATTAAGGCTAGGAATGAGCAGCTCAAAGCTCAAACTTATTCCAAATATCTGAAAATGGCTCCTACAAATTAGACAAGGTTGATGTCATCCTTTCACATCAAAGAGAGAAAAATGCAAATGAGTTTTTTGAAGCCAACAGTACAACAACCAAAGTCTACGGCTGAATATTTGAAAACAGATTTTGAAGTTCTTTCCATAGACATCTACCCGATTGATCAGATCGAGCTCCATAAGCAAACGGGTGAGATGGTCTATTCCACATTGACCAGTAAAGCCATGATTGCACATCAGTTGCAGAATTCTCTAAGTAACACTACAACACAGTTGCAGTTGGAAAAAGACTCTTCTCAGGCTAAGGACACTAGGATAAAGTCATTAGAAGACCTGGTGATTGAGTTGGGTCATAATCCCAAAGATGTTAAAGCAGCTGAGAGTTTGATAAAGAAGAAGAATGAAGACATTGCTGCACTCAGGAAACAACTCAAACTTCCTCCCCTCATTCATCCACAAACTACAGAAGTCATTGAGAAAAAAAATGAGGAGGAACTTATGGACTTGGTCCTTAAGTTGAATGAACAGCTGAAAGAAACAGAGCAAGAGTTAGAAAAATTTTTGCATTCTAAACAAGGTGAGTCGACCACCATGCCTCAGATTGTAGTAACCATAGTTTCTACAGCAATGCCATCTACTATTACAACAGATTTGGCACCCAACGATCCCCTAGCAACAGCTCTTCCAGTAACAACAATAGCAGGTACATCAGAAGCAGTAGGAACTTCAACAAAGCAAACAGAGGACTTAATCAAATCCTTGGAAGAAATGAAAATCAAAGCAACTGAGATAAGAAAATTAAAAGAAATGGTTACTAGCTTGGAGCACAATTATGATATATCACAGATTAACTACACTAAAGAAGAGAGAAAGAACAGAAGGATGACTGATAGAATAAAAACATTAGAGAAGGACTTAACATTTGAAAATCCCTTAAGAGATATTAGAGAGATTTTATGGACCAATATCATTTATTCCATCAATGATATTTGGTCTTCTATTCAGATCATTTTTTAACAGATTGAGTTAGTTAAACTAGCTACTGAGGCCATACAGAAGACCAGGGAAGAATTGGGAGACAAGCCTGAAGAGGCAACTCAATTGATCAACTTTTTGAATAGAAAAAGCAGGCAACAGCTAGAACAATGGGAAATCGAGGATCAAACTGGTACTATCCTTGAAGTGAAGAAAGTTCTTACTAAAAATAACTTAATGCTTAACCTGGAAAGAAGATGTCAAAGTATTCAAGAGGACATAGATGATTTCATGGTAAAATTTGACATTCTAAGGGATAAAGGACTTCCAAACCCACTGGTCATAAATGAAAAGCTGATGACTCAGGTAGACTACATTGATAAACTGCACCAGCAAGCCAAAAGTCAAGCCAGCTCTTCCACAGTGAAAGCACTACCAACTGGAAAAGTGTTGTATGATGGTTTAGAAAATCTTTTCTATATTGAGCATGAAGTGAAACACTTGTTCACAACCCAGCCTAATTTTGCAAAGCACACTGAGGCTGATGAAATATACATGAATTTGACTAGGATGAAGATACCCAATGAAGAATGATGGACCAGTATGCTCGATATCCTACTATAGTAATTTTGAGGTAAATAGAAAATACTTATTGAGGCAAAGTCTGGTAAACAGGTAAAGAGTATCAGGAACAGTTAAAGAGTATTAGTAGGGAAAAGTAAGCAAGGATCCAGTACACAATTACTAAAGCAACAGCGAGAGGAAAATTCAAGGTTCAACCTCCAGCTCTTCAATGAATAAAGGGACAATAGCAATCAGTTTTACATCTATCTCTATATTTTCGTGAAAGATATTTTGTATTCCCTAGAATAAATCTCATGTAGTTATAAGATATTTTTCATGTAATTTTTGTATAAATACTTCTCCATTTGAAGTATTGAGGGTGGATTCTATAACATCTCTGTAAATCTATGCTATCAAGCTGAGAAAACTTTTGTACTCAAATCTGGATTTTTGCTAGAAAATGAATGAAAGATGAGGACATTTCATCAGATTCTCGTGTAGTATAATTGAAAATAAGTATTCTATCTTTGTGATTTTATGTGTTTTCAATATGTTTCAATGTTTCATACATCTAAAATCTAGATGGTAAAATAGTCAAAGTATATCAGAATTATCTTTGTTGCTCTCTATTATCAACAATCTACCATTTATATGTTTTCTTCTAAACTATTTTGATAAAGGAATTCTTAACTGCTCCTCTATCCCTGTAGTTTTTCTCTAATAATTCCCTGGTATAGGATTCTTAATTACCCTCTTCTAGTTGACCTATCTTCCCTTCCTCTTTCTAATCCTAACTTGAGGATTCTTGATTGCCCTCTAGTTTTGAGAAGAATTATCATCCATTCGAGCCCCAAAGTTTGCTTTTACTTTGTTATCCTGCTTGTTGAACTCACACCTCAGCAATTTGACTTAATCCAGTGAACTATCCCTATTTGACTCCATAGCCCAATGGCCTAAAAGCATAGTTTGCCCATTTGTTTCAGAACTCCACCATTCGCAAACAAAACAAGCTCCTTGAACATTAATACTAGCCTAAAATAATTCTAAACATAGCTAAAACATAAAGCGAGAGCCCTCTCTGGACTAGGTGGGCTAGCACCTAAGCCTAAAAGTTGGTTTGTGGTTACCTCAGATCCTTTCCTTCTTCTAATAACTTCAAAGGAAAATCTGAGTGATAACATAGTGGCGACCATACTGGGGATACCAAATCCTCAGTTAAATAAACCTTTAAGAAACATAGAGTTTGAATTTAAAGAATCTTAAAGGATTATTTTGAAGTTATTTTGAAAATTGATAAAAGAATAGCACTGAAAAGCTTGAAATCTGGCTCTAGGTTCAATAGTGTTTATAGTGCCATTCCAGTTGAACTTAGGCCCCCACCCGGTTTAGCCCTGATCAAATTTCCTAATGGATTTGATTCAGATATGGCTTTCCAGTTAAGAGAAAGGAACCCCCCCTCTTTGGAAGAAATGCAAAGTGTAGCTGTAAGTGTTGAGGCTAACCTACTTTCCAAAACAGCCAAAGCTAGAAATGAAAGAAGAATACATGTAAAAGATGAAATTACACCCTTTGAACAAAAGCTTGATGTTATTGTCAAAGGAATGGACAAATTGTTCGACAGAGTTGAAATTATCAAAAGGAAATCTCCTTGGGATGGCCAACAGGCTAATTCAGGGAGAAATCCTAACTTTAGGAAAAATCAAAACCAAAATGTTGGAAACAATATCCCGGACCAAAATATCAGACCGCCTTTCCAAGAAAACTATGCAGAGGCCTCCAATTCAGAAGACCCTGGACCAGACACTCAGATAAATTTAATGGGTCTAGATGATGAGGAAGATGTCTTCCTAACTCAGGGTGATCAAGAGTCCCACATACTGCAGCAATTCAAAACCCAAACAGGAGAGCCATTTGATTTCAGACAGGGATATGACTCTGCTATTTTTGAGGTACATAAGCAGTATAATCTAATAAGTAGAAAAAGTATAGATGCCCCAGAAACAAATCAGAAAACAGGTCCTAATCAACATAAAAAGGGTAAAACAGTTCTAGTGACCAAAACACTTCAGATCCTTTCAAGAACAAATCAAAACCCCTCCAGCCCCACTATAGAAGATGTTTCTGATAATCAGCCCGGTAATAAACAAACTTCCACTTCACTTCCCTCCAAGGAAACAGTGGAAGAGTCTCCAAAGAACGGATTAGAAAAAACAGCAAAGGATGTCCCAAGTCCTAAAAGAGAAGAAAACATAGAAAACACTGCTGTTAGAAATCCAAAAGTTAAAACAAACAAAGTAATCCTGCCCTTTAACCTAGGAGCAGAGGTGGCCAAGCTTAAAATTTCAGTTCCTTTGATAGAATTGGTTAAACATGATATTTACAGGTCTCAGATAAACAAATCATTAAATATTATTGAAAATGTAGATTCTATAAATCTCTTTGATGACCAGCCCGAGTTAATTTTTGGCCCTGAAGTAAATGGGAAACCACTGGAAGGAGGTATACCACCTTTCTATGTCAGTCTCAATATCCATGATAAGATTTTGCATAATGCCATGTTCAACTCTAGTGCCTCGCACAATCTCATGCCCAAGTCTGTTATGGAGAAACTCAACTTAGACATCACTAGACCCTATAAGGATTTATTTTCCTTTGATTCTAGTCAAGTGAGGTGTTTAGGACTTATTAAGGAATTATGTCCTCTTTGGTCCAGTACCCTACCAAAACAATACTCATGGACATAGTGGTAACAGATATTCCACCCAAGTATGGCATGTTGTTGTCCAGATCTTGGGGTGCCAAACTTCAAGGGTCTCTACAATTAGACATGTCATACGCTACCATATCTGTTTTTGGACAACCAAAGAAGCTATATAGAGAAACTTTAATGAAGTATGTAGTGAGTAGTCAGGAGAAGCCTCAAAAATTTCCCATTTACTCAGTGCATTCTGATATGGATTCCTTTATTCTCTATAATGCAGAAACTGATCTAGATGATATTCCAAATGGTATAGCAGCAGAACCAAAAGAAATTAAAAAATCTAAAGACATAGCAACAGAACCAAAAGAAATTGTAAAAGAAAAGTCAACTGTCCAAATTCAAGAGATATCAGATGAAAAAGAAAATCCAGATACCTTAGCTAAGAAAGATCCCATTACTCCTGATACAAATTATGAACATGAAATCTTATGGCATTTAGAGTTTGATGGTTCAGTAAACAAACTAGGTGCAGGTGCAGGGGTATGGATCTATAACTTAGAAAATGATCATGCAGAAGGTCATGCCTATAGGCTAAATTTCAAATGCACAAACAATATGGCAGAATATGAAGCACTCCTGCTAGGCCTCAAGCTAGTCAAAGGATTAGGAGCTATAAGGGTATCAATCATGGGAGATTCTGAACTAATACTTAAACGTATTAATGGAGTTTATATAACCAGAGACCCTAGATTAAGACTTTACACAGGTACAGTTATAAAAATCCTTAACACTTTTTTAGAAAACAAGCTTGCAACTATTCCTAGAAAACATAACATGCAAGCTCATAGCCTAGCTATGTTTGCCAGCACCTGCAAATTTCCTTTTCAGCCCAATCACCAGTATACAGCTGAAGTTAGGCACAGGCCAGCTATACTTGATAATCTTAAGAACTGGCAAGTTTTTGAAAACGATAAGCAGATTAATCACTTTCTAACATTAGATGAAGAATTTGCTAGCATTAATATAGATGTAGACATAGTTTCAGAGATTGATCACACTAATGAGTTAGACATTAACAAATTGGAAGAAAACTCAATAAACATGCTTCACCCTACTAAATTCATGAAAGTAGATATTCAGAACTTAAAGAAAATGGATATTGATGAAATAATTGATGATGAAACTGAAGTTATAAATCTCAAAGATAATCAATTACCCAAGGGATTAACTCCTTTAGAGGACTTATTTGACTCTAATGATACTCCTAAAAAGCCTAAGATGGAGCCTTTGAAAGCAGACATTGAAGAATGCAACATAGGAACTCAAGAGAAACATAAACTGATAAAATTGTTTAAATCATTACCCCTTTATGAAAAAATGAAATATATTGAGCTAATGAAAGAATTCCAGGATGTTTTTGCCTGGAGCTACGAAGACTTAAAATCCTATGATACCAGTATCATACAACACAGTATCCTTTTGAAGGAAGATCAGAAACCTTTTAGGCAAAAGATAAGAAGAATTAATCTTGTTTTATTACCTTCCATTGAAAAAGAGATCAAACGAATGTATGAAGCAGGAATCATTTCCCCCATTAGGTTTTCAGATTGGGTGTCTAATCTTGTCCCTACAAGAAAGAAAATAGGAGAAATCAGACTATGTGTTGACCTTAGAAATTTGAACAAAGTCTCACTCAAAGACAACTATCCCTTACCTAAAATGGATCACATACTACAAAGGGTAGTAGCTTCTACAAGGATTTCGCTCTTAGATGGATTCTCAGGTTACAACCAAATTTTAGTCCATCCTGATGATCAAGAAAAAACTGCATTCACAACACCATGGGGCACCTTCATGTATATCAAAATGCCCTTTAGATTGAAAAATGTAGGGGCCACCTTTCAAAGGGCAATGGATATTGCCTTTGCAAAGTAAATCCATGATTTCCTGGTTATGTACCTTGATGATATAACAATCTTTTCAAAGTCATATCAACAATACCTGGATCATCTCCAGCAAGTTTTTCTTAAATGCAGAAAATTTGGCATTTCTCTAAACCCAAAGAAATCTTTATTTGGTTTGGAAGAAGGAAAACTGTTAGGCCACATTATCTCTAAAGATGGAATCCAGATTGAACCAACCAGGATTGAAGCTATTTTGCAAATACCTCACCCAAGAAACATTAAAGAACTTCAAACATTTTTAGGAAAAATAAATTTTTTAAGAAGGTTCATCTCTAACTTAGCTGAACTAATTAGATTATTGAATAACATGTTGAAAAAATATTCGACTATTAAGTGGACAGTAGAGGCTAAACAATCATATGAATAAATAAAAGCAGCCTTAACTCAAACACCAGTCCTCACAAGCCCAAAATTTGACAGAGACTTCATTATCTTTTCCTTTGCATCAAAACATACCATAGCTGCAGTTTTACTACAAAAGGATGATCAAGGATATGAAAAACCAACAGCCTTTTTTAGTAGAGCTCTTAGAGATGCCTCATTAAAGTATAAAATAATGGAGAAACAAGCTTTTGCTTTGGCAAAAGCTATTAAAGATTTCAGAGTATATATTTTTTATTTTCATATAGTAGCTTATGTTCCCAATGGTGTAGTCAAAGATATCCTAACACAGGATGGAGTTGATGGCAAGAGGGGAAAATGGATAGCTACTATTTTAGAATATGATATAGAGATAAAACCTACAAATTTAATTAAAGGTCAGGGGTTGTCCAAACTTATGGCAGAAACAAATTTCCAAGCCCTAAACATAAATTTGATTGCAGAACTGGATAACAAATAGGAGATGGCAAATCCACAAATCAGCCAGCCCTTTCTAGATTCCCCCTGGTATGTTGATATTATATATGTTCTACAAAACCTACAGGCTCCTCCAAGGTTATCCAGAAATAAAAGTAAGGTTTTTGAAAATGAAAGCTTCAAAATTTTGCATTATGGATAATACTTTATTTTGGAAAAATCATGAAGGCATTTTGTTAAACTGTTAATTAAAAGAAGAATCTGACAAAGTACTCCAAGAATTTCATGTAGAGGATTGTGGAGGGCATCTCTACTGGAAGTCAACCGCTGACAAAATTCTAAGAGTTGGATTTTACTGGTCAACCTTGTTTTCAGATGTAAAAAATTTTGTAACTTCCTTCCACAAGTGTCAGATCTTCGAAGGCAATAGAAAACTTTTACCCTTGCCTTTGAAACCTATTTCCACAGAAAAACCTTTTCAACAATGGGGTCTTGACTTCATTGGAGAAATCCATCCACCCTCTTTTGCTCAGCATATATGGATACTCACTGCAACTGATTAATTTACCAAATGGATAGAAGCTATTCCCTCTAGACTGACCACTGATGCTGTAATAATAGGTTTTCTAGAGGCTAATATTCTAAATAGGTTTGGTTGTCCTGAAAAAATTATCACAGATAATGTTGCAGCCTTCAAGTCAAAGAAAATGATTGATTTCTGTCACAAGTATCATATAACACTTGGTCATTCCACAGCTTACTATCCTCAAGGGAATGTACTTGCAGAATCCTCCAATAAAAGTCTAATGAACATTATCAAAAAACTATTGGAAGACAATAAGAAAACTTGGAACAAGAAATTAACCAATGCTTTGTGGGCAGATAGGCTTACAACTAAGAAATCCATTGGAACCAGTCCCTATGAGCTAGTGTATGGAATGGAGGTAGTTTTCCCCTCATCTTTAGGAGTTCCAGTCATGAAGTTACTTCAAGAATCCCAAGTGGAACCAAATGATATACATAGTAGAATTAACTAGGCTATCATTTACAGCAAACGGGGAGGAAGTATACAATAGAGCCCAAGTACTGTAAGAAAAACTTAAGAAGATCTTTGACAAAAGGACCAAAGCAAAAGACTTCTATCTGGGCGACAAAGTCTTGAAATGGGATTCCAGAAGAGAGGACAAAGGGAAACATGGGAATTTTGACTTCCTATGGAAAGGGCCATACATTATATATGCCTTCAGAGGAAATAATTCATATTTTCTTAAAGAATTGAATGGTGCAGAGATTGAAGTAGGACCAGTCAATGGTCGAATTTTAAAGCACTACATTGACCCAATTTACTAATTTTACAAGTTCAGTTGTAAATACTATATCCTTCATAATGTTCAGTGTTGATTGGATGGTAAAGGTTTTGAAGTTGAAGCTCGAAGAGAAGGCCCTAAGCTTCAGGATTATCACTATCATAAATACCAATAAAGCAGAAGGGAAAAGGAGATTTGCATAGCACAATCAAAGTCTGTCAAAGGCCATTGATCTATAGTTCTTGACTTTCCACTAGGAAAATCCATCCCCAAGTGGAGCCACTGTTATGTTCCTATACCAATAGGTGTCATATATCATGATTGACTTGGATTAGTTCTGAAATATGTACATACCTTTGCTTGTTGCAAATGTTTTCCATATTTGTGAAAAGTCAAAAAAAAAAAAATGTAAAGAGGGTATGCCCTAAAAGAAAAATCAAAGGGCAAAAAGAATAAAGAAAAAGGTCAAAAAATGAAAGAAAATGAACCCCAAGAAAAATAAAAGACCAGGAAAGTGTGCAAGCCCAAATGCCACTGCTATTTACTTTTTGTATAATAAATATTGTGTGCTACTTGTTACTTATGCCACAATCCATGGTAACCAAACAGTTTAATCTTGGTTATTCCATGTTTTCAATTTCATGCTTAGAGATAGAGAATAAAATCTGACCAAAATGTTTAATCTTGGCAGATAAGTAGACAGTTAGAGTGAACAAAGGATTCTCAACAGTTTAATCCGAGCCCTTGGATGTACTAAAGTTAGACTTAGTTAGAATACCATTGTAAAATAAAAGAAAAGGTTTTTGTAAGTGTTTGCCAGTATAAGTGCACCCTAATAAAGAAGTAAAAATGGTAGGATAAGTAGGCAGGGTAAGTAGATGATTGGTTGTAGAATTATGCATGATGAATGATTATTCAGATGTCAAGTCATATACTTTCATCATCAAAAAAACTTAAATATATGGGTGACAATGAATACATTTACATTATGGACAAAGTCAAACTAATTAACCTCCTCACTCATTTTTCCCTAAGTTTTAATAATTTCCCATAAATACTAAATGGCACCAACAACTTGAAAGTTAATGGGACTCAGAGCATTTCTCTAACTTCTGGAGGTATCGGACCCTCGGCCCAATAACTTGTAAGGCCTAAGTGCTAAAACCCCTTCATTAAAATTCACCCCCCTTCATAATTCATTCATTCTCTTCAAATCTTGTTCCTAAGGTAAAATCACTATTTTACTTAGGAAAAATAAATGGTTCTTTATAAAAACCCCCCCAAACACATTTTAGCCTAAGTTATAATTTTGGATGATGAATATATTTTTAGAAACATTTACTTAGTGCATTTTCTTTTTCCATAAATCATATTAACTCCTAATTCTTATTATTACCTACCTCCCAAAAATTTTTTACCATTTCCCGTATTATTAATAAAAACACCATAATAAATAAATATCCCACCCCATGGTTTGCAAAATAAACCATGATTAGTTAAGAACCAAACCTCCCGTCGTGTTAAAAAGGGATTAATTAATCACCTGGATTAGTTAATAGCCTCTCTGCCAATCATATCTCCCGTGATAAAATTAAAGTTATTTTAATTATGATCGGGCCCCTCCATTAACTCTCCACCACTTCCTGCTGTCGACTACCATCCGATCGGCCTTCCCACATCTAACGAATCTCACCCATATCGCATAGGCGTTTGGGTCGAACGTTAAATGCACGATGCAAGCGGTTTTGACTTTTCGTCGATGCTACATGTCAGCCAGTCTGTGGCATCGCGCAACCATCCACCAAAACCACCAACCTCCCAAAAGTTGTGCGATGAAAACCATAACCGCTCCCGTTTACCGCCTCTACTAAACGACAAAGTGTCCCATCAAGTAGTTAAAGCCAACTGTCATTTTCATTCACCTGCCAAAAGTCATTGACTTTGTGCATAAAAACAAAAATATGCATTGTTTTCTATTTTTTACCAAGAAAGCGACTTATGCCTTCCATGCACGCACAAATTACATCCAGTCCAGCAACTGACTTTCAACTGTCAACCCCCATCATTTGTTGAACTCCAGACCACTGCGAACTACTGTGCACACCCTGCAAAGCCTTCACTGTATCCATTTGTCCCGATAGTCAACCAAAAACATGTATTTACCACATTTCCTTCTCAGAAACCCTGCTTTTGTACTGAACTTCCACTAAATTGCTATAAAACAAAATAATTCAGTACAATTAAGTTGTTCTCTTAGTCCCAAGACTTCCCCAAGCACCTATTTTATCTGAAATTCTTGAAAACCCCAACATCCTTCCTTGAATCCACAAGAACCAAGGATGGAAACTCCTGTCACCCTAAATGTTGCACCAACCACTACTACCCAAAGGGATTTGGACTACCTTCCCTTGGCCGATAAATATTTTCAAATTAAGGACCTAACTTTTGATGAAACCCCCTTGAAACTACACTGTAGGTATTGAGACAATTATATGAACAATGTCGATAAAATAGGCCTTTGGGAGTCCAATCTCCCCAAATATTAGTTCCCCATTGTCCATATCTTCCTAGACATTGTCCACTAATGCCATGCAAACTACAACCCTAATCTGAGAGCTGTAATGTTCCCTAACCAGGAAGTTCTTTTCACCATTATAATTGAGTCCACAAACGAAATGTTGCAATTACAGCCTAGCCAGAACCTCACTCCCTTTTCAATTACTAATTTACTTGATAAATCTTCAAGGTTGTCCGATGCTGAAATCAACCAAGTCAGTCAAACTTTCATTGAAGAACAATACAGATCAAAATACCCCCCTCCCTACATGACATGTGCCTTTACTAGTCTGGGCAGGGATATTATCACCATGTTTGCTTGCATTATGGGTTTTATGTTGGGTCCCTATAATACTAGTGATTACCCCATTACTATTGTAGTTGTACCCCTTATTAATATTGTTGTGCCCCTATTATCCCCATATTGTTATTACTGTGCCCCATAGAATCCCTCTATTGTTATTTTTGTGGCTTTATATTATTATTGTTAGGTCGGTTGGGTTATATTTGACTCCTTAGACTCCTATATATAGAAAGGAGGTTTTGTCATTTGAATCATCCAAGAATTGTTCATTTATGTAATGTAAAGGAGGTTGCCCCCTCGAAGAGGCTGAATTATAAGGCGTTGATCTATCTTTTCTATCTTTTGCTTGAGCTGGTTTCATAACATTTGGTATCAGAACTTTGGATTCTAGGGTTTCGTTGCTCCAAACAGGTCATCGTGGAATTTTCACTATAACCTTTTTTCTATGACGTTTCAGAAGTTTCCAAAAAAACCCATTTGAGAAGAAATCGTGCTGAACCTCAGGTCCGAATTTCAGACCTGTTCGTGCTATATTTGTGGAGATGTGATCTGAGGAAGTTGGTATTTTGCAGACTTCTAAATTACATTCCAAACAGGTGACCTAGGGAAAAGCATCATAACTTTATCTCTGGGGATCTGATTGAAATTTTGTAAGAAGGTACAGAAAGAGGACAGACTGTAGTTTCTTATATGTATTTTTCAGATCCAAAGTTCGAAACAGTGACTCGTGGCAAGTCGTACAAGTTCGCTCTACTGAACTAGTCTATAATCAAGTCACTGTGGAAGATTTCGCATAACTCTTCCTTGGAGAATCCAATTTGGGTCAGACTTTTGGCATTGGAAAGAGGACACAGAGGGCTACTGCAGGTCACAAATTCAGATCTAGATGATTGGAAAGTACAGAGATACATCAGAGGAAATATCGAGCTCCTGCAAAGTGAAAAAAGGTGTGTAGATTTTCTTAAATTTTGCTTAAGCTTGGTTTGAAAATCTATTTTGAAGGAATTCAAAGGGCATAGTAGAGAATTATTATTGGCAACTGATGGCCTGAGGAAAGAAAATGCAAACACCTAGTAAGGAACCTGAAAGCTCTAGCATGAATCATGAAGAAGAGGAAGAAATGCAACATGATATATCAAAATTACAAGCCCAAGTGCAACAACTGTCCCTTGCACAAAAATGAATAGAATCTAAGATGGATGGTTTAAAGAAAGGCATAGAAGCTAAGATGGATTGTGTAAAGAAAGGTGTAGAAGCTAAGATGAATGACATGGAAGCTAAGATGGATGATTTGAAGATAGATTTGAAGACAGACATGGAAGAATTGAAGATAAATATGAATAAGTTGCTACAAGAAAGGGTCACTAATGGTGAAAGGGTAGTAAAGGAAACTCATGATGAGAACAAAAGAAATGTTAATCATGATTCCATAGACTCTAATGTTGGATCAAAGACCCACCACATTCCAAAAATCAATATGAGGAAGTTTGATGGCAAGGATCCCGCGACATGGATATTACAGATGGAGCAATTTTTCGATCTCAATAATGTGCAAAACACACAAAAGGTACGTATTGCAACTTTATATTTGGAACCAAATCAGTTTGTATGGTATCAATGGCTTTGCTCTCGTAAACAATTTATCACTTGGGCAATTTTTACGGAAGAATTGATAACACATTATGAGGATACAAAAAGCAACACTTTTTTTAGCCAATTGATAAGTCTCAAACAAAAGGGTTCAATAATGGAGCACATTGAGGAGTTCCAAAAATTGAACATAAGGGTAAAAGATATTCCAGAGGAGCATAGGATTGATGTGTTCATAGGGTCTTTAAAGGATAATATCCAACATGATGTTCGCCTTTGGGAACCTGATTCATTAGAGAAGGCATTCAGGTTAGCAAGAAAAATGGAAAGCAAAATTATGGCAACCAGGAAGCATACCACTCACAACTATAAAGACGGAAGTGTTGTTGCCACTAGTCTTCCACAACCTATAAGGTTGACACCACAACAATTGGAAGAAAAAAGAGCAAAAGGGCTTTGTTACAATTGTGATAGCAAATACACTAAAGGTCATAAGTGTGCTGAGAAGAAATTATTCTACATAGATTGTGAAGAGGAAGAAGAAAAGGAGCAAGAAAGGTCAAAAGAAGAGGATATACTCCAGGAACAAAGCCTAGATAAAGAAGAAATGAATTCGACCATATCTTGTAATGCATTGGCGGGAATTACCACTCCTCAAACCATCAAGATAGAAGGACAAATCAAGAAGAAAAAGGTAATAGTGTTGATTGATTCAGGAAGTACCCACAATTTTATTCATTGTAAGGTAGCAAAAGAATTGAATTGCTTCTTATATCCAACACCAGAGTGTCAAGTGATGGTTGCAAATGGAGGAACAATAAATTGCTCTGGAAAGTGCCATAATATCAAGCTATCCATGGGAGAATATATATTGACTAGCCCAATGCTTTCCATTCCAATGGGAGGTGCTGATGTTGTACTAGGAGTCCAATGGCTACAATCCTTGGGTACAATAGCTTTTAATTTTCAAGAACTTTTCATGAAATTTTCTGTGGAAGGAAAGGAAGTTGAATTAAGGGGTATTGTAGGGAAACTGGGAAAGATAATCAGCTCTAACGGTATGACAAAGCTTCTAAAAAAGGAACAAAGAGGTGTAATTGCACAATTATGTTCGCTAGATGTTTCCACAGTGGAATCATCTATTTCTCCAGATCTCCAAAAATCTTGGACAATCATTCCAAGGTATTTGAGACTCCCAAAGGTCTCCCACCTATTCATGATCATGATCATGCTATTCATCTGATTCCAGGAAGTGTTCCTCCAAACATCAGGCCGTACAGATATCCCTATGCCAAAAAGAGTGAAATTGAACGTATGGTTGCAGAAATGCTAGAGGCTGGTATAATTCAACCAAGTCAAAGTTCTTTTTCTGCTCCAGTAGTATTGGTGCACAAGAAGGATGGATCATGGCGCATGTGTCCGAATTATAGGGAGCTCAACAAGCTCACTATTAAAGATAAGTTTCCCATTCCTGTCATTGATGAATTACTGGATGAATTGCATGGATCAATTTACTTCACCAAGTTGGATCTTCGTTCGAGATATCATCAAATCATAATGAAGATTGAAGACATTCCGAAAACAGCATTTAGAACTCATGAGGGTCATTATGAATTTTTGGTCATGCCTTTTGGCCTTACCAATGCACCTTCAACATTTCAAGGTTTGATGAATTCAATTTTCAAACCATTCCTTAGAAAATTTGTGTTAGTATTTTTTGATGATATACTAATCTACAGCAAGTCTTGGAAGGATCATGTTGAACATGTTGACAGGGTGCTACAACTATTGGAGGAGAAAAAATTATATGCAAAAAGATCCAAATGTTTCTTTGGAGTACAAGAGGTGGAATATCTGGGTCATATTGTATCTCATGAAGGAGTTAAGGTAGACCCTAGCAAAATTAAAGCCATTAAGGAATGGAAAATTCCCACATCCATAAAGCATCTGCGAGGATTTCTCGGGTTGACAGGGTATTATCGCAAGTTTGTTAAGAATTATGGGAGAATAGCAGCACCTCTAACAACATTATTGAAGAAAGATGCATTTTCATGGACTCTAGAAGCAACAAAGGCCTTCGAACATCTTAAAGAGGCAATGTGCCAAGCACCAGTCTTAGCTACACCGGACTTCACAAAAACCTTTATTGTGGAATGTGATGCTTCAGGAAATGGAATTGGTGCTGTTTTAATGCAAGATGAAAGACCCATTGCTTTTGAAAGTCGTCCAATCAAGGGAAAGTTTTTACACAAAGCTATTTATGAGAAGGAAATGTTGGCAATACTCCATGCACTTAAGAAATGGCGACCCTACCTAATGGGAAGACACTTCAAGGTAAAAATGGATCATGATAGCCTTAAATACTTTTTAGAACAAAGATTATCCTCTGAAGAGCAACAAAAGTGGGTCACAAAGATGTTGGGTTATGACTTTGAAATCATCTACAAAAAGGGAAGCAAAATGTGGTGGCAGATGCACTCTCAAGAAAGGATGAGGATGTGGAAGCATTGTTGTGCGCCATTTCTATTATCCAACCAGATTGGATAAACGAAGCAAGGGAGGAATGGAAGAATGACGAAGAAGTGTGGGCACTTATTCAAAAGTTACAACAAGATTCCAGTATGTCTGATACATTTAGCTGGCAAAATGATTCGTTATGGTACAAAGATCGCTTATACCTCTGTAAGAATTCCCAGCTAAAACAAAAGATTCTTATGGAATTGCACACTTCTCCCTTAGGAGGGCACTCAGGATTTTTAAAAACTTACCACAGGGTTAAGAAGGAATTTTTTTGGGATGGCCTTAAATCAGATATTCAAAAGTTTGTGGCGGAATGTTTGGTTTGCCAACAAAATAAAGTTGAAACAATTAAGACACCGGGTCTATTACAACCTTTATCCATTCCAAGCCAACGTTGGGAGGAGGTTTCAATGGATTTTATCACAGGTTTACCCAAGTCTGAGGGAAAGAGTGTCATCATGGTGGTAGTTGACAGACTTACCAAGTATGCACACTTTTGTGCATTATCACATCCATTTAAAGCCAGTACAGTTTCTACTGCATTTATGGAAACAATTCAAAAGCTACATGGAAACCCAAAGATTATTGTAAGTGACAGAGATCCCATTTTCACTGGAAATTTTTGGACAGAATTATTTTCTTGTCTTGGTACTCAGTTAGCTCATAGCTCATCTTATCATCCTCAATCTGATGGGAAAACTGAGATAGTAAACAAATGTTTGGAAGGATATCTTCGTTGCTTTGTATCTGATAAACAGACACAATGGGTCAAATGGTTGCCTCTAGCTGAATGGTGGTATAACACTTCCTTCCATACAGCAACAAAAATGACCCCATTTATGGCACTTTATGGGTATCAACCACCATCCATCACATCATATTTAAGAGAAAATTCTAAGGTTCAAGCAGTGGAACATCACATCGAACATCAACAACAAGTCCTCCAACTCTTAAAGGATAACCTCGTGTTGGCACAGAATAGAATGAAACAACAGGCAGATCAACATCGTAGCAAAAGAAGTTTTGATGTAGGTGATTGGGTATTCCTACGGCTACAACCATATAAGCAAATGTCCCTCAAGCAAGCTAAGAAGGATAATAAATTATCACCAAAGTATTATGGTCCATACAAGGTGTTGCAAAAGATTGGTACTATGGCATACAAATTGGAGCTTCCTGCAGCTTCTCGATTGCACCCAGTTTTCCATGTTTCATGTTTAAAGAAGGTTATAGGCGACAAGCTCCCAGTTCAAACAATATTGCCAGAACTTGACAAGGAAGGAAAAATTATATTGGAACTGGAAGCAGTCACAGAAACAAGAACTTGACAGCTACGAAATCGATCAATTTCGAAGTATCTTATCAAGTGGAAGAACTTATCCGCTAAAGATTCCACATGGGAGGATGAGAATTTTATACAGAAGCATCCAGAACTTATCAAGCGTTGAGGACAACACTTTTTTGAAGGAGAGGGGCATGTTGGGTCCCTATAATACTAGTGATTACCCCATTACTATTGTATTTGTACCCCTTGTTAATATTGTTGTGCCCCTATTATCCCCATATTGTTATTACTGTGCCCCATAGAATCCCTCTATTGTTATTTTTGTGGCTTTATATTATTATTGTTAGGTCGGTTGGGTTACATTGTGACTCCTTAGACTCCTATATATAGAAAGGAGGTTTTGTCATTTGAATCATCCAAGAATTGCTCATTTATGTAATGTAAAGGAGGTTTCCCCCTCGAAGAGGCTGAATTCTAAGGCGTTGATCTATCTTTTCTATCTTTTTCTTGAGCTGGTTTCATAACATTTTACCACTAGTGAGTATGTATATCAAATGACCTTTGCCTACGTGACTATTTTTACCCCTGGCCAACCTCCTGCATGCAAATATGACTATGCTGCATTCATTGCTGACAAGATGCATGACCAGTTCATGAGATTAGAGAATGAGAGGGTATTCAAATATTCTTCAATCCCGTATCATCTTTTCCTTTAATACCAAGCTGATAAATTCCATTTCTCTATACAAAAGCTTGACACCAGAGGGAACCCTAGGTCAGTCATCTTCTGGACTTCCATTTTTCATTATTCTCCTTCTTCTCCTCATCGTTACACACATTTTATTGATCAATTTATGCATCCAGTAACTACTATGTTGATAGGAAGTCACCCTCCTAGAATCAGTGATGATATTAAGAGAATTCTTCAGTTATCCAAGCAATACAAGGTTGGGGACTGGTACTTTTACCAAAAGCATACTGAGATTAGGATTTATGGTTGTGAGTTTCCTCCCTTCAAACTACCTAAATATGTCCCCATGAGATTATTTTCCCTGGAGTACTACATGCAAATGATCAATTCTGATCAAATCCACTTTATGAAAGCTAAGAAGAAAGCTCAGTTAAGGATAATGGATCACTTAGGCCCATTTTTTCACAACAACAGAAGAGCAGGGAAAGAGGTAGAGGAAATCCTTGAGAGAATGCAATTTAAAAAGAGTTTTATTTGGCCTTATGATCCTCACAACTTCATCTGTGAAACAAGGCAAAAGCATAACCTATCCCCCTACTTCCATCATAGAATTCCAGAGATAGAACAGTATGCAAATCAAAATGAGTGGGTGGACGGAACACTTATAGAACAAGCTAGTACACAAGTTGAAGTAGAAAATGTTATGAAATATTTGGAAAGAAAACTTGATCTGGATTCCTTTGTACAGGTGCTTGGAGAATCTTCACAGGAACCAACACAGGAGCATAGTACACAGACATAAGGACAACCAGAGGCTTCAGAATAGAGAAAAGATTCAGGATCACAGAGAATTTCTAAGGAAGTGACCCAAACTGATAAAAACATGGGCAACCCTCTAGTATTGCAAACCCCTCTTAATGAGGAACGGAATCGGAAAAGAAGCAGTAGTGAGGCTAGTCCCTCTACAGTTCCATTGGACCAAGTATATGTGAAAAGGCAAAGATTGAATCCTCTGTCTGAGCAGGAATATGAAGAAACAGAAAGTGACACAGTAGCTAGGAGAAGTGACACAGTGCAGACAACACTAGCAAGGGAGACACCATCTACCTCTCAAACACAAGCACTAAACAGGCAGCCAAGTGTAGCAAGTGTAGAAGTGTCATCACTGAGGATAGTTTCAAAGCAAAGCCAGGATTTGAAAGAAAAGTACAAGGAAATTAAGGCTAGGAATGAGCATCACAAAGCTCAAACTTATGCCAAATATCTGAAAATGGCTCCTACAAATCAAACAAGGTTGATGTCAGCCTTTGACATCAAAGAGGGGAAAATGCAGATGAGCTTTTTGAAGCCAACAATACAACAGCCAAATTCTATGGCTAATTATTTGAAAATAGATTTTGAAATTCTTGCCAGAGACATCCACCCAATTGATCAGATTGAGCTCCATAAGAAAACGGGTGAGATGGTCTATTCTACATTGACCAGTAAAGCCATGATTGCACATCAGTTGCAGAATTCTCTAAGTAACACTACAGTGCAGTTGCACTTGGAAAAAGCCTCTTCTTAGGCTAAGGACACTAAGATAAAGTCATTATAAGACCTGGTGATTGAGTTGGGTCATAATCCAAAATATGTTAAAGCAGCTAAGATTTTGATAAAGAAGAAGAATGAAGACATTGTTGCACTCAGGAAACAACTCAAACTTCCTCCCCTCATTCATCCACAAACTACAGAAGTCATTGAGAAACAAAATGAGGAGGAACTTATGGACTTGGTCCTTAAGTTGAATGAACAGCTAAAAGAAACAGCGCAAAAGTTGGAAAAAGCTTTGCAATCTAAACAAGGTGAGTCGACCACCATGCCTCAGACTGTAGTACCCATAGTTTCTACAACAGTGCCATCTACTATTGCAGCAGCTTTGGCACCCAACGATCCCCTAGCAACATCTCTTCCAATAACAGAAACAACAGGTACATCAGAAGCAGTAGCAACTTCAACAAAGAAAACAGAGGACTTAATCAAAACTTTGGAAGAAATGAAAATCCAAGCAACTGAGATACAAAAATTAAAAGAAATGGTTACTAGCTTGGAGCACAATTAGCCCCAAGAGTTAGCTCAATCGGTCAAATCAAGTGCCTCGCGAATGGGAGGTCACAGGGTCGAATCCCGAAAGCTCTTGGGGTTAGGTCAGTAAATAGGCCGAGGGGTGTTGATGCCTTCGGGTGCGTCCACTCAGTGTTGAACAACCCTGGATGTAGCAGCTACCCATTGACCCGGGTATCCGTGAACCAGAAGTGAAAAAAAAAAAGCTTGGAGCACAATTATGAGATATCACATATTAACTACACTGAAGAAGAGAGAAAGAACAAAAGGATGACTGATAGAATAAAAACATTAGAGAAAGACTTAACTATTGAAAAGCCCTTAAAAGATATTAGAGAGATTTTATGGACCAATATCATTGATTCCATCAATGATATTTGGTCTTCTATTCAGATCATTTTTGAACAGATTGAGTTAGTTAAACTAGCTACTGAGGCCATATAGAAGACCAAGGAAGAATTGGGAGACAAGCCTGAAGAGGCAACTCAATTGATCAACTTTTTGAATAGAAAAAGGAGGCAACAGCTGGAACAATGGGAAATCAAGGATCAAACTAGTACTATCCTTGAAGTGAAGAAAGCTCTTACTAAAAAGAACTTAATGCTTAACCTAGAAAGAAGATGTCAAAGTATTCAAGAGGACATAGATGATTCATGGTAAAATTTGACATTCTAAGGGATAAAGGACTTCCAAACCCATTGGTCATAAATGAAAAGTTGATGACTCAGGTAGACTACAATGATAAACTGCACCAGCAAGCCAAAAGTCGAGCCAGCTCTTCCACAGTGAAAGCACTACCAACTGGAAAAGTGTTGTATGATGGTTTAGAAAATCTTTTCTATATTGAGCATGAAGTGAAACACTTGTTCACAGTGTTGTTGGGAAAAGTATCCAATACGGAATGACCCTATCCCACTCTAAGGGTGATAGTACCTCAGCAACAACTGAATACAAAGCTATTCAAGATTACTTCTTTATGAGATGAGAGAGAGAAGAGAAAAGGGATCCACTAACCGTTATCTTCCGCTAATGGTTGATCCAATCTTCCCTCTTGCTGCTTGCTCCTAGCTCCTTGCTCTTTCACCGGCCCAGCTACACAAAGATCATGTAAAAGCGCAAAGAAAGGAAACGACAAGAAGCATACATCCATAACTGATTCAAGGATTAGAATAAATCAAATATACAAGCATCAATTCACCATAGAGACACATGCATATAGAAGAACCTCAAATACTTTATTAATGGAAGAAGTAAAGTTCTGAGAGTGTTACAACCATAATAGGCTCAATCCAGCAACACCTCCCAGCAGAAAGAAATCTCCTCTTCACCTCCTTCAAAGCAATCACCCAATAGTTCTATACACAAACCAACAGCACTTCCTTACTTGCACAAAATTCCAGCCTCCCTAGACCTCATGAGAGAGCTCTATATATAGGAGATTTGGAGAAAGGATGAGTCAGCTTGAGACTGACATGAAGCTGACTAGTGTCCTCTCCCACTTTAGTTAAACTTCAGTTCTTGAGTCCACTTGGAGATTCTTGCTTCCACTTGGAGATCAAGACCCTCTTACTCATCACAAGGCGAATTCCTTGACCCAAGTGTCAGTTTGGAAGCTTCCTGGGCAATTGACACCTTGCAGAATGACTGTGCCACTTGGCCAATCTCGCCCAGCGCAGGTAGCCTTCATTAGATTTGACATTCAGCGCAGGTACAGAGTGGAGCAGTTGACATTCAGCGCAGATGCTCAGTGGAGCAGTTGACATGATCCAGAAACAGCTTGTTTTTGAGTGTTTTCAGGTGGAGAACTGATTTTCAGTGCTGTGGTTTGCTGACCTTGTTCCTCTAGGGGTAGGAACAACATGTTTAGGGACTTTGGATCCCTCAGATTATCGACATTTCATGCTTCATGCTGTAAGGCACAAAAATGTCTATAACAGTTGCCCCCTAAAGTATGAGGTCGTTTATCGGGTGAAATGCTTTATCAGGAGGATCCGAAGTTCATTCAATCGCTGAGAGGTGCCCTGTAATAAAATACAATACAATACATTATTTTTTCATTCTGCTTTCATGATCTAGCTGAGGCGGGCATTCCCATGCTCAGCTTTATAAATTCATTTTGGTACATAGAACAGACGATCGTCTGATGGTAGACTGATAATTCTCTGCTGAAATTATCATCCTTTGAGTAGGATGATCATCTGCTGCGATGATGTACATAACAAATGTCTTTATATCCTGAATATATATCGCAGCCCGGATGGATGAAACTAGATCCGGGGTCTTCAAACTCGTTCGATCTTCACTCTAAGTACAAGTCGATCCATGTGAGAATTGCGCTGAAGTCGAACATGGAAAGACATCGCTTGATTACCGGTCATTAATGTAAACCGTTAACAAGCGCGAGAGGAATCACCAATAATGACAATGACCCTCAAGGTACTGCAGTACAATTCACGTGGTGTGAATAAAGGACTTGGCGTCGAACACCACGCAAAATCTTCTAGTCGAAGTTCATTGATGTATACCTGTCGCCGGAAGTGAGAAACTTGCCATTGAGGCATGCAAGCTTCAAAGTACTGGGGGGTTTGTTCCTAGATCAACTTCTTGGATAATGAGCTGAAGTCGACAAGAAGCGATCCGTCAAAGGAGGGCCTTAATGAATCCCACATCAGTGACACGGAACGGAGCTAATGATTTTAGTGGAGGTGAAAACAATCTGTGAAATATGATTCAGGGTGGCGATCATGGGTGGATGAAGGATAATGTATGGCAGTGGATGGGACACGGTTGACTCTTTCTGAACACATCTCTTGAACATATAACGACACTGATGTGATGGATCGGTAGCATTACCCCAAATGTGGATGGTTTGGCGAGGACCATGGTGATGAGACCGGTGAATGAAACAACCCAACCCGATGTGACACGGAGGACAAAGTGTCATGTTCAAGAGCGACTTGCTACCATTAAAGCTTTGAGGTTCTCCCAATTTTTCCCCAGTCATTTCTGACCAGTACCCCTTTATTTTTGTCAAGCTTGAGGAGGATAACATATGCTTGTTCTATAACCTGCCCTTCGGGCAAGCCCATCGCTATGTTTTAACGAGCTTAGCGATAGGGAAACTCGTTCTCGTCTAAAGACAAGTTTGTCGCTATTTAATCATTTTAACGAGTCTAACGACAAGGAAAACTCGGTCCTTTTCAATTTTAGAGAGTCTGAAAAGGTACAGAAAGTTAACTCCAAAATTCCTTTTTCGTCATCTAATCCCTTAAGTCCGAAAAAGTATAAAACAATACAGAAGGGATGAGTTTTCGATAATTTTAACGAGCCGAATAAAACAAGCGCTCGACCTTTTTGTGCAATAATCCCTCAAGTCCAAAAAGATAAAAATCTAGAGGAGGGATAGCTCTTCCGGTCACTTTAACGAGCTGGAAGGCCAAAACTCGACAAACTTTTCATATTTTACGAGTCAGGAGAAAAGAGCTCAAAGAAGACTCGTCTTTTGAGGAACGAGTGATAAATAGGGATAGCAGCGGATTCCAGGTACAGGTTGGAATTTTCCAATCACGGCAGTGTCACAAGGATGGCTAAGTGAAATCACTCTTCGCAGCTGTTCCTCAAAATGGGTAAACAATCATATGGAGGTGAACGATTGGCCAAATGAAATGGAGTTGGCAGGTGCAAAACACGACCAAGGCTTTTATGGCTAATAAATTTACGATCACAATGGTTATTTACCGAGATGGGTTCATTTTTTTAAAAAGCTTGAATGCGCCAAAACACTGCTCAAAAGCTTATGTTTATTTTTTAACGAGAATGAACTATGATGCTAAAATTGCTCGGATCTCGCTTTTCTATTTTTTAACGAGCATAAATTCCGCGGTAAAACTGCTTGATATACCAGTCATAAGATAGGAAATGTCTCCTGTGAGATAGCTATTTTTTATGGAGCTTTATCTCACGAAGCTATGCTCCTCATTTGGCAAATTTTGACCTTTGCCCCACATCCTTTCTTTATGCAAGTTCGGAAACGACTAATCCAAAAAACAGATAAATAACCGCTCTTTGCTCGCACTCCAAAAGGTTCGCATGCCCCCAGGTATAAAGTACAATTTCAAGGCTGCCCCTACTTATCCTTCAAAACATTTGTTTTGACGGGTGAGGCTTGCCTCTTTCTGGTTACCCAAAGAATGGTTTTATTTGCTGCCGCAAATGAAACTCTTTCTTCGGCGATGTCTCTCATTAGGTTACTCAAAGATGGTTACAATTTGTTGCAGCAAAGGAATCTCTTTCTTTGGAGGCTGCCCCTACTTATCCCTCAAAACATTTGTTTTGATGGGTGAGGCTTACCTTTTACCCAAAGATGGTTACAATTTGCTGCCGCAAAGGAATCTCTTTGGCATTGCCTACCTGTTTAGACAAAGTTGAATGACCTTTGTCAAACAAGTAACCTTGACAAAAGAATCATGTTCTAGAACAACCCCTCTTCCTTCTTTCGGACGGGGTACGGACTAGTCATATTCTTTCGCGGAAATTCTACCTTATACCCAGGGTTTCTTCTACCCGAAGCAGACCAGGATGCATGCCCCCTGGGTTCCAGTCCCATCTTTCCGAATCACTCGCACTCATCGGGAAGGAGGACTGGGGGTAGAGACATTTCTTGGGTGAATAGACCATTGAGGGTTGGTATTTGACTATTTGCGATGCGTGATCCTGGAAATGAAAGTTGGTCTACGAGCTTGACCATTCTTCCTTCGTGTGGAAAACACATTACTCTAAAGAGTGAGGACACTATAGCTCCCATGCAATATATATAGTCTCGTCCAAGGAGTAGGTTATAATCCAAGGGTCCTTGAACGACCATCACGTTCATTTGAACGGTCTTCCCTTTCAATGTAACAGGCACATTGGGGAGGATCCCTAATGGTCGACTGGTTCCTTTATCAAAACCCGAGAGATTTCTTATCTCAGGTAAAAGCTCTGGGGAACCCAGTGCTTTCCAAGCAATAGAGGAAAGGATACTCACAGATGCCCCTTCATCAATGATAGTTCCAGCCATTACCATTCTATAAATTTGGACTATGATTCTGAATGGTATACTGGCTGGTAACCGGGGTCTGCCTAGTTGGTTCCAATCAAAGGACACTACCAGGTTGCTTGGTGGTGGGACCGAATACACGGCCGGATACGATCCTGACAATGTTCCTTCCTGCGATAAAGGAATGGGCGCATTGCCCTGATGCTCATCGGAATATGTGTTGACGAAAAGAATCTGGATGGTGTCATCCTTATTCTCTTCAGTGAGGGTGTCATTTGAAGATGAATCTTCAGTGACGGTGTCATTTGAGGATGAAACCTCTGAAGGAAGAACCGGGTCAACTGCCGTATCGACCTTTAGACTTTTGTCTGGTCTGGATTCAGTAGGTTCATTTTCAATGACTGACGCTTCAGCTAACCACTTGAGCAGGCCAGCTGTATTTTCAACCAACGAAGGACTCGGCACGAGTTTTTTGTATCCAGGAGGAAGTATTACCGGTGAAACCGGACGATCTTCCAAAACTCTCTTCGCTTCGTCTAAGAAGGGACAACGGTGGATGGCGTGACCGCCTTCACACACTCTGCAGGGGAATCTTGCTCCCCCTCTTCGTCTTGAACCTTCACTTTCGCTGGTTGACGGTAAGCAATCAACATGGCTATCAGAGGTTGATGCTCCCGAATTGTGCAACCGAGGGGACCAGTCCCTTAGTATCCGGGGAATACAGGGACAATCTCTATGGAAGTGGTCTCCTCTACATATGACACATGGCGATTTAGGCCCGTTCTGTGCTGTGTGTGGGTTTTTGTCAGATATCTTTTGCTTGCCCCCAGTCGCCTTAGGCTCCTTCTTCTTCTTCTCCTTCTTCTTCTTCTCCTTCTTCTCCATGGGAGCTTGGCTTTTGCCAGCCCTACCTTGTGAAGATGAAGGATTAGAGGAAGAGTTATAAGAAGTAGAAGGCTGGTGGGCAGCTCTAGACTGATCTAACTGTTGACTCGACTACTCAGGAACCATGGTGGTCTGAACTACATTAGTTGAGAATAGCCAAATAGGCAGGCCAATTGTCAGTCCTGGAAGCGACAATGTGGCCATGTGGGGCGCACCGACTTCTCCCCAAGAGGAGAATGGACTAGGATTTCCATCATGTGGAGTTCCTTGGTTGGGGCGTTCCATGTTCTCAACTTAAGATCAACGCGGGAATAGGAGGTGATTATGTTCCGTTTAAAATAAATTTTATAACGACGCTTAGACACAACTTGCTTTTTCACTTTTTAAGAGTCGAGAAAAAGCTAAAGATGACTCTAGTCTCCTTCGATGTTTTAACGAGCCCGAAGTGACAAATGCTCGGATGGACTTTTTCAGTTATAGAGTTCGAAAAAGGCCAAAAGAAACTGCTCTGGAGTTCTAGGCAGAGGGTGTGCCAAACTTTTCGCAAAACCACAGAATACGTTTTACGGTACGGGTGGTCGATCTTCGTGAATGCTGTGTTCACTGCATTGCGATCAGTAGGGCGGCTGACACGGTTTCCTATTGGATAAAGGCTTTATTCCTATAGGGGTCTCCCAATATATACGCGACGGTATGTGGGAGCACAAGTCCGTATTGATACTTATCGCTTCACCGTGGAGGAATCACCCAACCACTCAACGCTAAGATATCACGTTTAACGACGCCGGAACACGTCTCTAGCTTAGACCTCTATGTGTTTGCATTATGTTTCAATGCGTTGTTATGTAAATTCAATTTATTTTAAGGTTGATCTTGTTTAGCAGTTTGCCTTTATGGATCACCACGAGATGTATGATAACACTCCTAAATGCAGTCTAAGATGATAAGCAAGCTTTTCAATCTTTCAACTTTGAAAACCTTAACTACTGAGGGAAAAGAAAGATAACACCTTTTCACACAGATCATAGAGCACACACTAATGCATTTTTCCTAAATCAACATGCAAGCTGTCATAATGCACATGCACAATGCAAGTATTTCTTTTCTCTTTCTTAATGTTGGTGAAATGCAAAAAGAAAGTTGTTGTATAATTTTGAATTCAATTTCAAGTGAAAGCAAACAAGCTTGTCCAAAATCAAAAGACACCTTAAGATTTACTTGTTTCGACACTAGAAATATATAAACTCAAACCAAATGACGAAAGCAAAAGCTCAATCGGCTATGAACAGCAAATAAACTAACTCTTAAGATCAAAACGACACTTTATCACAGGTCTAGATCTAAGAGGTCACAGCAAGACTAGTTCACTTTCGTTATGGGAAACTGTAAATGTACAAGAAATACACAAAGAACAAACACAGTTTCTTTATACAACTGAGGCGGAATAGTGACAAGGAAAGTTGGTTTCAGATAGGCCTACTGACTGGTAACAAACAGCAAAAAACAAGAGTGAAAACAGGGCAAGACACAGCAGGAAACCCCAGCAGCACAAGGCAAGACTGGTCCAGCGCAAGTGGAACACTGCCTGTTTGACCTTCAGCGCAGGTAGCCCCTTCGGGAACTGCACTGAAATGCAAACAACCTTTGTACAGCCTGCACTGAAGAACGAAACTCTCGTTTCTGGTGGTTTCCGGGTCACAGATTGCTCAAAAATTCACAGTTTTTGCTCAAATCAGAAGCTATCAGTCAAGGACACACTAAGGGATGACAAGGAGGATGAAAAGCTATCACTAAGAGCTTATTAGAGTCCTTGTGGATCAGCTCTTCAAATCATAAACTTGCCCAGAAACTGAGCTAGAGTAGCTGCCCTCTACTTTGTATTTGAAAGATTCAAACACAGTTCGATTCGGTACTCCCTTTGTTTATGAAATGAATAGCAAAAACACAAACAACCAACAAGATACGATCCCCAGTGGAGTCGCCAATTTGTTGTTGGGAAAAGTATCCAATACGGAATGACCCTATCCCACTCTAAGGGTGATAGTACCTCAGCAACAACTGAATACAAAGCTATTCAAGATTACTTCTTTATGAGATGAGAGAGAGAAGAGAAAAGGGATCCACTAACCGTTATCTTCCGCTAATGGTTGATCCAATCTTCCCTCTTGCTGCTTGCTCCTAGCTCCTTGCTCTTTCACCGGCCCAGCTACACAAAGATCATGTAAAAGCGCAAAGAAAGGAAACTACAAGAAGCATACATCCATAACTGATTCAAGGATTAGAATAAATCAAATATACAAGCATCAATTCACCATAGAGACACATGCATATAGAAGAACCTCAAATACTTTATTAATGGAAGAAGTAAAGTTCTGAGAGTGTTACAACCATAATAGGCTCAATCCAGCAACACCTCCCAGCAGAAAGAAATCTCCTCTTCACCTCCTTCAAAGCAATCACCCAATAGTTCTATACACAAACCAACAGCACTTCCTTACTTGCACAAAATTCCAGCCTCCCTAGACCTCATGAGAGAGCTCTATATATAGGAGATTTGGAGAAAGGATGAGTCAGCTTGAGACTGACATGAAGCTGACTAGTGTCCTCTCCCACTTTAGTTAAACTTCAGTTCTTGAGTCCACTTGGAGATTCTTGCTTCCACTTGGAGATCAAGACCCTCTTACTCATCACAAGGCGAATTCCTTGACCCAAGTGTCAGTTTGGAAGCTTCCTGGGCAATTGACACCTTGCAGAATGACTGTGCCACTTGGCCAATCTCGCCCAGCGCAGGTAGCCTTCATTAGATTTGACATTCAGCGCAGGTACAGAGAGGAGCAGTTGACATTCAGCGCAGATGCTCAGTGGAGCAGTTGACATGATCCAGAAACAGCTTGTTTTTGAGTGTTTTCAGGTGGAGAACTGATTTTCAGTGCTGTGGTTTGCTGACCTTGTTCCTCTAGGGGTAGGAACAACATGTTTAGGGACTTTGGATCCCTCAGATTATCGACATTTCATGCTTCATGCTGTAAGGCACAAAAATGTCTATAACACACAGCCCAGCCTAATTTTTTAAAGCACACTGAGGTTGATGAAATATACAGGAAATTGACCAAGATGAAGATACCCAATGAACAATTATGGACCAATATGTTCGATATCCTACTATAGTAATTTTGAGGTAAATAGACAATACTTACTGAGGTAAAGTCTGGTAAACAGGTAAAGAGTATCAGGAATAGGTAAAGAGTATCAGTAGGGAAAAGTAAGCAAGGATCCAGCACACATTAACTAAAGCAACAACAACAGGCAAATTCGAGGTTCAACCTCCAGCTCTTCCATGAATAAAGGGACAACAACAATCAGTTTTACATCTGTCTCTATATTTTTGTGAAAGATATTTTGTATTCCCTAGAATAAATCTCATGTAGTTATGAGATATTTTTGATGTATTTTTTGTATAAATACTTCTCCATTCGAAGTATTGAGGGTGGATTCTAAAACATCTCTGTAAATCTATGCTATCAAGCTAAGAAAGCTTTTGTACTCAAATCTGGATTTTTTCTGGAAAATGAATGAAAGTTGAGTACATTTCATCAGATTCTCGTGCAGTATAATTGCAAATAAGTATTCTATCCATGTGATTTTATTTGTTTTCAATATGTTTCAATGTTTCATGCATCTGAAATCTAAATGATAAAATAGTCAAAGTATATCAGAATTAGCTTTGTTGCTCTCTGCTATCAACAGTCTACCATTTATATGTTTTCTTCTAAACTATTTTGATAAAGGATTCTTAACTACTCCTCTATCGTTGTAGTTTTTCTCTAATAAGTCCCTGGTATAGGATTCTTAATTGCCCTCTACTAGTTGACCTATATTCCCTTCTTCTTTCTAATCCTAACTTGAGGATTCTTGATTGCCCTCTACTTTTGAGATGAATTATCATCCATTCGATCCCCAAAGTTTATTTTTACTCTGTTATCCTACCTGTTGAACTCACACCTCAGCAATTTGACTTAATCAAGTGAACTATCCCTATTTGACTCCATAGCCCAATGGCCTAAAAGCATAGTTTGCCCATTTGCTTCATAACTCCACCATTCTCAAACAAAACAGCCTCCTTGAACATTAATACTAGCCTATAATCCCTTCAAACATAGCTAAAACATAAAGGGAGAGCCCTCTCTGGACTAGGTGGGCTAGCACCTAAGCCTAAAAGTTGGTTTGTGGTTACCTCAGATCCTTTCCTTCTTCTAATAACTTCAAAGGAAAATCTGAGTGATAACATAGTGGCGACCATACTGGGGATACCAAATCCTCAGTTAAATAAACCTTTGAGAAACATAGAGTTTGAATTTAAAGAATCTTAAAGGATTATTTTGAAGTTATTTTGAATTTATTTTGAAAATCCATAAAAGAATAGCATTGAAAAGTTTGAAATCCGGCCTCAAGAAGAACTCATTACACCAGGGCTAACCCTGATCCAAATCCTCCCCCTGTGTTTGAAAATCCTAACCTGATTCCAAGAATCATTAGAAGGCAAGAAATTTCATTAAGTCCTAGACCTTTGTTCAGATCACAATCATGTCTTGTTGAGTGGCTTTTCCTAGAAGATCTTCCTTTTGATGAACACTTTGAACTCTCTCTGTTTAGAACCACATCTGACAGTGAACTATTGGACCTAGTCCAAGATCCAGAATTCCTCAAAGAACTTGAAACCCAACGAGCCAATTTGTCAATCGATCAATATTTGCTTAATTCCACTCTATCATCCCTTACTACCGATAGAACACCTGAGCTTTCTGAAACTACTTCTTTTTCTGGTAGTTCATCATTATTCCCTCACTCTTCTGAAATCCATTCCACTCCCCCCTTCACCCCTTCACTTCCCCTTCAATCAATCATCACTCAACACCCTGCCACTACCTCTAGTTCTTCTTCCGCAACCCAGACACCTCTTGTTACCCCAAGTCCTACCCAACCTATAATCATGGCCAATGGATATGCTCCCCTTGTGTTGCCTGCTACCCCAGGTGCTATGCCACAGGATTATCAGAGTAAAATTACTAGTTTTGATGGCACTGGGACCTACACAGTTTAGCAGCATACTAGGAAAATGACAGACTACTTTGAACTTCATGAGATTGACACAACAAATGTCCAAATGAGAATTTTCGTGCAAAATCTAGCTGGAGAAGCTAGAACCTGGTTTAGATCTTTAGCTCCCCAAAGAATACACAGTTTAAGAACCCTTTACCAACAATTCTTGAATAGGTGGGAGAAAAAGAAGGATCCCCTTCAAATTTTATTTGAATATGAGAACCTTAAAAGGGGACCTCACAAGACCGTTCAGGACTATTGCACTAGGTTCAATAGTGTTTATAGTGCCATTCCAGTTGACCTTAGGCCCCCACCCGGTTTAGCCCTGATCAAATTTCCTGATGGATTTGATTCAGATATGGCTTTCCAATTAAGAGAAAGGAACCCCCCCTCTTTGGAAGAAATGTAAAGCGTAGCTGTAAGTGTTGAGGCTAACCTACTTTCCAAAAGAGCCAAAGCTAGAAATGAAAGAAGAATACTTGTAAAAGATGAAAGTACACCCTTTGAACAAAAGCTTGATGCTATTGTCAAAGGAATGGACAAATTGTTTGACAAAGTAGAAATTATCAAAAGGTAATCTCCTTGGGATGGCCAACAGGCTAATTCAGGGAGAAATCCTAACTTTAGGAAAAATCAAAACCAAAATGCTGGAAACAATATCCCTGACCAGAATATCAGACCACCTTTCCAAGAAAACTATGCAGAGGACTCCAATTCAGAAGACCCTGAACCAGACACTTAGATAAATTTAATGGGTCTAGATGATGAGGAAGATGTCTTCTTAACTCAGGATGATCAAGAGTCCTACATATTGCAGCAATTAAAAACCCAAATAGGAGAGTCATTTGATTTCAAACAGGGATATGACTCTGCTATTTTTGAGGTACATAAGCAGTATAATTTAAGAAGTAGAAAAAGTAGAGATGCCCAAGAAACAAATCAGAAAACAGGTCCTAATCAACCTAAAAAGGGTAAAACAGTTCTAGTGACCAAAACACTTCAAGTCCTTTCAAGAACAAATCAAAACCCCTCCAGCCTCATTATAGAAGATGTTTCTGATAATAAGCCCGATAATGAACAACCTTCCACTTCACTTCCCTCCAAGGAAATAGTGGAAGAGTCTCCAAAGATTGGATTAGATAAATCAGCAAAGGATGTCCCAAGTCCTAAAAGAGAAGAAAACATAGAAAACGTTGCTGCTAGAAATCCAAAATTTCAAACAGACAAAGTAATCCTGCCCTTTAACCTAGGAGCAGAGGTGGCCAACCTTAAAATTTCAGTTCCTTTGACAAAATTGGTTAAACATGATATTTACAGGTCTCAGATAAACAAATCATTAAATATCATTGAAAATGCAGATTCTGTAGATCTCTTTGATGACCAGCCCGAGTTGATTTTTGGCCCTGAAGTAACTGGGAAACCATTGGAAGGAGGTCTACCACTTTTCTATGTCAGTCTCAATATCCATGATAAGATTTTGCATAATGCCATGTTCGACTATGGTGCCTTGCACAATCTCATGCCCAAGTCTATTATCGAGAAACTCAACTTAGACATCACTGGACCCTATAAGGATTTATTTTCCTTTGATTCCAGTTAAGTGAGGTGTTTAGGACTTATTAAGGACTTATGTGTCTCTTTGGTTCAGTACCCTGCCAAAACAATACTCATGGACATAGTGGTAGCAAATATTCCACCCAAGTATGGCATGCTATTGTCCAGATCTTGGGGTGCCAAACTTCAGGGGTCTCTACAATTAGACATGTCATATGCTACCATATCTGTTTTGGGACAACCAAAGAAGCTATATAGAGAAACTTTAATGAAGTATGTAGTGAGTAGTCAGGAGAAGCCTCAAAACTTTTCATTTACTTAGTGCATTCTGATATGGATTCCTTTATTCTCTATAATGCAGAAACTGATCTAGATGATATTCCAAATGGTATAGCAACAGAACCAAAAGAAATTAAAAAATCTAAAGACATAGCAATAGAACCAAAAGAAATTGTAAAAGAAAAGTGAACTGTCCAAATTCAAGAAATATCAGATGAAAAAGAAAATCCAGATACCTTGGCTAAGAAAGATCCCATTACTCTTGATACAAATTATGAACACAAAATCTTATGGCATTTAGAGTTTGATGGTTCAGTAAACAAACTAGGTATAGGTGCAGGGGTATGGATCTATAACTTAGAAAATGATCATGCAGAAGGTCATGCCTATAGGCTAAATTTCAAATGCACAAACAATATGGCAGAATATGAAGCACTCCTACTAGGCCTCAAGCTAGTCAAAGGATTAGGAGCTATAAGGGTATCAATCATGGGAGATTCTGAACTAATATTTAAACATATTAATGGAGTTTACATAAGCAGAGACCCTAGATTAGGACTTTATAGAGGTAGAGTTGTAGAAATCCTTAACACTTTTTTAGAAACCAAGCTTGCAACTATACCTAGAAAACATAACATGCAAGCTCATAGCCTGGCTATGTTTGCCAGCACCTGCAAATTGCCTTTTCAGCCCAATCACTAGTATACAGCTGAAGTTAGGCACAGGCCAGCTATACCTGCTAATCTTAAGAACTGGCAATTTTTTGAAAACGATAAGCAGATTAATCACTTTCTAACATTAGATGAAGAATTTGCTAGCATTAATATAAATGTAGACATAGTTTCAAAGTTTGATCACACTAATGAGTTAGACATTAACAAATTAGAAGAAAACTCAAGAAACATGCTTCACCCTACTAAATTCATGAAAACAGATATTTAGGACTTAGAGAAAATGGATATTGATGAAATAATTGATGATGAAACTGAAGTTATAAATCTCAAACACAATCAATTACCCAAGGAATTAACTCCTTTGGAGGACTTATTTGACTCTAATGATATTCCTAAAAAGCCTAAGATGGAGCCTTTGAAAGCAGACATTGAAGAATGCAACATAGGAACTCAAGAGAATCCTAAACTGATAAAATTGTCTAAATCATTACCCCTTGATGAAAAGCTGAAATATATTGAGCTAATGAAAGAATTCCAAGATGTTTTTTCCTGGAGTTACGAAGACTTAAAATCCTATGATACTAGTATCATACAACACACTATCCCTTTGAAAGAAGATCAGAAACCTTTTAGGCAAAAGCTAAGAAGAATTAATCATGTTTTATTACCTTCCATTGAAAAAGAGATCAAACGAATGTATGAAGTAGGAATCATTGCCCCCATTAGGTTTTCAGATTGGGTGTCTAATCTTGTCCCTACAAGAAAGAAAATAAGAGAAATCAGACTGTGTGTTGACCTTAGAAATTTGAACAAAGTCTCACTCAAAGACAACTATCCCTTACCTAAAATGGATCACATACTGCAAAGGGTAGTAGGTTCTACAAGGATTTCACTCTTAGATGGATTCTCGGGTTACAACTAAATTTTAGTCCATCTTGATGATCAAGAAAAAACTACATTCACAACACCATGGGGCACCTTCATGTATGTCAAAATGCCCTTTGGATTGAAAAATGCAGGGGCCACCTTTCAGAGGGCAATGGAAATCCATGATTTCCTGGTTCTATACCTTGATGATATAACAGTCTTTTCAAAGTCAAATCAACAACACCTGGATCATCTCAAGCAAGTTTTTCTTAAATGCAGAAAATTTGGCATTTCTCTGAACCCAAGGAAATCTTTATTTGGTTTGGAAGAAGGAAAATTGTTAGGCCACATTATCTCTAAAGATGGAATCTGGATTGACCCAACCGGGATTGAAGCTATTTTGCAAATACCTCACCCAAGAAACATTAAAGAACTTCAGGCATTTTTAGGAAAAATAATTTTTTTAAGAAGGTTCATCTCTAACTTAGTTGAACTAATTAGATTATTGAATAACATGTTGAAAAAAGATTCGACTATTAAGTGGACAGTAGAGGCTAAACTATCATTCGAAGAAATAAAAGTAGCCTTAACTCAAACACCAGTCCTCACAAGCCCAAAATTTGACAGAGACTTCATTATCTTTTCCTTTGCATCAGAACATACCATAGCTGCAGTTTTACTACAAAAGGATGGTCAAGGATGTGAAAAACCAATAGCCTTTTTTAGTAAAGCTCTTAGAGATGCCTCATTGAAGTATAAAATAATGGAGAAACAAGGTTTTGCTTTGGTAAAAGCTATTAAAGATTTCAGAGTACATATTTTGTATTCTCATACAGTAGCTTATGTTCCTAATGTTGTAGTCAAAGATATCTTGACACAGGATGGAGTTGATGGCAAGAGGGGAAATGGATAGCGACTATTTTAGAATATGATATAGAGATAAAACCTACAAAGTTAATTAAAGGTCATGGGTTGGCCAAACTTATGGTAGAAACAAATTTCCAAGCCCTAATCAAAAATTTGATTGTAGAACTGGATAACAAATAGGAGATGTCGACTCCACAGATCAACCAGCCCTTTCTAGATTCCCCCTGGTATGCTGATATTATATATGTTCTACAAAACCTGTAGGCTCCTCCAGGGTTATCCAGAACTAAAAGTAGGTTTTTGAAAATGAAAGCTTCAAAATTTTGCATTATGGATAATACTTTATTTTGGAAAAATCATGAAGGCATTTTGTTAAATTGTTTATTAAAAGAAGAATCTAACAAAGTACTCCAAGAATTTCATGCAGGGGATTGTGGTGGGCATCTCTACTGGAAGTCAACTGTTGACAAAATTCTAAGAGCTGGATTTTACTGGTCAACCTTGTTTTCAGATGTAAAAAAGTTTGTAACTTCCTGCCACAAGTGTCAGATTTTCGAAGGCAAAAGAAAACTTTTACCCTTGCCTTTGAAACCTATTTCCACAGAAAAACCTTTTCAACAATGGGCTCTTGATTTCATTGGAGAAAACCATCCACCCTCTTCTACTCAGCATAAATGGATACTCACTGCAACTGATTACTTTACCAAATGGATAGAAGCTATTCCCTCTAGACAGGTCACTGATACTGTAATAATAGGTTTTCTAGAGGCTAATATTCTAAATAGGTTTGGTTGTCCTGACAAAATTATCACAGATAATGTTGCACCCTTCAAGTCCAAGAAAATGATTGATCTCTGTCACAAGTATCATATAACACTTGGTCATTCCACAGCTTACTATCCTCAAGGGAATGGACTTGCAGAATCCTCCAATAAAAGTCTAATGAACATTATCAAAAAACTATTGGAAGACAATAAGAAAACTTGAAACGAGAAATTAACCAATGCTTTGTGGGCAGATAGGCTTACAACTAAGAAATCCATTGGAACCAGTCCCTATGAGCTAGTGTATGGAATGGAGGTAGTTTTCCCCTCATATTTAGGAGTTCCAGTCATGAAGTTACTTCAGGAATCCCAAGTGGAACCAAATGATATACAGATGAGAATTAACCAGACTATCCATTTACAGCAAACCAAGGGAGGAATTATACAACAGAGCCCAAGTACTGCAAGAAAAACTTAAGCAGATCTTTGACAAAAGGACCAAAGCAGAAGACTTCTAGGGAGACAAAGCCTTGAAATGGGATTCCATAAGAGAGGACAAAGGGAAACATGGGAAGTTTGACTTCCTGTGGAAAGGGCCATACGTTATATATGCCTTTAGAGGAAATAATTCATATTTTCTTAAAGAATTTAATGGTGCAGAGATTGAAGGATGACCAGTCAATGGTCGAATGTTAAAGCACTACATTGACCCAATTTACTAATTTTACAAGTTCAATTGTAAATACTATATCCTTCATAATGTTCAATGTTGATTGGATGGTAAAAGTTTTGAAGTTGAAGCCCGAAGAGAAGGCCCTAAGCTTTAGGATTATCACTGTCATAAATACCAATAAAGAAACAAGGAAAAGGAGATTTGTGGAGCACAATCAAAGTCTAACAAAGGCCATTGATCTACATTTCTTGACTTTCCACCAGAAAAATCCATCCCCACGTGGAGCCACTATTATGTTCCTATACCAATAGGTGTCATATATCATGATTGACTTGATTTAGTTCTTAAATATGTACATACCTTTGCTTGTTGCAAATGTTTTCCATATTTGTGAAAAATCAAAAAAAAAAAAGTAAAGAGGGTATGCCCTAAAAGAAAAATCAAAGGGAAAAAAGAATAAAGAAAAAGGTCAAAAAATGAAAGAAAATGAACCCCAAGAAAAATACAAGACCATAAGTGTGCAAGCCCACATGCCACTGCTATTTTACTTTTTGTATAATAAATATTGTGTGCTACTTGTTACTTATGCCACAATCCATGGTAACCAAACTGTTTAATCTTGATTATTCCATGTTTTCAATTTCATGCTTAGAGATAGAGAATAAAATCTGATCAAACTGTTTAATCTTGGCAGATAAGTAGATAGGTAGAGTGAATAAAAGGATGCTCAACAGTTTAATATGAGCCCTTGGATGTAATAAGGTTAGACTTAGTTAGAATACCATTTTAAAAGAAAAGAAAAGGTTTTGATAAGGGTTTGCCAGTTTAAGTGCACCCTAATAAAGAAGTTAAAATATGTAGGATAAGTAGGCAGGGTAAGTAGATGATTGGTTGTAGAATTATGCGTGATGAATGATTATTCAGATGTCAAGTCATATACTTTCATCATAAAAAGCACTTAAAGATATGGGTGACAATGAATACATTTACATTTTGGACAAAGTCAAACTAATTAACCTCCTCACTCATTTTGCACTAAGTTTTACTAATTTCCCATAAGTACTAAATGGCACCAACAACCTAAAAGTTAATGGGGCTCAGAGAATTTCTCTGACTTCTGGAGGGAGCAGACCCTTAGCCCAATAACTTGTAAGGCCTAAGTGCTAAAACCCCTTCATCAAAATTCAACCCCCTTCATAATTCATTCATTCTCTTCAAATCTTGTTCCTAAGGTAAAATCATTATTTTACTTAGGAAAAATAAATGGTTCTTTATAAAAAAAACCCCCAAACACATTTTAGCCTAAGTTATAATGTTGGATGATGAATATATTTTCAGAAACATTTACTTAGTGCATTTTCTTTTTCCATAAATCATATTAACTCCTAATTCTTATTATTACCTAACTCCCAAAACATTTTTACCCTTTCCCGTATTATTAATAAAAACCCCATAATAAATAAATATCCCGCCCCATGGTTTGCAAAATAAACCATAATAAAGTTAACTAAGTTGGATTAATTAATCGAACCGTGATTAGTTAAGAACCAAACCCCCCGTCGTGTTAAAAAGGGATTAATTAATCACCTGGATTAGTTAATAGCCTCTCCGCCAATCATATCTCCCCTGATAAAATTAAAGTTATTTTAATTATGATTGGGCCCCTCCATTAACTCTCCACCACTTCCTGCTGCCGACTATCGTCTGATCGGCCTTCCCACATCCAACGACTCTCGCCCATATTGCGTAGGCCTTTGGGTTGAATGTTAAACGCGTGATGCAAGCGGTTTTGACTTTTCGCCGATGCTACGTGTCAGCCAGTCTGTGGCATCGCGCGACCCTCCACCAAAACCACCAACCTCCCAAAAGTTGTGCGATGAAAACCATTACCACTCCCGCTTACCGCCTCTACTAAACGACAAAGTGTCCCATCGGGTAGTTAAAGCCAACTGTCATTTTCATTCACCCGCCAAAAGTCATTGACTTTGTGCATAAAAACAAAAATATGCATTGTTTTCCATTTTTTACCAAGAAAGCGACTTCTGCCTTCCATGCACACACAGAGTACGTCCAGTCCAGCAACTAACTTTCAACCGTCAACCACCATCAGTTGCTGAACTCCAGACCACTGCGGACTACTGTGCGCACCCTGCAAAGCCTTCATTGTAGCCATTTGTCCCAACAGTCAACCAAAAACAGGTATTTACCGCATTTCCTTCTCAGAAACCTTGTTTTTGTACTGAACTTCCACTAAATTTCTCTAAACCCAAATAATTTAGTACAATTAAGTTGTTTTCTTAGTCCCAAGACTTCCCCAAGCACCTGTTTTATCTGAAATTCTTGAAAACCCCAACTTCCTTCCTTGAATCCACAAGAACCAAGGATGGAAACTCCTGTCGCCCTAAATGTTGCACCAATCACTACTCCCCACAGGGATTTGAACTACCTTCCCTTGGCCGATAAAGATTTTCAAATTAAGGACCTAACTTTTGATGAAATCCCCTTGAAACGATACTGCAAGTATCGAGACAATTATCTAAATAATGTCGATAAAATAGGCCTTTGGGAGTCCAACCTCCCAAAATATCAGTTCCCCACTATCCATATCTTCCCGGACATTGTCCACCAATGCCATGCAAACTACAACCCTAATCTGAGAGTTGTAATGTTCCCTAACCAGGAAGTTCTTTTCACCATTACAGCTGAGTCCATAAACGAAATGTTGCAATTACAACTTGGCCAGAACCTCACTCCCCTTTCAATTGCTGATTTACTTGATAAATCTTCAAGGTTGTCCAATGTTGAAATCAACCAAGTCAGTCAAACTTTCATTAAAGAACAATACAGATCAAAATACCCCCCTCCCTACATGACATGTGCCTTTACCAGTCTAGGCAGGGATATTTTCACCATGTTTGCTTGCATTATGGGTTTTACCACTAATGAGTATGTAGATGAAATGACCTTTGCCTACATGACTATTTTTACTCCTGGCCAACCTTCTGCATGCAAATATGACTATGCTGCATTCATTGTTGACAAGATGCATGACCAATTCATGAGATTAGAGAATGAGAGGGTATTTAAATATTCTTCAATCCTGTATCATCTTTTCCTTTACTACCAAGCTGATAAATTCCATTTCTCTTAACAAAAGCTTGACACCAGAGGAAACCCTAGGTCAGTCATCTTCTGGACTTCCATTTTTCATTATTGTCCTTCTTCTCCTCATCCTTACACACATTTTATTGATCAATTTGTGCATCCAGTAACTACTATGTTAATAGGAAGTCCCCCTCCTAGAATCAGTGATGATATTAAGAGAATTCTTCAGTTATCCAAGCAATACAAGGTTGGGGACTAGTACTTGTACCAGAACCATACCGAGATTAGGATTTATGGCTGTGAGCTGCCTCCCTTCAAACTGCCTAAATACGTCCCCATGAGATTATTTTCCCTGGAGTACTACAGGAAAATGATCAATTCTGATCAAATCCACTTTATGAAAGCTAAGAAGAAAGCTCAGTTAAGGATAAAGGATCACTTAGGCCCATTTGTTTGCAACAACAGAAGAGCAGGGAAAGAGGCAGAGGAAATCCTTGAGAGAATGCAATTGAAAAAGAGTTTTATTTGGCCTTATGATCCTCACAAGTTCATCTGTGAAAGAAGGCAAAAACATAAGCTATCCCCCTACTTCCATCATAGAATTCCAGAGATAGAACAGTATGCAAATCAAAATGAGTGGGTGGAGGGAACACTTATAGAACAAGATAGTACACAAGTTGAAGTAGAAAATGTTATGAAAGATTTGGAAAGACAACTTGATCTAGATTCCTTTGTACAGGTGCCTGGAGAATCTTCACAGGAACCAACATAGGAGCATAGTACACAGACATCAGGACAACCAAAGGCTTCAGAACAGAGAAAAGATTCAGGATCACAGAGAATTTCTGAGGAAGTGACCCAAACTGATACAAACATGGGCAACCCTCCAGTATTGCAAACCCCTCTTAATGAGGAACGGAATCAAAAAATAAGCAAGAATGAGGCTAGTCCCTCTACAATGCCATTGGACAAAGTATATGTGAAAAGGCAGAGATTGAATCCTCTATCTGAGTAGGAATATGAAGAAACAGAAAGTGACATAGCAGCTAGGAGAAGTGACACAATGCATACAGCACTAGCAGGGCAGACACCATCTACCTCTCAAACACAAGCACTAAACAGGCAACCAAGTGTATCAAGTGTAGAAGTGTCATCACTAAGGACAGTTTCAGAGAAAAGCCAGGATTTGAAAGAAAAGTACAAGAAAACTAAGGCTAGGATTGAGCAGCTCAAAGCTCAAACTTATGCCAAATATCTGAAAATGGCTCCTACAAATCAGACAAGGTTGATGTCAGCCTTTAACATCAAAGAGCGAAAAATGCAGATGAGCTTTTTGAAGCCAATAGTACAATAGCCAAAGTCTATGGCTTATTATTTGAAAACAGATTTTGAAATTCTTGCCAGAGACATCCACGCAATTGATTAGATTGAGCTCCATAAGCAAATGGGTGAGATGGTCCATTCCACATTGACCAGTAAATCCATGATTGCACATCAGTTGCAGAATTCTCTAAGTAACATTACAGCACGGTTGCAGTTGGAAAAAGCCTCTTCTCAGGCTAAGGAAACTAGGATAAAGTCATTAGAAGACCTGGTGATTGAATTGGGTCATAATCCCAAAGATGTTAAAGCAGTTGAGAGTTTGATAAAGAAGAAGAATGAAGACATTGTTGCAGAAGTCATTGAGAAACAAAATGAGGAGGAACTTATGGACTTGTTCCCTAAGTTGAATGAACAGCTGAAAGAAACAGAGCAAGAGTTGGAAAAAGCTTTGCAGTCTAAACAAGGTGAGTCAACCACCATGCCTCAAACTATAGCACCCATAGTTTCTACAGCAGTGCCATCTACTATTGCAGCAGCTTTGGAACACAATGATCCCCTAGAAATAGCTCTTCCAATAGCAGCAACAGTAGGTACATCAGAAGCAACAGCAACTTCAACAAAGCAAAATAGAGGAATTAATCAAATCCTAGAAGAAATGAAAATCCAAGCAACTGAGATACAGAAATTAAAAGAAATGGTTACTATCTTGGAGCACAATTATGAGATATCACAGATTAACTACACTGAAGAAGAGAGAAAGAACAAAAGGATGACTGATAGAATAAAAACATTAGAGAAGGACTTAACATTTGAAAAGCCCTTAAGAGATATTAGAGAGATTTTATGGACCAATATCATTGATTCCATCAATGATATTTGGTCTTATATTCAGATCATTTTTTAACAGATTGAGTTAGTTAAAATAGCTACTGAGGCCATATAGAAGACCAGGGAAGAATTAGGAGACAAGCCTGAAGAGGCAACTCAATTGATCAACTTTTTGAATAGAAAAAGCAGGGAACAGCTAGAACAATGGGAAATCGAGGATCGAACTGGTACTATCCTTGAAGTGAAGAAAGTTCTTACTAAAAAGAACTTAATGCTTAACCTGGAAAGAAGATGTCAAAGTATTCAAGAGGACATAGATGATTTCATGGTAAAATTTGACATTCTAAGGGATAAAGGACTTCCAAACCCACTGGTCATAAATGACAAGCTGATGACTCAGGTAGACTACATTGATAAATTGCACGAGCAAGCCAAAAGTCAATCCAGCTCTTCCACAGTGAAAGCACTACCAACTGGAAAAGTGTTGTATGATGGTTTAGAAAATCTTTTCTATATTGAGCATGAAGTGAAACACTTGTTCAAAGCCAAGCCTAATTTTGCAAAACACACTGAGGATGATGAAATATACAGGAAATTGACCAGGATGAAGATGCCCAATGAAGAATGGTGGACCATTATGCTCGATATCCTACTATAGTAATTTTGAGGTAAATAGAAAATACTTACTGAGGTAAAGTTTGGTAAACACGTAAAGAGTATCAAGAACAGGTAAAGAGTATCAGTAGGGAAAAGTAAGCAAGGATCCAACACACAATTACTAAAGCAATAGCAAGAGCCAAATTCGAGGTTCAAACTCCAGCTCTTCCATGAATAAAGGGACAACAGCAATCAGTTTTACATCTATCTCTATATTTTTGTGAAAAATATTTTGTATTCCCTAGAGTGAATCTCATGTAGTTATGAGATATTTTTTATCTAATTTTTGTATAAATACTTCTCCATTCGAAGTATTGAGGGTGGATTCTATAACATCTCTGTAAATCTATGCTATCAAGCTGAGAAAGCTTTTGTACTCAACTTTGGATTTTTGCTGGAAAAGGAATGAAATTGAGGACATTTCACCAGATTCTCGTGCAGTATAATTGCAAATAAGTATTCTATCCTTGTGATTTTATGTGTTTTCAATATGTTTCAATGTTTCATGCATCTGAAATCTAAATGGTAAAATAGTCAAAGTATATCAGAATTAGCCTTGTTGCTCTCTTCTATCAATAGTCTACCGTTTATATGTTTTCTTATAAACCATTTTGATAAAGGAATTCTTAACTGCTCCTCTATCCCTGTAGTTTTTCTCTAATAAGTCCCTGGTATAGGATTCTTAATTGCTCTCTACTAGTTGACCTATCTTCCCTTCCTCTTTCTAATCCTAACTTGAGGATTCTTGATTATCCTCTAGTTTTGAGAAGAATTATCATCCATTCGAGCCCCAAAGCTTGTTTTTACTCTATTATCCTACCTGTTGAACTCACACCTCGGAAATTTGACTTAATCCAGTGAACTATCCTTGTTTGACTCCATAGCCCAATGGCCTAAAAGCCTAGTTTACCCATTTGTTTCAGAACTCCACCATTCTCAAACAAAACAACCTCCTTGAACATTAATACTAGCCTAAAATCCTTTCAAACATAGCTAAAACATAAAGAGAGAGCCCTCTATGGACTCGGTGGGCTAGCACCTAAGCCTAAAAGTTGGTTTGTGGTTACCTCGGATCATTTCCTTCTTCTAATAACTTCAAAGGAAAATCTGAGTGATAACAGAATTGAAGATGCGTCTACATGAAGAGAAAGGGAGAAATAATTTCTACAACAGCTGCAAGCAAAGGACGAGGCCTTGGAAAAGCTGCAACGTGACCCATGTGAGGTAAAAAGTAGTTTTCTGAATTCATGTATGTGTCCTGATGATGTTTTCGCTATTTTTGAAAATCATAGCACAAGAATTGGCTCCAAACTTTTGAAGATAATGGGGTATGAAGGAAAAGGCTTGGGTGTTAATGGCCAAGGCATTGTCAACCCCATCAAAGTAGAAGAATTACCCCATCAGACAGGACTTGGGTATGTCAAGACAGAAGTTGGGGAATGCACCAAGACAACTAGTGAACCACCAACAACAGATGATGAGAGACCCTCACCAGTTCTTTCCAAATTGACAGAGGAGGCAAAAGATGTTGACTTCCTTTCGGTTTCGTCTTCACATAGTATGATCTCTCTTGGAGATTTGGAGATCCCAATTATAGGGACAAACATGAGGCTCCCTACCAGGATGAGGTAACGAAGAGGAAAAATAACTTGGTGTTAATAACCAATGCATAACTCAACCATTAGAGGTTGTTCAGAGACCTCAATTTGCAGGTTGGGATACACCAAAGGAGAATGCTCAAAGGTGTTGGATTCTTCTGAGACATTGTCGAAATTGTCGAGGAAAGAGAATGATGGGAAAACATCCTCATCATCCCATGGTAGTGCCCATTGCAGGGAAAGAGCTTAGGCAAGCTCTCATCGCCATACTTACACCAGAGACAGCAAGGAAAGGTATAACCACTCTCGACATTCGAATGTTCATTTTGATTGTAATCATGTTGTTAATGATGAACATAAATCATGGAATCGAAAAACATGTACCTTTTGTGGATTACATAACCATACATTTTCTAAGTGTTGGAAAAAAATAACAGCACACAAAAGGATCAGGCATGAAAGAACCTCTCAATAGCAGGTAAAGAAAAATGTTAAGAAAGTTTGGAGGAAGAAGATCTATTGCAGTCATTGCGACAGAAATGGCCACAAAGGGCCACTTGATGGAGGCTCCATCTAGAGCAGTGCCTTAAAGACAAAGTGTCGGTGCATGAACTAGGTGAAACAATTGTTTGACAAGCAAAACCACCACAAGTTGGTGGCCCATTCACACTGATAAGTGAAAAATGGTTTCTAAATATGTTGTCTTGTCATGGTTGTGCTTTTGTAAATCATTTGTTGCATTTTAAAATTTAAAAGTGATGATGTTTTCCATCACTTGTTAGGCAAAAATGATGTTTGGTCTTATTTTGAGTTGCATTTTAAAATGTAAAAGTGATGTCGTATCAAAGAAACAAAATAGTGTTCAGCCTTATTGTTTTAAATCATGTGTTGCAGTGATGATGTGTTTTTGTCACTTGTTGAAGCAACAATGATATGTTTGCCTTGTATTCGTAGTTAGGGTATTGTGTCCATCTTGATGTAAAACTTGACCATCTAGTATGTGTTATAAACTCGTGGCAAGTGTGAGATGCTTGGGTCATTAATTTGTCATGAAAGTCAAGCATGTAATTTGCAAAAAAATGTACTACAGGTTGTAGAGGTTGCAGGTGTCGGCTCACCACTTAAGACTCCGAAGAACAAAGATGAAGGAGATGGAAGCGAGACCTTTCAAGAGGCTTGTGATGCAGACAAGGTACAAAGAAGTTGCAGATTATTTTTTATGCTTTTGGAGGACCAAAAGCTCCTCAGTGGGGAGGATTGATCCAAGGGCTCTAGAGACACACACAAGACAAAGAGGGCTTATGAAATCTCAAAAATCAAAGTGATTAGAATGATTTAAAACCAGGAGCAGAACATAGATCTCGTCATCCTGATTGCGGTGGTGTGAACAATTCGTCAATCTGAGCTCGTATGAGGGAGAACGAGCCAGTAAAATTTTGGTTGACTTTTACTAACTGTGCAGGCTTAAGGAGGCAGCAATTTGGACAAAATCCAGCCACTAGATTCTTGCCAACTTGGACCAGATTCCAAGCAAATTTGTGGCCTGTTTAATTTGTCCCCTTTGGTAATTTTTCAAATTTTAAAAAATGGCCAATTTGTTTTTTTATAACAAAAAATATATATATTAAAATGGGTGGTGGGCCATGACCCTTGCCACCCCCACCGGGACCCAAAATCAAATTTTAAATAATTTTGGGTCGACTAGCCAAGACCCCCGCCAACCCCAACAAACACATAAACCAAACTGTAATTTTGGCTCGGCGGGGGTCATGGCCCATCGACCCAAACCCAACCAAACCCACCGCACATTAAACATTTAAAATGGGGCGGGTGCGGGCCACCTCCGGTGGACCCAGCCCACACCCCTAGAACCTCACACAAAATTATGCCAAAAAATTCGGTAAGGGTGTCAGCAGGGGTTGAACCAGCTTGGCCCACGTGGCCAACCCCCAAGCGGGTGGCCCCATGATACGTACCATGAACCAACGTACCAACCACGGTACACCAATACAAATGGCGCTCCAAAAAAATGAATACGCCAACAGCATTGCGGGAGTTATGGGGTGAGTTTCCCAATGCGGGCCCAAACCCCCCAAAACAATAATGTTGCGGGTTTTAAAAAACTGCAATATATTAAAATGGGAGGGGTGGGGATTGACCACCCAACCCCTCCTTAACTAATGGTTATTTTTACCATCATGCCAAACGGGTTCTTTGATTACTCTGCCAACAAATTTATATAAACCTAGCATTTTCCTAGTGTGCCCAGGCATGGAGGAACAAGGAGCGTGCACGGAAACTGAGACGACAATTTTTAATTAATTTATTTGTAGGTGGAACCAAGATGGAGCAAAATTTTCAGGGGGGTGAAATTTTTGCAGTGTCCAAATTGGACAAATTTTATACTAATATTACACCTCTCATCGACACAAACCTGATAGCACAGCCAGTTCCATGATACGAGCAGCAGATTTGCAGAGGCCCCGGAGGAGGGAATCTTTGAGGAATCTAGGGGGAATCTAAAAGATTCCTTAAGCCCCCAGGTTTTATTTTCTCGGAATTTAGAAATTTGACAGTCAATTTTTCACTATTCAACGCCATGAATCTGATGGTGTGCTCAAATTTTCCATTTGTTCATTTCATTTTTCGGCCACTTCTCTAAGTGCAGTGCATGTGTCAACGTTCATGTACGAGTATCAATTTCCATGAGACTCAATGTTGCGAGATCGATGGTATGAACAACTTCAGCAGCTTGACATCCTTTTCATTAGATGGCCCCGGGATGTGAGGTATATGCAGTGTGTTCATGTACTTCTTTTTTCTATGTATTGTGCTGCACAGATCCCTGTTTGATGTTTGATGTGGGATCGTGTTTCTTACTTGTTTTCATGATTCCTACTTGATGTGATGCAGAATCATTTGTGTGATGTACTTGTTGTCATGATTCGTCATTCATTTGAGATCCCTTTGTCATTATGTTTATGGGATACTCATATGTCGCCATATATGATTGCATTGAGATCCCTTTTATGCCATGGTGGCAAGATGTTCATTATCATCATGCATGAATTTATGTCCTACTGATAGGAGTCATTTTTTACTAAGAGTTCCTGTAGCGAAACATCTCTTGGATCCACTCCTGCATGAGGGCAATTTCCTTGTATGATAGCGACAACACCTCTTATGTACATCATCACTATTGACAACACTTAATGCAGCGGCCTACACCATCTTGACACGAGGGCCCAGAGACGTAGTCCCTCCTGGACGAACTCTGTTATCAACGGCTTATGTTTTCATGTGTTGATGAATGTCATGTTCCTTTTCTTTAAAGTATGCAGATGTATTCATTTATGTTCTTTTAAAAATGCAATTTGGCACATCACGAAAGTAAAAGGTCCTAGAAGGGTCCTTTGTCACACCCAGACCTAGATCAAGTGGTATCAAAGTGGTCTTTGCGTGGATGTGAATTGCAAGCGTGAACAATGGAACATGCAGCAACAAAGGATGAAAGGCGATGTACGAGACCATGCTCAAAACTTCCAAAAGGGTGGAAATAATGTATGAAACTCTACAGAAAGAGACAGATGAAAAGGAGTGATTGCAGCTTTAGTTGCGAGCCAGGGAAGAGGCCCTGGAAGAACTGAAGAACAACAACTAGAATCTTCAAACAGAGAACATTGAATTGAAGATGCATCTAAATGAAGAGAAAGAGGAGAAACATAGTTTTCTACGACAACTACAAGCAAAGGACAAGGCCTTGGAAAAGTTGTAGCGTGACCCATGTGAGGTAAAAATAGTTCTCTAAATTCATGTATGTGTCCTGATGATGATTTCGTTGTTTTTGAAAATCATACCACAGGAATTGGGTCCAAACTGTTGAAGAGAATGGGGTATGAAGGAAAAGGCTTGGGCATTAATGGCCAAGTTTTTGTCAGCCCCATCAAAGCAAAAGAATTACCCCGTCAGACAGGACTTGGGTATGTCAGGAAAGAATTTAGCGAATGCACCGAGACAACTAGCGAACCACCAACAACAGATGATGAGAGGCCCTCACCAGTTCTTTCCAAATCCACAGAGGAGGTAAAATATGTTGATTTCATTTTAGTTTCATCTTCACATAGTATGATCTCCCTTGGAGATTTGGATATCCCAATTACAGGGACAAACATGAGGCTCCCTATTAGGGCGAAGCACGAGGAGGAAAAAGAAATTGGTGTTAATAACCAAGGCATAAATCAACCATTGGAGGTTGTGTAGAGACCTCAATTTGCAGGTTGAGATACACCAAAGGAGAATGCTCAAAGGTGTCGGATTCTTCCGAGAAATCTTCAAAATCGTCGAGGAAAGAGGATGATGGGAAAACATCCCCATCATCCCATGGCAGTGCCCATTGCAGAGGAAGAGCTTAGGCAAGCTCTCATCGCCATACTTCAACCAGAGACAACAAGGAAAGGTATAACCGCTTTCGACATTGGAATGTTCATTTCGATTGTAATCATGTTGTTAATGATGGACATAAATCATGGAATCGAAAAACATGTACATTTTCTAAGTGTTGGAAAAGAATAGTAGCACACAAAAGGATGAGGCGTGAAAGACCCTCTCACCAATAGGTAAAGAAACATGTTAAGAAGGTCTGGAGGAAGAAGATCTATTGCAGTCATTGCGATAGAAATGGCCATCAAAGAGCCACTTGTTGGAGGCTCCATCCAGAGCAGAGCCTAAAAAACAAAGTGTCGGTGCATGAACCAGGTGAAATGATTGTTCAACAAGAAAAACCACCACAAGGGGGTGACCCATTCACATTGATAATTGAAAAATGGTTTCTAAATATGTTTTCTTGTCATGGTCGTGCTTTTGTAAATCATTTGTTGCATTTTAAAATGTAAAAGTGATGATGTTTTCCATCACTTATTAGGCAACAATGATGTCTGGTCTTATTTTGAGTTGCATTTTAAAATGTAAAAGTGATGTCGTGTCAAAGAAACAAAATAGTGTCCAGCCTTATTGTTGTAAATCATGTGTTGTAGTGATGATGTGTTTCCGTCACTTGTTGAAGAAACAATGATATGTTGTCCTTGTTTTCATAGCTAGGGTATTGTGTCCATCTTGATGTAAAACTTGACCATTGAGTATGTGTTATAAACTCGTGGCAAGTGTGGGATGCTTGGGTCATTAATTGGTCATGAAATTCAAGCATGTAATTTGCAAAACAATGTACTACAAGTTGCAAAGGTTGCAGGTGTCGGCTCACCGCTTAAGGCTCCGAAGAACAAAGGTGAAAGAGATGGAAGCGAGGCCTTTCAAGAGGCTTGTGATGCAGAAAAGGTACAGAGAAGTTACATTTTATTTTTTATTTTTTTGAAGGACCAAAAGCTCCTCAGTGGTGAGGATTGATCTAAATGGCTCTAGAGACACACACAGGACAAAGAGGGCTTATGAAAGCTCAAAAATCAAAGTGATTGGAATGCTTTCAAACCAGGAGCAGAGCGTAGATCTCGTCGTCATGATCGTGGTGGTGTGAATGGTTAGTCAATCTAAGCTAGTATGAGGGAGAACAAGTCAATCAAAGTTTGGTTGACTTTTGCTCACTAGGCAGGCTTAAGAATGCAGCAGTTTGGACAAAATTCGGCCACTCGATTCCAGCCAACTTGGGTCAAATTCCAGGCAAATTTGTGGCCTGTTTGATTTGTCCCCTTCGATCATTTTTCGAATTTTCAAAAATGGCCAATTTGTCTTTTTATAAGAAAAAAAAATAAAAAAAAAAACATATATATATATATATATAGATATAGATATATATATATATATATATATATATAGATATATATATATATATATATATATATATATATATATATATATATCTATATATATATATATATATATATATAGATATAGATATATATATATATATATATATATATATATAGATATATATATATATATTAAAATGGGTGGTGGGTCATGACCCCTGCCACCCCCACCGGGACCTAAAAACAAATTTTAAATAATTTTGGGTCGACAGGCCATGACCCTCGCCAACCCCAAAAATCACATAAACCAAACTTTAATTTTGGCTCTGCAGCCACTACCCTGCCAAGACCCCCAGCCAAACCCACCGCACATTAAACATTTAAAATGGGGTGGGTGTAGGCCACCTCCGGTGGACCTAGCCCACACCCCCAAAACCTCCCACCAAATGATGCCGGAAAATTTGGTAAGGGTGTTGCCGGGGGTTGAACCTGCCCAACCCTCGTGGCCGGCCCCCAAGCAGATGGCCCCATGATATGTACCATGAACCAACGTACCAACCACGATATACCAATACAAACGGTGCTCCAAAAAAATGAATACGCCAATAGCATTGCAAGAGTTATGGGGTGAGCTACCTAATGCAGGCCCGAACCCCCCAAAACAATAATGTTGCGGGTTTTAAAAAAGTGCAATATATTAAAATGGGAGGGGCGGGGATTGACCACCTGACCCCTCCTCAACTAATGGCTATTTTTACCATCATACTAAACGGGTTCCTTGATTACTCTACCAAAAAAATTATATAAACTTAGCATTTTCCGAGTGGACACAGGCATGGAGGAACCAGAAGCGCACATGGACACTGAGACGGCAATTTTTAATTAATTTATTTGTAGGTGGATCCATGATGGAGCAAAATTTTTAGGAGGGTGAAATTTTTGCAGTGTCCAAATTGGACAAATTTTATGTTGATCTTACACCTCTCAGCGACACAAACCCGATGGCGCAGCTAGTTCCCTAATATGAACAACAGATTTGCAGAGGACACGGAGGAGGGAATCTTTGAGGAATCTAGGGGAATCTAAAAGATTCCTTAAGCCCTAGATTTTCATTTTCTCAGAATTCAAAAATTTGGCAGTTGATTTTGCACTATTCAACACCACGAATCTGATGGTGTGCTCAGATTTTCTATTTTCTCATTTCATTTTTCGGCCACTTTTCTAAGTGGAGTGCAGGTGTCAGCGTTAATGTGTGAGGAGCCATTTCCATGAGAATCGACGCTGCAAGAACAATGGTACCAAGAGCTTCAACAGCTTGACATCCTTTTCCTCAGATGGCCCCAGGATGTGAGGTATATGTAGTGTGTTCATGTACTTATTTTTTCTATGTATTGTGCTGCACAGATCCCTATTTGATGTTTGACGTGGGATCTTGTTTCTTACTTGTTTTCATGATTCCTGCTTGATGTGATGCGGAATCATTTGTGTGATGTACTTGTTGTCATGATTCATCATGTTTCATTTGAGATCCCTTTGTCGTTATGTTGACAGGATACTCATGTGTCGCCATGTATGATTGCATTGAGATCCCTTTTATGCAATGGTAGCAGGATGTTCATTATCACCATGCGTGAGTTTATGTCATTCTAATAGGAGTCCTTTTTGACTGAGAGTTCCTATGGAGGAACATCTCTTGGAGCCACTCATGCGTTAGGGAATTTCCCTTGTATGATAGTAATGGCACCTCTTATGTACATCATCACTATTGACAACACTTAATGCAGCAGCCTACACCATCTTGATATCGAGGCCCGGAGACGTAGTCCCTCCTGGACGAACTCCGTTATCAACGGATTATCTTTTCATGCGTTGATGAATGTCATGTTCCTCTTCTTCAAAGTATGTATATGTATTCATTTATACTCTTTTAAAAATTCAATTTAGCACATCATGAAAGTAAAAGGTCTTGGAAGGGTCCTTTGTCACACCCGGACCTGGATCAAGTGGTATCAGAGCGGTCTTTGCGTGGATATGAATTGCAAGTGTGAACAATGGAACGTGCAGCTACAAAGGATGAAAAAGAGATGTATGAGACCATGCTCAAAATTTCCAAAAGGGTGGAAATAATATATGAAACTCTATAGAAAGAGATAGAGGAAAAGGAGCGATTGCAACTTCATTTGTAAGCCACGGAAGAGGCCCTAGAAGAACTGAAGCACAACAGCTAGAATCTTCAAACAAAGAACGTTGAATTGAAGATGCGTCTACATGAAGAGAAGGAGGAGAAACATAGTTTGCTATGATAGCTGCAAGCAAAGGACGAGGCCTTGGAAAAGCTTCATCGTGACCCATGTGAGGTAAAAAGTAGTTCTCTGAATTCATGTATATGTCCTGATGATGATTTCGCTATTTTTGAAAATCATACCATAGGAATTGGCTCCAAACTATTGAAGAGAATGGGGTATGAAGGAAAAGGCTTGGGCATTAATGGCCAAGGCATTTTCAACCCCATTAAAGCAGAAGAATTACCCCGTCGGACAAGACTTGGGTATATCAAGAAAGAATTTGGGGAATGCGCCGAGACAACTAGCGAACCACCAACAACAGATGATGAGAGGCCCTCGCTAGTTCTTTCAAAATCGACAGAGGAGGTAAAAGATGTTGTTTTTCTTTTGATTTCATCTTCACATGGCATGATCTCTGTTGGAGATTTGGAGATCCCAATTACAGGGACAAACATGAGGCTCCCTACCAGGACAAGACACGAGGAGGAAAAATAACTTGGTGTTAATAACCAAGGCATAACTCAACCATTGGAGGTTGTGCAGAGACCTCAATTTGTAGGTTGGGATACACCAAAGGAGAATGCTTGAAGGTGTTGGATTTTTCCAAGACATCGTCGAAATCGTTGAGGAAAGAGAATGATGGGAAAACATCCTCATCATCCCATGGCGGTGCCCATTGCAGGGAAAGAGCTAAGGTAAGCTCTCATCACCATACTTACACCAGAGACAACAAAGAAAGGTATAACCACTCTCGACATTCGAATGTTCATTTCGATTGTAATCATGTTGTTAATGATGAACGTAAATCATGGAATCGAAAAACATGTACCTTATGTGGATTACATAACCATACATTTTCTAATTGTTGGAAAAGAATAGCAGCACACAAAAGGATGAGGTGTGAAAGACCCTCTCAATAGTAGGTAAAGAAACATGTTAAGAAGGTCTTGAGGAAGAAGATCTATTGCAATCATTGCAATAGAAATGGCCATCAAAGAGCCACTTATTGGAGGCTCCATCCAGAGCAGCGCCTTAAAGGCAAAGTGTTGGTGCATGAACCAGGTGAAACGATTGTTCGACAAGCAAAACCACCACAAAGGGGTGACCCATTCACATTGATAAGTGAAAAATGGTTTCTAAATATGTTGTCTTGTCATGGTCGTGCTTTTGTAAATCATTTGTTGCATTTTAAAATGTAAAAGTGATGATGTTTTTCGTCACTTGTTAGGCAACAATGATGTCTGGTCTTATTTTGAGTTGCATTTTAAAATGTAAAAGTGATGTCCTGCCAAATAAACAAAATAGAGTTCGAACTTATTGTTGTAGATCATGTGTTGCAGTGATGATGTGTTTCCATCACTTGTTGAAGCAACAATGGTATGTTGGCCTTGTTTTCGTAACAGGGGTATTGTGTCCATCTTGATGTAAAACTTGACCATCAAGTATGTGTTATAAATTCGTGGCAAGTGTGGGATGCTTGGGTCATTAGTTGATCATGAAATTCAAGCATGTAATTTCCAAAACAATGTACTACAGGTTGCAGAGGTTGCAGGTATCGGCTCGCCGCTTAAGGCTCCGAAGAACAAAGGTGAAGGAGATGGAAGCGAGGCCTTTCAGGAGGCTTGTGATGTAGACAAGGTACAAATAATTTGTGGATTTTTTTATATGCTTTTGTAGGACCAAAAGCTCCTCAGTGGGGAGGATTGATCCAGGTGGCTCCAGAGACACACACAGGACAAAGAGGGCTTATGAAAGCTCAAAAATCAAAGTGATTGGAATGCTTTCGAACTAGGACCAGAGTGTAGATCTCGTCGTCCTGATCATGGTGGTGTGAACGGTTCGTCAATCCGAGCTCGTATGAGGGAGAACGAGCCAGTCAAAGTTTGGTTGACTTTTGCTGACTGGGCAGGCTTAAGGAGGCAGCAATTTGGACAAAATCTGGCCACCAGATTCTGGCCAACTTGGGACAAATTCCAAGAAAATGTGTGGCCTGTTTAATTTGTCCCCTTCGGTCATTTTTCGAATTTTCAAAAATGGCCAATTTGTTTTTTTATAACAAAAAATATATATATTAAAATGTGTGGTGGGCCATGACCCCTGCCGACCCCAACAAACTCATAAACCAAACTTTAATTTTGTCTCGACGGCCATTACCCCGCCGAGCCCCCCAGCCAAACCCACTGCACATTAAACATTTAAAATGGGGTGGGCGCAGGCCACCTTCGGTGGACCCGGCCCACACCCCCAAAACCTCACACCAAACGATGCCAGAAAATTTGGTAAGGGTGCCAGTTGGGGTCGAAACCGCCCAGCCCACATGGCCAGCCCCCAAGCAGGAGGCCCCATGATATGTACCATGAACCAATGTACCAACCACGGTACACCAATACAAACGGTGCTCCTAAAAGATGAATACGCCAACAACATGGCAGGAGTTATGGGGCGGGCTGCCCAATGTGGGCCTAACCCCCCCAAAACAATAATGTTGCGGGTTTTAAAAAAATGCAATATATTAAAATGGGAGGGGTGGGGATTGACCACCCGACCCCTCCTCAACTAATGGCTATTTTTACCATCATGCCAAATGGGTTCTTTGATTACTCCACCAACAAATTTATATAAACCCAGCATTTTCCAAGTGCGCCCAGGCATGGAGGAACCAGGAGCATGCATGGAAACTGAGACGACAATTTTTAATTTATTTATTTGTAGGTGGAACCATGATGGAGCAAAATTTTCAAGAGTGTGAAATTTTTGCAGTGTCCAAATTGGACAAGTTTTTTGTCGATCTTACACCTCTCAGCAAAACAAACCTAATGGCACAGTCAGTTCCCTGATATGAGTAGAAAATTTGCAGAGGACCCAGGGGATGGAATATTTGAGGAATCTAGGGGGAATCTAAAAGATTCCTTAAGCCCCAGATTTTCATTTTCTCAGAATTGAGAAATTTGACAGTCGATTTTGCACTATCCGATGCAACGAATCTGATGGTGTGCTCAGATTTTCCATTCACTCATTTCATTTTTCGGCCACTTTTCTTAGTGGAGTTTAGGTGTCAGCATTCATGTGTGAGCGGCCATTTCCATGAGACTCAACACTGTGAGATCAATGGTACGAATAGCTTCAGCAACTTGACATCCTTTTCCTCAGATGGCCCCAAGATGTGAGGTATATGCAATGTGTTCATGTACTTCTTTTAGCTATGCATTGTGCTGCACAAATCCCTATTTGATGTTTGATGTGGGATCTTGTTTCTTACTTGTTTTCATGGTTCCTACTTGGTGTGATGCAGAATAATTTGTGTGATGTACTTTTTGTCATGATTCATCATGTTTCATTTGAGATCCCTTTATCATTATGTTGACGGGATACTCATGTGTCACCATGTATGATTGCATTGAGATCCTTTTTATGCCATGGTGGCTGGATTTTCATTATCATCATGCATTAGTTTATGCCATATTGATAGGAGTCCTTTTCGACTGAGAATTCCTGTGGAGGAACATCTCTATGAGCCACTCCTGCATGAGGGGATTTTCCTTGTATGATAGCGATGGCACCTCTTATGTACATCATCACTATTGACAACACTTAATGCTACGGCCTACACCTTCTTGACATCGGGGCCCAGAGACATAGTCCCTCCTGGAAAAACTCCATTATCAACAGCTTATGTTTTCATGTGTTGATGAATGTCATGTTCTTCTTCTTTAAAGTATGCAGATGTATTCAGTTATTCTCTTTTAAAAATGCAATTTAGCACATCACGAAAGTAAAAGGTTTTGGAAGGGTCCTTTGTCACACCTGGACCTGGATCAAGTGGTATCAGAGCGGTCTTTGCGTGGATGTGAATTGCAAGCGTGAACAATGGAACGTGTAGTGACAAAGGATGAAAAAGAAATGTACAAGACCATGCTCAAAATTTCCAAAAGGGTGGAAATAATGTATGAAACTCTACAGAAAGAGATAGAGGAAAAGGAGCAATTGCAGCTTCAGTTGTGAGCCATGGAAGAGGCCCTGGAAGAACTAAAGCACAACAAACAGAATCTTCAAATAGAGAATTCTGAATTGAAGATGCGTCTACATGAAGAGAAAGAGGAGAAACATAGTTTGCTACAACATCTGCAAGCAAAGGAAGAGGCCTTGGAAAAGTTGTAGCGTGGCCCATGTGAGGTAAAAAGTAGTTCTCTGAATTCATGTATGTGTCCTGATGATGATTTCGCTGTTTTTTTAAATCATACCATAGGAATTGGCTCCAAACTGTTGAAGAGAATGGGGTATGAAGGAAAAGGCTTAGGCATTAATGACCAAGGCATTGTCAACCCCATCAAAGTAGACGAATTACCCCGTCAAACAGGACTTGGGTATGTCAGGAAAGAAGTTAGGGAATGCGCTAAGACAACCAGTGAACCACCAACAACAGATGATGAGAGGCCCTCACCAGTTCTTTCCAAATTGACAGAGGAGGTAAAGTATGTTGATTTCCTTTCAGTTTCATCTTCACATAGTATGATCTCTCTTGGAGATTTGGAGATCCCAATTATAGGGACAAACATGAGGCTCCCTACCAAGACGAGGCACGAGGAGGAAAAATAACTTGGTGTTAATAACCAAGGCATAAATCAACCATTGGAGGTTGTTCAGAGATGTCAATTTGCAGGTTGGGATACACCAAAGGAGAATGATCGAAGGTGTCGAATTCTTCCGAGACATTGTCGAAATCGCCGAGGAAAGAGAATGATGGGAAAACATCCCCATCATCCCATGGCAGTGCCCATTGTAGGCAAAGAGCTGAGGCAAGCTCTCATCACAAGGCCATAACCACTCTCAACATTGGAATGTTCATTTCGGTTGTAATCATGTTGTTAATGATGAACGTAAATCATGGAATCGAAAAACATGTACCTTTTGTGGATTACATAACCATACATTTTCTAAGTGTTGGAAAAGAATAGAAGCACGCAAAAGGATAAGGCATGAAAGACCCTCTCAACAGCAGGTAAAGAAACATGTTAAGAAGGTCTAGAGGAAGAAGATCTATTGCAGTCATTGCGACAAGAATGGCCATCAAAGAGCCACTTGTTGGAGGCTCCATCCAAAGCAGTGCATTAAAGACAAAGTGTCGGTACATCAACCTAGTGAAACGATTGTTCGACAAGCAAAACCACCACAAGGGGGTGACCCATTCACATTGATAAGTGAAAAATGGTTTCTAAATATGTTGTCTTGTTATGGTCGTGCTTTCGTAAATCATTTGTTGCATTTTAAAATGTAAAAGTGATGATGTTTTCCATCACTTGTTAGGTAACAATGATGTCTGGTCTTATTTTGAGTTGCATTTTAAAATGTAAAAGTGATGTTGTGTCAAAGAAACAAAACAGTGTTCAGCCTTATTGTTTTAAATTATGTGTTGCAGTGATGATGTGTTTCCATCACTTGTTGAAGCAACAATGATATGTTGGCCTTGTTTTCATAGCTAGGGTATTGTGTCCATCTTGATGTAAAACTTGACCATCGAGTATGTTTTATAAACTCGTGGCAAGTGTGGGATGCTTGGGTCATTAGTTGGTCTTGAAAGTCAAGCATGTAGTTTGCAAAATAATGTACTATGGGTTGTAGAGGTTACAGGTGTCAGCTCAGCGCTTAAGGCTCCGAAGAACAAAGGTGAAGGAGATGGAAGCGACGCCATTTAGGAGGCTTGTAATGCAGACAAGGTACAAAGAAGTTGCAGATTGTTTTTTATGCTTTTGGAGGACAAAAAGATCCTTAGTGGGTAGGATTGATCCAGGTGGCTCCAGAGACACACACATGACAAAGAGGGCTTATGAAAGCTCAAAAATCAAAGTGATCGGAATTCTTTCGAACCAGGACTAGAGCGTAGATCTCGCATCTTGATCGCGATGGTGTGTACGGTTCGTCAATATGAGCTCGTATGAGGGAGAACGAGCTAGTCAAAGTTTGGTTGACTTTTTCTGACTGGGTGGGCTTAAGGAATCATCAATTTGGACAAATTCTAGCCAACCTGGGCCAGATTTCGAGTGAATTTGTGGCCTATTTAATTTGTCCCTTAAGGTCATTTTTCGAATTTTCAAAAATGGCCAATTTGTTTCTTTATAACAAATATATATATATATATATATATTATAAAATGGGTGGTGGGCCATGACCCCCGCCACCCCCACCGGGACCCAAAAACAAATTTTAAATAATTTTGGGTCGACGGGCCATGACTCGTGTTGACCCCAACAAACACATAAATAAAACTTTAATTTTGGCTCGATGGCCATTACCCCATCAAGCCCCCCAGCCAAACCCACTGCACATTAAACATTTAAAATGGGGTGGGCGTGGGCCACCTCTGGTGGACCCGGCCCACACCCCCAAAACCTAGCACCAAATGATGCCGAAAAATTTGGTAAGGGTGCTGGCGGGGGTCGAACCCTCCCGACCCACGTGGCCAACCCCATGATACGTACCATGAACCAACGTACCAACCACGATACACCAATACAAACGACGCTCCAAAAAAATGAATACGCCAACAACATTGCGAGAGTTATGGGGCGGGCCGCCCAATGCAGGCTCGACCCCCCCAAAACAATAATGTTGCAGGTTTTAAAAAACTGCAATATATTAAAATGGGAGGGGCGAGGATTGACCACCCGACCCCTCCTCAACTAATGGCTATTTTTACCATCATGCCAAATGGGTTCTTTGATTACTCTACCAATAATTTTATATAAACCCAACATTTTCCCAATGTGCCCAGGCATGGAGGAACCAGGAGCGCGCATGGAAACTGAGACGACAATTTTTAATTAATTTATTTGCAGGTGGGACCATGATGGAGCAAAATTTTCAAGAGGGTGAAATTTTTGAAATGTCCAAATTGTACAAATTTATAGTGCAGTCAGTTCCCTGATATGAGAAGCATATTTGTAGAGGACCCAGAGGAGGGAATCTTTGAGGAATCTAAAAGATTCCTTAAGCCCCAGATTTTCATTTTCTCAAAATTCAGAAATTTGACAGTCAATTTTGCACTATTTGATGCCACGAATCTGATGGTGCGCTCAGATTTTCCATTTTCTCATTTCATTTTTTGTCCACTTTTCTAAGTGGAGTGCAGTTGTTAGCGTTAATCTGCGAACAGTGATTTCCATGAGACTCGATGCCTCGAGATCGATGGTACAAACAGCTTCAGCAACTTGACATCCTTTTGCTCAGATGGCCCCAGTATGTGAGGTATATGTAGTATGTTAATGTACTTCTTTTTGCTATTTATTGTGCAACACAGATCCCTATCTGATGTTTGATGTGGGATCTTGTTTCTTAATTGTTTTCATGATTCCTCCTTGATGTGATGCAGAATAATTTGTGTGATGCACTTGTTGTCATGATTCATCATGTTTTGTTTGAGATCCATTTGTTGTTATGTTGATGGGATAATCATGTTTTTCCATGTATGATTGCATTGAGATCCCTTTTATGCCATGGTGGAGGGATGTTCATTATCACCATGCATGAGTTTATGTCATACTAATAGGAGTCCTTTTTGACTGAGAATTCCTATAGCAGAACATCTCTTGGAGCCACTCCTAAGTGAGGGCATTTTCATTGTATGATAGCAACGAAACCTCTTATGTACATCATCACTATTGACAGCACTTAAAGCAGCGGCCTACACCATCTTGACACCAGGGCTTGGAGACATAGTCCCTCCTAGATGAACTCCATTATCAACGGCTTATGTTTTCATGTGTTGATGAATGTCATGTTCCTCTTCTTTAAAGTATGCATATGTATTCATTTATGTTCTTTTAAAAATGCAATTTAACACATCACAAAAGTAAAAGGTCTTGGAAGGGTCCTTTGTCACACCCGAACCTGGATCACTTGGGCATTGGAGTGTCCATCCAATGGCAGCTGGAGAAGAATGCCTTTCTAGAATTCTAGGAAGTTGTTGCTTACATTTATGTTGGGGCTGAAGATTAAAGAATTCATTAGAAAAGAATTGGGTGGTTTTTGACCCAGAGGGGGTTTTCCACCTAAAATATTTATGCCTCATGTGTTCTTTTATTTACTATTATTACTGCATAAACGTTAATAATAATTGAAGATTAACTAATTCTTTGAAAAGATTTAAAAGTGTTAATTGCTAAGGAATATTGATTCACTCTCCCTCTCAGTATTTTCCAACAATTGGTATCAGAGCTTGGTTCTTTCAATAGCAGTTTAACAACTAGAAGGAGATCATTGAGCGTACCAAGAATGGTGTACCTCTATTCAATGAAAATAATTATGCACTCTGGAAAGGAAGAATGGAGTTCTATCTCTTGGTGCAAGGTTACGAAGTATGGGACACTATTCAAAATAACTTTACACCAACCACAGATGAATAAGGTAATAAGAATTTGGTAAATGATGCAAAAGCAAAGAATACTATTATCAATGGACTTATTGAATCTTCTTATCATAAGGTGTTGGTTTGTAAAACCACCAAAAATGTATGGGACAAGCTTGAGAATATATATGCAGGTGACGCAAATGTCAAAGAAGCAAAGCTTAAAATCTACAGAGAAAATTTGAGCAACTCAGAATGAAAGAAGATGACAACATTGCTGCATACTTCTAACATGTTGATGAAATAACCAACACTCTGGAAGGATTGGAAGAGCCTGTTGACGAGAAGACTATTATACGAAAGATTCTTAGAACGTTACCAGGAAGATTCAACTCGAGGGTATCGGTCTTAGAATACAGTGCAAATTTGGGCAAACTCGGCAAAGAGGAATTACAGGGAGTTCTCATAGCATATGAAATGAGACTTGGTGAAGAAGAGGGTACTCCACATCTAGAAACTGTGTTCACTACATCTAAGAAAACCAATAAGGACAAACAAACTTCAAAGGCAAAGACTTGCACCTGCACCTATAAGTGTGAAGAAAAGGAAGATGATGAAGAAGGTTTTCCAGATGGATAATATGCTTACTTTACGAGAAAACTAATAATCGGTAAGGGAAAATTCAAAGGTAAATTTCCATTGATATGTTTTAGTGGTGGTGAGGTTGGTCATTTCGCAGCAAAATGTCCAAATAGAAGTGATGGAAACTCAAAAGGAAAAAAAGGCTTTAAGAAATTCAACAAGCAAGGCAAGAAGAAAGGATTCAAAAGGAACTTTCTCTCTAAAGAAGATAGCTCATCATCTGATGAAGACAGTGACAGTGAAGAAGAAGCCAATGAGAGAGTATTGTTTATGGCCAAGCACAATAAACAAGTGGTATCAAAAAATGAAGAAGAAGGGTTGACCATAGAAGAAATTTCTAAGGAGGAAATCAAGCTTATAAAAGAGCTCAAGGCTGAGAAGATCCGTTCCAATGCTCTTGAAGAACAAGTTCAAGGTCTCAAAATTGAAGTTGAAGAACACAAATGTATTGAAGAGTCACTTCAAAAGAAATTGGAAGAAAGCAACCAAGAAAGAGAAGCATTAGACACCGAAGTAGTCTCGCTGCGTAAGGAAGTGAAGAAGGGAAAAATTGTCCAAAACTATTCCAACATCTCAAGGGCGTTGGAAGAACTCATCAACAATCAACGATCTTACAACAACAGAACTGGCCTCAGTTACAAAGAAGAAGTAGGACCTTCTACAACAAAATACAATGAACCTATGAGATATGATAGGCATGTAGACTTCATTGGACAAGATTCGTAAGAATAGCCTTAGAAGACAATTCCCCAACGAAGATTTTAGGTACCAACATATTTTTCATGGCTATTGTTATTCATGTGGAAAATTTGGACATAGAGCTTTAGAATGTCGCATGTATGTTTGGAATGAATATAATTCTAGGAGATCTCCCAGAAATGGATATTCCAGAACTCGGCATAATATCCACAAATTTTATCATTTGAGATATGATTTCAAATGTTACAAATGTAACAATTTTGGACATCTGGATAGGGATTGTGAAGTTCCAAACAAGTAATACTATTATCGGCAAAACCCTAGAAGAAAAATTCTAGGATCACGAGATAAACACCAAATGGAATCTTCTATGAATAACATCGAATGTTACAAATGTCATAACTATGGACACATAGCTCGTAACTACAGGTACAAGATGGAATCAACCATGAATGAAAAGCTTGACGACGAGAATAAGAAGGTTTGGAAAGGAAAATAGGTATAGGATGAACAAGTACAAGATGACCAAGAAAAGAAAGAAGGCAATAAGGTCCCAACAATTATGCTTTCACGATTCATAACAAATTGTGAGTAATAAACAGTTGCTTTGGTTAATGACTTGAGTCAAGATGATTCATTAAATGACACATTATTTTGAACAATTCATCTTATCAACTCCTAGAAATTTGAAGATGAGGAGTCTATGCAATAGTATATGATACAAGTCTACGATTGACAGATAGGTAGTTTGAACAATATGGCAGTTTCATTACATGTTCAGGGGGAGAAAAACAGTTGAAGGAATACAGGTTACCAGGAACAAGGCAAGATTAGTCTGAAAAGGATATGCAGAGGTTGAAGGAATCGATTTTGAAGAAACATTTTGTCCCGTTGCCAGAATGGAAGCTATCAGGATGTTTCTCATGCCACAAAAATGCAAAGTGAGTTTGAAATGTCTATGCTTGGAGAGCTGACATACTTTTTGGGGCTTCATATTTCTCAGTAGGATAAAGGAATATTCATATATCAAACCAAGTACATCAAGGAAATGCTCAAAAATCCAGATGGAAGATTGCAAGCCAGTCCTTACCCCCATGATAATAGGTTGCAAGTTAAGCTTAGAATATTCGTCAAAGGATGTGGATCAGAAGTTGTACATATCTATGATTGGTAGTCTTCTATATGTAACAGCCTCCCGACCAAATGTTATACAAGCAGTTGGACAAGTAGCAATATTCCAAGCAGCACCAAAAGAATCACATATTATTGCCATCAAAAGAACTATTCGATATCTAAAGGGCACAACAAGGTATGGCTTGTGGTATCCCAAGGGAAAAAATCTCATTATTCAAGCCTTTAAAGATGTAGATGGGGCAAGAAGCATTGATGATTATAAGATTACTAGTGGAGCAACATTCTATCTAGGTGGTTGTCTCATATCATGGTTGAGCAAAAAGCAAACCTCAATCTCGTTATCTACAGCGGAAGTAGAATACATTGTAGCGGCAGCTTGTTGTACGCAAGTCCTTTGGATGAAACAAACTTTGCAAGATCTTCAAGTACAATTTAGTGAGCCTATTCCCATCTTCCGTGATAACATCAGTGCCATCAACATCTATAAGAATCTTGTCATGCATTCAAAAACAAAACACATTCCGATAAAATATCATTTTGTTAGAGAACAAGTTGCTGAAAATAATATCAAACTTGAATATGTTGGTACAAAAGAATAAATCATTGATATCTTCACTAAACTTTTACCTTGTGAAGCATTTGAATATCTTCTCCAGAAGCTTGGGACTCTCCCAAGTTCTCATTAAATTTTCCCTATTCAGAAAATAAAGGGGGAGTGGAAGTGTATACAGGTCTGCAGGATGGTTGTGTGTCAAGGGGAGTTACCCTTTTCCATTGATGTCAAATTGGAGAGAAGGCATTAGGAAGAGGTGCCCTTATCACAGGGGGAGTACTTATGTTGTCATCAATGCCAAAGGGGGAAATTGTTGATCTAAAGATGATCTGAGGTTTTCATTGATGTCAACCCAAGTAGCACCAGGGGCTACCCTAATCTTGCAAGGGAATTTTGACTTGACAACTTACTCTATTTTGAGTCAAGGATATTCTAGATAGATTCTACTCGTCGATATGTTTCCATTGATATATGGCACGCCAAGTAATTCTTCACGGTTTGAGAGATATTCATGTTTGAAGTTAGTAACCACAGTTAGTGGGCTAAAACCCTATGGGGTTGTGGCATGGCACTCATAATTGGTTTTGGTCATTGAATAGTCATTAATTAATAATTTTTTAATCTCCTAAAATCCCTCCAACATTCTCTATAGAAGCTCCTCTCAACTCTATAAAAAGAAATCTCATATATCCTCCAAATGCAGTGATTGTGGAATTTTCACTATAACTTCATTTTTGGGAAGTCTTAGATTCTAAAATTAAAACTCATTTGATTTGAAATCCTTATTAACGTCGTGACTAAATTTGAGATCTTGTTTCGCTACATTTTCGGAGATATGATCTGTGGAAGTTAGGGTTTACCTAGGATGCTGAATTTCACCTCAAAAAATTGAACTTGGGAAAATCATCATAACTCTCTCTCTGAGAAGAGGATTGGAATTCTATAAAAAGTGGCAGATAGTGCACGGACTGTAGTTTTCTGTGTATCAATTTTAGAGCCGAAGGAGGAAACAGTGACACGTGACACGTCATACAAGTTCGCTCTATTGAACTAGTCCATAATTAGGTCATTGTGAGAGATTGGGCATAGCTTTGCCTTGAAGAGTCCAAATTGAGTCAGACCTATGGCATTGGAAAGAAGACTTAGAGGGCTTCTACAGGACCTAAGATCACATGTTGGGGATCTGAAATTGCATAGATACATCAGATTAAATATCGTGATCCTAGAAGGCAAGAAAAACTGGATCAAGTGTTGTCAAAGGGCGCAAAGGACCAGACTTTCTAGGGCAGCAAAGAGCAAGGTGTAGAAAAATGATGCAGCAGAGGTAAGCTACAGATAAGTATCTTCTGTATATGCATTTTCATCTCTTAATTGAATTAGGTTCTTTTTATTCTAATTTTTTGTTTTTGTTTAGCACTGACATATGCTCTATACGATGAGGTAAGTTTTGCTATTATCATGTCATGGGTATTTTCTTGAAAACTTTTTGCGGGTATTATATATTCATCAATAGAAGACTCAATGCATAATCTAATGTTATGAAGAATTAGAAAGGGTAGCATGACAAGAGAAGAAATCAAGGTGCAGAACAATAGCAAGAAGTTCACCACATGAAGTCTTCAAGTGGGTAGCATTGCATACAGACATTGTAAAAGTATCATTGTACAAAGTCATTGTAAAAGAATCTTTGTCAAAGTTGTACAAGTGTCTATCTGCCAAGAGTTGAAGAGGCAGTGTCGGGAGGTCTACAATCATCATTAGGTGGTTGTGTCATAGTTGGGGTTCTGGTCTAATGTGTCGTCTTCTTCTACATCATTATATATCATTGTAAAGTGGACCATTTTCCCTGGTTCGGGAGTCCATCTTTCTTTTATTCTTCTATAGGGTGGTAGGGTGGTGCTACATTGGTGCATGAAGTCACCAACAGGTTCAAGCCTATGAAAACTTTAGGGTGTTAGGGTGGTGCTAGTGTGAGTTGTAGCTCATTGGGTGTTGGGGCATCCGTTCAGTTGACTACTGAAGAATCTCGAGCGTTGGAGCATCCATCCAGTGGGAGCTGGAGAACAATGTTTTTCTAGAATTCTAGGAAGTTGTTACTTTCATTTCCGTTGGGGTTGAATATTAAAGAATTTATTAGAAAAATGTTCAATGGTTTTTTACCCAAAGGGGGTTTTCCACCTAAAATCTTTGTGCCTCCTATGTTCTTTTATTTACTGTTATTATTGCATAAACATTAATAATAATTAAAGATTAACTAATGATCTGAAAATATTTAAAAGTGGTAATTGCTCAGAAATACTGATTCACCCCCCCCAGTATTTTCCAACAGGAAAATACTGAACCTGCACATGCACCCCTCATTCATCAATAATGTGTCCCAGATACTGAACCTGGGTCATGCCAAAAGTTCATTTCTCCAAATTGGCACACAACTTATGTTGCCACAATGTTTGGAGAACCTGTTGGATGTGGTGAAGGTTCTCTTCCTAACTCTGGCTAAAGATTAGGATGTCATCCAAGTATACCACTACACATGATTTGGTGAATGGCCACAAGATGTCATCCATCAGCCTCATGAAGGTTGTAGGATAATTCGTCAACCCGAAAGGCATAACCAACCATTCGAAAAGGCCCTCCTTGGATTTTAAGGAAGTCTTCCACACATTAGAGGTTTTGATTGGTACCTGTGATATCCGGACTTCAGGTCGATCTTGCTGAAATATTTCCCCCCTTTGATTTGGTCCAGAAGGTCATCAAGCCATGGGACCAAGTCCCTATTCTAGACAGTGATCTTCTTTAGCACCTGATAGTCAATACATAGTCTCCAAGTCCCATCCTTCTTCTGTACCAACATGATCAGGCTCCCACAAGGCGATGAACTCAGCTGGATGTGACCTTTTTGCAACAACTCCTGAATCTTCCTCTTGATTTCATCATTCTCCAGAATGGAGCACCAATAGATTCAGCCATTGGACAATGGTGCACCTAGGGTCAGATCGATGGAGTGTTTGACCTGATAGTGTAGAGGCACCCCTGTGGGGGAGGAGAAGATGTCCTCGTATTCCTCCACAACCTTGTCTATTTGTTGTTGTCGTGCGGAGGGGCCTTGTTTAGAGGTTGTGACCATTGTATTCTTCTTTCCCTGAGGGATTATCATTAGGAAAACAAATTTCCCAATTTTGGAAATGAGTTTACTACATTGTTTTGCAGTAACCAGAGAGATGGCGTTAGGCGGTGCTACCTTCGGTATCATGTACAACTTATTTCCCGAGGTAACAATAACAGTGCAAGGCCTTGACTCATACACATCATGTCGCTTCCACAAGTACGGTTGGCCTAATAATACATCACAAACATCAAGGGGAGAAACATCACATAATACCTCATCTGTGAAGACTTGTTGTATGGAAGGTGAAACTGTTGGCTCACGCGAAGATATCGTTCTTGGTGAAGCCACCCAATGGTGTACAGTTATGGCTGTGTTGTGGTTGGTAAGCCCAGTCGCTTCAAGACCTCTACTGCAATGAGGTTCTTTTGGCTCCCACTGTTGACAATGAACTGTAGCAGGGAACCCTTTACCCACATCTAGGAGTGGAAGAGACACTCCTCCTCCTCAAAATCTTCAGGTTCCTCCTTATGGATTTTTGTGGTGGCAACGGTGGTGTTGGGCTCCACATTGATAATCTGCTTCTCATTGTCATTCCCCTTGTCAGGTTCTAACTCAAATTTGCAACATTCATTTGATTCTAAAGCCTTCAACTTGGCCACAAGTGACTGCTTGGCCCGACACTCACTTGTGTTGTGAGTGGAGCTCTTATGGAACTCGCACCACTTTCCCATGTCCTTCTTCGGCTTCGTAGTGTTTTCCTTTACTTGTGGCTTTGGCGAGTTGTCCTGGGTCGTCCTACCTTGGCTTTGTCCTTTGTATTGTAGTTTGTGGCACCGTCCCCTTGCTTCGGATTCATAGATCCAAAGTCTCACTTCTTCTTTTTAAACTATTTCTCGATCTTGACGTGTATTGGTACATCGTGCTGAGTGAGGAGGTGTCCAAGAACTCCATCTCGACCTAGATTTTTTTGCTTGCAGCTGCAATAATTGAGTACCAAATGTTTCTTAGAGTCCTTGATATCCAACTTCATGTGAAGGGTATGGAAAACATTGGTAAACTCTGACACATCTTGGTCCCTTCCCTATTGCAGCGTAGTCCACTTTATGTATGTGTCCTCATAGCTCCTGACAGAGTAGTACTACTCCTTGATGGCATCCCAGAACGAATTTCAAGTGGGAGCGGATGAAAACAATGAGGTCGTACTTTCATCCTTCTGCTCACAGTAGGTTTCCCACTTGTCCTTGTCATGGGGGGCGCTTTGAGAAGAGAAAAATTAATCTTTTCCTAGCTGGAAAAATCATGAACACAAAAATTTCCTTCTAGAATATTTAACCATTTATCTACAATGTCTTCATCTATTTGGCCCCCAAATATGGGAATGTCGAATTTTACTTGTACCTTAAAAGTTATGGAGCCTCCAGAGTGCCTGTTGGATGTGGATGCACTGCCGATGGGCAACTGTTTAAGGATTTGGGTAAATTTATCTGTCATCACGTTCCTTTGTTTCTCGAGAGCCTCCTCGAGCAATATTTTGATAGGATCACTTGCTCCCTTGCCTTTCTTTTCTCCCCCCATGGGCAACCGTCGGGGTTTGCGAGGCTAATATTGTAAATGTTCAACCAGATCGAGCCCTAACTCCTTATATCTCGATCTAATTGGGGACATGCAAAGAAAAATAGAGAAAGAGAAGATTGCTCTGATACCACTGATCTAGATTTAAACAGAAATGCAACAAATTATAGATATAATCATAAATACAGAGATGCAGCTGAAATAACACGTCATTTCATTAATATCAAATACTGCAATATGCTTACAAACAGAATGGAAATAAGACTAGCTTGGGCGATGGTAGCTTATCTCTAAGAAAAGATGTGGTGGCTACATGCCTCTTGTTGTACCTCTAAGATAGTAGTAGGTCAGCTACCAATGCCAGAGCAACTAAAATAATTGTTTTGGGGTTTTTGGTTTTAGTTTTGGAAGACAGATGTAGAATTGAAATACTTAATCCTTTGGATAATATTAATATCTCAGCAAAGGGCTACTATAAATCTTTACACAGTGATATAGATCAAATAGTGGTGAGAAGAAGACAGAAAATAACATGATTATCATAGTTTCCAGACTATAAAACAGAACAATCATAAGTATGAAAACCTTCTAAACTACATTCCAAAGATTCAAGGCAATATACTTAAGCTTACAAAAGATACTGATGATTTTGGGTAAAGAGAAAAGATCGAGGGGTATAAAAAGGAGACCTTTCACAATCATAAGAAGGGGTTATTATAATTGTTACATAAGAGACTTGTAATACATAGGGTATGCATTGGACTTAATAATGCAATGTAGGAGGAAGAATTTTACAACAAATACCCATATACATTTTTATTTTTATTTTTTCCATTTTTAGACTCATAAGAGATCAATAAGATATGTCATGTCGCAATTACATTGATAAGTCTAGGAGATAAATGAGTGAAAACGTTATGGAATAAATAAGGTGGATTTTCTTTCGTTTTGACTTTATGAAAGCTCATGATGAATAGGTCACACAACACTCGTATAAATAGAGTTAAAGAGAGGAAGACACCCATAATGGCTTGTGGAACTTTTAAATCATAGATATCCATCAACACAACCCCAAATTGCCATTGATTTCTAATTGTCCTACCTTGAGTTGGCATACTCTGTTTGCACTCTTTTTTGCCTCTAGATTTTGACTTCTCAAGACATGAAAGAATTTTTTTTGTGAATTTTCGTTTAGGAGCCCTGTTATTCTTTTGAGGATGCTCTCTAGGTGATTGTCTCTTGGCCAAGTTCCTTTGATCAAATGATGTATTATGATGAGGGAGTCTCCCGTAACATTTATGCTTGTTACCTTTATGGATTTGGCCAACATTTCAGCTTGATTGTTGGTCATGTGTCCTAGACCATAGGCATACCTTTTTTCCAAATTTCCATCAGGGTTGTACAGAACCCCTCCCCCTCCTGCCATCCCTTCTTTATCAATTATAGTTATCTGGTCCATATGACCTCTTCTACTAGAGACCTACCTAATGGATACGTTTTTTCTCAAGGTTAAAGCCTAGAGTTGAATTTAATATAAACTATATAAAAGAACTAAATGAATAGATAACATTTTTTGTAATATATCCTTTATGTGCAATCAACCAATCAAAAAATTATATCAATTGAGGAATGATCAAACAATGACGGTTATTTTCCTACTTTCCCCTAATATTGTTCAACATTCATTTTTTTGGCAAGAAAATATACTTGATGTTATTATTAATGGATTTATGGGGAAGTCTGAAAGACTGATAGTTAATTGTTGGAAATACTGAGGTGGGGGTGAATCAATATTTCTTTTCAATTATTATTTTTATCAGTTAAAAACATTTATATTTGGAACACATAAATAGATAATAGGAATAGATGTTTTTATTAATGTGATCTTTGCAATAAATCAAGTACTATATATATATATATATATATATATATATATATCGTTTCAATTAGTTGCCAAGCACCAACTTGGACTCTTTGTGAGGCTCCAACCTCCAGAGCACCAACTTTGTCATGTCAAGGCACCAACCTTGAATTTAGGGGCACTAACTCCCAGGACAACAATCCTTTCAGTTCTGAGGCACCAACCTCAAGGGCTCCAACCCTCTACTGTAAATGTCTGGATTTGTTGGGTTGTAATTCTCTGCTCCCAACCTTGCTGGACCTATGACTTACTTCTGTCCTCCTGTTCCTTCCACTTCTGCCAGAACTTCAACTTCCTTTTTTATTATAGTTCACCAACCTTTACCACTTTTTTTCTCTTTATTATATAAGCCTGATATGTTGACCTTTAGCTTCCTCCTTGCTCGCTTGAGCTTCAGTTTCCTCAACGCTCGCTCGACCTTTTGGCTTCCCTCCTCCGGTTGCTTTAGCTTCCTCTGTGCTCGCTCATCCATCTACGCTCGCTTGATACTTCGGCTTCCCGGTCCATGGCTTCCTCTGTCTATTCGAGTGTTCCAATACTCAAAGGACACATTAGAAGTCTTTAGCCACACTCTATTCGTGGCTTATTTTGCACAGAGGATCCCACTTTTCAACTCATGCCTTCGGTCCCACATTGAATTTTTCGCTTTTTAATCAGCGCCTCGTTCTGCACAGTCAATTTCTAGGGCAACAAAACAACCACGGAGTTGGGAGGTCGAAACCCTGAAGAAAACCCGAAACCACAGGAAAAACACTAAAGAGATGAATCAAAGTCAAAGTGAGGAGAAAGATGAAGATTGAATGCACAGGAACCATTGGATCTTGGAGATCAATGGACGAGATTGTTTGTAATGAGTGGCTAGGATTAAGTCACACAACATAAAGTCAAAGAAATGAATGACGGAGATTAATTTAAGTATTAGCATATGAGGAAATCGGAGGAGCCGTCACAGCCGTCGATGGTAGAAGATCTACGGTCATCGGGCGCTAAATAGCTCGGGCATTAGTCAAAGAGAAAGGCGGGTTTATAAGCGGAAATGGTTTATCGGGTTGAGAATAAGCGGTAAGTGGTAATAAGAGGAGAGCGCCCGATTCCATTCAATGGTTGACACGTAGAAACTAGAGGAGAGAGAAAAACCACTCATTTCGGGCAGGTAACTCTCGTGCACATAGTCAACCCGAAATGCATGTAGGCCATTGGATCTAGCGCAGGTTGATCGATGGCGAAGGATCAACGAATGGTTTTTGGGTTGATTGGGTTAAGTCAGGACAATTAGATCTGGAGAAAAGAGATCTATAGCGCAACAAGCTTCCGATGGATTGTGTTGATCGGACCGAGTGTTGATCGTCGGATCTAATACAGAAGAAATCGACGATGCGGAACGAGGCGCTGATTAAAAAGAGAAAAGTCAATGTGGGACCGAAGGTATGAGTTGAAAAGTGGGATCCTCCGTGCAAAGTAAGCCATGAATAGAGTGTGGTTGAAGACTTTCAATGCGTCTTGTGAGTATTGGAACACTCAAATAGACAGAGGAAGCCATGGACTGGGAAGCTGAAGTATCAAACGAGCGTAGATGGACGAGCGAGTGCAAAGGAAGCTAAAGCGACCAGAGGAGGGAAGCCAAAAGGTCGAGCGAGCGTTGAGGAAGCCGAAGGTCAAGCGAGCATTGAGAAAGTCGAAGCTCAAGCGAGCAAGGAGGAAGCCAAAGGTCAGCATATCAGTCTTATATAACAGAGAAAAAAAAGTGGTAAAGGTTGGTGAATTGTAAGAAAAAGGAAGTCGAAGTTCTGGCAGAAGTGGAAGGAATAGGAGGACAGGAATAAGTCATAGGTCCAGCAGGGTTGGGAGCAGAGAATTACAACCAAACAGATCCAGATAGTTACAGAAGAGGGTTGGAGCCCTTGAGGTTGGTGCCTCAGAACTAAAAGGATTGGTGTCCTGGGAGTTGGTGCTCCTAAATTCAAGGTTGGTGCCTTGACAAGACAAAGTTGGTGCTCTGGAGGTTGGAGCCTCACAAAGAGTCCAAGTCGGTGCTTGGCAACTGAATATTGTACTTTATTTATTGCAAATATCACATTAATAAAAGCATATATTCCTGTTATCTATTTCTGTGTTCCAAATATAAATGTTTTTAACTGGAAAAAAAAAAGATTGATTCACCCCTCTCTCAGTATTTCCAACAATTGGTATCAGAGTTGGGCTTCTTCTTATCAACCTAACAACTTGAAGAAGGATTCTTAGTCATGATGAGAAATCAAGACCTCCTCCATTCAATGGCACAAATTTTGGTTTCTGGAAAAAGAGAATGTCCTATTACTTAATGTCCCTTGGACCTGAAGTTTGGCATTTGGTCTTAAATGAGTACATAGCTCCTTCCACTCTTCCAACAGATCAAGACGAGAGGAAAGTCTACGTTGCAAATGCAAAAGCCTTAAACTCCATCACTAGTGGAATCACTGATTCTGAATTTACAAAAGTCATGAATTGTAACTCTGCCAAAGAAGTATGGGATAAGCTAATTGGCTTATACGACAGGGACTCCAAAGTCAAGAAGACAAAGCTTCAAACTCATAGAAGGAAATTTGAAAGTCTTAAAATGGATGATGAAGAAGATATTGCATCATACTTTCTCTGAGTAGCTGAAGTGGTAAACTCTCTTAAAGGATTGGAAGAAAACATTGAAGAAAGCACCATTCTTCAAAAGGTCTTAAGATATCTCCCAAACATATTTGACTCCAAAGTAAGTGCCATTGAAAAAATGAAGGATCTAGATACTCTCAAGATGGATGAACTCCATGGAATCCTCATTTCCTATGAGATGAGAAAAGGTTTCCCAAGTCCAAAGATGTAGCATTCAAGGCCTCAAAATCAAAAATGGGAAAGAAAGGAATGTCAGTAGTGATGACTCAGATGTTGAATCCGAATTGGCGCAATTTGTACGAAGGTGTTAGGATATTCCGACACATAGGAAATAGCTAAGTATAACTTGGTCTAGTGTAGAGTTAGGTAAAGTGTGTTTCTTTACTATGTACTTTTGTAACTTACAATCCGACTGTCACAATATGTAGTGATCTGACAGTTCATTCTCTCCTCGGTATTACCGACACTTGATCCGTGGCTTAACACCCGATTTTCCATGATCTCTATTTAAAGAGCATGGAGGGTCATTTTTAGGTTAACTATCTGTTATCACTCAGGTTGTCCTTTAAACTCCTGAAAGAATATGGCCGAGGTAACCATAAACCAATCTTTGGACTGCAGGTTCTAGCCCACCTGCAATCAGAGAGGGCTCTCTCTTTCTGATTTAGCTTTGTTGAAGATGATTTTAGGCTAGTTATTGAGTTCAAGGGGTTTTGTTTTGATTTTGGTGGGAAGATTGATGCTTTCAAGTAGAGAGGCAGAGATAGCATGAAGGTTTTAGAACCATTGGGCGTGGAGTCATGGAGTAAGACTGCTGGTGCGTTTTCTTGGTCACAAGAAGGAATATGGAGCAAGCTAGCTGCACATGAAACAATGATTCAAGCTTAAAAAGATGGAATGAGGGCTAGGAAAGAGAGGCAGTTAAGAATCTCTCTTTCAGCTTAGCAGAGGGAAGGCGAATGAGCTCTATCTAGGAGCAGTGAAGAATCCCTAGATAACTGTCAAACATGAGTGAATTAGGGAAAATATGAGCCGCAAGGAATTCATATTCATTACTAATCCAGATGAAAACATAAAGAAATAGCAGAAATTGAGCATAGAGGGCAATTAAACCAGTTCTAAGCTAATCTTTCTTCCTGCTATTTAGACGGTGATACAAGTATGATAAAACATATATGAAATTGAAACAGAGGTAAGAAACACTTATTGCATCATGTTGCAGCACAAGAATTCCACATTCAATTCTTCAGACCACTAATACACAGCACACAGTCATTCCTCCAAGCTTTTCAGCGATCTTTGATTAAGTAAAACCTCATGTCCACAGAGCGAGTCTCTCCTTTCTATACAATCAACTAACCAACCCCTTTAAACAGTGAATTAGGGTTGTTTATATAAGGAAAATATCTACACTAATCGAATCTCAGATAGATCTGCTATAATAAATGCCCTAAACCTAACACATGTCTGAAATAAATGCACGAAAATATCCTCGAGCTGTGCTGGGTGCAGCTGTAACAAAAAGGAATTAATGTATTGCCTTTATGGCTCTGTGATGGTCACTTAGCCATAACTATGCTTCGGGTTTTGATCCATTGCTATTGAGTGGTTTTGAGGTGCATTAACTATGATGGGAGAGCCTCGATATAGCTCCACCGCTTTCTTTGACTTTGTTGGAGCTCATTCAATGTTCACCTGTATTGGGAAAAAGGATTTCCATTAAAAACATTTAACTGATACTCTTTGTTGCTTCCTTGATCTGCTTTGGCGCTGAACTTGGAGTCTTCAATGTCTTCTGAGTGATTTACACTATCCCATCGACCTTTTATGGCTGTTGTTCGGCCCTCTGTTGCTTTAAAAACTGTGTTTGCCCCTTTCTATATGCTTCGCGAAGAAATTCTGGTCATTTTGCGCCTTTCGGGCTTGCTGGAGGCTGAGTCACGAAGAGGCTTTCCATTTTGGCCTATTTCCCGTAGCCATGTGCGATTAGCGCTAGGCGCTAATCGTGCATGAAAAACTACCTCAGATTCTGATTCTGGGCTTCCTAGGCTGCGATTTGCGCCTTTCGCACTTTTTGACGGTGACGTCAGCATGATGTCAGCGGTGGGTCCCAGTATGGCGGTGACGTGGCGGGATGACGTCAGCGGGGTGACGTCAGCATGATGTCAGCGGTGGGTCCCAGTATGGCGGTGACGTGGCGGGATGATGTCAGCGGGGTGACGTCAGCAGTACAGCGGATGACGTGGCAGTGACACGGTGGCAGAGACGTGGCAGGATGATTTGGCAGTACGGTGGCAGGAGGCCGACGCAGTTTGATGACGTAGCAGGATGAGGTCACTCGGCGGAGGCGGTATTCCGGTTTTTGTCGCACCGCTTTAGCGCCTAGGTGGTTTGGGAGAAGGGGGCTCTGCCACAGTCGAGAGGGCGACGCGTGGCGGGAGTACGACGGTAAAACCGCTGATCTCCCGGGCGCTAACCCTCGACAGGTTCGGAGGGGGAAGGACCCGCCCACCGTAGATTTCGGGCGCGAGCGATCGGACGGCTGGCGGAACAGGTGAGGCGGCGGAGGGATAATGGACGGGGCCCGCGCGAATATTCGAATTTGTATAATGCCGCAGGGGGGTTAGACTTTGGTTTAATGGGTTTTTTGTGGGTTTTTCATGGTTTGAGCGTCGGGGTCATAATTTAATCAAATATTTTTAAACTAAGCCCGAACTTGTGAGCGCGAGAGGTTAAAAAATGATGAAATGTTATGGGTAAAGAGGTGAGAAAAGGGTTATTAACTTAACCAGATGTCAAGTTAATCCCAGGGTTAGGACGCGGAAGGCTAATGCTGAGTCCCAGATGAACTCGGCATTTCCCAAACTGATATTTATAAGGCTAAAATGCCAGGGGATGGGAATATGTACATAGGGAAGTTATTAACATAGTTTTAGTAGGGGAAGGGGAGACAGATAGGGAGCTACATAGTAAAATTAGCAGTTAATATGAAGTGATAAGAAAGCGCTAAGTATGTAAATTCTTAGGCTATAAGGGGGGGGGCAATGATTCACAGAGGAAGTATGGAAATCCTTGAGTGAAGCAGATCTTCACCAAGGCAAATGATATGGAAAATAATGAAACTAAGAGGAATCAAGCAGATCTTGACCTCTTTAGGAAATCAATGAGTGATTTGGGGAATAAGAAGAAAGGGGAGTTAGCCATGCCTCGCTTGAGCTCCTCCAAATGAAAACTGCCTTGTACCTGTGATCCGAAGTACAATATCACTTTGAAACACAAAATTGATCACAAATCAACATTCTGCAACCTCAAAAACTACCTACCCAGCCTACTTACCTAGCATTTTTTCTCCTTTTTGGTTTGGGTGCACTTAGGCTTGCAGACCCTGCGTATCCTTTTTTCTTTTGACTGTCCTCCTATCTAAATCTACACTTATTTCTTCCAAGGGCCCAGATTACACAATTGGGCTCCTTTGATTCTCTACCTATCTACAAATATGCCAAGATTAAGCTGTTTGGACAGATATTCATTCTCTATATTCTAAAGCAAGAAATTGAAACCTAGGGAAGCCAAGATTAAGCTGTTTGGACTTCCCTTAATAGAACATTCTTCAAAAATGGTTAAGTCATCAAAATTGGAATACAGCAGTGGCATTTAGACTGGCACACTTTCATGGTCTCTTTTGATCTCTTTCTGGAAATATGGAGCATTGCAGTATGCAAAGTATGACATATTTGGCATGTAAAACTGTCAATCATGAAAGATGAACACCTGTTGCAACAGGACGCTAACACTATCCATGAGAGAAGCTTATGTAAATTTTCATTCTTTTATTAATAAATTGCCTGAAGTGGCTGCATTGGCTCAGGCCGTGGACTGTTTCCCTCTTTGAGGGTTTTAACCACGTCAAAAATACTGGTGTATTGATCTGTGATCTGTTTGTGAGCAGTGTCCTTTGGTGTTCTGTCTGAGGAACTTACCCTGTAAATTCCTACATGGTATCAGAGCTATTTGAGGGCCGCGTCCATTGGTAATCCAAATCTAAAGCCGGTAGAACTGCATCTAACTGTCGTTTCCTAGATTTATTGTTTCTGACTACTTTCGAGCCAAGAGGACTGCTCTATTGTGTTAGGAGCATCTGTTCCAATGAGGAACCCCTTTCACATGAAAAGGTTTCCGGTAGCCCTAATTACGTCATTTTTAAGATCTAGAGGTATACAGTGTTTATTTGCAGTTTACAGTTATTTTCTCTCTGTTTATTTCGGTTTATTTAGCTTTTTTTTTAATTACCGGATCTATACCTTTCATTTCTGCGTATGCTCTTTGCCCCGCGACACTGTGCGATCTAGGCAAATCAGAAACAGAAAGGAAGGATTTTTCTCATGCGTATGCTCTTTTCCACTGCGCCTTAGTGTGATCTCGGAAAATCAAAAACGTTGAGGAAAATATTTAGTTTCCGGGTAAAGCTAACTTCGAGCCGTAAGGTTCGTTTTTTTGTAGGTCTGTGTTGGGTTTTGTGTTTTTGTTTTGTAGGGAAAAAGAGCTTTCTCAAAGTAAGCACGCAGCCCAAAGCTTCAGCGACTTAAAAAAAAAAAAAAAAAAAAAAAAAAAACCTTCCTCTTTTCCAAAAATTACTAAACTTTTAGTTTAGCTCACTTGGTCCAAAGCTACTTTATGAGAGTAGAGGTCTTGTGTTCAAGTCTAGCTCACTTGGTCTAAAGCTACTTTATGAGAGTAGAGGTCTTGAGTTCAAGTCTTCTTTTTGTTGAGCTAATTAGATTAAGTTTGGAAAGGGGGCTGTTTTTTTTATAACATTATCATTCATTTCCGCACATTCCCGCACTTCTTCATCAAATTTTCTTCAAAAAGCCATAACTTCTTCATCCGGAAGCTGTTTTCAGAGCCGTTTTTTCTAACCAGCCTAATTTTTCGGGATCTTTCCATTGGAACACTTAGTATTAACATCTATAGATTTAGTTTCTGTTAAAATGGAAAGTCCATGCCAAGTTATTCTTGACAACACCAACTACTTCCAATGGTGGTCCTACATTGTGGATTTACTTAGAAGTAAAGGTCTCTACAGAATAGCCTCAAGCCAAGAAACCAAACCAAAAGATGAAGATAAGGTAGCTAAATGGGAAAATAGGCAAAATCAAGCACGAGGGTTGATAGGGATGTCTATTTCTCCAAATCTTAGATTCCATATTGTAGAACTTGATACTCCTCAGGAAGCAACGAAACAGATCACTAAAGTTTTTGGAATTAAAAATGAACTTAAAGCCCATCAACTCAAAAATGAGTTGCTTACATTGGACCCCAATAATTTTTCTTGCATTGAAGATTTTTTGTCCAAGTTCAAGACCCTTAGACTTCTCTTGGAAGGTGTTAAGGTTAAGAAAGAAGATAATAGCCTTATCTATTCCATTCTTACTAAGTTGGGACCAGCCTATTCTATGTTTGTTTCCACCTTCCATTCTACAAGAGAATCCTTCATTTCTCAAGGACAAGCCTACAAGTCCCCTTCCTTTGATTCCTTTTGTGATTCTTTAATAAGAGAACAAGAAAAACTCTTACACCTTGGTCTTCTTAATCTTGGAAACTCTTCTAAGAAAGCGTTAGCCACCCAGCAGCAACCAAATTCAAAGAATCCTAAGAAGTTGTATCCTAGAAGGAATTGTCCTAAACCAAACAAGGGTCCTAAGCAATTTCAGCCTCAAAATGAAAAATCATTTCAACAAAATGATAAGACAAATAAAAACAAATGGAAGAAGACTGATAGACATTGCAACTTTTGTAATCGAGATGGCCACTTAGAATCCAAATGCTTTAAGAAGATGGAAGCCTTGGAAGCAACAATGAAGAAGCATAACATCCATTTGGAGCACTCTTCAACTTCAACTTCATCTTCAGGAATAGCACTTTCTGCATGTGGTTGTCAAGCATCTCGATCTGGCTATGCACTAAATGTATCTTCTTCTTCTCATTCTCATGAGTGGCTCATTGATTCTGGAGCTTCTTATCACATGGCCAAAAACAAAGCCATGTTTTCTTCTTTAAATGATTGTAACACCAAAAATATATATGTTGGTGATGATAGATCTCTTAGTGTTGTAGGGACTGGAACTGTTCATATAGACAATGGTAAATTTAATGATGTATTATGTGTTCCAACCTTATCCTGCAAACTTCTATCTGTATATCAGATAACTCATTCAGGTGAAGGTAAAATCGTTGAATTTTCACCTCACGATGTTGTAATTAAGGACCTAAGAGATCCTAGACAGATTTTAGCTACTGGAATTGCTGATGATCCTACAAGGTTGTATAAGTTTCACAACTTTGGGTCATCAAATCTTCCCTCGGTATTTGTTGCTCATAACGATGAAGTGAGCAAACTTTGGCATGAGCGATTTGGTCACTTAAACTATCGCTCCCTTCAGAATCTATGTAAAGAAAATATGGTGACAGGTCTTCCAATGATATCTTGTAAAGATGGTGTTTGTTCCGGATGTGTACTCGGAAAACATCATCGGGATAGTTTTGAAAAACTTGCCTCTTGACACGCCTCAGCCCCTTTACAGCTTGTGCATAGTGATTTATGTGGTCCACTTCCAGTTGTTTCATTCTCTGGCTACAAGTATTTCTTAACTTTCATTGATGATTTCTCCAGATGCACTTGGGTATACTTCTTAAAACTCAAGAGTGAAGTATTTAACATGTTCTTGGCCTTTAAGGCCTTTGTTGAAAAACAATCTGGACATCAAATTCTTAAGCTAATATCTGATAATCGCGAAGAATATGTTAACAAAAAATTCATCAACTTTTGGACTGAGAATGGAATTCAAATGCAACATACTGTTCCATATACTCCACAACAAAATGGTGTAACTAAAAGGAAGAATCGCACCTTAAAGGAAATGGCTAATTGTATGCCTCAATCTAAAGGACTTAGTCTTAATTTTTGGGCAGAAGCAATTAACTGTGCAAATTACATAATAAATTGCACTCCTACTAAGGTTTTAAAGAATATCACTCCAGAAGAAGCATGGAGCTCAATTAAACCAGATATAAGTCACTTTCATGTTTTTGGAAGTGAAGCATGAGCCCATATTCCAGATGAGAAACATAAAGCTTTATAACCTAAGAGTGAAAAATGTATTTTTGTTGGATATTATGAAGATGTCAAAGGATATAGACTTATTCCACTTAAGTCCAAGAATGTTATCATTAGAAGAGATGTAAAGTTTGTTGAAAATATATCGGCCTACGAGCCTAGTTCAGCGGATGTGACACCTCTCCCTATCTCTTCTACTTTTGAAAATATTTCTTCTTCAGATGATGAAAGCGAGGATGTAAATCATCGCCCACCTTCTCAGGATCCTCTTTCAGCTCCTTAGCTTCCAAAATGGGTCCGTGCTACTCGGGATGCAGCAGGTGATCTTGCCGGTGATCCTACAGATCAGCGACGTACACGTTCTCAGTTTGATAGAGCCTCTTCTTTACTGGCTCAAGCTTCAGTGAATTATGATCCTGACACCTTTGCAGAAGCTTCAGGCCATCCAGATTAGGAAGCAGCCATGAATGAAGAATATCAACATATCATCAAAGGCCCATCTCAAATCCAAATAATGAAGCAGGAGTAACTCCAAGGAAGAATGTTGATTCAAATCATGGCTATTACAACAGGTACAAAACTATCTTTTTTGGGCATTGCTTCCATTGTAAAAATTTTGGTCATCAAGCTAGACATTGCATGGCTCGTAAGAATGACACACCAAAACTGAAGGATCCAATAAACAAACCATATGGCCCCAAAGGGCAACAAAAAATCAAGACCTACAATTATTTTGATCCCTTAGCCAAATTTGATCTGATTTGCTCATTATGTAATAATAATGGACACAATGAACAAAATTTCGCACTCAAAAGAGGAAAAGCAAGAAGTGAGAATCCCAACACGGATAAATGTGGCCTAGCTCTATGTGCTCAAAATAATGAAAATCATTGGTTTTTGGATAGTGGGTGCTCCAGACATATGACAGGGGACAAAAGGAAGTTTGTCTCATTGAACAAAAAGGAAGGAAATGTATCCTTTGGAAGTGGATCTACCAAAATTGCTGGAAAAGGAATTGTTACTCTTATTAATGGAAAAGGAAAAGCTCAAAATGCTTTGCTAGTAAATAGGCTCAAACACAACCTCTTGGGTCTTAGCCAAATCTATGATTAAGGACATAATGTTGTCTTTAGCACCAAAGACTGTGAAATAAGGAACTCTTCCTCAGGGGAACTTATGGTGAAAGGGGTTAGAACACCAGAAAACATCTACATTCTGAACAAGATTCAAGAAGATAAATTATACTTAAGTCAAACAGATGAAAGTTGGTTTTGGCACAAGCGACTTGGACATACAAGCTTCAATAACTTGATCAATATCAGCAAGATTAAAGCAGTATCAGACATTCCAAAGTTATTCAAACCAAATCAAGGAATATGTGGTCCATTTCAACATGGAAAGCAAACTAGAACCAACCACAAGACCAAGGAATTTTCTACATCAAAGCCTTTGGAGATCATCCATGTTGATTTATGTGGACCAACTAGAACTCCGACACTCCAAGGAGAAAGGTAGTTTGCTTTATTTGTTGATGACTATACTAGAATGATGTGTATATATTTTATAAAATATAAATCCGAACCATTTGAGTGTTTTAAAAATATTAAAGCTCTTGTAGAAAATGAAAAGGACTCAAAGATTAAATGCCTCAGAATAGATAGAGGGGGAGAATTCACATCAAAAGAATTTAATGAATTCTGTAAAATACATGGAATTAAAAGAGAACTCTCTGCTGCCAGAACACCCAAGCAAAATGGGGTAGTTGAAAGAAGAAACCGAACAGTTCAAGAAATGGCAAGAACAATGTTAATAGCAGCTGACTTGCAGCCAAAATTCTAGAGAGAAGCAGTCGAGACAATTGTCTATACCTTGAATCGAACTCAATTAAGACCAAATAATGAAAAGACTCCTTATGAATTATGGAAAGGAAGACCTACTTCAGTAAAATACTTCAAGATTTTTGGAATCAAGTGCTTCATAAAAATCAATGATGGCTCACCAGGAAAGTTTGATTCTCGGGTTGACAAAGGGATCTTCCTTGGATATTCTACACGGAGCAAAGCCTACATGTGCTACAATAACCAACTATGGAAAATAGTGGAAAGCATTGATGTGAATATTGATGAAGACCTTCCAGAGAAAGAAATTGAAGAACATGAAGTTGATCCTCTCATTGAAGAAGAAGAAAAAAAATCAAGAAATACCCAAGGAAAAAGAACCATATCAAACTCCTTCAAAGATGAAACTTCTCCAAAAATATCACCAGGAAGAGAAGATTATTGGAAATATAGATGAAGGGATGCAAACCCGAAGAAGGATGACAAATGCACCAAATAAAAATGATATTGCTCTTCTATCCATGATAGAACCAGAAACATTTACTCAAGCAAGTAAGGATCCTCATTGGGTAAAAGCCATGGAAGAAGAAATGTCTCAAATTGAGAAGAATGAGACATGGGAGCTAGTACCTCGTCCAAAGGAAAAAAACATAATAGGAACCAAGTGGGTGTTTAAAAACAAAATGAATGAAGATGGACAAATCATCAGAAATAAGGCAAGGCTTGTTTGTAAAGGCTATTCACAAATTGAAGGAATTGACTTTGAAGAAACATTTGCACCAGTAGCTCATGTGGAAGCTATCAGGATGTTCTTGGCATTTGCTTGCTCAAAAGGATTCAAAATCTATCAAATGGATGTAAAATCAGCATTTCTGAATGGGGAACTCAAGGAAGAAGTCTACATGGAGCAACCAGAAGGGTTTAATCTAACAGAAGGAAAAGACTTTGTTTGTAAGTTGAAAAAGGCATTATATGGGTTGAAACAAGCTCCTAGAGCTTGGTACGCAAGATTGGATCACTATCTACAACAACAAGGCTTCAAGAAGGGGGTGGCAGGAAGTAATCTCTACATAAAGACGGATGAGGATAAGTTACTAGTCACACTTGTTTATGTTGATGATCTAATTTTTGCTAGTAATAATGATGAGATGAGCCATGAGTTTTCTCAAAATATGTCAAAAGAGTTCGAGATGTCAATGATAGGAGAGTTATCTCACTTCCTTGGACTACAAGTATCTCAAACCACGGCAGGCATGTTTATATCTCAAGCCAAATATCTTAAAGACATGCTTAAAATATATGGAATGGAATATTGTGCACCGATGAGCACACTTATGACCACAACTTGAAAATTGAGCAAAAATGATCTAGCATCGTTTTCCCAACTCCGTGGTTGTTTTGTTGCCCTATTTTTTGTCAAATTTCTTTGTGGTTTGGTCATGATCATGTTATCTTTGCCTCAAGATACTCGACAACCGTTAGCGAGTAAGGTGCAGTTCTGCTTCGAATTCAGGCTCTTCTTTTGTCGACCTTTCTACTATAATAACAACAACCATTTTTCCCTTGTGCGCATTCCTTGCTTTGTATATATTTTTATTTGAAAATGGCATATCCCAAAACGAGACAACCTGCATGTATTCAATCATCACTGCCAATGTGATTCGATGATGCATGGTTGCTTGGGTGTTGTTGGGGCTTTGACTTGAAAGTTTGTGGAGGGAAAAAGATCGTGCCATAAAAGCTCATCTCTTTCATATTTTTCAAAAGAATTTATCCCACATTCTTTGCGGGTAAATGAAATAAGTGGTATATACTCAGACTTGATTGAATTTTATTGTTCATGATACCATCTTTTAGCGCTCTAAGGGTCTTCGACTTTGATACTTGCATGTAACATCATTGTGGCAACATATTCGACTGCGCCCGATAGCAGTTCTTACAGTTTTGATAAGCAATAAAAGCGACACATCTTTATGAGTTCTTACAGTTTTGATAAGCAATAAAATCGACACATTACATTAAAAGGTTTAGGGGTATAAAAAAATGTAAAGACCTTTTACAATGATAAGAAGGGGGCCACAATCATTGTTACCTAAGAATACATTTTTATGAGTTCTCACATTGGGTAAAGAGAAAAGGTTGGGTAAGGAGAAAAGCTGAAAAGCTTGGGTAAATTTTTTTTTGGGTATAGAGAAAAGGTCGAGGGGTATAAAAAGGAGACCTTTCACAATCATAAGAAGGGGTTATTATAATTGTTACATAAGAGACTTGTAATACATAGGGTATGCATTGGACTTAATAATGCAATGTAGGAGGAACAATTTTACAACAAATACCCATATACATTTTTTTTATTTTTTTTTTTCCATTTTTAGACTCATAAGAGATCAATAAGATATGTCATGTCGCAATTACATTGATAAGTCTAGGAGATAAATGAGTGAAAACGTTATGGAATAAATAAGGTGGATTTTCTTTCGTTTTGACTTTATGAAAGCTCATGATGAATAGGTCACACAACACTCGTATAAATAGAGTTAAAGAGAGGAAGACACCCATAATGGCTTGTGGAACTTTTAAATCATAGATATCCATCAACACAACCCCAAATTGCCATTGATTTCTAATTGTCCTACCTTGAGTTGGCATACTCTGTTTGCACTCTTTTTTGCCTCTAGATTTTGACTTCTCAAGACATGAAAGAATTTTTTTTGTGAATTTTCGTTTAGGAGCCCTGCTATTCTTTTGAGGATGCTCTCTAGGTGATTGTCTCTTGGCCAAGTTCCTTTGATCAAATGATGTATTATGATGAGGGAGTCTCCCGTAACATTTATGCTTGTTACCTTTATGGATTTGGCCAACATTTCAGCTTGATTGTTGGTCATGTGTCCTAGACCATAGGCATACCTTTTTTCCAAATTTCCATCAGGGTTGTACAGAACCCCTCCCCCTCCTGCCATCCCTTCTTTATCAATTATAGTTATCTGGTCCATATGACCTCTTTTACTAGAGACCTACCTAATGGATATGTTTTTTCTCAAGGTTAAAGCCTAGAGTTGAATTTAATATAAACTATATAAAAGAACTAAATGAATAGATAACATTTTTTGTAATATATCCTTTATGTGCAATCAACCAATCAAAAAATTATATCAATTGAGGAATGATCAAACAATGACGGTTATTTTCCTACTTTCCCCTAATATTGTTCAACATTCATTTTTTTGGCAAGAAAATATACTTGATGTTATTATTAATGGATTTATGGGGAAGTCTGAAAGACTGATAGTTAATTATTGGAAATACTGAGGTGGGGGTGAATCAATATTTCTTTTCAATTATTATTTTTATCAGTTAAAAACATTTATATTTGGAACACATAAATAGATAATAGGAATAGATGTTTTTATTAATGTGATCTTTGCAATAAATCAAGTACTATATATATATATATATATATATATATATATATATATATATATATATATATATATATGGTTTCAATTAGTTGCCAAGCACCGACTTGGACTCTTTGTGAGGATCCAACCTCCAGAGCACCAACTCTGTCATGTCAAGGCACCAACCTTGAATTTAGGGGCACTAACTCCCAGGACAACAATCCTTTCAGTTCTGAGGCACCAACCTCAAGGGCTCCAACCCTCTACTGTAAATGTCTAGATTTGTTTGGTTGTAATTCTCTGCTCCCAACCTTGCTGGACCTATGACTTACTTCTGTCCTCCTGTTCCTTCCACTTCTGCCAGAACTTCAACTTCCTTTTTTATTATAGTTCACCAACCTTTACCACTTTTTTTCTCTTTATTATATAAGCCTGATATGTTGACCTTTAGCTTCCTCCTTGCTCGCTTGAGCTTCAGTTTCCTCAACGCTCGCTCGACCTTTTGGCTTCCCTCCTCCGGTTGCTTTAGCTTCCTCTGTGCTCGCTCATCCATCTACGCTCGCTTGATACTTCGGCTTCCCGGTCCATGGCTTCCTCTGTCTATTCGAGTGTTCCAATACTCAAAGGACACATTAGAAGTCTTTAGCTACACTCTATTCGTGGCTTATTTTGCACAGAGGATCCCACTTTTCAACTCATGCCTTCGGTCCCACATTGAATTTTTCGCTTTTTAATCAGCGCCTCATTCTGCACAGTCGATTTCTAGGGCAACAAAACAACCACGGAGTTGGGAGGTCGAAACCCTGAAGAAAATCCGAAACCACAGGAAAAACACTAAAGAGATGGATCAAAGTCAAAGTGAGGAGAAAGATGAAGATTGAATGCACAGGAACCATTGGATCTTGGAGATCAATGGACGAGATTGTTTGTAATGAGTGGCTAGGATTAAGTCACACAACATAAAGTCAAACAAATGAATGACGGAGATTAATTTAAGTATTAGCAGATGATGAAATCGGTGGAGCCGTCACAGCCGTCGATGGTAGAAGATCTACGGTCATCGGGCGCTAAATAGCTCGGACATTAGTCAAAGAGAAAGGCGGGTTTATAAGCGGAAATGGTTTATCGGGTTGAGAATAAGCGGTAAGTGGTAATAAGAGGAGAGCGCCCGATTCCATTCAATGGTTGACACGTAGAAACTAGAGGAGAGAGAAAAACCACTCATTTCGGGCAGGTAACTCTCGTGCACATAGTCAACCCGAAATGCATGTAGGCCATTGGATCTAGCGCAGGTTGATCGATGGCGAAGGATCAACGGATGGTTTTTGGGTTGATTGGGTTAAGTCAGGACCATTAGATCTGGAGAGAAGAGATCTATGGCGCAACAAGCTTCCGATGGATTGTGTTGATCGGACCGAGTGTTGATCGTCGGATCTAATACAGAAGAAATCGACGGTGCGGAACGAGGCGCTGATTAAAAAGCGAAAAGTCAATGTGGGACCGAAGGTAGGAGTTGAAAAGTGGGATCCTCCGTGCAAAGTAAGCCACGAATAGAGTGTGGTTGAAGACTTTCAATGCGTCTTGTGAGTATTGGAACACTCAAATAGACAGAGGAAGCCATGGACTGGGAAGCTGAAGTATCAAACGAGCGTAGATGGACGAGCGAGTGCAAAGGAAGCTAAAGCGACCAGAGGAGGGAAGCCAAAAGGTCGAGCGAGCGTTGAGGAAGCCGAAGGTCAAGCGAGCATTGAGGAAGTCGAAGCTCAAGCGAGCAAGGAGGAAGCCAAAGGTCAGCATATCAGTCTTATATAACAGAGAAAAAAAAGTGGTAAAGGTTGGTGAATTGTAAGAAAAAGGAAGTCGAAATTCTGGCAGAAGTGGAAGGAATAGGAGGACAGGAATAAGTCATAGGTCCAGCAGGGTTGGGAGCAGAGAATTACAACCAAACAGATCCAGATAGTTACAGAAGAGGGTTGGAGCCCTTGAGGTTGGTGCCTCAGAACTAAAAGGATTGGTGTCCTGGGAGTTGGTGCTCCTAAATTCAAGGTTGGTGCCTTAACAAGACAAAGTTGGTGCTCTGGAGGTTGGAGCCTCACAAAGAGTCCAAGTCGGTGCTTGGCAACTAAATATTGTACTTTATTTATTGCAAATATCACATTAATAAAAGCATATATTCCTGTTATCTATTTCTGTGTTCCAAATATAAATGTTTTTAACTGGAAAAAAAAAAGATTGATTCACCCCTCTCTCAGTATTTCCAACAATTGGTATCAGAGTTGGGCTTCTTCTTATCAACCTAACAACTTGAAGAAGGATTCTTAGTCATGATGAGAAATCAAGACCTCCTCCGTTCAATCGCACAAATTTTGGTTTCTGGAAAAAGAGAATGTCCTATTACTTAATGTCCCTTGGACCTGAAGTTTGACATTTGGTCTTAAATGAGTACATAGCTCCTTCCACTCTTCCAACAGATCAAGACGAGAGGAAAGTCTACGTTGCAAATGCAAAAGCCTTAAACTCCATCACTAGTGGAATCACTGATTCTGAAATTACAAAAGTCATGAATTGTAACTCTGCCAAAGAAGTATGGGATAAGCTAATTGGCTTATACGACAGGGACTCCAAAGTCAAGAAGACAAAGCTTCAAACTCATAGAAGGAAATTTGAAAGTCTTAAAATGGATGATGAAGAAGATATTGCATCATACTTTCTCTGAGTAGCTGAAGTGGTAAACTCTCTTAAAGGATTGGAAGAAAACATTGAAGAAAGCACCATTCTTCAAAAGGTCTTAAGATATCTCCCAAACATATTTGACTCCAAAGTAAGTGCCATTGAAAAAATGAAGGATCTAGATACTCTCAAGATGGATGAACTCCATGGAATCCTCATTTCCTATGAGACGAGAAAAGGTTTCCCAAGTCCAAAGATGTAGCATTCAAGGCCTCAAAATCAAAAATGGGAAAGAAAGGAATGTCAGTAGTGATGACTCAGATGTTGAATCCGAATTGGCGCAATTTGTACGAAGGTGTTAGGATATTCCGACACATAGGAAATAGCTAAGTATAACTTGGTCTAGTGTAGAGTTAGGTAAAGTGTGTTTCTTTACTATGTACTTTTGTAACTTACAATCCGACGGTCACGATATGTAGTGATCTGACAGTTCATTCTCTCCTCGGTATTACCGACACTTGATCCGTGGCTTAACACCCGATTTTCCATGATCTCTATTTAAAGAGCATGGGGGGTCATTTTTAGGTTAACTATCTGTTATCACTCAGGTTGTCCTTTAAACTCCTGAAAGGATATGGCCGAGGTAACCATAAACCAATCTTTGGACTGCAGGTTCTAGCCCACCTGCAATCAGAGAGGGCTCTCTCTTTCTGATTTAGCTTTGTTGAAGATTATTTTAGGCTAGTTATTGAGTTCAAGGGGTTTTGTTTTGATTTTAGTGGGAAGATTGATGCTTTCAAGTAGAGAGGCAGAGATAGCATGAAGGTTTTAGAACCATTGGGCATGGAGTCATGGAGTAAGACTGCTAGTGCGTTTTCTTGGTCACAAGAAGGAATATGGAGCAAGCTAGCTGCACATGAAACAACGATTCAAGCTTAAAAAGATGGAATGAGTGCTAGGAAAGAGAGGCAGTTAAGAATCTCTCTTTCAGCTTAGCAGAGGGAAGGCGAATGAGCTCTATCTAGGAGCAGTGAAGAATCCCTAGATAACTGTCAAACATGAGTGAATTAGGGAAAATATGAGCCGCAAGGAATTCATATTCATTACTAATCCAGATGAAAACATAAAGACACAGCAGAAATTGAGCATAGAGGGCAATTTAACCAGTTCTAAGCTAATCTTTCTTCCTGCTATTTAGACGGTGATACACGTATGATAAAACATATATGAAATTGAAACAGAGGTAAGAAACACTTATTGCATCATGTTGCAGCACAAGAATTCCACATTCAATTCTTCAGACCACTAATACACAGCACACAGTCATTCCTCCAAGCTTTTCAGCAATCTTTGATTAAGTAAAACCTCATGTCCACAGAGCGAGTCTCTCCTTTTCTATACAATCAACTAACCAACCCCTTTAAACAGTGAATTAGGGTTGTTTATATAAGAAAAATATCTACACTAATCAGATCTCAGATAGATCTGCTGTAATAAATGCCCTAAACCTAACACATGTCTGAAATAAATGCAGGAAAATATCCTCGAGCTGCGCTGGGTGCAGCTGTAACAAAAAGGAATTAATGTATTGCCTTTATGGCTCTGTGATGGTCACTTAGCCATAACTGTGCTTCGGGTTTTGATCCATTGCTGTTGAGTGGTTCTGAGGTGCATTAACTGTGATGGGAGAGCCTCGATATAGCTCCACCGCTTTCTTTGACTTTGTTGGAGCTCATTCAATGTTCACCTGTATTGGGAAAAAGGATTTCCATTAAAAACATTTAACTGATACTCTTTGCTGCTTCCTTGATCTGCTTTGGCGCTGAACTTGGAGTCTTTAATGTCTTCTGAGTGATTTACACTATCCCATTGACCTTTTATGGCTGCTGTTCGGCCCTCTGTTGCTTTAAAAACTGTGTTTGCCCCTTTCTATATGCTTCGCGAAGAAATTCTGGTCATTTTGCGCCTTTCGGGCTTGCTGGAGGCTGAGTCACGAAGGGGCTTTCCATTTTGGCCTATTTCCCGTAGCCATGTGCGATTAGCGCTAGGCGCTAATCGTGCATGAAAAACTACCTCAGATTCTGATTCTGGGCTTCCTAGGCTGCGATTTGCGCCTTTCGCACTTTTTGACGGTGACGTCAGCATGATGTCAGCGGTGGGTCCCAGTATGGCGGGATGACGTCAGCGGGGTGACGTCAACATGATGTCAGCGGTGGGTCCCAGTATGGTGGTGACGTGGCGGGATGATGTCAGCGGGGTGACGTCAGCAGTACAGCAGATGACGTGGCAGTGACACGGTGGCAGAGACGTGGCAGGATGATTTGGCAGTACGGTGGCAGGAGGCCGACGCAGTTTGATGACGTAGCAGGATGAGGTCACTCGGCGGAGGCGGTATTCCGGTTTTTGTCGCACCGCTTTAGCGCCTAGGTGGTTTGGGGGAAGTGGGCTCTGCCACAGTCGAGAGGGCGACGCGTGGCGGGAGTACGACGGTAAAACCGCTGATCTCCCGGGCGCTAACCCTCGACAGGTTCGGAGGGGGAAGGACCCGCCCACCGTAGATTTCGGGCGCGAGCGATCGGACGGCTGGCGGAACAGGTGAGGTGGCGGAGGGATAATGGACGAGGCCCGCGCGAATATTCGAATTTGTATAATGCCGCAGGGGGGTTAGACTTTGGTTTAATGGGTTTTTTGTGGGTTTTTCATGGTTTGAGCGTCGGGGTCATAATTTAATCAAATATTTTTAAACTAAGCCCGAACCTGTGAGCGCGAGAGGTTAAAAAATGATGAAATGTTATGGGTAAAGGGGTGAGAAAAAGGTTATTAACTTAACCAGATGTCAAGTTAATCCCAGGGTTAGGACGCGGAAGGCTAATGCTGAGTCCCAGATGAACTCGGCATTTCCCAAACTGATATTTATAGGGCTAAAATGCCAGGGGATGGGAATATGTACATAGGGAAGTTATTAACATAGTTTTAGTAGGGGAAGGGGAGACAGATAGGGAGCTACATAGTAAAATTAGCAGTTAATATGAAGTGATAAGAAAGCGCTAAGTATGTAAATTCTTAGGCTATAAGGGGGGGGGCAATGATTCACAGAGGAAGTATGGAAATCCTTGAGTGAAGCAGATCTTCACCAAGGCAAATGATATGGAAAATAATGAAACTAAGAGGAATCAAGCAGATCTTGACCTCTTTAGGAAATCAATGAGTGATTTGGGGAATAAGAAGAAAGGGGAGTTAGCCATGCCTCGCTTGAGCTCCTCCAAATGAAAATTGCCTTGTACCTGTGATCCGAAGTACAATATCACTTTGAAACACAAAATTGATCACAAATCAACATTCTGCAACCTCAAAAACTACCTACCCAGCCTACTTACCTAGCATTTTTTCTCCTTTTTGGTTTGGGTGCACTTAGGCTTGCAGACCCTGCTTATCCTTTTTTCTTTTGACTGCCCTCCTATCTAAATCTACACTTATTTCTTCCAAGGGCCCAGATTACACAATTGGGCTCCTTTGATTCTCTACCTATCTACAAATATGCCAAGATTAAGCTGTTTGGACAGATATTCATTCTCTATATTCTAAAGCAAGAAATTGAAACCTAGGGAAGCCAAGATTAAGCTGTTTGGACTTCCCTTAATAGAACATTCTTCAAAAATGGTTAAGTCATCAAAATTGGAATACAGCAGTGGCATTTAGACTGGCACACTTTCATGGTCTCTTTTGATCTCTTTCTGGAAATATGGAGCATTGCAGTATGCAAAGTATGACATATTTGGCATGTAAAACTGTCAATCATGAAAGATGAACACCTGTTGCAACAAGACGCTAACACTATCCATGAGAGAAGCTTATGTAAATTTTCATTCTTTTATTAATAAATTGCCTGAAGTGGCTGCATTGGCTCAGGTCGTGGACTGTTTCCCTCTTTGAGGGTTTTAACCACGTCAAAAATACTGGTGTATTGATCTATGATCTGTTTGTGAGCAGTGTCCTTTGGTGTTCTGTCTGAGGAACTTACCCTGTAAATTCCTACATGGTATCAGAGCTATTTGAGGGCCGCGTCCGTTGGTGATCCAAATCTAAAGCCGGTAGAACTGCATCCAACTGTCGTTTCCTAGATCTAATGTTTCTGACTACTTTCGAGCCAAGAGGACTGCTCTATTGTGTTAGGAGCATCTGTTCCAATGAGGAACCCCTTTCACATGAAAAGGTTTCCGGTAGCCCTAATTACGTCATTTTTAAGATCTAGAGGTATACAGTGTTTATTTGCAGTTTACAGTTATTTTCTCTCTGTTTATTTCGGTTTATTTAGCTTTTTTTTTAATTACCGGATCTATACCTTTCATTTATGCGTATGCTCTTTGCCCCGCGACTCTGTGCGATCTAGGCAAATCAGAAACACAAAGGAAGGATTTTTCTCATGCGTATGCTCTTTTCCGCTGCGCCTTAGTATGATCTCGGAAAATCAAAAACGTTGAGGAAAATATTTAGTTTCCGGGTAAAGCTAACTTCGAGCCGTAAGGTTCGTTTTTTTGTAGGTCTGTGTTGGGTTTTGTGTTTTTGTTTTGTAGGGAAAAAGAGCTTTCTCAAAGTAAGCACGCAGCCCAAAGCTTCAGCGACTTAAAAAAAAAAAAAAAAAAAAAACCTTCTTCTTTTCCAAAAATTACTAAACTTTTAGTTTAGCTCACTTGGTCCAAAGCTACTTTATGAGAGTAGAGGTCTTGTGTTCAAGTCTAGCTCACTTGGTCTAAAGCTACTTTATGAGAGTAGAGGTCTTGAGTTCAAGTCTTCTTTTTGTTGAGCTAATTAGATTAAGTTTGGAAAGGGGGCTGTTTTTTTTATAACATTATCATTCATTTCCGCACATTCCCGCACTTCTTCATCAAATTTTCTTCAAAAAGCCATAACTTCTTCATCCGGAAGCTGTTTTCAGAGCCGTTTTTTCTAACCAGCCTAATTTTTCGGGATCTTTCCATTGGAACACTTAGTTTCAACATCTATAGATTTAGTTTCTGTTAAAATGGAAAGTCCATGCCAAGTTATTCTTGACAACACCAACTACTTCCAATGGTGGTCCTACATTGTGGATTTACTTAGAAGTAAAGGTCTCTACAGAATAGCCTCAGGCCAAGAAACCAAACCAAAAGATGAAGATAAGGTAGCTAAATGGGAAAATAGGCAAAATCAAGCACGAGGGTTGATAGGGATGTCTATTTCTCCAAATCTTAGATTCCATATTGTAGAACTTGATACTCCTCAGGAAGCAACGAAACAGATCACTAAAGTTTTTGGAATTAAAAATGAACTTAAAGCCCATCAACTCAAAAATGAGTTGCTTACATTGGACCCCAATAATTTTTCTTGCATTGAAGATTTTTTGTCCAAGTTCAAGACCCTTAGACTTCTCTTGGAAGGTGTTAAGGTTAAGAAAGAAGATAATAGCCTTATCTATTCCATTCTTACTAAGTTGGGACCAGCCTATTCTATGTTTGTTTCCACCTTCCATTCTACAAGAGAAGCCTTCATTTCTCAAGGACAAGCCTGCAAGTCCCCTTCCTTTGATTCCTTTTGTGATTCTTTAATAAGAGAACAAGAAAAACTCTTACACCTTGGTCTTCTTAATCTTGGAAACTCTTCTAAGAAAGCGTTAGCCGCCCAGCAGCAACCAAATTCAAAGAATCCTAAGAAGTTGTATCCTAGAAGGAATTGTCCTAAACCAAACAAGGGTCCTAAGCAATTTCAGCCTCAAAATGAAAAATCATTTCAACAAAATGATAAGACAAATAAAAACAAATGGAAGAAGACTGATAGACATTGCAAATTTTGTAATCGAGATGGCCACTTAGAATCCAAATGCTTTAAGAAGATGGAAGCCTTGGAAGCAACAATGAAGAAGCATAACATCCATTTGGAGCACTCTTCAACTTCAACTTCATCTTCAGGAATAGCACTTTCTGCATGTGGTTGTCAAGCATCTCGATCTGGCTATGCACTAAATGTATCTTCTTCTTCTCATTCTCATGAGTGGCTCATTGATTCTGGAGCTTCTTATCACATGGCCAAAAACAAAGCCATGTTTTCTTCTTTAAATGATTGTAACACCAAAAATATATATGTTGGTGATGATAGATCTCTTAGTGTTGTAGGGACTGGAACTGTTCATATAGACAATGGTAAATTTAATGATGTATTATGTGTTCCAACCTTATCCTACAAACTTCTATCTGTATATCAGATAACTCATTCAGGTGAAGGTAAAATCGTTGAATTTTCACCTCACGATGTTGTAATTAAGGACCTAAGAGATCCTAGACAGATTTTAGCTACTAGAATTGCTGATGATCCTACAAGGTTGTATAAGTTTCACAACTTTGGGTCATCAAATCTTCCCTCGGTATTTGTTGCTCATAACGATGAAGTGAGCAAACTTTGGCATGAGCGATTTGGTCACTTAAACTATCGCTCCCTTCAGAATCTATGTAAAGAAAATATGGTGACAGGTCTTCCAATGGTATCTTGTAAAGATGGTGTTTGTTCCGGATGTGTACTCGGAAAACATCATCGGGATAGTTTTGAAAAACGTGCCTCTTGGCACGCCTCAGCCCCTTTACAGCTTGTGCATAGTGATTTATGTGGTCCACTTCCAGTTGTTTCATTCTCTGGCTACAAGTATTTCTTAACTTTCATTGATGATTTCTCCAGATGCACTTGGGTATACTTCTTAAAACTCAAGAGTGAAGTATTTAACATGTTCTTGGCCTTTAAGGCCTTTGTTGAAAAACAATCTGGACATCAAATTCTTAAGCTAAGATCTGATAATGGCGGAGAATATGTTAACAACAAATTCATCAACTTTTGGACTGAGAATGGAATTCAAATGCAACATACTATTCCATATACTCCACAACAAAATGGTGTAACTGAAAGGAAGAATCGCACCTTAAAGGAAATGGCTAATTGTATGCCTCAATCTAAAGGACTTAGTCTTAATTTTTGGGCAAAAGCAATTAACTGTGCAAATTACATAATAAATTGCACTCCTACTAAGGTTTTAAAGAATATCACTCCAGAAGAAGCATGGAGCTCAATTAAACCAGATGTAAGTCACTTTCATGTTTTTGGAAGTGAAGCATGAGCCCATATTCCAGATGAGAGACATAAAGCTTTATAACCTAAGAGTGAAAAATGTATTTTTGTTGGATATTATGAATATGTCAAAGGATATAGACTTATTCCACTTAAGTCCAAGAATGTTATCATTAGAAGAGATGTAAAGTTTGTTGAAAATATATCGGCCTACGAGCCTAGTTCAGCGGATGTGACACCTCTCCCTATCTCTTCTACTTTTGAAAATATTTCTTCTTCAGATGATGAAAGCGAGGATGTAAATCATCGCCCACCTTCTCAGGATCCTCTTTCAGCTCCTTAGCTTCCAAAATGGGTCCGTGCTACTCGGGATGCAGCAGGTGATCTTGCCGGTGATCCTACAGATCAGCGACGTACACATTCTCAGTTTGATAGAGCCTCTTCTTTACTGGCTCAAGCTTCAGTGAATTATGATCGTGACACCTTTGCAGAAGCTTCAGGCCATCCAGATTAGGAAGCAGCCATGAATGAAGAATATCAACATATCATCAAAGGCCCATCTCAAATCCAAATAATGAAGCAGGAGTAACTCCAAGGAAGAATGTTGATTCAAATCATGGCTATTACAACAGGTACAAAACTATCTTTTTTGGGCATTGCTTCCATTGTAAAAATTTTGGTCATCAAGCTAGACATTGCATGGCTCGTAAGAATGACACACCAAAACTGAAGGATCCAATAAACAAACCATATGGCCCCAAAGGGCAACAAAAAATCAAGACCTACAATTCTTTTGATCCCTTAGCCAAATTTGATCTGATTTGCTCATTATGTAATAATAATGGACACAATGAACAAAATTTCGCACTCAAAAGAGGAAAAGCAAGAAGTGAGAATCCCAACACGGATAAATGTGGCCTAGCTCTATGTGCTCAAAATAATGAAAATCATTGGTTTGTGGATAGCGGGTGCTCCAGACATATGACAGGGGACAAAAGGAAGTTTGTCTCATTGAACAAAAAGGAAGGAAATGTATCCTTTGGAAGTGGATCTACCAAAATTGCTGGAAAAGGAATTGTTACTCTTATTAATGGAAAAGGAAAAGCTCAAAATGCTTTGCTAGTAAATAGGCTCAAACACAACCTCTTGGGTCTTAGCCAAATCTATGATTAAGGACATAATGTTGTCTTTAGCACCAAAGACTGTGAAATAAGGAGCTCTTCCTCAGGGGAACTTATGGTGAAAGGGGTTAGAACACCAGAAAACATCTACATTCTGAACAAGATTCAAGAAGATAAATTATACTTAAGTCAAACAGATGAAAGTTGGTTTTGGCACAAGCGACTTGGACATACAAGCTTCAATAACTTGATCAATATCAGCAAGATTAAAGCAGTATCAGACATTCCAAAGTTATTCAAACCAAATCAAGGAATATGTGGTCCATTTCAACATGGAAAGCAAACTAGAACCAACCACAAGACCAAGGAATTTTCTACATCAAAGCCTTTGGAGATCATCCATGTTGATTTATGTGGACCAACTGGAACTCCGACACTCCAAGGAGAAAGGTAGTTTGCTTTATTTGTTGATGACTATACTAGAATGATGTGTATATATTTTATAAAATATAAATCCGAACCATTTGAGTGTTTTAAAAATATTAAAGCTCTTGTAGAAAATGAAAAGGACTCAAAGATTAAATGCCTCAGAATAGATAGAGGGGGAGAATTCACATCAAAAAATTTAATGAATTCTGTAAAATACATGGAATTAAAAGAGAACTCTCCGCTGCCAGAACACCCAAGCAAAATGGGGTAGTTGAAAGAAGAAACCGAACAGTTCAATAAATGGCAAGAACAATGTTAATAGCAGCTGACTTGCAGCCAAAATTCTAGAGAGAAGCAGTCGAGACAATTGTCTATACCTTGAATCGAACTCAATTAAGACCAAATAATGAAAAGACTCCTTATGAATTATGGAAAGGAAGACCTACTTCAGTAAAATACTTCAAGATGTTTGGAATCAAGTGCTTCATAAAAATCAATGATGGCTCACCAGGAAAGTTTGATTCTCGGGTTGACGAAGGGATCTTCCTTGGATATTCTACACGAAGCAAAGCCTACATGTGCTACAATAACCAACTATGGAAAATAGTGGAAAGCATTGATGTGAATATTGATGAAGACCTTCCAGAGAAAGAAATTGAAGAACATGAAGTTGATCCTCTCATTGAAGAAGAAGAAAAAAAATCAAGAAATACCCAAGGAAAAAGAACCATATCAAACTCCTTCAAAGATGAAACTTCTCCAAAAATATCACCAGGAAGAGAAGATTATTGGAAATATAGATGAAGGGATGCAAACCCGAAGAAGGATGACAAATGCACCAAAGAAAAATGATATTGCTCTTCTATCCATGATAGAACCAGAAACATTTACTCAAGCAAGTAAGGATCCTCATTGGGTAAAAGCCATGGAAGAAGAAATGTCTCAAATTGAGAAGAATGAGACATGGGAGCTAGTACCTCGTCCAAAGGAAAAAAACATAATAGGAACCAAGTGGGTGTTTAAAAACAAAATGAATGAAGATGGAAAAATCATCAGAAATAAGGCAAGGCTTGTTTGTAAAGGCTATTCACAAATTGAAGGAATTGACTTTGAAGAAACATTTGCACCAGTAGCTCATGTGGAAGCTATCAGGATATTCTTGGCATTTGCTTGCTCAAAAGGATTCAAAATCTATCAAATGGATGTAAAATCAGCATTTCTGAATGGGGAACTCAACGAAGAAGTCTATGTTATGAAACCAGCTCAAGAAAAGATAGAAAAGATAGATCAACGCCTTAGAATTCAGCCTCTTCGAGGGGAAACCTCCTTTACATTACATAAATGAACAATTCTTGGATGATACAAATGAAAAGACCTCCTTTCTATATATAGGAGTCTAAGGGGTTATAACATAATCAGAGCCGACATAACAATAATAATGTAAGGGCACAATAATAACAATAGTGGGCCTCTATGGGGCACAATAGTAACAATATGGGCACTACATGGGTACATCAATATAATAAGTGGGTTATACTAATAACAATAAGGGGTTACACTAGTAGTATAGGGGCCTAACATGCCCCTCTCCTTCAAAAAGCGTTGTCCTCAACGCTTGAGTAGTTCTTGATGCTTCTATATAAAATTCTTGTCCTCCCATGTGGAATATTCAGCGGGTAAGTTCTTCCATTTGATGAAATACTCTGAAATTGATCGATTTCGTAGCTGTCGGGTTCTTGTTTCTGTGACTGCTCCAGGTTCCAATATGATTTTTTCTTCGTCTTCAATTTCTAACAATATTGCTTGAATTGGGATCTTTTGCAACTTTTGAATAAGTGGCCATACTTCTTCGTCCTTCTTCCATTCATCCCTCGCTTCGTTTATCCAATTTGGTTGGATAATATAAATAGCAAAAAACAATGCTTCCACATCCTCATCCTTGAAGAGTATTCTCATTCGGTAAGGTCGCCATTTTTTAAGTGCATGTAGTATTGCCAACATTTCCTTCTCATAAATAGCTTGCTTGAGATGTAGCAGTAAAAATACCCAATCACCTATATCAAAACATTTTTCACTACGATGTTGATCTACCTGTTGTTTCATTTGATTTTGCACCGAAGTGGCGTTATCCTTTAAAAGTTGGAGAACTTGCTGTTGATGCTCTGCTTGAACCTTTTTCTTCTTGATATGTCCTTCTATCTTTTGAGGAGTGGTAATTTCTTCCCGTCCTTTACAAGATATGGTCGGATTCATTTCTTGATGCTCAATGTGATCTTTCACTTCTTGAACATTTTTCTTCTTGATGTGTCCTTCTATCTTGATAGTTTGAGGAGTGGTAATATCGTCCATTGAATTACAAGATATGGTTGGATTCATTTCTTCTTTATCGATGTGATCTTTAACTTCTTGCACCTTTTTCTTCTTGATATGTCCTTCTATCTTGAGAGTTTGAGGAGTGGTAATTCTTGCCAATGCTTTACAAGATATGGTCTGATTCATTTCTTCTTTCTCTGGGGTGGTGTCCTGGCGTATATCCTCTTCTTTTGATGTTTCTTGATCATTTTCTTCCTCCTCTTCATATTCTATGTAAAATAATTTCTTCTCAACACACCTATGACCTTTAGTGCATTTGCTATCACAATTGTAACAAAGCCCTTTTTCTCTTTTTTCTTCCAATTGTTGTGGTGTAACCCTTGAAGGTTGTGGAAGGCTGGGAGAAACAACACTTCCATCTTTATAGTTGTGAGGGGTATGCTTCCTGGTTTCCATAATTTTTCTTTCCATTATGTCACAACGCCCTTTTACTCTTTCCAATTGTTGTGGTGTTGCTCCAAAGAAGGTGTTTCTCTTTGTATCCTCATAATGTGCTATCATTTCCTCCGTGAAAATTGACCACGTAACAAGTTGTTTACGAGAACAAAACCCTTTGTACCATAAAAATTGATCTGGTTCTAAATATGAAGATGCAATACATACCTTTTGTAACAGTTGTACACCATGTAGATCAAAATATTGCTCCATCTAAAGTATCCAATTTACCGGATCCTTGCCATCAAACTTCCTCATCTTGCTTTTTCTTGATTTTAGGAGCTCGACCTTGAAACGACTGTAACTCTGTACTTTTGGATCTTTAAGTTCTAAAATTGTAGCCTGTAGTAGCCTTCTGTGTCCTCTTTCTAATGCCACTAGTCTGATCCAAATTGGATTCTCTAAGAAAGAGTTATGCACAATCTCCCAAGATGACCTGATTATAGACCTTTCCAGAAGAGCGAAATTGTATGAAGTGCCACGTGTCACTGTTTCAACCTTTAGATCTGAAAAATGCATACAAGAAACTACAGTTCGTCCTCTTTCTGTACCTTCTTACGAAATTTCAATCCGATCCCCAGAGAGAAAGTTATGATGATTTTCCCCAGGTCACCTGTTTTGAATGTAATTCAGGAGTCTGCAAAAAGACCAACTTCCTCAGATCATATCTCCGAAAATATCGCGCGAAAAGCTCTGAAATTTGGACCCAAGGTTCAACGTCAATTCTTCTCAAATGGATTTTTTTTGCGACTTCTGAAACGTCACAGAAAAAAATTTATAGCGAAAATTCCACGATGACCTGTTTGGAGCAGCGAAACCCTAGAATCCAAAGCTCTGATACCAAATGTTATGGAACCAGCTCAAGAAAAGATAGAAAAGATAGATCAACGCCTTAGAATTCAGCCTCTTCGAGGGGGAAACCTCCTTTACATTACATAAATGAACAATTCTTGGATGATACAAATGAAAAGACCTCCTTTCTATATATAGGAGTCTAAGGGGTTATAACATAATCAGAGCCGACATAACAATAATAATGTAAGGGCACAATAATAACAATAGTGGGCCTCTATGGGGCACAATAGTAACAATATGGGCACTACATGGGTACATCAATATAATAAGTGGGTTATAATAATAACAATAAGGGGTTACACTAGTAGTATAGGGGCCTAACAGTCTACATGGAGCAACCAGAAGGGTTTAATCTAACAGAAGGAAAAGACTTTGTTTGTAAGTTGAAAAAGGCATTAATGGGTTGAAACAAGCTCCTAGAGCTTGGTACGCAAGATTTTATCACTATCTACAACAACAAGGCTTCAAGAAGGGGGTGGCAGGAAGTAATCTCTACATAAAGACGGATGAGGATAAATTACTAGTCACACTTGTTTATGTTGATGATCTAATTTTTGCTAGTAATAATGATGAGATGAGCCATGAGTTTTCTCAAAATATGTCAAAAGAGTTCGAGATGTCAACGATAGGAGAGTTATCTCACGTCCTTGGACTACAAGTATCTCAAACCACGGCAGGCATGTTTATATCTCAAGCCAAATATCTTAAAGACATGCTTAAAATATATGGAATGGAATATTGTGCACTGATGAGCACACTTATGACCACAACTTGCAAATTAAGCAAAAATGATGACTCCCCTCCCATAGATGCAACTCATTACAGGTCAATAATTGGAGCCCTTCTGTACTTAACTACTACGAGACCCGACATTATGCAAGCAGTAGGAATGGTGGGAAGATTTCAATCAGCTCCTAAACAATCCCATTTGTTGGTTGTAAAAAGAATTCTCAGATACCTAAAAGGAACTCCTGATTTCAGTCTTTGGTACCCTAAGAGATCAACTCTTACTTTGACTGCATACACCGATGTTGATTGGGCTGGAAGTGTCGATGATCGGAAAAGTACTAGTGGAAATGCATTCTTCCTAGGAGATTGTTTAGTATCTTGGCTCAGCAAAAAATAGACATCCATATCACTATCTACAGCTGAAGCCAAGTATATAACTGTCGTAGATTTTTGTACTCAAATACTATGGATGAAGGAAGCTCTAAAAGATGTCAACACAGGTACAAATCAACCAATTACCATCTATTGTGATAACACAAGTGCGATCAGCCTCAGCAAAAATCCAGTGATGCACTCAAAGACCAAACATATACCAATCAAGTATCATTTCCTTCATGAACAAGTAGTTGAACAAAACATCATCTTGGAATATATCAATACTAAGGAGCAGATAGTTGATATTTTCACAAAACCTCTTCCTCGAGAAGCATTTGAACATCTTCATCAAAAGATGGGCGTTATCTCTTTAGCATCACTTAAGTTGATTCATAAAGATGATGCAGGATAGGGGGAGCAGGTCAACGGGGGGAGTCCTTGTGCACTCCATTGCCACTAATGTCAAAGGGGGAGAGAAGAAGAATATTGCCATCAATGACAAAGGGGGAGATTGTTGACCTAGATTGTCATTGATGTCAATATGGAAATATTCTGGATGAGTAAACAATGATGTGAAGCCAAGCAGAGTGGATCCATGAAGAAACAGGAGAAATAAGCCAAGGAGAAAAGCCATCAGGGAAACCATCAGAAGAGGAACACATCAGAGGAGTATTGCAGAAAATCAGAGCAGAGAATATATGCCATCGTGAAGCCAAAGCGTAAGAGGAAGAGGTCATTGGAAGAAAAGAGGTCATTAGCTATTGTGTGCAAGTAGAATTCGGCGAAACATAGAGAGGAGAAGAAGAGACAGAGGAATCATAATGGGTCTTTGAATCTGGTTGAAGAATCAGAGTGAAGCTCAGAGAGAATCAGTGATGTATGAATTCACAGAAGGTAGGCTCAGAGAGAGTTGAGTAGCGGAAAAGTGAAAGGCCGAAACCCTGAAGAAAACCCAAAACCATAGGAAAAACACTAAAGAAATGAATCAAAGTCAAAGTGAGGAGATAGATGGAGATTGAACGCATAGGAACCGTTGGATCTTGGAGATCAAGGGACGAGATTTTTTGTAATGAGCAGCCAAGATTAAGTCATGTAGCGTAAAGTCAAAGAAATGAACGACAGATATTAATTTAAATATTAGCGGATGAGGAAATCAGAGGAGTCGTTGCGGCCATCGATGGTAGAAGATCTACAGTCATCGGGTGCTAAATAGCTTGGGCGTTAGTCAAAGAGAAAGGTGGGTTTATAAGTAGAGATGGTTTATCAGGTTGAGAATAAGCAGTAAGTGGTAATAAGAGGAGAGCGCCCGACTCCATTCAATGGTTGACACGTAGCGACTAGAGGAGAGAGAAAACCGCTCATTTCAGGCAGGCAACTCTTGTGCAAGTAGTCCACCCGAAATGCGTGTATGTCATTGGATCTAGCGTGGGTTGATTGACAGTGAAGGATCAATGGACAATTTTTGGGTTGATTGGGTTAAGTTGGGACCGTTAGATCTGGAGAGAAGAGATCTACGGTGCAGCAAGCTTCTTATGGATTGTGTTGATCGTCGGATCTAATATAGAAGAAATCGACTGTGCAGAACGAGGCGCTGATTAAAAAGCGAAAAGTCAATGTGGGACCGAAGGCATGAGTTGAAAAGTGGGATCCTCCGTGCAAAATAAGCCACGAATAGAGTGTGGCTAAAGACTTCTAATGTGTCCTTTGAGTATTGGAACACTCGAATAGACAGCGGAAGCCATGGACCGGGAAGCCGAAGTATCAAGCGAGCGTAGATGGATGAGCGAGCATAGAGGAAGCTAAAGCGACCAGAGGAGGGAAGCCAAAAGGTCGAGCGAGCGTTGAGGAAACTGAAGCTCAAGCGAGCAAGGAGGAAGCTAAAGGTCAACATATCAGGCTTATATAATAAAGAAAAAAAAGTGGTAAAGGTTGGTGAACTATAATAAAAAAGGAAGCTGAAGTTCTGGCAGAAGTGGAAGGAACAAGAGGACAGAAGTAAGTCATAGGTCCAGCAAGGTTGGGAGTAGAGAATTACAACCAAACAAATCCAGAAATTTACAGCAAAGGGTTGGAGCCCTTGAGGTTGGTGCCTCAGAACTGAAAGGATTGTTGTCCTGGGAGTTAGTGCCCCTAAATTCAAGGTTGGTGCCTTGACAGGACAGAGTTGGTGCTCTGGAGGTTGGAGCCTCACAAAGAGTCCAAGTTGGTGCTTGGCAACTAATTGAAACTATATATATATATATATATATATATATATATATATATATATATATATAGTACTTGATTTATTGCTAAGATCACATTAATAAAAACATCTATTCCTATTATCTATTTATGTGTTCCAAATATAAATGTTTTTAACTGATACCCCCCCCCCCCCTCAGTATTTCCAACAATTAACTATCAGTCTTTCAAACTTCCCCATAAATCCATTAATAATAACATCAAGTATTGGTATTTTCTTGCCAAAAAAATGAATGTTGAACAATATTAGGGGCAAGTAGGAAAATAACCGTCATTGTTTGATCATTCCTCAATTGATATAATTTTTTGATTGGTTGATTGCACATAAAGGATATATTACAAAAAAGTGTTATCTATTCATTTAGTTCTTTTATATAGTTTATATTAAATTCAACTCTAGGCTTTAACCTTGAGAAAAAACATATCCATTAGGTAGGTCTCTAGTAAAAGAGGTCATATGGACTAGATAACTATAATTGATAAAGAAGGGATGGCAGGAGGGGGAGGGGTTCTGTACAACCCTGGTGGAAATTTGGAAAAAAGGTATGCCTATGGTCTAGGACAGATGACCAACAATCAAGCTGAAATGTTGGGTTTGTTACAAGGATTGCTCCTAGCCAAATCCATAAAGGTAACAAGCATAAATGTTATGGGAGACTCCCTCATCATAATACATCATTTGATCAAAGGAACTTGGCCAAGAGACAATCACCTAGAGAGCATCCTCAAAAGAATAACAAGGCTCCTAAACGAAAATTCACAAAAAAAATTCTTTTTATGTCTTGAGAAGTCAAAATCTAGAGGCAAAAAAGAGTGCAAACAGAGTATGCCAACTCAAGGTAGGAAAATTAGAAATCAATGGCAATTTGGGGTTGTGTTGATGCACATCAATGATTTAAAAATTCCACAAGCCATTATGGGTGTCTTCCTCTCTTCAACTCTATTTATACGAGTGTTGTGTGACCTATTCATCATGAGCTTTCATGAAGTCAAAACGAAAAAAAAAATCCACCTTATTTATTCCATAACATTTTCACTCATTTATCTCCTAAACTTATCAATGTAATTGCGACATGACATATCTTATTGATCTCTTATGAGTCCAAAAATGAAAAAAGAAAAAAGAAAAAAATGTATATGAGTATTTGTTGTAAAATAAAATGTATTTCATTAAATTGTTCCTCCTACATTGCATTATTAAGTCCAATGCATACCCTATGTATTACAAGTCTCTTATGTAACAATTATAATAACCCCTTCTTATGATTGTGAAAGGTCTCCTTTTTATACCCCTCGACCTTTTCTCTATACCCAAAAAAAATTTACCCAAGCTTTTCAGCTTTTCTCCTTACCCAACCTTTTCTCTTTACCCAATGTGAGAACTCATAAAAATGTATTCTTAGGTAACAATGATTGTGGCCCCCTTCTTATCATTGTAAAAGGTCTTTACATTTTTTTATACCCCTAAACCTTTTAATGTAATGTGTCGATTTTATTGCTTATCAAAACTGTAAGAACTCATAAAGATGTGTCGCTTTTATTGCTTATCAAAACTGTAAGAACTGCTATCGGGCGCAGTCGAATATGTTGCCACAATGATGTTACATGCAAGTATCAAAGTCGAAGACCCTTAGAGCGCTAAAAGATGGTATCATGAACAATAAAATTCAATCAAGTCTGAGTATATACCACTTATTTCATTTACCCGCAAAGAATGTGGGATAAATTCTTTTGAAAAATATGAAAGAGATGAGCTTTTATGGCACGATCTTTTTCCCTCCACAAACTTTCAAGTCAAAGCCCCAACAACACCCAAGCAACCATGCATCATCGAATCACATTGGCAGTGATGATTGAATACATGCAGGTTGTCTCGTTTTGGGATATGCCATTTTCAAATAAAAATATATACAAAGCAAGGAATGCGCACAAGGGAAAAATGGTTGTTGTTATTATAGTAGAAAGGTCGACAAAAGAAGAGCCTGAATTCGAAGCAGAACTGCACCTTACTCGCTAACGGTTGTCGAGTATCTTGAGGCAAAGATAACATGATCATGACCAAACCACAAAGAAATTTGACAAAAAATAGGGCAACAAAACAACCACGGAGTTGGGAAAACGATGCTAGACAAAATATTTTTCAAACGTAAAAGATCACGTTACAACATGTCCTCTTTAATAGAAATGAGGGAAAATGCAGGTAATATTGTGTAGACTACGCTGATTATGGACTCGATGGCTATTAAAATTGAGAGTTTTGAAGAAGGTACACGGAAACTTCAAAAGATTCTCCAATCCTGTCATGCTCTCATAGGATTACATGGTGTAGACGATGTCAATCAATTGAATGCCTTATTGCCAATTTGAAGATGCTCCCAAGTTAATAAGAAAATCGATAAATTGTGTGTCTTGCTATGATCTCGGCTTAAGGAGTAGAGCCCCTTATCTATGAGTATCGGCTCATACTAAATTATAAGAATCAGGTATATCTTGCTTGCAAGTTTTTAGATATACTCTTGGTGTTGATCCTGAGTCTCCCTTAGAGTAATCCAAACAATCACCCATTTAGCCTGTAGTAAAATAAAATAAAAACGATAAATCACAAACACATCAATCTGATTTGTTGCTAAAGTTTGAAATTTCTGAATTTATTTGAGGATTTATCAAATCTAGAATAACATCGTTTTACGTTGTTACTTTCAAACTCCTCGAGAAATTTGACGAAATTCTAATGTGTCAATCTGTTTGATTGCAATAGTTGGAAATGATCCAAGATTCCTCAAGGGATATAAAGAATTTTTGACATATTGATTTTGTTGATGCAAATATTCAACAAATTGATCTTTCTTATTCAAAATTTTGAAGATGCCTCCAATCTCAAGAGGAAATTATAAAATACGCAATACAACAATCTGAAGCTCATGCAATTTATTCCCAAAGTTATTTATTCAGAAGAAATGTCTTCCTCCTCTCCTCTCTTTTTGCAACATTACACTTCATCAATACTTTTTGAGGTATCGATTGATGACACCATAAAAATGGCACACAAGGGCCAGTTGTTGGGCCATGGAATTGGTATGTTTCTTCCCCTTGTTTCTTCAGTTAAATATTCATTTCGCAAGACCTTTAAGTATAGTTTATAACAATTTGAGAGATAGAAGCTCTAGAAAAGTAGTTAATAATATCTTAGTATTTCATCTTGTTAATGAGTTAATTTGAGTGCTTTAGATATCATAAAGTTACAATTTGGGTGCTCTAGATATCATAAAGTTACAATTTGATTTAATTTATGTACAGGAGAAATATGATGAACGATTGTTGTTCCCTCAAAACGTTGGAGAATAACCAAGTTTTAAAGACTGTTGGGCTAATCTTGGCATATTGGTTGAGGATTCGCATCTATTTGCATGGAACAATCAAGGAGGAGATATGATCTGTTATCTCAGGATTTTATAGTTTAAATAAGTGATCCTAAGAATCTTATGTTAGAGATAATGGAGAATATCTTAGAATAGTGAGTTGGTTCACAAGACCTCACAATAGGAATTAGTTTCTATTTTTTAGGTTATGGTTCTAACTTCCCTGAATCTGTGATTACTATATATTGTGTAATGTACATGAGTAATGTAGAGCGTTCTGCAGAGCCAGACTCTCCTAGTTTAGACTCTCTTTTATAGAGCTTACTAGTGGTTTTCATTTTATTTAATATACAACATTGTATTTTTATCATAGTATCAGAGCGTCAGGGTTGAGGAACCTGTACGCTAAGACAGCGGAGACCAAGCAACAAGCTGAGGAGACAGCGGAGACCAAGGTCCCAGCCAAGTAGGGGATCGAAGAACAAAAGCAGAGGATCGCATAAAAGACCAGTGAAAAATTGGTGCGCTAGAGAGAGGGAGGAAGCTTGAATTTATGGGATGAAGACCACAGAATAGGAGGCGCGGAGTCACGAGAGAGAGGAGGAGGGGATCACGGGAGTGAGGGGATCGAGGCAATCGAGACAGAGCAGAAAGGGCAACGGGACTGAAGGGAGGAGAGGAAATCTCAAACAGAGATTTGGCGGAGGTATAAAGATGCAGGTGTCTGTCAGAAAATCCCAAGAAGATGCTGCGGAGGACAGGGTCAGATGAAATGCCACAGATCATGATGGGGGATTTGGTTATGGGAGATGATGATGGGACTCAACGTTATTGCAGAGAAGATTGCCTTTGGGTTTGCAACAAGCTCTGTTGGCACAAATGTCAGCTTCTTTGTTGAGAGAACGGAGCACATGGAAAAATCGAAGTTCCATATTTTGACGGGTTAGTGCTTGACATCTGTTAATCGTTTGTTGAAGGAAGATATTGGATGCCTTTCGATTGCAAACCATGAGACTGATGATAGTGGCTGAGTCTCCAAAAATCATCGCTTTGCTAATTCCAAATTTTTGGAGTTGATTTAGTCCTTGAAAGAGGGCAAGAGCTTCTGCCCTGTTGTTGGATAAGGAACCCAGTCCCCACTCATAAGTGGCTATAATGCTACCGCTGGGATTGTAAATAACTCCGCCTGCACCTGTTGTTCCTGGGTTGGATTTAGAAGCTCCATCGAAGAAGAGATAGTGGAGATTGCTGCCTCGGAGCCAGCTTGAGAATTCTTCTTCTTTGGTTCTTATTTTCCAACTATGCTTGGGGATGCCGGACTGGATGCTGGCATTACTTTCTATCTGATTGCTATTGTTTCTATCTAACAAATAGCCGATAAAATCCCTTTCCTCAACACAGAGGCCATCAACATCAATTTTCTTCAGATTTTTAGTAGAAATGGTTTCTAACGTTAAACTTTTTGCCTTGCTGCAGAGATGCCTTATGATGGTTTCCTTGTCTTGGAATATCATACGGTTCCTTGCCAACCAAATTTTCCATAGAAGGGCATAGGGGAGAGCATCCCAGACCCGTTTGGCTATATTGTTCTTCTTATGCTGCCAAGGGTAACTCTTCTTCCAGAGATTCAGAACCTCGCCAATGGAGTTTTGGGGATTCCATGGGAGATGGTCGTTGGGGGATATTCCACTCCAGCAAGAAATTGCAAAAGGATAGGTGATAAAGAGATGCTGGATGGTTTCTTCTGCTTCTTGACAGTTTGGGCATCGAGAAGGTCCTGCTATACCTCTCTTTTGCAGATTATCAGTGGTGAGAATTTTCCCTTTCAAGAGGGTCCAGATGAAGAATTTGATTTTGGGGATGGCCTCGAACTTCCATACAATTTTCCAGTGTGTCCAAGCAGGAGCAGGATGATCTTTGTTGCACAAATATTGGTGGCCAGCTTGAATTGTATAGTTAGAGCCTGTAGGATCCCATCAAAAACTGTCGATGTCGTTTTTAATAATGGGGGCAATACTGTGGAGGTGAGTTTGAAGGTTGTCGAAGCTCTCCTTAAGATCTATGGGTATGGGTGGAAAAGTCCATCCCATCCATATCTGCGAGTGGGTGTCCCATTGCGAGATTTGGTCCAGATAATGTATTCCTTTGTTGTAAAGAAAGAGAAGGATTTTATCCGTACCTGGTTGATTGCTTATAGATTGATTCCCCATTATTTTGTCTACTCCAATTTTGATATTGCTGCCTCCCTTGGGGACCTTGGAGGTGTTTTGGGCCAAAAAAGGGATTGCTTTTTTGCATAGTTTCCAAATTTTTGAACTGTTTCTAGTGGGTATTTCGCAGTCCAAAAGCTGTTGTCTTGGGTAGCTTAGATATTTGACTTCTAGCACTCTTTTCCACCATGTCGGTTGTTCACTGATTAGTCTCCACACGATCTTGCCTCCAAAAGCCAAATTTGAGAGCTTGGGAGATCTAATTCCGAGTCCTCCACAATCCTGGCCTTGGATTACTTGCTTCCAGCTAACAAGATTGAACTTCTTTTTCTCATTTTTCCCCCCTTGCCAAAGAAAATGGCGGAGAATACTTTCCATTTTATTATGGAAGATGGTTGGAGCCTGCATTAGTGTGAATTGGTAAAGCGGAAGAGATGAGAGCCCTGATTTTAGGAGAACAAGGCGGCCTGCCGGGTTAAGCCATGTAGAACCCCACTGTTGCACTTTCCTCTTCATTTTGTCTATAATTGTGTCCCAGATTTCAACTTTTAAGGGCCCAATGCTCACAGGCATTCCCAGGTAAGTGAAGCATTCCCAATTTAGTTTGCAAGGAACCCCAAAAGTGTTGGCTATATTATGGAGGGTTTGGGTTGTTGCATGCCAACCATAGATGCAGCTTTTTAAATGGTTGATCATGCCTCCTGAATAACTCATATATTTGTCCAGAAGAGCTTTGAAATGACGGGCTATTGTGATAGACGCCCCTCCTATTAACAGAGTGTCATCCGCAAATTGGGAATGATTTATGTTTTTGACTCCATTCTCGAACTTTATGCCAGTGATGAGACTAGTTCGCCTCTTGTAATCTAAAGCTTTGCTGAAAGATTTGGCCATCAAGATAAACAGGTAAGGGGAGAGAGGGCAGCCTTGTCTCAGCCCTCTCGAAGATTGAAAGGGAGGTCCAGGCCTACCATTAACAAGGGGGGAAATCCAAGGCCCCGTGATACAGGCTTTGATGAGATCAAGGAGGGGCGCAACAAAGCCCATTTTCTTAAGGACAACAATTAGAAAGGAGTGCCTTACCCTATCGAAGGCATTGGCCAAATCCAGCTTCAGGATGAACCCTTTTTCTTTTCTGGAATGACTGGAATGAATTGCTTCTTGAACAAGAAGGATTGAATCAGAGATTTGCCTGTTGGCCAGAAACCCACCTTGATTTTCAGAGATGAGAGAAGGAAGAAGAGGTTTGAGGCGAGTAGCTAAAATTTTTGTGAGGATTTTGTAAGAGGAGTTGCAAAGAGAAATGGGTTGGAAACGGGAGAAGGTCATGGGGCAATTCTCTTTGGGGATGAGGGCTAGGTAGGTGGAATTGGTATAGCCTCTGATTTTCCCTTTGCGCTGGATCCATTTCATCATTTTGATAAGATCCTTTTTAATAATTCCCCAGTGAGCTCTGTAGAAACAGATTGGAAAGCCATCCAGTCCAGGAGCTTTGTCTGGTTGGAGAGCCCAGATGGCTCCTCTTATTTCTTCTTCTTCTATCTCCTTGCTCAAGTTGTCATTGATTTCTTTGCTGATCCCACTAGGAAGGTATTGCAGCAGGTCTGTGTAGTCTTCCTCTTCTTTAGTTTCTGTTAGGAGTGCTCTATAGTGATCTGAAGCTACCTATTTGATAGCACCTTGGCTGGTTTGGAGATTTCCTTCTTTATCTATGATAGAGGTAATGTTGTTCCTGATTTTCTGAGCTGTAGTTTGCTTATGGAAAAAAGCCGAATTTTTGTCTCCTCCTTTCAGCCATAACTGCCTAGACTTGATTCTCCATTTCTGCTCTTCTTCTCTATTGATGCGATATAGCTGACAATAGAGTTTGTCTTCACGATCTTTATCTTCCTGCTGAAATCCGCGCTCCTCAATTGTGCTATGGAGGTTCTCCAATTTGGCTTTGGTCTCTCTTTTCTCTTTTTCCGGCTCCGTGTAGCAGCTTTTTGCCCAGTCTTTTAGAGCATATTTGACTCTTTTAATTTTGCTTTCCCAGATGTATCCAACGATCCTTCTATGTGTTGCTGCCAACTGCTTTGGATAATATTTTTGACTGCTAAGTTATCATTCCACAGAGGACTGTACTTAAAGGGGATAGGCCCCAAAGAGTAGTGGGTTTCAAGAACCAGAGATGTGGGGTAGTGATTTGAAGCTGTGAAGGGATGGATGAAGGCGTAAGCTGCAGAGAAGGTGGAGAGGAGGGAGACATTCACCAGGATTCTATCCAGCCTTTCCATGATGTTGTTTTTTCCCAACCTTCGATTATTCCAGGTGAATCTGCAGTTTTTTGGGGCTACATCAATGAGGTCGTGGTCCTGCATGATAGTCTCCAACTGGTTTCTGTAGGGGTCTGAAGAGAAGCAGCCTCCTCGCTTCTCATTGGAGTGCAAAATGAGATTTAGATCTCCCCCAAGAATAATGTTACTATTTTCTTCTTCATCTATATTGTCTTTAAGAGTGCCCCAACATTGCTCCTTGTCTCTATAATGGTTTGGAGCATAAACATTATAAATGACTATCCTTTGATTATTTGTAGTGCTCTCCAGAGCAGTCTTTATCCAGTGTTGATTGATTGTTTATGTTGTGATACTCCAAGTGTTTTGATCCCAAAGCGTTGCGATTCCCGTTGAGGCTCCTCTTGATTCACAAATGCTGCCTTTGTACTGTTTATGATGTGTTATGATTTTTTTCATTTCTTGTTGCCCTTGCTTTGTTTCTTGGACTAATACAACTCCTGGTTTCTCTTGATTTATTAGATCTTTTAAGGAAATTATTTTGGAGGGGTGCCCTAGTCCCCTACTGTTCCAGGAGAGGACTTTCATCATTTCATGTGGGGGTTATGGAGAGTTGCTCGCCCTCCCTGCTCCTTATTTGTTGTATCTTTGTCGATTTGTCCCAAGATGTAGGACTCTATGGGATTCTGGGTGCCCATGGCTATATCCTTCTGGGTATTTTCATCTCTCTGCTGCTTGGCGGATTTCCTTCCTGGCCCATTTCTCTTTTGAATGTCTAAGGTTGCATCATGCTCCTTTGAGTTACTTATGGTGATTCTAGATGAGGGTGGATCAAGAGGGAGGATGGAGGAGATAGTCAGAGGGAGAGGGGATTCAGGGGTATCGGTTTGAGCCACGGAGGAGGGATTATCCTCTGGGGGAGTGAGAATATGGAAAGGGTTAGAGGATGAAGGAGGTGGATGAGGGAGGGGATGGTCCTGCGGGGGTAGGGAGGAGTTAGAGAGGGATGAGGTGGATGGAATGGGTGGATTATGTTATGCTCTTAACCTGCAGAGTAATACCCAAACACAGAATATGCGAAGAAAATATACCCAGAACATAGAATATGCGAAGAAAAGATACCCAGAACACAGAATAGCAATGATTTTATTATTCAGAGAGAAATGTTCACAGGCCTCTTCGAGGGGGCAACCTCCAATAGAGCAGAGCTCGATTACAAAACAAGACACGATACTCCTCGCAGGGAGTCTCTATCCTTTATATATGACTCATACATGCAATACCATGGGCCAATACCGTGGGTTTTATTAATACCATCTATCTAATACTACCGCCCATTTGCAACTAACTGTGGTCCCGTCATTAATTGCGGGTTAACCACTTACAAATATTAATATGGGCTTTATTGACTCTTGACTATGACGTGATCCCATGACATAAATAAGGGGGTTAGGGTGGGACCCTAACATGCCCTCCCCCTTAAGACTAGCCTTGTCCTCAAGGCTGAAGCTGCGGAAACTGCTGAAGAATAGTGGCTGGTTCCCAAGTTGCATCTTCCGGAGAGGTGTCTTTCCATTTGACGAGGACCTCCTTAATCATGCGGTCGCGCAGGTGCTTGTCTCGTGTGTCTAGAACCTGTTCGAGTTGAAGCCAGATTGACCCTTCTTCGTCTAATTCAGGTAGACTGGATTGAACTCGGCATTTGTTCCCAATCACTTTCTTGAGGCACGATACATGGAAAACTGGATGGATTTTTGCTGTAGGGGCAAAGCCAACTTGTAAGCCACTTCTCCAATGCGCTGAAGTACTTGGTATGGTCCATAGAATTTTGGAGCGAGCTTTTGACAACCCTTATCTTTGAGTGATGTTTGCTTATATGGTTGTATCCTCAAAAAGACCTGATCCCCTTCTTGAAATTGGCGCTCTGAGCGATGTTGGTCGGCCTGTTGCTTCATGCGGTTCTGAGCTTGATGAAGATTCTCGCGAAGATGGGCGAGCATGGTTGCGCGGTGTTGTAGGAGTTGATCCACTACTTGTACTTTGGAGCATCCCTTGAGATAAGAAGTAGGGGAAGGCGGAAGTTGACCATAGACTGCTTCATAGGGAGTCATTTTGGTGGTGGCATGATAGTTGGTGTTATACCACCATTCAGCCAGAGGTAACCACTGTGCCCAAAGGTGTTGCTTTTCTAAAGTGAAACACCTAAGGTAGGTTTCTAGACATTTGTTGACGGCTTCGGTTTGACCATCTGTTTGCGGATGATATGAAGTACTGAGTTTGAGTTGAGTGCCTTGTATTCTGAAGAGTTCCTGCCAAAAATTGCTGGTGAAGATCGGGTCGCGGTCGGACACTATAGAAGTGGGCATGCCATGTAATTTGAAGATCTGATCCATGAAAGTTTGAGCAACCAAGGTTGGTGTAAACGGGTGGGGTAGGGCGCAGAAATGAGCATACTTCGACAATCGGTCCACAACCACCATGATGACTGACTTGTTCCCTGACTTTGGAAGATCTGTAATGAAATCCATAGAAACCTCCATCCAAATTGAGGCCGGAATGGGCAATGGTTGTAAGGTGCCTGGTGTGTTGACAGTTTCCCCTTTGTGGCGTTGACAGACATCACATTCGGCTACGAAAGTAAGGACATCCTTTTTCATGCCTGTCCAAAAGAATGATCTTCTGGTGCGAGCATACGTCTTCTGAAAGCCCGAATGTCCTGCAATGGGAGATGAGTGCAATTCTGCCAAAAGGCGACTTTTGAGGGTAGATGTTGGTGATATTACGACTCTGTCCTTGTAGCGAAGAATATCATTCTGCCACGAGTAGCCCTTGCTGGAATTAGGATCTACCTGCAATTGAGAAATGAGTTGGGAGAGCCCTGTGTGTGAAAACCATTCCCTGCGAGCCTCTTCAATCCAGTCTGGAATGGGAAGGGAAATTGCGAGCAGAGTACTTTCCTCCTCAAATTGGCGTGATAATGCATCTGCTACACTGTTGTCTTTCCCTTTCTTGTAAATGATCTCATAATCATATCCCAGCATTTTGGCTAACCATTTATTTTGTTGTGGGGAGGATAGGCGTTGCTCCAAAAAATATTTAAGACTGTGATGATCTGTGCGGATTTGGAAACATCGCCCCAATAAGTAAGGTCACCAGGTCTCGACTGCATGTAAGATGGCCATCATCTCCTTCTCGTAGGTAGATTGGCCCAGATTCCTCCCACTGAGTTGTTGGCTTGTGAAGGCCAATGGTCGCCCTTCCTGCATTAAGACCGCCCCAATCCCTGTACCCGAAGCATCACATTCAATGACAAAGGATTTGGTGAAGTCAGGTAGTGCTAAGACTGGAGTGGTACACATGGCGTTTTTGAGAGCGGTAAATGCCTGTTGTGCTTCCTCGGTCCAGAAGAAGGAATTTTTCTTTAGGAGTTGAGTGAGGGGCTTTGCTATGCGGCCATAGTTGCGGACAAATTTACGATAATAGCCTGTGAGACCCAAAAATCCTCTCAAGCTCTTCAAAGTCTTAGGTTGAGGCCATTCTTGCATTGCCTGGATCTTTTTGGGGTCCACCTTTACACCTTCACGCCCCACAATGTGGCCCAAATACTCAACTTCTTCCATGCCAAACGAACACTTAGACATCTTGAAAAATAATTTGTGCTTGCGGAGCAGTTGCAAGAGTAGATCTACACGCTGAAGATGTGCCGCCCAAGTGCCACTATAGATGAGAATGTCATCGAAGAAGACGACAAATTTTCTGAGATATGGTTTGAGGATGTGATTCATAAGACTCTGAAAAGTAGAAGGGGCATTACAGAGACCAAATGGCATGACCAGGAACTCATAATGGCCTTCATGAGTTCTGAAAGCCGTCTTGGGAATGTCGACTTCCTTCATGCGAATTTGGTGGTAGCCGGAGCGAAGATCCAACTTAGTGAAGAATTGAGCCCCATTGAGTTCATCCAGCAAATCGTCAACCACCGGAATGGGAAATTTATCTTTGATGGTCAACTTGTTGAGGGCCCTGAAGTCGGGACACATCCGCCACTCCCCATCTTTCTTGAGGACCATGACCACTGGGGATGAATAAGGACTAATGTTGGGACGAATGACACCTGCTTCCAACAATTCCTTGATGATTTTTTCTATTTCATTCTTTTGAGTGAACGGATATCTTTATGGCCGCACATTTGGGGGTTGGGCCCCTGGAACCAAGGTGATGCTATGATCATGTTCCCCTCGCGAGGATGGAAGCTCATGAGGCTTGTCAAAGACCGTCCGATGGTTGTTTAAAATCTGCTGCATCTCAAGATGAATTGGCAGAGACCTGGTTTCGACTACCTGGATGGCATTAAATTGAGCTACCACTCCATGATGGCCCTTTTTTAACAATTTTTCCATCCGATGCGAGCTGATGACAGAGGGGGCTCCCGCCTGGAGGCCACGGAGGGTATGTGTGGAGTTTTTCTGCTTAAAACTCATATATAACTCCTGGAAATCCATTGTGATTGGCCCAAGGGTGCGGAGCCATTCAGCGCCTAGGACAATGTCGCATCCCCCCATGTGTATGGCAAACATGTGGGTTTTCAACTGATAATCCCCCATTTGAAGTTTGACATTTTCACAGCGGCCTTCACATTTCATTGTGCCCCCATCTGCAATTTGGACTTGGAAGTTAGAAACTGCCCGTACAAAACAATGCGCTGCTTCGGCGATTTTTTGATGGATGAAATTATGGGTACTGCCACTATCAATCAAGACTATTATTGGGTGATGTTTAAGAAAACCCCTGATTTTGAGAGTTTGAGGGGAAGAGATTCCTGCCAACGCATTGAGCGAAATAACTGGTTCGTCAGATACAATCTCCTTTTGGTTGTCTTCTTCGATCGCCTCCGGTTCCTCAAGAGGTGGATCTTCCTCGGTGGAGTTGTAGTCAGTGGCATCTATTTGAAAAAACTTGGGCTCCTTGCATTTATGACCAGGGGAATATTTTTCATCACAGTAGTAACATAGTCCTTGCTTCCTTCTTTCGGCCATTTCCTTAGGTGACACCTTTTGGACCTTAAGTGTCTGAGTCATGTTGTGAGCTTGTGGGGGACGACCTTTAGTGGGGAAATTGGGGTGGCTGTATTGGGCAGTTATGGCACGTTCCACCTTACGGGCTACTTGGCAAGCCTCCGTCCATGTGGGAGGGTGGTGGAGTAGAACTTGAGCTTTGATGGCTTCTTTAAGACCACTGATAAAACATTTCGTGTAGAACTCATCTGAGAGATGCTGAGTGCGGAAGGCTAAGGCTTCAAAAGCGGTGATATATTCATCCACTGTACCCGTCTGTCGAAGCTTAGTGAGACGGCCCAAAAAGGAGTCTCCCTGTTCAAAGCGATCTTGAAGAGCTTTGGCGAATTGGGCCCAACTCAGAAAAGGTCCATGGCGACGTTGATGCCATTCCGCCCATTGCCATCGTTCATTGTCCAAGTACATGGTCCCCACTCCAAGCTTAGTCCAATCATCTTGGAGACGATTCAATTTGAAATACTGGTCCATTTGTGCTAGCCATGCGGACGGGTGAGAACCGTCAAATTTCCACATATCCAACTTGGGAGGTCGCTGACTGGGTGGTGAATGGGTGTGCCAGAGGTGAGGAGAGTGGCTAGACTCACCCTCATGGTGTTCATGGTCATTATACGGTTCCTCGAGAGCTGGCTCCTTGCCCTTATCGAGTGCTTGCCGTACCAGGCTAGTTAGTCCGTTAATCATAGTTTTGAGCTCGTTCATATCTGTTTCAAGTTTGTCTAGCCTTTCATTGGCCATTGCTTGAGCTCTAGTTTCTACCATACACCAACTTGATGAAAAATTGGGACCGCCAATTTTTTTTTTTCTAATAAATTGAATGGTACCACCGTGCTCAGCTCGTCGTCCTGATGCTGATGGGCTAGATCACAAATAAGCGCTTCGGAAGATCTCAGACTTTTTTTTTTTTTTTTGGAAAACTCCTAACGGAGTTTTACTCCTTCCTGATCAATACTGCAATCGCCAAATCCTCAAAATGTCAATGCCGCCAAAAGTCCTGTGAAAATTATATCCAGGTACAGGAACCCTTCCCAACTACTCCGATCTGGTGGATCTGAGAGATCTGAATGGTGGAACAACTGCTGCTGCTGATCTGATGGAGTTGCGGGACTGATGTCTGCTACTGCTGCACTTGCTGATCTGGAATAGATGATGTGTGATCCCCCGATAGAAAGGGAACTATGGTCTTGAGGAGTGTCAGGTGCTACAGATCGCAATATACATAAGGGTCTGACAGTAGTACTCGGCCCAATGTTTCAGGGCTCTAACTAAGGAGGATCGACCGTACTCTTAGCCGTACAACCCGACTACCCTATTGTACGGGCGAGTAATCTCTCCGAGTGTTATTCTCGGTGTACTGTAGCCACAAGACGGCCGAAGGTTTATCTATGGCGAGGTTTCAAGGGAGCTAGGGGGCTTCCTATATACCCAGAGGGTACGTGGAAGACAGTTCGTGTGCGGTTCTGTCTAATGCGCTACTACTCGAAGGGGTACCCACAGGGGTTACAAGGGAGTCCAACAGACGTGACCACCTCTTGTATTTCCTGCGTGCATGCCTCCCCAAATCCACAGGTTTATGCGCTTAACGACAGATCCCGTGGTTTAAAGACGCCGGAACACGTCTCTAGCCAAAAAAAAATTTTACTAAAAATTGGAGATCCCACCGAGCCCTGGAAAGTGCTCTGATACCACTTGTTATGCTCTTAACCTGCAGAGTAATACCCAAACACAGAATGTGCGAAGAAAATATACCCAAAACATAGAATATGCGAAGAAAAGATACCCAGAACACATAATAGCAATGATTTTATTATTCCGAGAGAAATGTTCACAGGCCTCTTCGAGGGGGCAACCTCCAATAGAGCAGAGCTCGATTACAAAACAAGACACGATACTCCTCGCAGGGAGTCTCTATCCTTTATATATGACTCATACATGCAATACCACGGGCCAATACCGTGGGTTTTATTAATACCATCTATCTAATACTACCGCCCATTTGCAACTAACTGTGGTCCCGTCATTAATTGCGGGTTAACCACTTACAAATATTAATATGGGCTTTATTGACTCTTGACTATGACGTGATCCCATGACATAAATAAGGGGGTTAGGGTGGGACCCTAACAGATTACGAGCAGAGCCAGCTTCTGGGTTTGGCTTGGGGGTGTGGGCTACTTTCTTTTTCTTAACTGGTTCCCATTGTTCGTCTTGTGAAGTATTCTCTACATCAACTAATTTAGTGCAATGATTAGCAAAATGTCCATATTCATGACATACCTTGCACTTGAAGGGAATCTGTTCGTAGTCCAATTGCTGAATGTGAGTCCAGTCATCCACCTTGAGCTTGATGGCCTCTGGAAGTCCTTTGCCTAGATCTACTTCTACGCATATGCGGGCACAAGCCTGCATGTTGTCTTTTGGTTCACTGTGGTCAATGTATCTGCCCACAACGTTCCCAATAGCTCAGACCGATTCGTCTCCCCAGCAGTGGAGAGGGAGGTGTGGAAGCTGAACCCAAACAGGAACAACGCTCAGAATATCCAACTCGGGATCGAAGTCTGGAGTCCATTTGTTGAGATATAGACCTCTTGAATCCATGAAATAGGGCCCATTCCTGAATATCAAGTCTTTGTCTTCTCTTGTTTCAAAATGAAAGGTAAAATACCCTTTTCCACAAAATTGAATGGAGATTTTGCCTTGTATTTTATCAGACCAATTCCTTTCAACCCATCTTTGTACTGTTTTCGGTGATGGCCAGAGCCCAGTAAATTGCCCAATGAGACCTCGTTCTGCTAGAGCAAGAGTGGCCATATGAGGTAGAGCTGGGGGCAGATTAACTTCCTGCAAAACGTCGAGCTTCTTCACGAACTTGGAGATTGCTGGGCGAGGCCTCTAGGGAGGTAAGGACCTGACCAAAGCTGAGAAGGCCTGTTGAGTAGCGGCCGCCTCCGGTGAAGCCTCCGGAGGGGCCATGGCTGAGAGCCGAAGGCCGAGGCGCGATCAAGTTGGCTTGACCTAGCAGGAGTGCGCTCGAGGGATCCGCTAGTCGCAAAAACCTTCCCAATTATATTGTTACTAATAACATAATTAGATTTTTACCCTTAAAATTTCAAACCAATATCTTTACACTATAGAAAACCTTAAAAAACGCTCTATCATTATTCCCTCTACCAATAAACAAAATTTTAACCTATCACAAAAATAACAAATAAATAAATATTTATAATAAAAATAAAATATAACACATGTAAAATTAGGTGGAAAACCTAGGATCCCAAAAACAAAATAAGTATAATTATGAAATGTCAAACTACCCATCCCTATGATCATGTGAAAATGACGGTAACACTCCGTGATTTAATGGTACGATGACTATAAAAAATATTTTATTTAATTAGCTGCCAACACCTCGAGAAGACCGTGACTATTCATCTAGGGACCATTAACATAGTTCAAGAAACCTCCTGAAATCCCAAGGCCACTCATTTGTACTCGGTTTGACACTTCATCATTTTTTTAAATGTTGACAACCTCACCCTCTGAAATCTAAATAGTTGAATCCTTTGGGTATCCGTATGTTATATTTAAATTCGAAAATATTTTGAAAATTTAATGGATATAAATAAAGTTAATTAATTGATTTCGTTTATATTTATTTGATTTTGAGAATATTTTAGAATGTATAATTAACATGCGTTAGATTTTGATTTTGATTTTGATGGACATTTATATTCTAATTATAAATTCACTGCCTGTAATGAATATGGAGTAAAGTTAGATGTTGATTTTGTTTATATTTATTAGATAAATATATGCTATGATAGAAATAGAATATGGCGAAGAGTATTTTATTAAGTATTTGTACAGAGATTTATATGGATTTTATGTTATATCTCGAGTCATTTGATCTAGTAGATTTGTAATTGGAGAAAGAGCCATATGATGGCCAAAGCTCACATACATTTACATGTAGATGGAATAATCCAAAATATTTTAAAAATTGAATGGGTATGAATAAAATTAATTGTTTGACTTTGGTTATATCTATTTAATTTTTAGAATATTCCAAAATCTACAATCTACCTACGCTAGATTCCTGATCAAATGAATAAAGATGCATTAGAACTTTAACCATCATATACCTCTCTGAGTTCTATTTATATGCAAGTTTGTGCCTGGATCTCAACAAATACATAATGTAGTAAAAGTTAGATCTTCATAAATTTTCCCTAAGCTCTCTTATCCAACAAAACTACATTTTTTCTAGAGGGACTCCAAACTGGATAACAAAAATGAGGTTTTGTAGGTATATCACTTACAAAATTAACTTATAAAATAAAATAAAATTTACATGTCATATTATAATTGATTGATAATGTATGTCAATCTATTTAGCTCTAAGGAATGGGAGAGGGCTTGATTTTGCCATTGATTTTTAAATTTGCCAATCTTAATTTACACCCTTCATTAGCACATAAGTCTGCATCTTTATTGAGATCACATAGAACATGGAAATATGCTATTGAAGAGAACCCTTTCACTACTTTCCTAATTCTTTTCATAAGACTTTCTAATGTTTTGTCCCTTAAATAGGAGCCCTTCACCAAATGTTGAATAAGAATGAGGGAGTCTCCCAAAACAATGAGAGAAGCTACCTCATTTTCTTTCGCTAATTAAATCCCTTGGTAGAGGGCATAAGCTTTAGCTTGGTTGTTTGTCATGCATCCTAAGCCCTGTGAATACCCTATAACTTTAACTTCCTTAGAGCCATAGAGCACCACCCCCTCCTACCACTTCTTACTTTATCAAATAACTTCAAAAGTAGAATAAGTTATGAAAAATTCTATACAAATGCTCAATACAGTACTCCTAGGCATATCTAATGCCTACCTTCACTTAGTCCATCCAATAAATATAAAACAAAGGCAACATTTAAATTTACTCCATATTGATTAAATACACTAAATTTGTCATAAACACCAAAATGTCTTAGATCCACCCTTCAAAAAAATCTCACAAATAAGATTGAGAATAATCTAAACATCTCAATTGATTCTAATTGGACAGTCACCAAACCATTGGAAATAACATTGAGAATATTGTTCCAATTGTTGATGAGCCCAATAGAAATCATGCAAAAATAAAGTTACACTTTAAATAAGTTTTTCCCTTGTTTTGTGAATAAGAGTTGCATAATAGGAGAAAAAATGTTACCATGTAGATGTATAAACTAGAATAACCATGTAAATTAAATCATTGGTAAATGACATCAATTCATAATAAACATCAAATACACACTTACTCATACATTTTATGCTGCTAAAAGTAAAAAAATTATAAAAATTAACTAAATTATAATTTTATTTAAAATTATTATTATTATTATTAATGAAAAAAGAATTAATATATAAGTTAATTATATATATATATATATATTTGACAATATTCTTAACCATGGCGATTCACCCCCTAGTTTATTAAAGAGATTCTTAAGAGGCTTTGTAATAATATCTTGGGTCAATACCATGACTTATCAATACCACGTGCCCAAAAAACTATAACCCATTTCATATACACTTGTTCATATGATATTTTTTTAATTATTGAATTTTTTTTTTTCTCGATAAAGACTAATTCTATTAAGTAAAATATAGTACAATCAAGAGAAGCAAGAGACCGGCAGACTGGAAATGATGGATCCATCAACTTCGGTCCCGGAGGAAAGATTCAATCTCAGAGCTACATCAAATGACTTGGGAGCAAAGACTGACTAACTGACTTTTACCCCATAGGGGCAGAAACTACAACACAGTGTTTTTTCCCTTTTTTTTTGTTGACTTTTGTCCAGCCATCATGGGGAGAGTGAGCTAAAACAACTTGAAGACTGGAATTCTCTATCTTCGGGAACTCCTTTTCTGATTCAGAGGAGGAAGTCTCATGGGCGCGTTTCTAGGAGATTGCTGTGACATGGGTGTACCCCTTAGTATCCGTGGGCGGATCCATCGGCTGAGGCGCCTGGTCCGGTTCTGAATCGCTTTCCTCATCCTCCGAACTTGGGGAGCTAGAGCTCCCTGCTGGCGGTGGAGGACAGGGAGCCCAACGCTTGGGTTTGGTTTTTGCGAAGATGCCCTTTTTCGTTCTTGCTGTCAGCGATGGGCAGGAGTTCTGCAGGTGCCCTGTTAGGTGACAATGGCGGCATCGGAAGGCAGTGTTTTCGTAATCTAGAATCTGGGTCCAAACAGTGTCATTGATCTTGAGATTGATTTGCTCTGGCAGTCCCTTGCTTAAATCTAGCTCCACACATATTCTAGCATATGTATAGAGACCTTGCCGTTCCCTCTCGTAATCTCCCATTAAAAAGCAACCCAAGGTGTTGCCTATTTGCCTGTATACTTCTGTGCACCACAGGTGTATTGGGAGATTTGGAAGTCTGATCCAGACAGGGGCTTTAGTGATGACTGCAGAAGTTGGGTCAAAGTCTGGGAACCATGGAGTTAAGAAGAGGCCTGCTGAACCCATGAACCAGGGGCATTCTTCTAAGGCCTTTTCATAGTGCTCGGGATTATCGAACAACACTATAAAATATCCCTTTGCACAGAAATAAACCTTGCAATGGTGAGTCCAGTTGTCTTTGATCCAGTCATAAAGATCCTTTGAGCGTGGCCAGAGCCCATTGAATCTGCAGATGATGGCCCTTTCAGCAAATTTTTGGGTGTCGTCTGCAAGGTCAGAGTAGGAGATCTCAACAGAGGGAACCTCCTCCAATTTGTCAACCAAAAAAGGCTTGGGTTTGGGAGGTTCAGGGGATGCGGGTATCTCAGAGCGTACTGCAGCTTTGTAGGAGTATGGAGGAGCAGAAGAGGATTGACCTGCGGCTCCACCTCTCAAGCGAAAGGAAAACACTAAAGAGCTGTTGTTTTTTATGCTGTAAAAAGAAAGAGGAAGAGGATCATCGAGCTGTTTACCTTGGAAAATAAGTCTCTGTAGGGCTGAGGGGATCCCAAGTCTGTGCTCCAGATTTGCTTTGAGGTTCTGCACCAGATCTGTAGGGTTTACCCATTGCAGAATGGTCTTGCCGAAGATCTGTGCGATTTGAACCTGAAAGGAGGCAGAGGAAAAAGATTTCTGGAGCTGCACGGGGCCAGAATCTTTTGAGTCTCCCATCTCTTGACGCAAAGGAGGCAGCAGGAGAGAAGAAATCTTCTGCCTAAGGTATCGTTTTCTCCAACTCGGATCCGCTGCAAAGGGAAGGGCGACTGATCTGTGGAGAAGCCCCTGATCAGTGGAGGGGCCAGAGCTGCCATGGCTATGCGCGCCTGTGCTCAACGCATGGAAGTTCGCCTTTTCCTTCGGCTCAACCTCCGCTTGGAGCTTCAACTCGGGTTCGCTCCTCTGATAGATCCTGAATCAAGCCTCCCTTTCAGCAGCAAGTCTGCGCAGAGGCCAAGCGGCGGCCGAGGACAAGGAGGCGACGGCGGCGGCAGCTTCGCAGTTAGGGTTCAGCTCCGGCTCCGGATCTCTGCTTAATGCCTGCTTCTCATGTAATGAGGAGTGCTCCGGCCTTCTGATCTGGATTGGGTCTTCCCCTTCAACGGCAGAGAGCCGAGGCCAAGCGGAGGCCGAGGGCGCTGAGGCGGCGGCGGCTGTAGGGTTCATCTTCAAGCCGAAAAAACCTATCCCAAATCCGGAAAGAGAAAATTAATTATTGAATTTTAAATAAAAGCGCAAAAAATACTATTTTGAAAAATGTATACTATTAAGACTATTCTAGAATATTCGATGGAAATTAAATCCCTACCAACCATCTAATAATGAATGATGATTAAATTAACATTTTAGAAGTCCAATTCCGAAATAGCCTTACCTATCCACATAATAACACAAAACCATGGAAAACAAAGAATTTGTTACACATGTCCATGGAAAAGTAGCAATGTAAAATTTAATATCATCCCATTGAAAATTTAGTATTTATCTTAGATAAAATCAATCCACAAGCGGAAGAAATAGTTGAAATGCAGTGTTGATGATGCAGCTGCTATGTTCACCGTGATGATGTGATGATATCAATTAAAGATCCAATGCCCAATTTGCCATAAACCTTGCTTCCTCGGACGAGAAATATCAGTGAGACAATATAAAAGCTTGAAACCTTGTAGTAAGATTCAACAATGAATAAAAATATAATGTGAGAAGATTAAAGAAGTGGCGAATAAATCTTTGAAACCCATTGAGAGTTCCTGCCACCAGTTATCGTAACATGGTAGAGATGTACCAAATGAGAATGTTCATGGAGACCCATAGTGCTATCTTCATGGCTCCCATTGAAATGGTGCAATATTATCATGAAGGGCGTGATTATGTAGATCGCAGATCTTGGAATTTGATGATTGGGAATTGACCTTATTTCTAATTGTGAGATTAAAGAATATTTCAATTTACAATTTATATAAGTTTAGTATATAAAAAATATGGCGATATAAAGTAAGAGTTGAAATTGTTAATAAGACAATATAGTTAGTGTTTCCTATCGCTTAGTTTAATAAAATATTTTAATATCATGATGTGTTGTATGTACTCCAAACAATAATAAAATTGTAAAATGAGTTATATAAATATTTGTTTAACATTTTTTTATTAATTTTTTTAAATATAATTAAACAATTTTTTAGTAAATAAAGATTATATATATATATATATATATATATATATATATATATAACAATGAAGAGAATGATAACAAGTTAATAATTATTTATTTAATATTGAATGATGACAATTTTTTTATATAATGTTCATATTATAGTACACATGTCATGTCATTGTAATATAGATTGATATAATGAGAGTTGTACAAATTGTACACATGTTATTTTTACATTTTTTTCAAATTTATATTTTTTAAATTATTTTTTTGTAAATTAAAAAATAAAATCCATAAAAATTGTCTATTGAATACTTTACACCAATGAGAAAATGGAATTTTTGAATTTAATTACAAACCATTTGTGTTTATGGTACATAGTAATTAATATATATTGTTATTTTTCAAATTATTTATATTTATTGTACATAGTAATTAGTGATATAATATGTTAACACCCAGGTTGTTCCCTATGACTCCCAAGGGAATACGGCCGGGGTAACCACTAACCAATCTTTGGGTTACAGTTCCTAGCCCAACTGCAACCAGAGAGGGCTCTCTCTTTATGATTTATCTCTGTTATAATTGTGTTTTAGGCTAGCTATGACGCTTAGGTTTTGTTTGTGTTTTGGTTGAAGGATCTCTTTCAGGTCTTATGATGTAATACTTTGATGATGAGTTTCCATTGGGCAATGGAGTCTAGATGCTGTGAGATGATCTCAGATGTTGAGTAGTGTCCTAACTGTAAGGCCTATTGTGTATTTAACAGACAAATTTAAACTTGAGTGATGATATGTGTCAACCAGCAGAAATCTGTTAAGAATTTTCTGTTATGTTGGTGAAATGAAAATGAACGCAGAGCACAGGAGCAAAGTATGAATTCCTGTGACAGTGGTCAATGTGAAAGATGTATTCTGAAAGTGCAGCAGCTTAAGAATCACACTTTATATAGATTACACCTGAAGAAAACATTTATAAACAGCACAGATTGAACTCTGGGTGCTCAGTGAGCAAATCCTGGGAGTTATTCTTTTTCTCTGTTGCTTAATATCGGAAATCAGATAGCGTATATGGATTTATAACAAAACAAACTGAACATGGAGAGAGTTACAGAGACTTATTGCATGGTAAGATACGCAGGGATCCAGCAATCATGAACAGGCACAGAACATCTTCAACACATCAAGCATCCGCGAAATTCCATTGCTTTCCTTTATTGACTTTCAGAAAACAATTACAGCATAAGAGACTGTTCAGGAGAAATTTCCAACAACCCTTGCTATATCATGCGAAGGGGTTTATATAGAAATATGTATACAAAATATCTCAGGTATTGAGTCATCTGAGAGAGAGAAAATATCTTCAGTAGTGTTCAGAAAGTAGGCAAGAAGTTATTACAATGTTAAATGCAGCGTAAATGCCATTTATATCTGTCAGAGGATTGTTTGACTTTAAGGAGTCACTGAGTCGGTTGCATTACTCTGCATTAATCCTGTAGGTACGCATTTACTTTTGCCTGCGTAATGAGTTCTTGGCTTTGCCAGCTGTGGTTCTCCTTTTCTGCTTTGTTGGCCGCTTCATGCGCTGAGTTGGCTCAGTTTTGAATTTATGATGCCCGCGGACTTTATTGACTGTTCTTTTCATCAAAATTGGTAGAAGAAACAGAATTTGATGACTGAGTCACTGTTTACAAAATTCTCTGGATAGCATCTGTCCACCATTCCTGTGTAGGGAGCTGATGCTTGAGGATGGCCTCCATTGTCTCTTCAGCTTCTGTGTATTTGAAAAAAGTTGGGGCTACATCAAACAAGTGATTAATTTCATTCATTATAAAAAGTAGATTTTCTATCTTACTATAGAAAATCTGTCCTGTAATAGGCCCTGTGTCTTCTGAAGTGCTGGCCTTCTCATTGACCTGTGCTGAGGCAAAAACATTTACTCTTTTAGCATACTGTTCATGGGTGAATAATTTCCCTCCGCTGTTCAGTAAGCTAGGGAGTCCTCTACTCTGCAACACTTGAAACTTCTCCATGAACTTATTTACCTCTGTCTGCATATCCTGGGTTCTCCTGTCCAATGTCTGCACTAGACTTCTAAGAGTAAGAACCCTTTTGATCATTTGAATAGTCTCAGTTCTATTTGTGATTCCAATGGTGGCCAACTGAGAGCTTGTTTTGTGATTGAGCACATTGATCATTCTTGTAGCAACTTCAGGCATATTTCCCAATAAGGCCCTTGATGTTCGGATTTCTCTCTGTGCCTTTGGAATGAGCTCTAGTTGCTCATGGATTGTCTCGATGTATGGCCATTGGTTGTTGATGGATTTACCAATATTGGACCATATCATTGCTCTGATTTCTGCTATGATTTTATCTAGCTTGAGCTCATTCTCAAGCTCCTTGATCCTGTCTTTAAGAGCTTTGATTTCCTTGGCCTTTTCTCCCACCTCTCTCTTTGTCTTATCATGCCTTTCATTTACCTTGGCCAGCTTTTCCTTAGTTTCGTTCAGCTCTGTCATCTGGGCTTCCAAAATTTGTATTTCATTCTTTAACTTCTGCATATCTAGGCTCTGATCTGTGCTGATGGGTGCTGCTGAAGTAGATGTGGCTGTTTGTTCAGCCTGCTGAGGTGGAGGCACCGTAGTAGGAACAGTCTCCTCAAGATTGATGACTTGAGGAGGAGGCTGAGATGTCTGCCCTTCTTGTGCTTGTTTTGATGATGCTTGTAGAGGTGCTTGTGTAGCTTCATATTGCCCCAATTTTTCTTGTGCCTTCACAAGCTCTTTGTAAATGGAAATTAGCAGGTCAGTAGAATCCTGCTCATACCTTTGCTTAGCTACCTCATCAGTCTGTGGGTGGATAGTGGCTGGAATTTTGATCTTCTTTCTCAGTGCAGCCATGTCAGCATCTCTAAGTTTCAGGATCTCTTGTATCCCTTTGATGTCATTGGGATTGTGCCCAATTTCTACAATGATTTCCTCCAGGGCTCTTATCCTATTGTCTTTGGCCTGAGAAGAGGCCCTCTCCAGTTCTAGCTGGGAAGTTGTGGCATTCAGACTGCTGGTTAGTTTGTAATTATCCAAAGTCTTGTCGGCCAATGAAGCATACACCATTTCTCCAGTTTGTTTATGCAGCTCAATTTTGTCCATAGGGTGTATGTCTTTGGCAAGTACCTCTAGATTGGTCCTAAGGTAGTCAGCAGTGGATTGTGGCCGGAGTGTTGTAGGCATAAAGTGACTCATTGTCAATTTGCCTTCACTTACATCAAAAGCAGACATAAGTCTCTGCTGATTGGAAGGAGCCATGTTCAGTAAGTGATTATACAATTGTACTTTAATAGGGTCACTCCTCCTCTTAATGTCTATAAACTGCTGCTTGATACTTACTTGTCCTTCTTTCTGCTGGCTAGAGGAGCTGACCTCCCCTCCCATGGTCCTGTCCTGTTCCTGCTGGAAGGAACTTGCTGAAGTTTCCCTGCTGGGTGGGCCCATGCCCAATGCCTCTCTTATTGCTATATCATCCTCTGGAAAATCATTGAGTCTTTGCCTTTTTTCTCCTTGGTCTATAGAGGATGTCAAGGGAGTTTCTCTTTCCCTTTTCCTAAAGACAAATGTATCCTCCTTTTGCGGGGTTTGGAGGACCGAGGCATCAAATGTGGTGTCTTGTCTTGTAGGCAATGTTCTTTCAGTGGTCTGAGGAGTCTCCACTGTTTTCTTTTGCTGGGCAGACTGCTCCTGCCCTTGTTCTTCTTGATGTTGTTGATCTTGCTGTTCTGATTCTTCTTGCTGCCCTTGCTGCAGCCCTTCTGCTTGCTGCTGTTGGTTTTGTTGCTGTTCCTGCTGTTCCTGCTCTTCCTGCTGCCCTTGCTGCTCCATCTCTTTGCCTTTTTCTGCGATGTTTTCACCAGTTCTTGTAGCTTGATGTTGGGCAGTTGAGGAGGAGGCTGCTGCTCCAGTTTGTGTGCTTGGCAGTGAGGGGACCTGTGAATAAAACTCAAGGTCAGCCATCTTCTTGAGGTTTCTTAGAGCTCTTTGATTAAGCTCTTCTTGGGTCACATCTTCTTCTAAAGTTCCTCTTCTCCACTTGCTTTGGTTGGCATATTTTTCTAAGTTAGGAAGGCTATAATGTCCATAAGCAGATAATTTGTATTTGAGCCTCCTCATTGTAATGAAGTTATTGGGGTCATAGGGTTTCCATACGAAGCTGTATTTGAGACCAAGGCACAGAAGTATTCTATCTGCCTCTCTCCACCCTTCATCCCTCTCATTGAGAAGTAAATGGCCAAGTTGATTTCTGATTTTTAACTGTGCCTTCTTACCTTTTCCTGAAAAGTGGAGCATATCCACATAACCAAACTGCCTGAAGTATTCCAAGGCAAGTAGCCTCATAGGCACAAATCTAGGTAGTTTAAATGGGGGCAACTCACACCCATATAGCCTGATAACGGTGTGGTGTTGGTAGAAATACCAATCCCCAATACTGTATGCTTTTGATAAATGCAGGAGTCTTTGCATTTCGTCTGTCAATCTGGGAGGAGGTGAACCCAACAGTAGAGTCAAGGCTGGATGGATGAAAAGATCAATAAATTCGCAGTAGGTGTATGGAGAACAGCTTACTATGTGAAAAACGGATGTCCAATACACTACTGATCTCAGATTGCCCTGTGCATCTACTCTCTTCTTTGGGAAGGAGAACTTATCATGCTGGAAGTATAGGAGCAGATGATATAGGTACGAGGTGTATCTAAATACCCTTTCTCTTGATAAATTCATCAATTGATCATGCATCTTATCTGATATGTATGTGGCATAATCATAGTGGATTGGCTTCTTTCCTGGGGAAAACATAAGCATCATTTGTAGAACAGTTTCATCCACATACTCCACTGAATCATATCCCAAGATGGGACTGATCATGTCAACAAGGTCTAAGCCCAACTGGTTGAGGTAGAGATAATGGATGGGAGGAATTTGCACAGTATCAGCTTTGATGAAAATCTGATTAAGCTTTGTGATTTGTGCCTCTGTTATCCTGGCTCCCTGTACTATTAAATCAGCTAATGACAGAGGGACCAACTTTTGATCTGTCTGGAACTGCAACATCTCCCTGATGGCTTCAGGGGTAATGAGGAACAGAATTGAGCCTGCAGAGTCTAGTACTGCCCTCTGGGATGCATCATAGTGTTCAGCAACTATGTGCACAAGCTCAGGGAATTGATTAACCTGAGGAAGCTTGAATATTGGGAGGAATGAATCCCAAAATTCAAGGATGTCTGTCCCCCTCTCATGTTTGATCTTTATTTCATTTAGGATTTGCAAATGGAACCTGCTTCTGCTTAACATCTCCTCTGATATCTTGTAGTCCAAGTCTGCTAATGCTCTGGTGTCCAATGTTTTGTTAGGGACATTCAAGGGAGCCACATTGAGGGCTATAGGAGCTACAGGGGGGTCCATGACTCCTGTTTTAGGATTTCTGCTTGCTCAAGGACCGTGTTACTATGCAGAGTAACACCACCAGAGTTCTCTTTGCACAGAATGAAAATGCCTGGAAAAAAGGTGAATGCAGGGTCTATAGTAGTTCAAATGCTGTTTGATAGCAACTAAGACCAAAGTTTAGCTTTCTTTGGTGTCTTTTAATGGTGAAATTTGGTTTCAAATGCGCATGCCGCGATTATGCAGACAGGGCCTGGTTTTTCAATAAATTGTAGCTGGGAAAAGGCTCGGCTGGTGTTTTTCGAGGTGATAATTGGAAGTTTAAGGCTCTGCCGAGGAATTCAGTGGTGAATTTCTAAGTTTTGACTTTCTTTAAGCTTACAGAGTGTTTAACAGCGAATTGCAGGCGCACAGAGGACAAACGATGAAGAATACCTGGTAAAATAGTGAGCAGAGGTCGTGAATGCAGGTTGAACTCGTGCGCTGGAGGCCTCCTGGTCGATTTAGCAGGTTGGCAGCAAATTTGGACGCGAGCGCATGAGGCCGAAATAACGATGAATGAGTGAAAAAGGAACGTAAAACGCGATTTTGGCCATAATATAGATTTTTTAATACTTTGGCGCCTTTTTATGATGACGTCAGCATGACGTCATTGGTGGGGTCAAGGTCGGATGACGTCATGCTGACGTCATCGGGTGACGTGGCGGGGTCTGGCTGGTCCACAGGGGCAGTGACATGGCAGGACAGTGGACCAATGGCAGGGCAAGGGACTGACGGGACAGCGTACCTGGGTGACGGGGCGCTGACATGTTGCTGACGTGGTGATGACGTGAGCAGGCGGGACGGGGAAACCGGAAACCGACAGTGGTTTCATATCGCACCGCCTCTTGTACGGGGGCGGTATATGGCAATTGTACCTACGACACATTATGATGAGGGCGCGTGGTAGCGGAGTGACGTCCTCCAAATACGGACGTCGGGAGATAAGCCTCGTACAGCGGATGAGGTCCGACGTCAGGGTGACCGTTGGATCTGCAGCGGATAATCGGACGGTGGTCGGATGACTGAGATGACAGGGGGATAGTACGCCTAACTGTCAGGCGTCGGACAGGCTCCGACGCGATCAGGGCCGTCAGATCTGGAGGGCCTGATCTAACGGTCGTCGGGGAGGTGACATGGGCGGCACATACGGAAGCGGGCGGGGGCATAAAAATTGGTGTTTTGCACGCATTTCTAATGTATTTTGAAAAAGGAATTATATGCGCTTAACCCTGGATTATAGAGCGGAAAGTGGGTTTTTGATGCTTTTTGCCCTTTGAAGCGGGTAAGGGTGGGGATTGAGGGCCTTTTATGGGTTTTTTATGTGCAAAGGGGTGAAAATGGGGGAATTAGCTCATGAAGGGGAAGGGGTAGTTGGCATAGGTTCATCAACATGACCTGGTGTCATTTGATCCCTGACTCGAGACTTTATTGGCTATAATGCCAAGGGGGTGGGTATTTATAAGATTTTGGGATTTATACACCTTGGTGTTAGTAATATTAGGGAAAAAGGTGATATAAGGGATTTATATAGTAGGGTTAGTGTTAGTTATGGAGGAGGGGGGAAGTGGAGGGAGAAACCATTAAGTTTATATGAAACAAACTTGGTTTTAAGAGTAGATCAAAATGAAAAGATCTTTAGACAAGAAATGTGGCTTTTTAAAGATTAAGAACCACCATGAAACCTTAGTCTTTTCCAAGAGTCTAAGCTGATGGGGAATGTTAGAAATGAAATTGGAGGGGAGTGAGGGAAATTAGTCATGCTTCCTGCTGTGATCTTTTGCCTTGCTGCCCACCATCACCATTCTTGCAATGATAGGGATAACCTTTCTGCAACCCCAACTACCTACCCAGCTACTTACCTAGCATTTTTACTTCTTCTTGGAGGGTGCACTTGGACTTGCAGACCCTTAATTGCCTTTTCTTTTCTTTGGCTTTTTCTTTTGCTTTCTCTATCTACTTCGACCCTTATCTCTTCCAAGGTCCCAGATTAGGCTGTTGGGAGCCTTTTCTTCTCTACCTAAACTAGTTGTCTGCCAAGATTCAGCTGTTTGGACAGACTTCTTTCTCTAGTCTATAGCATAAAATTGAATACATGGCATGATCCAGATTAAACTGTTGGATCACCCATCAAAACTGAAAATAAGGTCATCAACATTGAAAACACTTTACACACCCTCTTGTTCTCTAGGAAATATGGGATCTTTGTGAACTCAAAGCAGAGCATATTTGGATTTTCTCTTGCCAATCATGAAATATGAAACCTATTGGTATAGGTATCCAACAGTGGCTCCACATGGGGATGGTTTTTCTTTTGAAAGACCAAGAACAGCAGGTCAGATTGCCTTACTCTTTAGCTGCCCATGCCAATCTTTGAAATTTGCTGCATTAATGTGTCAAAATTGTGTGTTTCTTCCTTGGAAGACCTCTGATTCTATTTGCCTTTTGCTGTTTGGTGAATCACTTAGGAAACTGCATTTTTACAATCTAAATAGAAATAATATGTACATCTGTATATATACAAGGGAACCTGATGTTGCAATCATGGGAAACAGTCAAAATAATGCTTCAGCATCCTGCCATTGACAGGACCTTCATCCAAGTCAGTTTCAGTCAGACCTTTAAGGAAGTAAGTGTTGTTACCTTGTACTGCTTGGACAGCAAATGGTCCTCTCCATAAAGAATCAAATTTTCCATGTTTTCCTTTCTCTTCTCTTCTTGCATCCCATCTTAAAACTTTGTCTCCCACATTGAAATCTTCTGCTTTGGTTCTTCTATCAAAGGCTTTTTTTAATTTTTCTTGTAATATTTGCACTCTGCTGAAAACTTGTTCTCTAGTTTGTTGTAAACAGATTATCTGATTGATCCTCCTTTGCATATCATTTGGCTCTGCTTGACTCTCTTGCAGAAGCTTCATAACCGACACTCCTATTGATGAGGGAAATTTGGCTTCTAATCCATAGACTAACTCATATGGGCTGGTCCCAATTGATCTTTTTGTTGTTAGTCTATCTGCCCATAAAGCATTTACTAGTTTCTTATGCCAATTCTTTTTGTTCTCTTCAAGCACCTTCTTTATGATGTTTATTAGACTTTTGTTTGATGATTCAGCAAGGCCGTTTCCTTGAGGATAGTAAGCAGTAGAATGGCTCAAAGTAATGTGAAATTTATGGCAGAAGTTCACCATCTTCTTGGATCTGAAGGCAGCAGCATTGTCTGTTATTATCTTGTCCGGACAGCCAAATCTAGCCAGTATATTGTTTTCCAAAAACTGAATAATTACTGAATCATTTGCTTGTCTGCATGGGGCAGCTTCAATCCACTTGGTGAAGTAGTCTGTTGCTGTTAAAATCCATCTGTGTTGCCCTGAAGATGAGGGATGAATTTCCCCAATGAAATCCAAACCCCATTGTTGGAAAGGTCTCTCTGTTGCAATGGGCTTCAAAGGAAGTGGCAGCAACTGTCTTTTGCCTTCAAACAGTTGGCATTTGTGGCATGAGGCTGTGAATTTCTTAACATCAGAGAACATGGTGGGCCAGTAATAACCAGCTCTCAATATCTTGTCCACAGTGGACTTCCAGTACAAATGTCCACCACAGTCTCCAGCATGGAAATCTTGCATGATATTGTTAGTTTCATTCTCCATTAGACAGTGCAGCAATATACCCTCATGGTTTTTCCAAAGTAAATTTCCGTCCATCACACAAAATCTAGATGTTTTCATTTTTAGGAACCTACACTTAGTTCTGGACAGTCCTGGGGGAGCACACAGGTTTTGTAACACATAACAGATATCAGAGTACCAAGGAGATTGTTCAAAGGCTACATTGATCTTTGGAGTCGCCAGCTCTGTTTCACTGTCCAGTTGATTGATATCTAAGGCTTGGAAATTTGCTTCTGTCATTAATTTGGCCAAACCTTGCCCTTTTATCAGCTTTGTAGGTTTAATTTCAATGTCAAATTCTAGTATATTGGCAATCCATTTTCCTCTCCTGCCCTCTAAGTTTTCTTGGGTGAGAATGTCTTTGACAATAGGACTTCGTACATAAGCCACAACACGAGAGTAAAGGATGTAAATCCTAAAGTCCTTAATAGCTTTGATCAAAGCATAGGCTTGTTTCTCCATAATTTGGTACTTTAGAGGGGCATCTCTAAGAGCTCTGCTGAAGAAGGCAATAGGCTTCTCATTACCTTGGTCATCTTTCTGTAATAAAACAGCAGCAATAGTATGCTGGGAGGCAAAGGAGAAAATGATAAAGTCTCTGTCAAACTGAGGATTGGTTAACACTGGGGTTTGAGTCAAGGCCAATTTTATACTTTCAAAGGCTTGTTTTGCTTCAACAGTCCATTTGACCTTTGAATCTTTCTTTAGCATATTGTTTAATAATCTGATTAGTTCTGCTAAATTCGGGATAAACCTTCTTAAAAAGTTAATTTTTCCTAAGAATCCCTGCAACTCCTTGACATTCCTTGGGTGAGGCATTTGTAGGATAGCTTGTATCCTATCTGGGTCAATTCTTATGCCATCTTTTGAAATAATGTGCCCTAAGAGTTTCCCTTCTTCCAAGCCAAATAATGACTTCTTGGGATTTAAGGAGATGCCATATTTTCTGCATGTTATGAAAATCTGTCTCAAATGTTTCAAGTGTTCTTGGTCAGATTTTGAAAAGGGTGTAAGATCATCTAAGTAAATGACCAGGAAGTCATGAATCTCTTTTGCAAAAGCAATATCCATTGCTCTTTGAAAAGTTGCCCCTGCGTTTTTCAATCCAAAGGGCATTTTTACATACTTGAAAGTTCCCCATGGGGTTGTGAATGCAGTTTTGTCTTGATCATCAGGGTGTACTAGGATTTGATTGAAGCCTGAGAATCCATCAAGCAATGATATCCTAGAAGCCCCTACTACTCTTTGGAGAATGTGATCCATTTTGGGTAAAGGATAGTTATCTTTGAGTGATACTTGATTCAAATTCCTTAAGTCTACACAAAGTCTAATCTCACCAGTTTTCTTTCTTGTAGGGACCAAATTTGAAATCCACTCAGAGAACCTGATTGGTGCTATGATACCAGCTTTGAACATTTTATGTAATTCTTTTTCAATGGAAGGAAGGAGCACAGGATTGATCCTTCTCAATTTCTGTTTGAATGGTTTTTGATTAGGCTTGAGGGGAATGGTATGCTGGATGACAGAGGTGTCATAGGACTTTAGATCCTCATAACCCCATGCAAAAACATCTTGAAACTCTTTAAAGAGGTCGATGTATTTGGGTTTTTGATCAGGGGGCAAAGAAGCAGATAGCTTTATTATTTTAGGCTTGTCAATAGTACCAATGTTGCATTCTTCAATTGCTGCATCTAACGGCTGCATCTTTGGCTTCCTAGGGACATCATTTGAATCAAAAATGTCCTCTAGTGGGGTAAGGCCTACTGGAAGGAAGTTGTCTTTGAGTTGTATGATTTCAGCTTCAGCGTTGCTCACCTCTTCACAGTCAATTTGGTGAATTTGCTGAATGTTTTCATTGTTAAAAATGGTTGGACTCAATAATTGTTTTGCTGTTCTAGGTGACATTGGGTGAGCAGACTGTTGGAACTGTATTTGTGCTGGGCTTGTTCCATTAAGCATTTGTGATTGACTTGCTGATTCAAGTATTTGTGATTGACTTGCTCCATCATTGTCAATATTTAATCCTGTGAACTCTTGTTGCAAAGTTAAGAAATTGTTTATTTGCATGTCATCCTCAAATACTTGCCATTCTTTGACATTGTTTGGAATGGAGGGTCTGTGTTTGACCTCGGCTGTGAAACAGTTATTGGGTTCTAATGGGAATTTGAAGGTGCTGGCAAATGTTGCCAAGCTGTGTGCATGGAGATTGTGGCCCCTTGAAATTTTTGTGATAACAAACTCATAGAAGGTCTCCAATATTTCAATTACAGCAGACCTGTAGGACCTCAATCTTTTGTCATTGGTGACAAAACTTCCTTTTACTTGTTGAATTACTAGATCAGAGTTTCCCATGATGGAGAGCCTAGGAGCTTGTAATGACCTTGCTAGTTTGAGACCTAGTAACAGAGCTTCATATTCTGCCATGTTATTAGTGCATCTAAAATTTAATCTATAAGCCCTGCCTTCTGCATAGCCTTTCTCTTTGTTATGTATCCAAATTCCAGCTCCTGCCCCCAACTTGTTAACTGAGCCATCAAATTCTAGGACCCACAGGATATCCTGCTGGACAGGAGATTTAAAATCTTGTTCATGGGATGGCAATGTGAGCATGAGTTGGGGTTTCTTCTCCCATTTGTTTTCTAGGACAATTTCATCACTTGTTTGACAATCTTTGACAACTAGAGGAGGGATAATGTGTATTGTTGGGCTGATTGATGTTTGGCAGGTGATACTTGTTTGATCAATGTTTTGTTCTTGTATGCGTGTTTCGGTGCTAATGTCATTGTTTGAGATGCTTGTGCTGTCATTGAAGAGGATGAAGGAGTCTATGTCCGAATGGACAGCATATATTGGAAAATTTTGAGGCTTTTCTTCACTGCTGACCATATACTTCATGAGTGTTTCCCTGTAAAGTCTTTTTGGTTGCCCAAAGACAGAGATAGTGGCATATGACATATCTAATTGCAGGGAGCCTTGGAGCTTGGCTCCCCATGATCTTGATAACAGCATCCCATATTTAGGTGGGATATCAGCGACTACAACATCCATTAGAATGGTTTTGTTGGGATATTGAACCAGAGACACACATAAATCTTTTATTAGGCCTAAACATTTGACTTGGCTAGAATCAAAAGAAAATAGGTCTTTGTATGGTCTTGTTATATCCAAATTTAATCTTTCCATGACTGCTTTTGGCATCAGGTTGTGAGAGGCGCCTGAGTCAAACATTGCATTATGCAGTATTTTATCATGAACATGCAGGCTGACATAAAAAGGTAATATCCCTGTGACTATTGTTTTTCCATCTACCTCTGGGCCAAACAGTAATTCTGGAGTGTCATCTAGCACATTTACATCATCTTTGCTATTAGTGAGTTGAAGGGATTTCTTGATCTGCTGCTTATAGATGTCATGCTTGGCTAGCTCTGAGAGGGGAATTGCTATTTTTAGCTTGCCAATCTCTGTGGCTAGGTCAAAAGGTTTGTCAACTTGGGTTTTGGAGTCATGGATAGCAGTCTTTTCTTTGTTCATTAAATCTTCTTGTTGGATTTCATCTTGACTTTGAGACCTGCCCCTTTTACTCATGTCTTGAGGGGTAAAATTTGGATCAGGGTGAGAGGACGAAGTTGCCATGGGCTGTTGTAGTGGGGACAGTAGTTCAGTAACTTCTTCAACTACAATTTCTTCTGCAGGCAAGTTTATTTTGTCATTAGGTTCTGTGATCATGGTTTCTTTAGACCTCTGTTTATCCTTTATCTTGTCTGGCTGATTTACATTCACAGTCCGACTCCTTAGTTTGTACTGTTTATGGACTTCATAGACAGCAGTATCATATCCTTGTTTGAAGTCAAAAGATTCTCCTGACTTGGTTTGGAATGTTTTGATTTCATCCTCCTCATGGTCCTCTTGTGTTAAGAAAACATGGCTTTTACCATCCAGACCCATTAAGTTAATCTCCGGATCTTCGTTAAGTTCGTTAGATGTGGAAGTTTCTGCGTAATTTTCTTGAAAAGGGGGTCTGATGTCTTGGTCAGCACTTGTCTTTCCTATGTTTGGGTTCTGAGTTCTCCTAAAATTCGGGTTTCTAGGAGGGTTGCTTTGTGATGCTTCCCATGATGATTTTCTTTCAACTGATTCGACTCTTTCACCCAATCTCTTCATACTATTTAGTATTGCATCCAGCTTTTGATCAAAGCCCGAAGTTTCTTCTTTGAAGGCAGTCCTTTTCTCCAATTTTGCCCTATTTCTTTTGGCAATTAGGTTAGCTTCCACTGTGACAGCAACCCTTTGAGCTTCTTGAAGGGTTGGGGGATTTCTTTCCTTCAACTGATAGGCCATATCAGGGTCAAAACCATCAGGGAATTTATACAGGGCTAAATCAGGAGGAGGCCTTAAGTTCTGTGGAATAGCATTATATACATTGTTAAACCTAGCACAGTATTCCAAAACTGTCTCCTGAGGGCCTCTCTTAATAGTGTCATATTCACCGAGTACGTGGAGAGGATCTTTCTTCTTTTCCCATCTCTCAGTAAAAGCTTCGTAAAGCTGATCTGGTGTTGTAATGGAGTTTGCATTGAGGGATCTGAACCAAGTTCTAACATCCCCAGTTAAACTTTGAACAAAAATTCTCATTCTGACCGTGTCATCATCTATTTCATAGGTCTCAAAGTGGTCTTGCATTTTCTTGGCATGCTGGATAGCTGTTAGAGAGCCATTTGAGTCAAAATATGAGATTTTACTTTGATAATCTTGAGGTAAGGCCACAGCATTAGCTGGTATCTGCAGAGGTGCATACCTGTTGGCCATGTTTATGGGATTTATAGGGTTGACAGGAACAAATGGGACAGCAGGGATTACTGGTGTAACAGGGTTAATGGGATGGGTTACAAATGGGGGAGTGGTTAAAAGGGTATGTGTGGCGGGTGAAGATGTGAGAGGAGGACTTTGAGGTGTTGATGATGAACTAGGGGAACTAGGGGTGGACCGGAAAAGAACTTTGCAGGGAGTGGGAATGAGGATAGGTTGATCTGAACTTATATCTGAATCAGCAGGCTTCTCCTGCTTTTGTTGTCTCCTAATGTTCTTTGGAATGATATTCGGCTTATCAACAATGATGGGTTGATTAGGGTCAGGGTTTGCCCTGGTGTGCCTTGGGTTTCTTTTGGGAGCCAGCTTCTAATTGTCCTTTTAGAGCTTATATAGGAGGTTTTATGTGTGCAAGGACTGGATGAGAATTTTGGAATAACTATATATGTTTCAAAGCTAGGATGAAGATTCCCTAACTAGCTCTTCCCTAAAGCTGTCTCTGTATTACAGAAACAGTTCTGAGGCCTCTTGGCTGGTTTCAGGCTTACTGGTAGCTTTGGAAGATAGACAATAATTGAAAAATTTTAAGTCCCCAGCGGAGTCGCCAATTATGTTAACACCCAGGTTGTTCCCTATGACTCCCAAGGGAATACGGCCGGGGTAACCACTAACCAATCTTTGGGTTACAGTTCCTAGCCCAACTGCAACCAGAGAGGGCTCTCTCTTTATGATTTATCTCTGTTATAATTGTGTTTTAGGCTAGCTATGACGCTTACGTTTTGTTTGTGTTTTGGTTGAAGGATCTCTTTCAGGTCTTATGATGTAATACTTTGATGATGAGTTTCCATTGGGCAATGGAGTCTAGATGCTGTGAGATGATCTCAGATGTTGAGTAGTGTCCTAACTGTAAGGCCTATTGTGTATTTAACAGACAAATTTAAACTTGAGTGATGATATGTGTCAACCAGCAGAAATCTGTTAAGAATTTTCTGTTATGTTGGTGAAATGAAAATGAACGCAGAGCACAGGAGCAAAGTATGAATTCCTGTGACAGTGGTCAATGTGAAAGATGTATTCTGAAAGTGCAGCAGCTTAAGAATCACACTTTATATAGATTACACCTGAAGAAAACATTTATAAACAGCACAGATTGAACTCAGGGTGCTCAGCGAGCAAATCCTGGGAGTTATTCTTTTTCTCTGTTGCTTAATATCGGAAATCAGATAGCGTATATGGATTTATAACAAAACAAACTGAACATGGAGAGAGTTACAGAGACTTATTGCATGGTAAGATACGCAGGGATCCAGCAATCATGAACAGGCACAGAACATCTTCAACACATCAAGCATCCGCGAAATTCCATTGCTTTCCTTTATTGACTTTCAGAAAACAATTACAGCATAAGAGACTGTTTAGGAGAAATTTCCAACAACCCTTGCTATCTCATGCGAAGGGGATTATATAGAAATATGTATACAAAATATCTCAGGTATTGAGTCATCTGAGAGAGAGAAAATATCTTCAGTAGTGTTCAGAAAGTAGGCAAGAAGTTATTACAATGTTAAATGCAGCGTAAATGCCATTTATATCTGTCAGAGGATTGTTTGACTTTAAGGAGTCACTGAGTCGGTTGCATTACTTTGCATTAATCCTGTAGGTACGCATTTACTTTTGCCTGCGTAATGAGTTCTTGGCTTTGCCAGCTATGGTTCTCCTTTTCTGCTTTGTTGGCCGCTTCATGCGCTGAGTTGGCTCAGTTTTGAATTTATGATGCCCGCGGACTTTATTCACTGTTCTTTTCATCAAAATTGGTAGAAGAAACAGAATTTGATGACTGAGTCACTGTTTACAAAATTCTCTGGATAGCATCTGTCCACCATTCCTGTGTAAGGAGCTGATGCTTGAGGATGGCCTCCATTGTCTCTTCAGCTTCTGTGTATTTGAAAAAAGTTGGGGCTACATCAAACAAGTGATTAATTTCATTCATTATAAAAAGTAGATTTTCTATCTTACTATAGAAAATCTGTCCTATAATAGGCCCTGTGTCTTCTGAAGTGCTGGCCTTCTCATTGACCTGTGCTGAGGCAAAAACATTTACTCTTTTGGCATACTGTTCATGGGTGAATAATTTCCCTCCGCTGTTCAGTAAGCTAGGGAGTCCTCTACTCTGCAACACTTGAAACTTCTCCATGAACTTATTTACCTCTGTCTGCATATCCTGGGTTCTCCTGTCCAATGTCTGCACTAGACTTCTAAGAGTAAGAACCCTTTTGATCATTTGAATAGTCTCAGTTCTATTTGTGATTCCAATGGTGGCCAACTGAGAGCTTGTTTTGTGATTGAGCACATTGATCATTCTTGTAGCAACTTCAGGCATATTTCCCAATAAGGCCCTTGATGTTCGGATTTCTCTCTGTGCCTTTGGAATGAGCTCTAGTTGCTCATGGATTGTCTCGATGTATGGCCATTGGTTGTTGATGGATTTACCAATATTGGACCATATCATTGCTCTGATTTCTGCTATGATTTTATCTAGCTTGAGCTCATTCTCAAGCTCCTTGATCCTGTCTTTAAGAGCTTTGATTTCCTTGGCCTTTTCTCCCACCTCTCTTTTTGTCTTATCATGCCTTTCATTTACCTTGGCCAGCTTTTCCTTAGTTTCGTTCAGCTCTGTCATCTGGGCTACCAAAATTTGTATTTCATTCTTTAACTTCTGCATATCTAGGCTCTGATCTGTGCTGATGGGTGCTGCTGAAGTAGATGTGGCTGTTTGTTCAGCCTGCTGAGGTGGAGGCACCGTAGTAGGAACAGTCTCCTCAAGATTGATGACTTGAGGAGGAGGCTGAGATGTCTGCCCTTCTTGTGCTTGTTTTGATGATGCTTGTAGAGGTGCTTGTGTAGCTTCATATTGCCCCAATTTTTCTTGTGCCTTCACAAGCTCTTTGTAAATGGAAATTAGCAGGTCAGTAGAATCCTGCTCATACCTTTGCTTAGCTACCTCATCAGTCTGTGGGTGGATAGTGGCTGGAATTTTGATCTTCTTTCTCAGTGCAGCCATGTCAGCATCTCTAAGTTTCAGGATCTCTTGTATCCCTTTGATGTCATTGGGATTGTGCCCAATTTCTACAATGATTTCCTCCAGGGCTCTTATCCTATTGTCTTTGGCCTGAGAAGAGGCCCTCTCCAGTTCTAGCTGGGAAGCTGTGGCATTCAGACTGCTGGTTAGTTTGTAATTATCCAAAGTCTTGTCGGCCAATGAAGCATACACCATTTCTCCAATTTGTTTATGTAGCTCAATTTTGTCCATAGGGTGTATGTCTTTGGCAAGTACCTCTAGATTGGTCCTAAGGTAGTCAGCAGTGGATTGTGGCCGGAGTGCTGTAGGCATAAAGTGACTCATTGTCAATTTGCCTTCACTTACATCAAAAGCAGACATAAGTCTCTGCTGATTGGAAGGAGCCATGTTCAGTAAGTGATTATACAATTGTACTTTAATAGGGTCACTCCTCCTCTTAATGTCTATAAACTGCTGCTTGATACTTACTTGTCCTTCTTTCTGCTGGCTAGAGGAGCTGACCTCCCCTCCCATGGTCCTGTCCTGTTCCTGCTGGAAGGAACTTGCTGAAGTTTCCCTGCTGGGTGGGCCCATGCCCAATGCCTCTCTTATTGCTATATCATCCTCTGGAAAATCATTGAGTCTTTGCCTTTTTTCTCCTTGGTCTATAGAGGATGTCAAGGGAGTTTCTCTTTCCCTTTTCCTAAAGACAAATGTATCCTCCTTTTGCGAGGTTTGGAGGACCGAGGCATCAAATGTGGTGTCTTGTCTTGTAGGCAATGTTCTTTCAGTGGTCTGAGGAGTCTCCACTGTTTTCTTTTGCTGGGCAGACTGCTCCTGCCCTTGTTCTTCTTGATGTTGTTGATCTTGCTGTTCTGATTCTTCTTGCTGCCCTTGCTGCAGCCCTTCTGCTTGCTGCTGTTGGTTTTGTTGCTGTTCCTGCTGTTCCTGCTCTTCCTGCTGCCCTTGCTGCTCCATCTCTTTGCCTTTTTCTGCGATGTTTTCACCAGTTCTTGTAGCTTGATGTTGGGCAGTTGAGGAGGAGGCTGCTGCTCCAGTTTGTGTGCTTGGCAGTGAGGGGACCTGTGAATAAAACTTAAGGTCAGCCATCTTCTTGAGGTTTCTTAGAGCTCTTTGATTAAGCTCTTCTTGGGTCACATCTTCTTCTAAAGTTCCTCTTCTCCACTTGCTTTGGTTGGCATATTTTTCTAAGTTAGGAAGGCTATAATGTCCATAAGCAGATAATTTGTATTTGAGCCTCCTCATTGTAATGAAGTTATTGGGGTCATAGGGTTTCCATACGAAGCTGTATTTGAGACCAAGGCACAGAAGTATTCTATCTGCCTCTCTCCACCCTTCATCCCTCTCATTGAGAAGTAAATGGCCAAGTTGATTTCTGATTTTTAACTGTGCCTTCTTACCTTTTCCTGAAAAGTGGAGCATATCCACATAACCAAACTGCCTGAAGTATTCCAAGGCAAGTAGCCTCATAGGCACAAATCTAGGTAGTTTAAATGGGGGCAACTCACACCCATATAGCCTGATAACGGTGTGGTGTTGGTAGAAATACCAATCCCCAATACTGTATGATTTTGATAAATGCAGGAGTCTTTGCATTTCGTCTGTCAATCTGGGAGGAGGTGAACCCAACAGTAGAGTCAAGGCTGGATGGATGAAAAGATCAATAAATTCGCAGTAGGTGTATGGAGAACAGCTTACTATGTGAAAAACGGATGTCCAATACACTACTGATCTCAGATTGCCCTGTGCATCTACTCTCTTCTTTGGGAAGGAGAACTTATCATGCTGGAAGTATAGGAGCAGATGATATAGGTACGAGGTGTATCTAAATACCCTTTCTCTTGATAAATTCATCAATTGATCATGCATCTTATCTGATATGTATGTGGCATAATCATAGTGGATTGGCTTCTTTCCTGGGGAAAACATAAGCATCATTTGTAGAACAGTTTCATCCACATACTCCACTGAATCATATCCCAAGATGGGACTGATCATGTCAACAAGGTCTAAGCCCAACTGGTTGAGGTAGAGATAATGGATGGGAGGAATTTGCACAGTATCAGCTTTGATGAAAATCTGATTAAGCTTTGTGATTTGTGCCTCTGTTATCCTGGCTCCCTGTACTATTAAATCAGCTAATGACAGAGGGACCAACTTTTGATCTGTCTGGAATTGCAACATCTCCCTGATGGCTTCAGGGGTAATGAGGAACAGAATTGAGCCTGCAGAGTCTAGTACTGCCCTCTGGGATGCATCATAGTGTTCAGCAACTATGTGCACAAGCTCAGGGAATTGATTAACCTGAGGAAGCTTGAATATTGGGAGGAATGAATCCCAAATTCCAAGGATGTCTGTCCCCCTCTCATGTTTGATCTTTATTTCATTTAGGATTTGCAAATGGAACCTGCTTCTGCTTAACATCTCCTCTGATATCTTGTAGTCCAAGTCTGCTAATGCTCTGGTGTCCAATGTTTTGTTAGGGACATTCAAGGGAGCCACATTGAGGGCTATAGGAGCTACAGGGGGGTCCATGACTCCTGTTTTAGGATTTCTGCTTGCTCAAGGACCGTGTTACTATGCAGAGTAACACCACCAGAGTTCTCTTTGCACAGAATGAAAATGCCTGGAAAAAAGGTGAATGCAGGGTCTATAGTAGTTCAAATGCTGTTTGATAGCAACTAAGACCAAAGTTTAGCTTTCTCTGATGTCTTTTAATGGTGAAATTTGGTTTCAAATGCGCATGCCGCGATTATGCAGACAGGGCCTGGTTTTTCAATAAATTGTAGCTGGGAAAAGGCTCGGCTGGTGTTTTTCGAGGTGATAATTGGAAGTTTAAGGCTCTGCCGAGGAATTCAGTGGTGAATTTCTAAGTTTTGACTTTCTTTAAGCTTACAGAGTGTTTAACAGCGAATTGCAGGCGCACAGAGGACAAACGATGAAGAATACCTGGTAAAATAGTGAGCAGAGGTCGTGAATGCAGGTTGAACTCGTGCGCTGGAGGCCTCCTGGTCGATTTAGCAGGTTGGCAGCAAATTTGGACGCGAGCGCATGAGGCCGAAATAACGATGAATGAGTGAAAAAAGAACGTAAAACGCGATTTTGGCCATAATATAGATTTTTTAATACTTTGGCGCCTTTTTATGATGACGTCAGCATGACGTCATTGGTGGGGTCAAGGTCGGATGACGTCATGCTGACGTCATCGGGTGACGTGGCGGGGTCTGGCTGGTCCACAGGGGCAGTGACATGGCAGGACAGGTGGACCAATGGCAGGGCAAGGGACTGACGGGACAGCGTACCTGGGTGACGGGGCGCTGACATGTTGCTGACGTGGTGATGACGTGAGCAGGCGGGACGGGGAAACCGGAAACCGACAGTGGTTTCATATCGCACCGCCTCTTGTACGGGGGCGGTATATGGCAATTGTACCTCCGACGCATTATGATGAGGGCGCGTGGCAGCGGAGTGACGTCCTCCAAATACGGACGTCGGGAGATAAGCCTCGTACAGCGGATGAGGTCCGACGTCAGGGTGACCGTTGGATCTGCAGCGGATAATCGGACGGTGGTCGGATGACTGAGATGACAGGGGGATAGTACGCCTAACTGTCAGGCGTCGGACAGGCTCCGACGCGATCAGGGCCGTCAGATCTGGAGGGCCTGATCTAACGGTCGTCGGGGAGGTGACATGGGCGGCACATACGGAAGCGGGCGGGGGCATAAAAATTGGTGTTTTGCACGCATTTCTAATGTATTTTGAAAAAGGAATTATATGCGCTTAACCTTGGATTATATAGCGGAAAGTGGGTTTTTGATGCTTTTTGCCCTTTGAAGCGGGTAAGGGTGGGGATTGAGGGCCTTTTATGGGTTTTTTATGTGCAAAGGGGTGAAAATGGGGGAATTAGCTCATGAAGGGGAAGGGGTAGTTGGCATAGGTTCATCAACATGACCTGGTGTCATTTGATCCCTGACTCGAGACTTTATTGGCTATAATGCCAAGGGGGTGGGTATTTATACGATTTTGGGATTTATACACCTTGGTGTTAGTAATATTAGGGGAAAAGGTGATATAAGGGATTTATATAGTAGGGTTAGTGTTAGTTATGGAGGAGGGGGGAAGTGGAGGGAGAAACCATTAAGTTTATATGAAACAAACTTGGTTTTAAGAGTAGATCAAAATGAAAAGATCTTTAGACAAGAAATGTGGCTTTTTAAAGATTAAGAACCACCATGAAACCTTAGTCTTTTCCAAGAGTCTAAGCTGATGGGGAATGTTAGAAATGAAATTGGAGGGGAGTGAGGGAAATTAGTCATGCTTCCTGCTGTGATCTTTTGCCTTGCTGCCCACCATCACCATTCTTGCAATGATAGGGATAACCTTTCTGCAACCCCAACTACCTACCCAGCTACTTACCTAGCATTTTTACTTCTTCTTGGAGGGTGCACTTGGACTTGCAGACCCTTAATTGCCTTTTCTTTTCTTTGGCTTTTTCTTTTGCTTTCTCTATCTACTTCGACCCTTATCTCTTCCAAGGTCCCAGATTAGGCTGTTGGGAGCCTTTTCTTCTCTACCTAAACTAGTTGTCTGCCAAGATTCAACTGTTTGGACAGACTTCTTTCTCTAGTCTATAGCATAAAATTGAATACATGGCATGATCCAGATTAAACTGTTGGATCACCCATCAAAACTGAAAATAAGGTCATCAACATTGAAAACACTTTACACACCCTCTTGTTCTCTAGGAAATATGGGATCTTTGTGAACTCAAAGCAGAGCATATTTGGATTTTCTCTTGCCAATCATGAAATATGAAACCTATTGGTATAGGTATCCAACATAATATATAGTAATTAATAATAGAGGACACCAAAGTCAATTATTCTTATCATTACACAATAAGAGGGGAGACATTTTATTTTATTATTTTTTATTTTTTAATAACTAAAACGGTTATGATTTTATTTATTTGAAAAACCTTGGGTCTTTGCCCAAGCGGCTCCAATTACATTACAGATTTCTATCTGTTGCTGGTTAAGATCTGTTTGATTTTCATGGCATTTGTACAGTACTTTCACTGTTTACAATTAGCAGTCCTTTCATCAGAGAGTTGCCTTTGTTTGCCAGCTGGTCTGCTTCACCGTTTGACTTTCTGAGAATATGATAATACTTACATGTGTCAAAGTCTAGAAGAACTCTCTTCAATCTGTCCAGTATTTTGTTGAGGCTGGCATTGCTAAATAGATTTCCTAGCTTTAGGCTTTTTATTATTAACTCTGAATCTCCAAAAACTTGGAGGTCTTTGACACCTTTGTCTCTTGCAATGTGATAGGCTTTGAAAAGCCCGAGAATCTTTGCTTGGTTGTTAGATTTCTGGCCTAATCCCCAGCTGAAACAATCTTTTGAAGTCCCGCCAGTAGAGTATATGACCCCCCCTGCACCTGCATCTCCGGGATTACCTTTAGACGCTCCATTGAAGAAAATTGTAGTTAAGTTTTGTGACCGCCACCATAGTTGGAATTTGTCATCTTCATCTCTTATGCGCCATTCCTGATTTGCCTTATGTGGGGAGAGGAGCTGCTTGTGCGGACAGGGCTCTAGCGGGCCAAGCCATCTTTTTTCTTCAGGCAATAACAATGGATCTTCTTTAAAATACTGCTGTTGGGCTGCTTCCAGTAGAAAAGATTTAGCTTTTGCTGCGACTTGCAGTGGAGTGTGCCTCATCTCTCTGAAAATCTGCTGATTTCGAGCTAGCCAAAGCTGCCAGCAAACATATTTTGGGATAGCTGTCCATATTTTATTCCAGAATGATTTGGAAGGGATGCACTGGGGATAGAAACGATTCCAAGTGGCGTATAGATCTACAACAGAGATTTGTGAAGGCAGAATAATCTGAAAATCATGTAAAATAATACTCCATACCTCTTTTGCAAAATTGCACTCCAAGAAAAGGTGCTGGGCTGTTTCGAAGTTGCTGCTGCATAATACACATCTGTGCGGCCCTGCTATATTCCTTTTTTCCAGATTGTCGCCAGTTAAGAGTTTGTTATGAGCCAGGGTCCAGAAAAAGAAATTCACTTTTGGAAGGGCTAGGGGTTCCCAGACATTCTTCCAAAAAGCCGGGGTTTGACTGCTATTTCTTGAAGCCTGCAATGCTCTATATCCTGTTGTTGTAGTGTAGACTCTGGACTGACCCCATCCCCATTTGTCTTTCATGGTTTTGTTTATAGGCACTGCTTCCTCCAGCAGAGCTTCAAGCAGAATTTGTTGGTGAGTTAACCGCTCTGGGACTCCATGGAAATCCCATTCTGCCCAATCTCCACGGTGATCCCACTTTGACAATTCAAATATGGTGTTGACTCCTGCCTGCTTCAGCCAGTCCCTAAGATCAGTTATGTCCTCATTATCTTTCAGGGGTTCTTTCCCCATAATTCTGTCAAACCACAGATGGGTGCGCTTGCCGTTGCCTGGAATCCTGTAGACCTGTTTGTTGAAGAACTCACTGCTCCTACAACATAGTTTCCACACCTGCGTGCTGTTGACTACATTTGCATTCTGTAGATTGCTAAGGGATTTGTTGGGTCTGTACTTAGAGCTCAGCACTACACTAACCGAATGGGTGGGTTCATGGATCAGCTTCCATAAGATCTTTCCTCCCAGCGCTAAATTTACAAGAGCTAGATCTCTGATTTGCAGCCCTCCATCTGCCTTTATTTTTTTAACCACGTCCCAGTTCACCAGATGCATTTTATTTTCGTTTCCCTTTCCTCCCTGCCACAAGAAGTCTCTGAGCAGTTTGGATATTTTCTCCGCCACATTTCTTGGTGCTAAGAGAAACGCTGCCTGGTAGATTGGTAGCGCCGACAGCATTGCTTTGATTAAAATTACTTTGCCTCCCTTCGTCAACCAATAGCCTCCCCACGCTGCAATTTTAGTTTTGATTTTCGAGATTATTTCACTCCAGAGCGATCTTTTATTTGCTCCTGATATAATGGGAAGGCCCAAATACTTGAATCTATCCCAGATTGCTTGTCCTTTGAAACCGAGGAGAGTGGTTATGCCAGAGAGCTCCCTCTGATCTATGTTCCAGCTATAAACTTCACTTTTGTTCTCATTTATTAATGCCCCAGAGGCTCTGCAATAATTATTGAGGACTGCGTTTATGGCTCTGGCAATTCTAATGGAGGCTCCGCCTAGAAGAAGTGAATCATCAGCGAATAACGCGTGATTCAGGGCTTCAGCTCCGTGGAAAGGCTTAAGACCCGGGATGTTGCCGTTTATTTTTTCTGCAGTGAGTTTTCAGCTGAGAGATTCCGCCATTATGATGTACAGGAATGGGGAGAGGGGACATCCCTGTCTGATGCCCCTCTGACTTTGGAAGAAATTCGTGGGGCGGCCATTGACTAAAGGGGCGATCCATGGTTTTTCTATGCAGGCTTTGATGAGGTTGACGAATTGATACGAAAAGCCAAATGAGAGCAGGACCTTGCAGAGGAAAGAGTGATCCACTCTGTCAAAGGCGTTTGCCATATCTAACTTGATCAGCATGCCTTTTTCATTCCGCTACTTGCTAGAATGGATGATCTCCTGTACCTGGATTACGTTGTCTAGAATATGCCTGCCTTCAACGAAACCGCCTTGTGGGGGAGAGATCAGTCTTTTTAACAACGGCTTAATCCTGTTTGCTATCAGTTTTGCCAGAATTTTGTATGAAGCATTGCACAACGATATCGGCCTGAACCTTGCGAATGTCTCCGGATTGATGTCTTTGGGAATTAGAGCGAGATAAGTGGAGTTAGTTCCTCCGCCTACCTTGGCTTTTCTCATGAACCAGCGTATCATTTTGCAGAGATCAGCTTTAATGATATGCCAACAAGACTTGTAGAAATGGATTGTAAATCCATCAGGCTCGGGAGCCTTATCTGCATCCATGGACCAGATGACTTTTATAATTTCCTCCTCCGTGGTTGGCCTGCAGAGAGCTATGCTTTCTTCAGGGCTAATAAGAGTGGGGATATTGACAATGAAATCAGCAACTTCCTCATCATTGTTGTGGGTTTCTTCTCTATAGAGATTCCTAAAGTGGGTTTCTGCAGCTGCTTTGACCTGATTAAAACCTTTGCAAATGATACCCTCTGATGTTTTAATTTCTGCTATGTGATTCCTAGTCAATCTCGCTCTGTATTGTCGGTGGAAGAAGGAGGTGTTTCGGTCTCCAGCCTTCAACCACAAACTTCTAGATTTTAGTCGCCAGTATTCTTCCTCCTTTCTGAAAGTTTGGTGTGCAGAACGTTGGGCTTTTGTTTCTTTTTCCAGCAGCTCTGTTGTGATGTCTTTGTTTTCCATCTCTGTTTGCAAAGTCTGCAATGCATGAACTGACTCCTTTCTTTGCTCAGTAGGAGAGGGTCCTGGTTTCTTTATCCAGTTCTTCAGCGCCTGCTTAGTTGCTTTTAGCTTTTGCTCCCAGACATAGCTTGGGGATCCCGTGAATGTTTTGTCCCAAGCTACCTTTACTATCTCTGTATAGCCTTCCTTCTCGATCCATAGGGGGCTGAATCGGAAAGGAATGGGCGCTAGATCTTCTTCATCTTCCAGGAGAAGCTAAATAGGCTTATGATCAGAAGCTAGTTTGGGCAGGATTTTAGTGATGATTATCTTTTTATTCATCATTGTGGAGCTTTGTACCATGAATCTGTCTAATCTCTTGGGCTTTTGTTTCTTTTTCCAGCAGCTCTGTTGTGATGTCTTTGTTTTCCATCTCTGTTTGCAAAGTCTGCAATGCATGAACTGACTTCTTTCTTTGCTCAGTAGGAGAGGGTCCTGGTTTCTTTATCCAGTTCTTCAGCGCCTGCTTAGTTGCTTTTAGCTTTTGCTCCCAGACATAGCTTGGGGATCCCGTGAATGTTTTGTCCCAAGCTACCTTTACTGTCTCTGTATAGCCTTCCTTCTCGATCCATAGGGGGCTGAATCAGAAAGGAATGGGCCCTAGATCTTCTTCATCTTCCAGGAGAAGCTAAATAGGCTTATGATCAGAAGCTAGTTTGGGCAGGATTTTAGTGATGATTATCTTTTTATTCATCATTATGGAGCTTTGTACCATGAATCTGTCTAATCGTGCTGAGATATGATCAGTTCCCACTCTATTATTGGACCAGGTGTAAATGCCTCTGATAGGATTGAAGTCCAGCAAGTCCCAGCGCTGAAAGAGTTCCTCCACCTCGTCTAGCATGGGGTCTCTGTTACTTGTCCCTCCCCTCTTTTCTTTTGCTTTCATAATGATGTTGAGGTCCCCTGCTATGATAATATTGCTGGGGGATGTCTGCTCTAGAAATGCTGAGAGGGAGTTCCAACATTCTCTCTTTTCATAATAAGAAACAGGGACATAAAGATTGAAAAGGGAAATAGACAACTTACTTGCTTTATGCATCAATTCCGTGTGGATCCAGTGCTGTGTTTCCTTGTGGTTTTTCAGCTGAAAAAGGTCATCGTTCCAGAGTGTTGCCAGTCCTCCAGAAGTACCCCTTGAGCTGACAGCTTTGCCTGCTCTTTTATTCCACTTTGAGCTGCTGATCTCTAGAAGGGCATGGCCTTCTATTTTGGTCTCTTGGAGCATGAGGATATCTGAGGGCTCCGCTTTCATAAGATCCTTGACTGCTTCTACTTTAGAGGGGTTCCCCAGTCCTCTACAGTTCCAAGAGACGAGATTCATTATTTACTTGAGGGGGTATTGAGCCCTCCCTTGGAGGGCCTTGGTCTGATGTTTCACCCAATAGTCATTTCTATGGTAGCTTGGCTTCCTTGTGTTTTGAGTCTTTCTGCCTCCTCCTCCCTTTTTTCTTTGCGGGATTTCCTTCCAGCTTTTTTCATTTGTCGCTCATAGGTTTCATCCTCCGAGGAACCAGAGCTTTCAACTGGTTTTTTTCTTGCTATCTCTGCATATGAGGGATTGGAGGGGCTGCCCTGGTTGGCCTCGATCTGGATTGCTTCCCCTACCTCCTTGTTTAAAGGTGGAATGTCCGCCTGTTCTTCATTCTCCTGGGATGGGATGGCTTGATTATTCTGAGCCCTTTCTGTCCCTTTTGGATTTACTTCCGTTTCCTGGTTGGCTTTGCTGCTGCTAGGGCCTCCGTCCGTGTTACCTTTGCCTGTTCCTTTTTTTGTGGATGCATTCTTCTGGACTAGGGTCCATTGTTCCCCATTCTGTTTGTCTGCTTGCTCCTCTGCTCTCTTTTTACAATTCTTTGCAAAGTGGCCATGACCATGGCAATGTCTGCATTTAAAGGGTAACTGTTCATAGTCCAACTCCTGGACATGCGTCCACCTAGCTACAATGAGTTTGATGGCTTCCGGTAACCCCTCCTCTAGGTCCACTTCTACGCAGATACGGGCGCATGAGTACTAGTCTTTTCTCGCTGCCTGAACTATATATTTTCCCAGAGCGTTACCTATGATCTGCAGAGATTTTTGGTTCTAGCAGTGCAGAGGCAAATGTGGGAGCCTAACCCAGACCGGAACAGCAGAAGGGATGTCCTGGGTGGGATCGAAATCCGGGGACCATTTGTTCAGATAAAGGCCCTGGGGCCCCATGAAATACGGTCCATTTCTAAAGATTAAACCTCTATCATCTGGGTTTTCAAAGACAAACACGAAGAAACCCTTACCTACGAAATAGCTTTTGACTCCTTCTTTGATCAGGGGCTTCCAGTTCCTTTGGGTCCATTCATCCACCGACTTGGGAGATGGCCAGAGGCCTGTGAACTGGCCTATAAGGCCTCTCTCCGCAAGGTTCAACGCAGCTTTGCAAGTTTCTTCTTCTGGTAGGGCTACCGATGGAATCGTATCCAGCTTTTTTACAAACTTCTGCTGTGACACTGAAGGGGGACGCTTTGGACCCACTGCGATCATTGAACGAAAGGCTGACACCTCCGGAGGCGGTGAAGGTGGGGGATCAGGGTCCCCCCTGTCCTCCATTGGAGAGGCAGAGCGGTCTGAGGGGCACAGGGAGCTGGGGCGAGCTACAACAGTCGGGGAGTAGAGCAGGCGCGCGCGGGGGACCAACTTAAAATTCTGGAGATAGAGGGGAGACATTTTAACCAATCATATTTGAGATAAATAGAAATAAATTTAATTTAAAAATAATAAATTTAATTTCATAATGTTAATCTTTAGATAGATTTTAAATTTTTTTAGTCAAAGAAAAACTAATAGCAAGTCAATGAAAAATTCAATACGTTATATCTTGCCAGTGGCAGATATAATGACAACTATATTTTTTGTTGCTATTTGTCATGCTTGAGAAATTGTTCATTGTACCTTTTTTGTTGCTATTTGTCATGATCGAAAAATTGTTCATTGGATAAACAAAATTATTTTTAGGTTATTACTACTTTCAGTATATGGAAGAACTATTTGACCTGCTAATATGGATGCCATCATTATGATTATGCTAGGCTTGAGGATGATATCACTAAAATTATGCAAAGCTCGATTGAGCTGGGGCTATCAATAAAATTATGCGAAATTCATTGAGCCGATTGTTATTAAAAAAATTGAGCGAAGCTTAGTTGAGCTGGATATTTTTATTGAAATTATGTGAGACTCAAATTGTGCAAAGCTTGATTGAGCTCGATACTTTTGTTAAAATTATGCAAAACTCAAATTGTGCAAAGCTTGATTGAGCTCGATACTTTTGTTAAAATTATGCAAAACTCAAATTGTGCGAAGCTTGATTGAGCCATATACTCTTACTAAAATTATACGAAGCTTCGATTAAACAAAAACGCTATCACAAGTTGTACAAAATTTTCTTGAGAAAAATGTTATCACTAAAAATTATTAAAATTATTATATTATTTTATTAAAAATTATATGGTTTAAAATGAATTATAATGGTTACGATCATTACCAATTCTATCATCGTCTTTTTGATGATCTCTCACGGGCAGAAGAAGCATAACAGTGACATTTTTGCACAGTTTTTGACATATGATATATACACAGATTATGATAGACATATAGTTGGTATTTTTATGACAGTGGCAACTATAAACACATTTTAGTTTTTTGTGACGGATACCTGGTATATTTATGTTGATATTTTGTATATATTATGGTACATGATGGACTGACTGTTATGTTGTTTTTAGCTTTACACTTACAATTGATTGTCGAGATTTTAATAGTCACATATTTGAGATATGTTATTATAATATTTACCATGTGTAATTTTTATTATTTTTAATGGAAATTGTGATTTTTCTTCGGGAAAAATATTTAAAAAATATCAGAAAAAAATATTTAAAATAATTTTTTTTAAAGATAATAAATTTTTAATAACATAATTTTAGGTTTTATATCAAAATTATAAAGCCATATTAATTTTAGATATTATTTAAAGAAAACTATATCATGTAATTATTATGGAGGTTACCTCTAATAATATCTCTTTTTTAAGGGTGACAAAACATATCATAACTTAATGGTCAACTAATAGTGGGGGCAACGGAGAAAAACATGCCATCTAAAATGAGGGCTTGGTGGTGGTTTCCCCCACCTAAAATTACTTCTTGGTGGTTTGTATAATTTTACTCCTAGAAACCTCTAGGTCTTGAGCCCCTTATTTTATTTTTAACTAGGTCAAGCCTAGGTTGGGGCCAACTCATTGGATGGAATAACGATCTACCCACTAATTGGATGCTATCACTAGGATTGTGCGAAGATGGAAGAACATTCTACCTACTAGTGGGATGCTATAACTAAGATTGTGTGAAGATGGAAGAATGACCTCCCCACTAGTATAATTCAAAGAAAAGTATAATGTATGATTATTATTGAGGTTACCTCTAATAATATCTCTTTTTTAAGGGCGACAAAACATATCAATCCTCAGCGGTCAACTAATAGTGGGGACAATCATCACTTGCTCACTATTTGTGAAATGAAATGAAATGATATTTTAAGGTTCACGAGACTAAAAATAGTCTGTGAGACCATTAGTTCCCTGTTTTTCGCTTTTTGCAATTCAATCCTTTTCCGATTCAAATTAATGATGAGCTGGCCCAACCTTCCAACAATCCCCTCGCAAAAAAGACAATGCCAAGAAACTGATACTAACATGTTCTCATAACTTTCTCTGATGTCTTTGAATGCATCACATTCCAAAATGAAATGTTTTTCTGATTCCACAGCCCCAGACGTGCAAAATGTACACACCCATTCTTCCCAAGCTTCTTTAGGCCTTTTCCACCATCCTGTTTCACACCGAAGTTGATGTGAGTTGGTCCTTAATTGAGTAATAAGAACCTTTGCCCTCCACGAAATGCTAGTTCCAATGAACTCTTTTTGTTGTAGATCAAACGTAGGGTTGAATTCCTCAATGTAATATTTCTTCTTTCTACCCAACTCTTTTCCCCATACCTTTTTACGAAACTTCTCCATAACAAAATCCTTTAGCTCCTTGCTATTTGTGGGACAAGCATTGAGATAGATATTCCATTTTTGCATCCATGTGTAGTTTTGTTTCATCCATGTTTTCTTTCTTTCACTCATGCCTTCATTGAAGATAACATTAGGCCATCTACCTACTTTCATTTCCTTAATTCTTTTTAGATATCTTATGAGCCGCACCATAGCAATTGCATCAATGGGAATTGCTCTTGTTTCACTCAACATTATCTCATAAGGCACTAAATTTTTTATTTTGAACTTGCTCATGATCAAGCGTTTTTGGATTTTCTCAATTTGTTTTCATTTTGAGACGGGAGTGTTGTTAGCCCACAATTCACACCCATATAGCATCACTAGACAAACTAGGAGTCCAAAAAGCACTTTAATCGTTTTCCAATCCCATAACTCTGCCTCTCTACATCTGTTTTGAAGAGCATATAATGCTTTCCACCCTCCTAAAATTCTCTTACTTCTGCAGTCCTCCCAATTGAGTTTGTTGTTGAAATTAATCCCAAGGTACTTGTACTCATTTACTTCTTCAAGAATGTTGTCTTCAAAGAAGAAAGTATGCTGGCTCTGCTTCCTTTTATTAGAGAAAATCATTATTTTGGTCTTGCTAGTATTGACTTGCATCCCCAATGCTCTAAAAAAATGCTCAAGGGCATATAAGTGCATTTGCAATCCATGGGCCGATTTAGAAATCAATACAATATTATCAACATATAAAAGAAGCTTTATCACAAACTCCCCCAACCGAACACCATCTCCACCTTGCAGATTTAGCCACTCTTCCAATTTATCAATATATAGACCCAAAAGAGTAGGGGATAGAGAGAAACCTTGCTTGACTCTAATGTCACTTCTAAATATATATGAAATACCTACTGAGGTTCTAATTTTGACTTTCACTTCTTCTTAAAGTCTATGGACAACGACTCTATAATGCACAGGAATTTAAAGTTCTTCCATTCTACGCCACAACTTATCCCTAGGGACTGTGTCAAATGCTTTTTTGAAGTCAACAAAGCAACAAAATACTTCTTCTTTGTCCTCCCAAACCTTTTCAACAATGCGTCTCAACATGATACCATGATCCAATGTAGAATGTTTCGGCCTAAAACCCGCTTGTCCTTTTACCCTCTTTTCTTTTAGTTATGCCCACTTACTAATTCTATGTTCTACCATGCTGCCGAAAAGCCTTGCAAACAAAGGATTGATCATAATTGTTCTATATTTGGATGGATTATTAATGTCTCCACTTTTAAAAAGGGGTATTGCTAGGCTAATTGTCCAGTCTCTTGGAAATCTTTGCTAAATGATGTTGTTGAATATTTCCATGATGTGCGGTGCAAGAGCGTTCATTCCCCATTTTAGATACTCTACTTGAAGTTCAACCAAGTCCTTTGCCTTTCCTGTTTTCAACTTCTTAATTCCATTCTCCACCTCCTATAACGTGAAGAGCTTTGAATTTGTGTTGATCCTAGGGGGGGCTCCGCCTCAAATTCTTTCTCATAGAGTTGCCTTGCATATTCAAACCATTGATTGGCTGTAATATTATTTTCAATTTGATTCTTCCTTGGTTGCAGTTCCTGCCATAAAAGCTTTGGATTATTTTTGCTTAAATATATTAACTCTTCTCTCCTTGTTTGCATGAACTCATCTTTTTTCCTTTTTAGTATCTGCTTATATAACTTTACATTCATCTTCTCCTTTCCTGCCTTTTTCAAGGTTCTCCTTGCCATTTTGCATTCCTCATCAAACCAAGCATTTATAGGAAAACAATTTGATTTTGATTTCCTATTTTTTGCTCTTTTGCACTTCTCAAGTGCACTTTGAATTATATTTGTTAACTCATGATTGTTGAAGCTTTTGAAACCAGTTTTCTCCTTCCGAATTAATCTCTCTAACATTGTCTTGAAGATAGTACAATTTTCTTGTGTTAGAAGAATTTTGCCACTTGATAGTGATTGCCAAGAGCATTGGGTTTTCCTCCTATGCTCCCTTTCTTCTAACCATGATAACCTTAAATAAATTGGGTTATGGTCTGATTTTAAGTCCCAAATATGCTCTCCAATACTAACTTTGTCTATCTTTTCTATCAAGCTTTGTAAACACATTACATAGTCAACGACACTTGCCCCATTGTATGTATTGCAAGTGAAGTTCCCATACCTTTTCCATTTATCTAGATCATTGCAAATAATTAAGTTGAAAGCCCCACACAGTGTAAGCAACTCCTCTCCAAAATGATTGCTAACTTTGTCATCTTTTGAACACCTCACCCATTGGGGATTCTCCTCTCAAGTGAGTCAAATAGGATTGTTATCCTCTTTGCAACAAAGAATCCTAGCTTGATTATTTGTTGTTCTAGCATTGAAATCTCCCACTAAAAGAACTTCTCTTGCTAAGAGTACACAAAAATATCTTGTTTTAAAGCTACATACGAATCCTTGCTATCAAGCCCCTTATTTTTGTAAGTTTTTAAGACTTGAGGGGCAAAATACCATGTTGCAATTCTTATGTGATTCTCATTCTTTGATATTTTTCAACCACAAATATTGTTTATTTGCATCTTCTTTAATTAACTGAATGTGACGACCTTTTTTTTCTTTCACTAAAACTAGTATTCCCCCATACCCTTTGCCATTTTCTGCTACCTTGTTCCAAATTTCCAACTTCAAATAACCGTCAAACATAGGAGTTTTGCAACCATCATGCTCATGAGTTTTCGTGAGACAAATTATGTCTCTACCTTCCACAATAGGCCCTGACCCAGGTCCCCTCCTCTAAGGATAACCTCTGCAATTCCAACAAGCTAAACTTAGGTAGACCTGGGTAGGATTTGACTGCTATGCAGTTTGGCACATAAGGCTCAAATTTGAGTCTTCACCCCTTTTCGTCCATGCTGCTCTTGTTGTTTTTGTCCTTGTTATTGAATTCTCTATTTTTTCTTTACTGCCAGCTTACTGCCCTGTTTTGCCCGGAGGCCCAAACACTGCAATAGCGACTTTACCATTGTACAACCATGCCCTTTTCCCTTCATTTCTTGCTGTTCTGATTTTTTCCACTTCGTCCCTTCTCTCCTCTTGTTGTTTTTGGTTAAATCTTCATCGAGGAAGAAGTGTGAGCCTTTCAAGAGTTCATTTTTGCCCAAAAGCTGGTGTTTGTCTTGTACACTTGCCATGGTGACTTTTATGGGTCGAGGCCTCTCTTCACATATCCTCCCAACCCTCCTTGCTTGGAAAATTTTCCCTTTCCAATGTAGTTTCTCTTTCAGAAAGTCTCTTGTCAAATTGAGAGTATTTTTATTCTTCCCATAATCTCTTATTCCCCTGATAATAAAGTTTGTTTTCCTGTCTTGTCTTTCTTTGTGTTCTATTTACTGTGCTCTACAAGCACTTGCATCTTCTTCTTCCTCTCTCCTTATGTAACCACTAGCGTCTTCAGCTCTAACTTTGATTTCTTTTGGACTATCTTTCCCACTGTTCCTTTTTGCCTTCTCTTTGGAAATGTCTGTTTGCTGAGATACTTGTGTATCTACCTGAGTTTGTTTAGAAATTATCACATCCCTGTTGTTGTTATTAATTCTTTCATGCTTTGCCATTCTTGTTTTCCTGTCTCTAGAGCCTCTTGCAACATTGTTACATGTTCTTTTAAAATTCTATTGCTTTCCATTAGATATCGGTTTGCAATTGTGATCTCTGAAATTTTGCGGCCCCTTTCTTGTTCTTTGGCTTCCAAAATCTCCAGCCTCGTCCTAACCTTCATCAGTTCTTGGACATATAGATCTGATGACCAAGTAAGAGGTGTAGATGTGGGACTGTAAATGATTGATTCTTCTTTATTTTTGTTTCTCTTATTTATTTTCTTTCTCTTCATCACATCTATTCAAGAAAAAACATACCTTCTAAAATGAGTTGTTGGTGGTGGTTTGCCCCCACCTAAAATGACTTCTTGGTGGTTCGTAGAATTTTACTCCTAGAAACCTCTAGATCTTGAGCCATTGCCTTATTTTATTTTTAACTAGATCAAGCCTAGGATGGGGCAAACTCATTGGATGGAATAATGATCTACCCACTATTGGATGTTATCACTAGGATTGTGCGAAGATGGAAGAACAATCTACCTACTACTGGGATGCTATAACTGGGATTGTGTGAAGATGGAAGAATGATCTACCTACTAGTGGGATGTCATAAATAGGATTGTGCGCAGATGGGAGAACAATCTACCCACTAGTGGGATGCTCGTTGGATGAAATAACGATCTATATGCTAGTGGGATGCTATCACTAGGATTATGCAAAGATAGAAGAATGATCTATCCACTAGTGGGATGCTATCATTAGGATTGTGAGCCTAGGTCAGGGTATATTGAATGGAAGAACAATCTACCCACTAGTGGGATGCTATCACTAGGATTGTGTGAAGATGGAAAAATAATCCACCCACTAGTGGGATGCTATCACTAGGATTGTGTGAAGATGGAAAAATAATCCACCCACTAGTGGGATGCTATCACTGGGATTGTGAACACCACTTCAGATAGTTTAATTCCCCCAAAAGTGATATCCATCCTCAACCCCTCCCCATGAGATTTGAAGTTGAGACTTGATGGGTACTAAATCCCACTCAAACCAACTAATCTACACCCCATAGGTTGGGCCATTACATTATTATATTATATCCAATGAAAACCAGTCCTTAACCAATTAGAAGCATTTTTAACTCTTACTTTAGAATACAAAAAATAACAATCTAATTAATATTAAAAAAAAACCTATATCCTTGATTAATAAAATCACCTAAAATTATATCTTTTTTAATAACATTTAATTTCATATATAAAATTAGATATTACCCTTTTAACAATCTAGAAATCAACGCGCTATTTTTTTTACATAATGAGAAAACCTATTGGTTAAACCAACAATGAAGACAGCCATTATTGACTAGCTGTTATTTATTTAAAGAAAACTGCGCCGCCTAAAATTATATGCTAATAATCCATAAAACCGCTGATTTTATTTCAACTTTCAAAAATATAATTTTATTTAAAATATATTATTATTATTTATAAAATAAATAAAATATTTATTTCACCATAATTAACCTTAATCCACCTTGTTAAAATTTCTCAAAACCTGTAAACCCAATAACAAACAGGCACGTCATTAGAGAGGAGCGCAAATTTCTACAAACATTATGGTAAACACAAACAAACACGTCATTAGAGATTCACGTGGTGTAGCGATTGAGTATTTGTTAAGTCGCGAATATCTTGTCTAGATGTTGTTCTAGATATTATATACATTCTCTGACATATAGTTTCGAGAAATTCTTGAACAGTGACAAAGCTTCTAGTCAGCGTCTCATTGTTTTCGAAAACCCCATTGGCGAATTGTTATGCAGAATTAGTCGCAGGCCTTGAAATACATGAACATATGACATAAAGGACAGGCACATTTGGAGCTGCAAGGATTTGAATTTAAAGCTGCGAGGGTTTGATTCAGAATTCATGGCGTATGTAGATCACGCGTTTTCCATCACAGAGGACGATTCAGCGGGCTCTTACGCTGTACACAACAGTCCTCCCATTAAAGAAATTTCCCTGGCCGTGGCGCTTTTGGTATTCGGCACCGTCGGCATCATCGTAGGCTTCATCATGATGTACAATAAGATCGGGGGCGATCGGGGCCACGGTGAGTAATCTCTGCTCTGTTTTGCATGTATCTGCACAATTTGTTTCTGGAAACCCTTGTTTTCATGGAGCTGAACTCTAATTGTGGAGTGAGGCGTGAATTTCGTATGTTATCCCTTTCCATTTTGGTGTAAGAAAAAAAAAAATCAAAAAAAGAAAGAAGGGAAAAAATTAAATCCTCAGTTATGGCTGCTCTGTTTAAGTGCGATTAGAGTTCTTATGTTCGAGAGTTGGGTATAAGTCTTGAATGCTTAGCTCATTGTTTGTTAAAATGCTTCTTGGTGGGGAAATGTTTAAAGAATGAAAGATTTTATGACATGGTGGGTATTTCGACACAGAAACGTTAATTGTTTAAGAATCAGTTTTTGTTGATAGGTAATTTTCTTGGATCTTAGAGAGACTAAAAGAAAGAATTATTGCATCGAGTGAGGGGTGCTCTACAGGTTGTTGGGTGGAAGAGATGGGGTGCGTAATACTACTAAATTAAAATAGGGAAAGAATTGAGTTTTTTTTGGATATCACTTGGTACGGATATATCCACAAGTAACACTCAAATAATGACTGCTTACAATGCAGAATAATTGTAAAAGTGAGGATAAACCCACAGCCTAGAAGTAAAGAACATCCTTTTGAGAGCCATATTGTTTGAGATAAAACATTTAACATGCAAGAAAAACAAAAACCGGATAGAACTTCTGAGCTTACTACTGGTGGCATATCACCATGTGGATATCATGCACACTAGCCCAGAGGAGTGGGAGGCTGTGGATTGGTAGGAGGGAGGGTGTGCTTTGTTCCGGAGCAAAGCCTTTTCTAGTCGCTGCAGCTGCCCATCCATAATCTGACACAACAAATGGAACTCCTCCTCCTTGAGGAGGAGCTCATCTCTAGTTTCACTTTGATCGAATAGGACCTTCTCGAGCAAATTTTTGATGTGCTAGTACAGATCGACTGTGTAAGTACTAGTTTCTTCTTTCTCTGGGAGTGCCCAAATCTTGCACCCAATTTCCAACCTTTTCCAAGACTTCGAAGTTTGACAGTTCTTGCTGCTTGTCAACTAATTCGTGCTTCATGTCTGATAAGTCCCCCTGCATTGCCAAGGGAACGTGTTTTGGAATCTTTTTGCTGATGCTTGAGCTTGGTGTGGGCGCAAAAGTGACTTACCTACGCACGCCCCCCCTCCCCACCTCTCCTCAAGTGAGCTCGTTCCGTGGGCATTGCTGAAGAGTGAAGAAAATCACTACAAATATAGGAACTACTGATTGGGAAGAAGCTAAAGGAAACACGAATGGATGATCCTGGAGGATCCAACATGGCTCAAAATTTGAAGTCCTAAAATCTCAGCGAAGCCAACACCAAGTTAGAGATCTCGTTAAGACGATTCCAATGTCCTGAATGACACCTCAATCCGAGTCCGTATGAAAAAGTAAACGAGCAAAAAAGAAGGCAGTGACAGAGCTATATGACACAACCAGGAGGTGCCGCGTGGCACCCCTGAGGGAGCGCCATTTGTCAACACAGACTTGCCATGTGGCATGATGTGGCATCTTGGTGTGGTTGATGTGGCAAGGATAGGGGTGATTGAGCACAAACATGGGCCAATGGGATGGGGCCATGTGGCACCCAACTGGCAGCCAAATAGGCTTGGCCAACCCGTGGCACAGGTCAATAGCGGAATCAACAAATTTTAGCGGAGTTGGTTGGCGGGCCACCATTTTGGCGATCCCACCAAAGCTACAACTATACACGGTTATGACCATTCAACAACAATCCCAATTAAAATAACACGACGGGGTTCCACTTTGACCTCGAGACCTCGCCAACCACAACGAACTCACCACTATATGCCAACCAACGCGCTCTAAGTGGGGCATTTGTAATCTCCGTCCCACGTATACATCTACCTTACCTTTGCATTTGGAGGGGGATTGACGAGTGGATGGTGGGACGGAGAGCCACAAAACTCAGTGTCGAGGGGACTCGCACCTTGGCAGGCACAAATTTCAAGGAAGATTCCCAGGGTATATTTTATAGGATTATTCTGATCTGTTGTGGCAGTCTTGAAGATTCCCCAAGGGTCCAAAGGTGAATGTGACAAAATCATATGAAGTTTATAGTCATTTTTCATGAAATTTCGAGATGAATCCATTGGTGCAGTGAAAATTGGGATTCGAGCAATAGAGTTTTGGGTCATCCCCAAATCTGAGGTATTGCCATTTATTTTGCCATGTATTTGCCATTATTTTGCTGACAAAATAAAGAGGCCTCTCCACTTTGAAGTTGGGCCTGGAGACGTAGCTCACACAATGTGAGTGAACTTTGTTAACAAATTTTGGTGCATTGTATATATTGCCTTCTTTTAGTGTTGGTTCTTCATGGATGTTGCATTTATGGTATTTGCATGCTCTTTAAGAAATTTCGTTTAACATCATCGAAGAAAAGATCTCGGATCAATGAAGGCCTGCATTAGAGAGCGAGAAGAGAGTGGGGAGGGCTGCGAAAAGGGAAAGAAACGCTGAAAGACCAACGCCGACTGAAAGGACCAAATCCAAGCCACCAACCAAAAGTCCCCAAAGTGCTAGAGATAACTAGAGACTTATGGAAAGGAGAGACTAAATAGAACCAAAGCTATAAACCTGAGCAATGTTTAATTGAAAGTGCAAAGATAACAATTGTTTTACCAGGTTCCCCTTGTGGCGAGGCTGATCGATAAGCTAAGCAGGAGGAAGTTGATTAGAGGAGGTGAGCAGAGTCCTTAGAGACCAAGGATTAGGCTAGGAGGGCCTAGTCCTTCAACTCGATGTTTGACTAGACTAGCTTTCACACTGTTGTTTCCTTTTGGAATGCTAAATGTACTGGAGAGAGTTGAGGCAAGACTTTTTGCGAATAACGACATTGTTATATAGATTGCAAACATTCCCAATCCCCTGGCATAATTCTTATCGCAATGAATGACTATCTTCATAATTGATTGCTCAGAGTAAATTCCCTAGAGCGAGTGATGGCTCAAGGGCATAGAGTGTGTGTGGAAATTTAATATCGGAGCCATGTGCTCCACCACCTTGCTCCTTGACATGCTTAACATTAACGCTACTGACTAAATCCTTGTTGACGTCTAGGCTGGAGCACCTCCTTTGGATGGCTCTTCAATGACTTGGAGATCCATGCTAGTGCGGTTTGGCTCAGTCGTTTTCAACCCCATTAGGGTGAACTCAACGAACTTGTCTCCATGAATAGAGGAAAATTAGGAAGATGGTGAGAAAAGGCTCAAACATTGAGTTTGTCCACATCTTGAGCACGAATAACCATGAGTAGATTGGACATGTAACAATCTCATTGAGAATATGACCTAGAGCAAAACAAAGTTGGTCAATTTACAAGAATGCAGAGATGGCAATAGTAGATGAATTTGATCTAGAATATGTAATACATCATATAGGTTTGGCTTGAGTGGAATGAAGACAATTGGTGCTATACCTTTCGAATGTAGAAGGAGAGTAAGAGCACAGAGTGTGGTCCCTTGCATTTAATTCATGGATCAATGAAGAGCTGATAAAGGCCATTATTTGCTCGTTATCCCATTTGGGTTTCCAAGGTAAGATCTTTTTATTATTAATATGTATATAATTGATTTCTTAAACGTTGTTTTATACATTTAAATTACAATTTGCAAGTAAATGACATTCAAATTCAATGCACAAGGAACATGGAATAACATTTAATTCCACAAAATTAATTAAGTGATGGGTTGGTGAATTGACCAGGCCATAGGTTAAGCAATTACAGATTAGGGAGCATGCAAGGTCATAATGAAAAGAGTTAGTGGACTTCAGTATGGATGTAAAGAATTTAGTCACTATTATTAGAAGATTTGTATCACATCTAGTAATACCTTGGTAACACTGACTTGCACTTTGGTTAGGGTTTGGATATGGTGTAGGGATTGCAATGTAATGTCCTTTCTTCGTATTAACTCTAGTCTTTTCTCATTGATTGCTAGCCTTGTTGGCGCTAACAAGCTATGAATTTCATCATAAGGAACTAGTGGAGCATATTATGGCAGACTTGTCACCTGAAAATGCTCTTGTAATCTTAGACGCCCCCAAGGGTTTTGATGGTTTTTTGAATGGTACCTCCCAAGGAGTGTTGGAATTTTCTTTAAGGTAATTTTTGGCCTTGACCTAGATGAAATTCTTATTGATATTCTTGTGAATGTATATAACTCTTTGTGATGCCTTTATAGAGGAAACCCTCTTAGACTATTTTGTTGGGTGTGTCTTGCATAAAATAACCATTCATTTGTAATTGGGTTAAGTCTTAAGGAGGTCTGGCTTCCATATGAATGACATCGTGTCCATACTCACAACTTGACCAAGTTTTTTGTTTTCCAATTTATTGAGAAGATCCATGTCCCGCTTCTCAGATGCATCATCTGTTGTAATCATATAGTTCCACAACCCGTTATTTAGGTAGAGTCTAGTGTTTATCCATTTTGCCTTGAGGTCTTTCTGTTTGGTTTCTTTCCTTCATAGAGTCAGATCTTTCAGAGACTTTGCCATCAAGAGAGAGAGTTACCCCTATCTTGCTCTTTGCTCCTCATAGGCTCTCGTCAGGAATCCCCCTTGAATGTGCTTGAGGTTGGTTCTTAGAGGCATCTATGCTTCTCTAGTGGCTGAGTGTCCCCAAACTGTCTTCCTCCATTATATTCTCTCTTGATGCATCAAACCATCTCTTGTCGACTCAAAAGGTATTGAATCAAACCATGAGAGAAGATATCTATATATTATACATTTAGGTCACATGGACCTCACTTTTGACAAGCCTGGGCTCAAAGATTTTGTCCTACATTGAGCAATTTTTGGAGTTGCAAGATAACATCATAGTCTGCCTTCCTTGGGTGAATAATTAAATGACAAACAATTCAGCGAGTGCCTTATGGAGGTGGGAAGATGTGTTAACTTTTAATACCAACTCTGATTCATTTTTTCCCCACAATAGAATCAACCGCAACACCATCACCATAGAAACAACGAAGATCCCCTAGAAATAATCCGACTAAGGAAGTGAGAAGAAAGAAGAAATGAGACAAGAAGCATGTTAAACCTCAGAAACAGCCTGAGCCAGTCAAAGACAGTGACGAAGAAGTGGAGTTTTATACCTAGAAATTTATTTATGCTCAAATAATTTTGAAGTTGTTGGAAAATAAAAAAGTTAGTGTATTTAACTTCACAATAAATATTATGTAGTTGAAATTGATAGGAAAATCAACCACCAGTCAACAAATATTTTCTGCCCAACAAATATTCCTTCACTTTAATTAATTTGGAAAATTAGGGCCTTGACTCATAGAGAAATACATAGAAAATTACAACAATAAATTGAGCTTGGAAATGACCCTCTAGATTTTCGAGCTATGGGAAATTCGACCCTTGGAAATTGGTTGCTTTGGAAGATAAATCAGCCCTGGAAAATCTTGGTCTCTACTTGCAAATTTCGACCCTCCTAGTTGTACAACCTGTGCAATGGAAGTCTTAGCCCTCTAGCTAAAACTTTGCCTCCATGCAACCTAGTTGGAAAACTTGGTCGTCACCCATAGTCTCAGGCTCTCAGCTTGCACAAGAATGTCGGTCTCTCTCCTCCAAGTCTCTGCCTCTCTCTCCTCAAGCTCGACCTTCACAAATTCCCCTTCCAAAAAACCGTTGTTGCACACCTTCTTCTCTTTAGTCACTGAACCTCTCATTCCTTGAGAAAATCACTTCCTCAATTACAATGTGTCTTCACCTCTCCCTTAGACTTATTTTATAATTTCATTAAGCCAAAATCCCTAACCCTTAATCTCCTAAGTGATCAATGGCTAGGATTAGGTCCTAAGCCTCACTTGAGATAAATGGTTGAGATTAGATCCAAGTCACTTAAATAATTAAATTATTTATCCTTAGAAACTTGGCTTAATAGTCCACAATAATTACTTAATTATTGTACTTTTCCTAAGTTAGGCTTAGGAAAGAAATCATAATAACACTTACTCATCCCAAGCAAGCACCTAAAGTGGCAACTCTGACAACTTATGCGTGCTAGACACCAATACAATGTAGAAGCACTTGTTCAAAATATTATCATCAACAAGATGAAGAGAAGAAACACATATGGAGGACAGAATTATTTTATTTCTACTACATAAATTCTATCAAGATGAAGCAAGTAAAATCTATGAAAATTACAGAAAACAAGAGAGAATCACCAAAAGAAACTTGATTGTCTTTACTACCAAGGGGTTGTAGGATGAACAAGATCTTTGATAGGTCTGGACACAACAGAATTCTCCAAGATATGTGATTTACTTTTGCAAAATATGATATATACAAGCACGATGTTGCAAACTCAATTCCAACTATCAAAGTGCTTTCAATGCTAGCTCTTAATGTCACTCTTTCAAGAAAAGAATAAGCAATGACAAGGAAATAATCAATATGCTTTAGTGCTTCAATCACTCACAAAAATAAGATCATTTGCCTCTTTAGTTCTTTTACAATGTCTAGAAGGAGATTGTAAGAACAGAGGATAGATAGAAATAGAAGAGAGGTAAGAATAGTATTCTCCAAGAATAGAGTTCTTTTGAGACAAAATAGCATGTGTATGATGAAACTCCAAAAGTTCATCCTCATTCCATAATAGCCACTTGCAAGAGAAAATAGACTTGTATATAGCTAATTTCTTCTTTTACTATACTTTTTTCATGCCTAAAATAGGCCCTTCAAATTTCCTAAGGAGAGAATCTCCTAAAGGTAAGCCTTAAATTATGGGAATAAATGAAGATGAAACATAGTATGGTTGGCTAGGTTATTATAGGAATAAAAGAGGTGTACACATAAGAAGTAGCACCCTAAATAGGGCACTCAACCTTCTCCCTAAGAACAATATTTCAAGCTTTCATGATTGTGCAAGGAAATATTCCCAAGTCATGCGCTCTCATATATGTTCCAATGTTAACCTTTTCAAACATGGTTACCACCATTAATGCTAAATAAAGCACTTAATAAGTGGCTCTAAGAGGGGGGTGAGTAGGATTAAGTCAAAATAGCAGTGGATGAGGCTCAATGAAGGGGATTAGTGTTAATTTTGAGTTAACATGTTCTTTGCTTCAGTTAGTTACTTCATCCATCCATTTGCCCATTAATCCATTAACAATCACATATAGTAACTAATGAAAGAACATACATGATAAATGCTGAAGACAAGCCAAGACAGAAGAACACAAGAATATGGCACAAGCCAGGGAAAAACCCCAAGATGGGGAAAACCCTTGATCAAATCTTCTTATTATTAATCATCAAATGTTCAACAGAGAGAGAGAAAGAGTACAATGATTTAAAGTCAATACTGACTTGCCAAGTTGAAGATCCTATATCAAAGCCCTTAAACATGAAGATGACTCAATCAAATGGCAACTCTGGCACCAAGGGCTGGAGTCTTCTACTCTGTAGTTCTGAATACTAGTTAGGGCACAAGCATAGTCAACTACAACACCCTTTTCATACTCGATAGACCTTCCATGAACTGCGACCTTCCTTCAAACAAATCTTGCAACAATTAGATGCCCCTTAACCTTCTTCTAAGATTAAAAAATGGACCATACAACTTGCTGATCAAACATAATAGACTGCGGCCTTCCTTTAGAAGATACTCAACCTTTTGAACAGAGATTGGTCTGGCTGGAAGTGGCCTAGATAAGTGTGGCCTGCTTCAAGGTTTATTGTGAGATCAATCCTCATTCAAGGCTGCAGTATTTGCTTCAAACTCAGACCTGAGAAGACACACACTTACTCCAAACAACCCCGACTTCCCTTTTTGCTACAAAACTCGGGCTAGCAAAGTTCCCATACTAATCCATCCAGACCTGCGACTGACTATCATGAAGAATCTTAACCCTTAACCCAGAAACAAATAGTCCATCAACCTCCATCAAGACCTTGACTGCCTTAGACCTTATCCAAGCAAGTTGATGCGTGTGAAATGAGGGAGAAAGCTCTTCTATATATACAATTTGATAGAGGTCAAGAGACGTGTCTATTGGACTTGGTGAGTCGACATAGAGATAAGGCCGACTTTGATAATTTTTGTGTAAAAGAATAAATTCAAAAACCCACTTCTACTTATCCAAATTTGACGATCTTTAGATTGATTTTGGTCCTCTCGAAGAGAGGAATCTGATGCCATAATTATCTTCTTTAACTGAGCTGTCCGAAGTGGAATTTGGCCCTAGTTGCCAATTTTAACAATTAGGAGCTTCAAAGTGGGGCACACACCAATTAAGGTCACATGAAGATCTCTCAAGCTTTTAATGCCCCAAAATAGCAAGTAAATTCCATGTAGGCCCATGAAGTACCTTCTCAACCATGCCAAAACACAACTAGTCCCTGAAAGTTCAAAGTTCTTAGAATGGCTTGAAATTTGATGTTGATGTTGTATGCCATACCAACTATCCAAAAACCCAGTGTTCTTGCTAAAATAACGCTGCAAAAATAGATCAAAATCTATGCACTTAGAATTATTTGAAATTGGAACCATATGCAATTCGCCAAATGGGGTACTCAAATATGTAATTATGTCGTCAATCTAACTAAAGTTGAGAATTGCTAAAAATAACAATCTCTCAGACTTGCTTGAAATATGAACTCCATGCACATCTCCCAAAGTGTATTCACAACTATGATCAGATCTCGAAAAGAGATAAGATTGCAAGAACCAACCTAGTCATACCTTTTGGGGGTCCTCAACTTCTCATACTCACTCTGAACACTGTGTTGAACTTGCAAGTACGGGGCCATTGCTCCACTGAAACACCTTGCCCATCATATGTACTTCTATATAAGTGTGACCTACTCAAGTATCTATCCTACCAATAACCTTAGGATAATGAAATATGCAATTGTGTGCCAAGTTTGAAAGGCACTCACAAACTATCGATGTTGCATTGATGAACCAAGCAACTGATCCATCTTGTAATGTACCCACAAACAAAATAAGATAGGCACTCTTATTGGATTTTGAATAAATGCAATTTGAGTGCTAACCTAAGTCACCTAACATAGTGATAGAGGACACAAAGGACATGGAAATACAAGTGTTCGACACGAGATGTGGCAACCCCAAAAATAGGACATGAATCATTACACCTACAAAAATGAAATATAACAAAGATTCAAATCTCTTTAGAATTTAGAAACTAAAACATTTACAATTTTACAATGTGATAATACAAATTCAATCATACAACTAGTGCATATAACCAAAGTACCACTGAGTGCAATCCATCTTTGAACCAAAAATACATCAACAAAGAGGCTCTAAATGGTCTATAGAGTCCAAAAAAATCATGCTACAACAAATAACTACATATCTTCAAAATCATTGCCTATATTGGTGTCTTCATCAACAATATCACCCTTTGAACATTAAAATAAAATAGGAAAAACCTAACATGTCGAATCAAGATTTTGTTTGAGTGATGGGTACATTTTTACTAGGATCATGATTGAGGAGTTCAACAATCAATGCCACCAACATCAAGATATATAAAGGGCCTGGTGCTCTTGATTAAATGCTAGTTCCATACCCTCATACATGACAAAATCAAATGGAAAAGTTGCAATCCCCCAAATCTTGAAATCTTGAAAATTATTAAACTTGTTGGATTTTGAGTGGAATCTAAATTTCTACTTTCTTCGTATGAAATCCAAAAAGGTTGGAGCCACTCTCAAAATCCCAAAACCATTACTGGTAATGTTGAAAATTTAAGTAAAAGTGACTTTCTCCTTTATCATTCATTTAACTAAACTGATGCTAGTTCCATACCCTTATACATGAGAGAATCGAATGGAAATGTTGCAACCCCCCAAAGCCTTGTTAATTTCTTGAAACTAGCACTTGACACTTTACTAACCTAGCAAATTACAGATCTATCGAATAAAATCACAACTAGATTTTTAGGAAAATATTTAGCAGAAGCAAAATACAACCATTTTCAATCACATGTGACACATACAAACTCTGCCCAATCAAATAAGTTCTTCATTTAATTAGAACTTACTTGGGCTCCCGTCTTGGGATAATTGCCCAACTGAGAAATTTATAGTTACAACATACCCTGTATGTGATCCATCTGATTAGGCCCTAGATCTATCCTTGATCTCCTTGGTTGGTTTGGATCTCCTATGTTTCACCCCAGCACCTTCCTTAGACTCGACACACTTGAGTATCACACTTCTCACTTGAGAAAATCCCTCTCTAAATGGCTGGTGTCGTTGTATGGTGCATCTTTCCTCTCCTTTGCGGTTTTCCTCTCTTTAGCCTTGGTTTTATAACTTTACATTGTGTTAAATCCCTAACTCTAATCTCCAAAGTGATTGACGACTGATATTAGATCTCGCCTCACTTGACATCAAGGGTTGAGAATTGAACATAATCACTAAAGTAAATACTTTACTTTTCCTAAGTTTCTCTAGCTCAATAGCCAACACAATTAGTTATTTGGTTTTCCTAAGTTAGACTTAGGCTAAGTTACAATAGCAACTTACACATACTTGAGCAAGTGTCCGAAGGAGACTTTGGGTGACTTCTGCATGCTTACAAACTTAGGCTTGTGTAGAAGTACTCACCCGAGCTACAAACATCGACGCTTCTACCACCTAGAATTGGCTCTAATCTTGGAATTGCATTGGCTACCATAGCTGCTCTCTCTAAACTAGTAGCCTTTCTTGCCACTTGGTTTGGAATCATCCGCCATGACCTGCTCCCTTTGGGCTTGTTCCTAGAAGCCTCATGCTCTTGAACATCTTGTAAGGTCGTCTCATACTAAGAGACCTTCTTGATGGACTTGGAAGGCTCTGTTGACTCCTCCTCCCCACCTGAACCTGAAGGTTGACTCCCTTTGAACTGCCCAACCTTTGGAGCTTCTCGCTCCTTGTTCTCTGTCATTGTTCTGCTTCTTGCCATTGGTTTAATACGATGGCCCTTTTGGCTATACAGGTTGCTTGCTCGAACTCCAATGATGGGCCATTGTTTGAGCTAGATCTTGAGGGTTTGATCAGTGCTTGTCTATCCTAGAATGTTACACCAAAGCCCTCCTTTTCTATCATTGAGACTGAAAGCAAACTCCACTTGAGTTTTTGTACCTAGAGCACGTCCTTCATTTCCAACCTGTCTCCTAACTTGAGCTGGAATATTACTGTTCCAACCCCCTTCTAGTAACCATGCACCAATTGATATGGTGCTCGAGGAAAGGTAGGAAACAAGGGAGAATTCAATTTCAAACATCCTAGCAAACTCTTTGACCTGAGCTTCTATTAATGCAACTATTGTTGACTGTGTACCTTTTCTGCCCTTCTTTCTCTTTGGAGACTGTGAAGCATGGTGTCTTGTTTTATGACGTACAAAACACTTGACCTTAGTCAAGTCCTTTTTCGGATGTGAGGCTAACTTCTCACTCCTGCTGCTTGAACATTTTCCTTTGCTCTTCATTGCTTGATTGACAAGAGAAAGATTCTCATCATCACTCTTGTGCTGGGTTCCTGATAGAGATTCCTCGAGGAAGTTTCTCTTGTGTCATGATGCCCCTTGATGAAAGGAGCCCATGGCTTGGTGAAGCCAGTTAGGGTTGTCCTTACCATCTCCCCATTTGTCATGAACTCCCCAACTGCGGCCAACTCATCATGAACTTGTTTGATCTTGGTGAGATAAGGAGTCATTGTATCTGATTTGGTCAACTTGGTGTTCCCGAGCTTTTCTCTCAACACCATCTCCCTGTTAGTATTATTGCTTTGGTATAACTTCGTCAAAGCGTCACACATCTCCCTTGGTGTATTCTTCTCAAATAGGTGAGGAATCACATGATCTTTCACCGCATCCAAGATAATCCTTTTGGCTTTCACATCCCTTTTGGTTGTAGATGCCCATATCTGCAGCATTTGTAGGCATTGTGAGTTTGGTGTTAGCAAACTCTCATATGACATTTTAAATACGTTGAACAGGAAACATGTCCAGTAAATTAGGTGCTAACATGCGTTATAATGGTTAAGAATTTAATATATTATAGAGAGAATGTGTTGATACTGAATTTAATTTTTAAGATGTTGGCAGCCATTTTGGTCAGAAATATCCCACAATTTTTTTGTCTTACCTGTACTCAGCACATCAACGCTGCTCAGGACTGAAATAAGCTGTGTTGATTCAACTTGGCAACAACTTGGGAGTTCAAGTAGTAGTTGGCATCAACTTGATGAGTATTACTTGCACTCATGAGTAGTCATCGAGTAATTGAAAAATGGAAAAAAGCTTGGCAGTCTGAGAACTATTTCTTTCTTTAAAATTTAATGCAGTGTTGCAAACATCCCTATTTTATTGTGAAAAAAATCGCAAAATCGCAATTTTTTGGCCTAGTCGATGTTTGCTGTTTTTAATCGATATTTCAGTGGTATCTTAAATCTGCCGTTGTTTGCCAATTTTTACTGATATTTTCTCGATTTTTAGGATTTTTTGGTTTTCTAGATCCTTGCCGATTTTATTTTGATGCCGATGTTTGCAACATTTATTTAATGTTGTTTTGCCTAGTTTTAGCTTGAGGCTGACCCATACTCCTACTCACACTTTTGTCAAGTTTTTCAAGTCGTGTGATTGTGGGCGACACTTAGAAAATGGGCAATATATAGTTCAAAATTTTTATTCATTTGATGATTATAGTTCTTATTAAGACAGTCAAAATTAGGTATTGGTGAGAAATAGCTTTGTCCTAATGATGCTTTTGTTAGCCAATGGATTGCCACTGTATAGTCTGTGGCCAGAGTAGATGAGAGACCTCGTAGGATCATGTCTTTAATATAATAAACAAAATTCCAGTGATGTATTACATGTTTGGAAGAAAACAATTAAATTGTTTTGTGTTGTTTTACTTACTTTTGCCTGATCACTTAATTTTTCACTTTTGGTGCAGGAATTTTTTTTGCGATACTTGGAGGCATGCTATTTATCCCCGGGTTTTATTACACCAGGCTTGCATACTATGCTTACAAGGGTTACAAAGGGTTCTCCTTTTCAAACATTCCACCAGTTTGAGGAATTTCACAGCCACTACAGCACAGTTGACAATGACCATGGTTAACAGAACTTCCATGTGTTTTACCTTATATTCTATCTAGGCAGTTTTACATAAAGAGTGTTATTTTGTTTTTAATTTTTATTTTTGGTATTTCCTCAGACAATTATAGCTCTTGTCAAACAGTGAATCTGCTTAATCTTTTCTCATTTTGGATGGATTTCGCTTAATCCATTTTTTGCCTTATGTAAATTCATGTTACTGTGCAACCCTGAAAGTGAGCTCGGGTTGGTAAGTTACATAGACGAGGATTGCTCGGGAATTCATGAACTGGGCTACATTGTACAGCAAATATTGTTTATACTTGCATTCTATCTTGTAGCTCTAAACATTATTTGGGGAAGTGTAAGTGAAAAGAATGATGTATAGGTTTTTTTTCAATCTGGTCTCAATTTTTTAGAATGGTTACTCTTCAGCTATATCTATCTATCTATCTATCCAATTATTATCTACTATGTTTCGATTCTCAAAATGCTTTGCAAGTTTTGAATAATATATGCCTTAGTTTCCTTTACTTTGTTGGTTTTTTAAGTGACACCAAACTCAAATGATATCCATCATACAGAACTTGTTGATTTGGAGTCAATTCAAGGAATTGAAAGTGTGTTTAATATCAACGACATAGTGCCTCAAACTTGGGGGGTTGGTCTAGGTCTTTGGCTGATCTAAAATTCTGATATTCAATCTGAAGTTTTATGCTCCAGTGTTCTTTAGACTTGCAGCTTTCTTAGTTCACGAGTGATTTTAGCTTGTTTGTAATACCCCGGTTTTGACCCCTGGAATGTATGGATCAAATTATGTATAAATTGTAAATTCGCGGTTAGAATGATGAGAGTCTAGCCATGTGTAACTTAAATAAATGACCTTTCGTTTTAAATGTTGTAAATGTGCTTGTATGGATTCCTAGTGTCGGGCTTAAGGCCAAGGCCTGACTTGAAAATGTCGAGGCAGTTAGATGCAGTAATTAGACTATGGACCATGTGGTAAGGCTTACCATGATGCACTCAAAGCTATGTAAATGTTAATGCCGGAAGAGAAAATGGTACCTATGGGAAACTAACCCTCAATTGCCAAGTGTTAGCCTGATAACCCACATCTTTTCCATCACGTGTCTAAATGAAACTCATCTACATCCTTTGACTTAGAAAGCCTATCATCAATCCATGGAGAGGTTGGTGAGGAATTCTTCTTCAAGTAGTGATGAAAGTATTGGCATATTACAATCAATTTGCATAAGTGTGAAGAGTCCTTTATTTTCCTGCCTCACGGAAAATCATTATCTCATTTCCATTCTCATTCTCACTATTCTTGTGTCCATGCTATGTTCTTCATTATTTACTCAATTATCTAAATTTGATAATAGCCAAAATCAGCAATATGATGAGTAAAATGCAGAGGTTGGATGAGAGACAGGTAGGCTGTAGATGAGAGTAGAGGCCAGGCGAGTTAGGAAGCCTTTCCTTACTGCATATTACTGCTCATTGATTGCATGAGAGCCTAAGTTTTACTCTCCCAGTTTATTTATAGAAGGCAATCAATAGATTGGGCACTTTTGTCTACACTGAAGAGCAATGGAAAGGTGGGAGATTCTTAATCAATTGTTGAGTAGAGAAAGGAAAGATCTTCCTTTGTGTTGTGCAGTGTAGTGGAAGAGCGCCATGGTTGATTTATCACTAGATGAGGTGCTTGGAGTGCTTTGTAGTGAGCAGATTGGTTCAGCCATGATGGTGATTGGGTTGGTTTGAGTGCACTATAAGCCGGTAGCTTGGTTCCATCGTCGTGGTGGTTTCATAGCCTGCCTTGGGGGTGGCATCAGCACTGGATATCTGTGGTTGGGTGTTAAATTTCTTGCACACAATGAGTATCTTGTGTTACATAAAAAACTAGCAGCTACAAAGTGTATACTCCCAAGCACCAAAGTACCAAATTTGTGTAACTTAGGTAGGTTACCCATTGTCACCTTAGTAGCTCTTACTCCCTGTTTCAGTTTGGCTCTTCTCTAATACAAGGGGGGCATACCTATAGGATTGCTAAGCCTATGGAGTGGGGGCTTTAGGTGATGCTTGAAGAGTATGCCTTAGCAAAACAAGTGGTTGTAGTATACGTGGAAAAATTAATGGTGTGAGAACAAAAAGATGGTGATGGAAGCCCCAAGACTAGTGCCTTCCGAATCTTGGGCAAAATGGAGTCAAAGAGGTATGGATCTAAGAGGTAAAGTGTATGAATATTTAAGGAAAATAAGGGTTGCTATGCATGGCCCAAATCAGCCTTAGCTTTCCGAAAATTAATGCAGAAAATTAACCTTGGAGAACTAGGGGTACTACTTATAAACAAAGTTATGAAGGTGGTGTTATATTACTTCTAGCAACAACCTACTTTGTTAAATGCAAGCTGCATAAGAAGTATTAAGTCGTCACATTACATTCTCCAAATGGTAAATACTACATTTCAAGGCCTTCAAAACAAGTTATAGGGGTTTCCTACAATAAACAACATTTGAATAAATTGCAAATATAAATCCTCACTTAAGCTAGAAGCAATACCTCCAATCTTCCATTAATCTTACCAACATGATGTACAACATAGCTTAAAGGGAGAGCTCCACAATCCTCAAAGGCCCTACCCTTCTAAATGGAGATAAAGCTCTGTGTATAGAGGGAGCTTCTTCTTTCTTAGAATAAGATGCATTATTTGCTAACTAATTCCATGACAATGCAATCAAATGAGATAATAATAGAGTAGTATATCCACCCTCAATCAATGGTTGACCATATCAAATAGTATGTGGACATTGTCCTCTCCGAAAGAGCTTGCTCCATCTAAAATTATGTAGTAGTGTGCTAGATATCCTCCAAAAGATAGAGGGTGCACCACTAAAATAAGTCTTTACCATTTCAAATGCTAAATTGGTCCACATGCAATGAGCCCTCCAAGATTCTAGCTCAACAATACACATAAAATAGTCTTTGACATGGAAGGATGTGCCCCACTGTCCACCTAGACTAAAACAATAAAATAATAACCAATAAAATCTTCAATAGTTCAGCGTGCAAAAACAATAAAATAATGCTCAAAGTAACCACCTTTATGAGACTAGTCCAAAAAATGACAAAATAATGGGGTGGTTACAACCTCCAATATGCAAGACTCTATGAAATAATAAAATATCCTCCTCCATATCTTCACCTTCCAAGAAAGGAATGAAATAATCAAAGGGGTGCACTCTTCCAAGATAAACCCTCCACAAATAGCAAGAAGAAAGTATCCAGATGTGTGCCACTTGAGGAAGTGCTCCAAATATAGTCAAAAGACCAAGTAAATGCACGCAACAGCCACACACCCCTAAATAAAATTCCAAATTAGTCTCCAAATAAAATAATTTAAATGCAGAGTCAAAGAGGCGAGGACGCAATGTAGCTGAAATAAGTTATAACCATAGTTTTAAAAACCGGAACTGGTGACTGAACCGGTCCACCTAATAAACTGGGTTTCAAACCGGAACCGGTCAAACCGAGATTGGTCAAGTCTAAATGAACCGGTCTTAAAAAAAATACATTAAATAATTAATTTTTAATGAAAAAACTATTTTTAAGATTTAAAACCATGATTCCAAACCAATAGACACAAAATATGCAAAGTTTGCTCATATATATACCATGTAAAGGTGAATATATCAAAATGGCACCAAGTGCAATACATATCAGCAACAAAATATATAATCAATGAGGCTCTAAATGGCCTCTAGAGTGCAAAAACAAAGCCTACAAACTATGGGGCCACTGGCCTACTACAAGTCTACATATATGATAATAGTGATCAGCATTATCACTTGAAACTTCTCATGAGTCATCATGTTCAAACTTAGTTGGTCGAGTCTCGACTCCCAAACTTTGCAACTGCTTTAGTCACAAACTTCTCTATTGGTTTAGTGACTTGAGTCTCAAACTTTTGAAGGTATTCTGCCCTAATATGCCCTATTACTTCTTTTGGTGCTCCACATGGCTTTACATGGCCTCCCATCCTAGCGAAGTGTTGCTTGAACCTGTTAATACCCTCTCCAATAGATTTTTGGCAATATTTGCAGATCATTTTGCCATCAATCATATCACAATGAGCCCATGCAGTATCTTTGGCTTTTGGAGGCATGATGACTACTACTTAGCTCAACTTCTCTGTTGTTCCACTACTCCAACAAAAACTCAACGCTCTCCAAGCTCCCAATCAAACTCTCAAAAACTCCAAATGAGATGTGTGAGGCAAATGAGGGGGGTGAGCTCCTTTTAAAGGCTTGGAGAGGGTGTTTTTGGAGGGAAACAACCCTTATTTTCCCTCCAAAAGACCCTGAAACCTTCCTAAACTGCGTTGTGTGAGTCCTTCATGGCCTTGGCAGTGAATTGGCTGGTTAGCACCGGTTTATGTGATTTTTTGGCCAAGAGGTGGGTTAAACCCGATTTTTTTGCTGGTTTGACTCGGTCGGTTAATGAACCAGTCGGTTTGACCGGTTACCAGCTCAAACCGGCCAGTTTTTAAAACACTAGTTATAACCATGCATTGATGATGAAAAAACACCTAGGAGAGGTGTGCCCTAGAAAAGTGTGCCATCCTCTCAAATGGTAAAATAATGCATTAGTACCTTGAAATCTATGTCATAGAGGGGAGCACTCCAAAACTTCTCAATCAACCTCTAAATAACCCCTCCAAGTGTGAAAATACGTCAAATGAAGTAAGGTGTTCACCCAGATAAAAATGATTAACCATTGAATGGTTAAATCAATGTCAACATGTGTGCATAAAGGTTAATGCTCTTATATAACTGTAGTCCACCTCTAAATAGTTAGTGGACGATTAAATAACCATAAACATGTGTGCCAATGAGGGATTATGATCCATCAAAGTGTTGTACTGTGCAAATAAGTTGGATCTCCTAGCAAAACCCCATTGTGATAACAAGAAAATAAAAGCTCTACCTAGGCTTGAGTCTAGGGCACATCACCATCAAGGGTCTAATAAATTATATACGCCATCCAACCTTAGGAAGGGCTAGATCATCAAGGACACATATAGTACCCTCCTTGTCTAACTCAAACTTAGGTGATGTCTAATATCTCAATGTTATATCACCTAGGGGACTCCCATTAAGGCACCATGCATCACCCTGCCACATCGACATCATAGGAGAAGAAGACATAAGAAAGCACTGATACCATCCAATCATCAAGTATGCCTACCATCACACATCCAGTATAAGAGGACCATGTAGAACACCCCTTCCTAGTGATATACCAACAATATAGCACCACCATACATAGTCACTGGATGCTCCAAAGAAAAATATAACACATGAAATAGCAAGCATCCGTATGTCAATAGAGTGATCTGCAGGCATGAAAGTACCATCTACAACCATGAGAAGACCATCAACCAGACCACCCACCACAAAAGAGTGAGTCCACCCCCAAGATGTGCCAATCAAGTAATTAAATGCCAAGAAGAGAAGGGGCTCCATGAAGTTGTATCTCCCCCAAGTGAACCCCATCAATGTGATGCCTCATACAATATGAGGTGTGACTTCTTGGACCATTTTTGGTTAAAAGCCAAGTGTTCCATCTCTGTTCGTAAATATGAAATTGAATTGGAAATATATGTATTATGCACACTGTGTGCGAGAGTGATAAATTTTGAATATGGACATGGCTGCCATGAATTTCAGGTAGCACATCTTTAATTAGCACACTGCATTTTATTATTTGCACCCATCCATGCATTTAAATTGTTTAAGGCCTCTATGGAAAACCGTCTTTGATATATTATGGTGAATTGGTCTGTTAATTGTTAAGTTTAGGTATGTTCTATGCTAGAGCAATTTATTTCAATTTTTACAGTTAGCTTAATATCTTTTCCAGATTAGCAATCACATCAGCATTAAAGTAAACTGCAGATAGAACATAAATATAAATCGCAGAAGACAAGCCAAGACAAGAGGACACAAGATGTGGCGCTAGCCAGGGACAAACCCCAATGTGGGGAAACCCTTCGTCAATTCTTCTTATATGATCTTCAATAGTTCAACAGAGAGAGAGAGAGAGAGATAGAGATAGTACATTTACAGTAGAAGTCAACACTTTGACTTATCTAGATAAGAGCATAGATCATCTCCTAGGATGATGATACATGAGATCAGTTGAAGACATGCTGCTTCAACTGATTCTCCATGCTGCTTCATCTATCATAGTGCTGCATCTCGTCATCATGCTGCACCTCACCGTGCTGCACCCATCATCACAATGTTGGACCTCATGTTGTTGTTGTCCCAGTGTTTAGCACTGCTATACATAGAGCCACCACTGCACCATGCTTACCACTGTCCCATTGTACTTGCTGCACTGTACTTGCTGCTGTCCGTGCTTTACCATGTTGCTGCTGTCCATGATTCTTCATGCTTGCTGCTGTACCATGTTGCAGCTGTCCCTATGTGTCACCAAGCTTGCAGCTGTCCCAGTGGTTGCACCTTCACTGAGTCTCACAGAACCGCTGTACTATGCATCACAACGTTCATCCTAAGATACCAAGGTGATCCAAATTAGATCCATGGAAAATTATCAGAGTTCTATGACTGTATCAAATCATGACAGACCTCAAAAACTTGTGAACAAAGAGCTATCAGGAAGGACCTCTGGACAGTGGCAGTTTGTAGCCAGCAAGGAACGACGAGGACCTCGGTCAAAGCGCGCTGACCGAGGCCCATGGAGACCGCGTAGGACGCAAACTAGCAGTTAGGAAGTTCGGATCAGAAAACAGAGGTCGTTTCTAATTGCGCATCGCTGGGCAAAACCCCTCGAGAAGGAATAGCCCCAAGCGCTCGGTCACAAGGGAAGCCGAAAACCGTGGGAAAAGCGTTGAAATGACAGGCGGGTCCCGCGCTCCAAAACCGGTGGAATATCGGAGGCGTTTTGGGCGGTAAGCAGAATTGTCAGAGGACCCAGTGATTCCATATGTTGGATGACGCGTGTCCGGCGGATGAGAGAGAAAACCGCTCTCATCGCGGGCTAACGTCCGAGCAAGTCAACCGCGCGATAAGAGCGAACACCGTAGGATCTGGGGGCTCCAAATCTAATGGCGGAGATTGCACTCGATGGAAAACCGAATCTGGAGGGAGAATTAAGCTGCAACATATAAAAGTTTGAAGTCCGATTTGACCGTTGAGTTGGTGGATGAATCATTACACAAAGTAACCGAAATACCAAACCGTTTGAGGAAGAGCTGGCGTAGTTCGTGAAAGGACAAGTGGCCACTTCCCTGTGAGACGTTACATAGTGGCGATGACGCAGAGGCAGGGAATTCCAAGCGAATAGCAGCAGGCGATCCGAAGAGGAAGCGAATAGTCAGAGGATGGATTGGCTTTAAGCCACACACAGACAGAGAACAGAACAAGAGGGAAAAGAAGAAGGAGACAGTGAGATAAAGAAACAGAACAAAGAGGAAGCAAGAAGCAGAGAGCCGAGCTGACTTGCGGAGCTAAGGCAGCATCGAGCAGACAGAAGGCTTGAGAGGTTCAAGCAATCCTTGTGAGGATATTTGTCGGGAACTGAGTACCAAATTGGACTCATCCCATTAAGACCAGTTGAGGTCGAGACTTAGTAAGGGGGGAGTCTGTGCACTCTAGTGGCTTGGGGAATCCAAGAACCACCTTGCTAAGCATCATCTGTTTCAGAAGACTCAAATTGAGCTCCTCATTGTAAAGACTCTGTTTTAAAGACACAATAAAGAAGGCCACCACTAAAAGCTGGACCGAAGACGTAGCCCTGGAGGATAGGGTGAACTCCTTATTAATTTGTTGTGTTCTTGTATTTGCTTACAGTGTTTCTCTTACTGTTTTCCATTTTCCAGTGTCTGTGTATTTTGCAATTTGATCGATCCGTTGCCTAAGATAACATAGACACACACCAACACGAGTCTGTAATACCTTCATTCATTAATTAATTAACTGAGATCACTCACGAGTGATTTTCAAATCACAAGGTTGCTTGCTATGGTGCTATGGCTTGCGGCCTAGCACTTAGCAATGCCAATGTAAGTGGTTTGAGTTAGGATTGCTGCAATAGTCCTAACGGATTGACCCGCTGCCTACCACAGTTCAGCTGTCATCTACAGCTCACCCAAAAACAGATTTCCTTACCTTGATTGCTGTCCAAACAACCTTGATTAGGCTCTTGTAGATACTTGGCCTAACAGCCCTACACACAACTCCTACGCAGCCTCCTTTCCCATGCAGTAGTAGCCTCTCTCTGCAGCTCAAATAGAAGTGCCCTAACTGTCTTTACTCCAGCATCTCGGTGCTCTTGAATTGCCTTCAAGGTAGGCCTGCGAGGAGCCTCCTTAATCGGCCTAATCTCCAGCTCCTTGTTCCTTTGAGACAGCCCTGTTCTTGGGCCTGTTTGCACCCTCAAACAGCCCTCAAACCAACCCGCATCCCCACAGCAACTCGGCCTCTAATTAGGCCCTCCATGCTGTCCTCACGCTGTCTCTTTTGCTGCGGCTAGGGCATAATATGTTTGCCCAATCCTTGCTGTGACCATGACCGCATTTTAGGGCAGCGTTAGAGCTGTGTTCTAGGACTGCGGTTAGGGCTTTTGTGGATCTCCATTTAGCTGTGTTCATGACTGCATTTAAGTGTCTCTTCTTGCTGCGTATTAGGGCATCAAGTGGCTTCTCCATATCAGCGTTAAGGCTGGCTTTATGGGCTGTAGTTTAGGGCAGCATAGGTCTCCTTAGAAAACCTTTACAGCTCCACGTCTAGGGCTTCTCCTTGACAGCGTATGAGAAACTGTGTCTCCTCCATGACAGCGTTAGGGTCTAGGGCTTCTTCTAGGGCAGCGTATCATCTTGAGATCTCTCCTCCCACCAAAACCCAAAGACAAGTGGAGAGGAAGAGATCACAAGAGGTGTGTAAAATGACTTGAGAGTCACCTTTATTTATAGTGCTACGTTGAGGATGAGAGGGGGCAATTTGGTTGCTGGCCGACCTTGACGAATTGTCCCATAACACAAATAAATTCATATCTCCATGAATACTTATTGGAATCGGATGATCTTCAGATCAATCCTACACCTCTCGACGAGAGGGATCCAAACAAAATATCAGCTGCCATAAATAAGATGACCCACAAGGAGTTTGGCCCTAGTTGCCAATTTTAACATTAATGGCCTAGAATTTTTAATGGGTTAAGTGTCTTCTTGTTCCATGGCTAAGAATGCCATGGGAGGGTACCGAAGATTGTGGTTTAAAGGGATTTCACAATGTATTTCAGAATTGAACTTTGTTATGCACACTGATTTCCTTTTCCTAGTCAAAAGAAGTAAAAATCAAATGAAATATGAGAAATAAATAGCAATGCAGCAGATAGACCATTGCACAGGGAACTCTGTAAACAAAGCTTTTGTTACAGAGATCACATCTATTACACTCCTTTTTTCTTCTCCCTCCCATCTTTTCTATGACAAGTTCCTAGTCACCCGCGGTGATTTATTTTCAAAAAGGCTTGAATTTAGTGCAATATTGAGCAGTAGTGAATTGAATGGTGAATCTCATTGGCTGTGGGTGATTTTTTATAAGTTTCAACACTAAATGTTAAGTTTTGTTTTTATATGTATGTACGTATTGATTCTGAACATTAATTTGACAAATTTTTGGGTAAAATTTGAAATTAAAAAATCTTTGTATTTGTTTTCTTATTTAAATATACGAGTTTTTATTTATTCATTTATTTTTATAAATTCTATGAAATACGTATCTTGAGGAAACCTGCTGGAAGACTTCCTCTCGTTTGAGTATGGTACTCAGGGTAAACCAGATTTTTGAGGGCTCAAGGATAGTACAACAATATAATCATTAAGAGCTCAACATGTCACTTGCACTAATTGATCTTGGGTGGGGACTCAGGAGGATTACACTCTCAACCAGTTGAGCACATCTGAAGATGTAGAGTTATAATGTAATTCATTTAATTGTCTTTATTGAACCTAATGTTGAAACCTAAATTTTATCATATTCTTTTTTGCATGAGTGAACCTTTTTACAATTTCATTGCCTAAGTTTGAACACGAATGCCAACCAAGTGATTTAGATTACAACATTACAAGTTATACATACATGGAATCTGAGTGAAGTCCCAAGGGCTAACAGTCGTAGAAGTTAGAAGGCCAAATGCCATGTTGACTCTGCTTCTTATCCTGTATTATTGTCCCTGGTTTTTAATATTCTACCTTTCATCTTTATCACCTTCATATTGGTGTGGCACTCTAGTGTCTGCAAAGGTGCATTGCAGCTTCTTTGCCCTTGCAATGTTGAATTGTGAGTCTTCTAATTCCTAGTATAAATCTACATCTTTCCAGGTTGTCTTGTGGGTCCCTCTCTTTTTGCTTGTGCATTCAGTGTGTCAACTTTGCATTGCTGGATTGCAGTCCCAACCAGTGCTGTAACTTGAGTGTTTGTCTCTATAATAACCTTAGGGTTCTTGGCTTTGCATTCTTCATCTGATCTGCAACTTCATCTTGTGATGCTTCAGACACCCTGCAACCTGTGGTGGCAGCTATGGCTTGACCCTCAACTTTGGCTAACACAATCTTAAAGACTTTTCAGCTCCGGGCACTCCTGTGACTCTTTGATCAGATTTGATCATCTGATTTAGACCATCACAGCAACATGATTTTTCCAGAAGAGTCCTATTTGGTTGTAAGATGTATAATGGGTGGACATCTAGGATAGTCATACCAACCCATCTTTTCTTTTTGTGTTGCATTTGTCCCTTTTACAATCGTTTGTTTAAATTTATTGACAAAAAATGCCCCTGTATTTCTTGAGTATCCACTGATAACCATGGATATTCTATTATTAGACTGATAGAACCAAGCAAAAATATTATTTTTGCCTCTTTTCTCTAGCAGAGGTTTCGTTGGCTCATATTGTTTAAGGTCTGACATATTCAAGTGGTAATCTTATGTATGGGATTATTATGTAGTTGATAAATATTAAAATATACCTAAAAATTGAATGTTTCTAAGCAACCTACGTTTGATTTCATATTTTAAGTTTGCTCCTTCACGAGCCATCTTGTGGGCATGAATAGAATTGGCGTAAGAAAATATGTGGATATGGGCCCACTATTTCCAATGTGGGAAGCGGGATTATTGGAGGATTTCCAGGCCTGCTTCTCTAAATGTTGGCTGGCAGCTCCCTTAGGGATCCTGGATCAGGAGTCCTTGTAGGTTTTGTGGTGTAGCAAAAGCAGGTGGCTAGACTCTGTTGTGGGGTGGCAAACCCCTCAGCAGTCCTAGGGATCTTTATTGGGGATATGAAGGTTGGATACAGTTAGGATAATACTGCTTGACTTGTTATTCTGATAGTAAGTGGAAAGAATACAGCTTCTGCAGAACACTGGTAAATTCAATACAATGGAGTTATAGATGATGCAAGAGGAGCTCTTAACCCATGGAAGAGATGAAGCCCAGGGTCAATAAAATTGTATAATGAGTTAGAATTTTTGGGCAGAGGCCTGTTAATCTAAAAAAAAGGGTTGTGCTGGTAATGATTCAACATATTTTGGTGTGATTATATCTAAACAGGCGGCTTATTTTTTCATTTTGAAATTGGATCGAGGCAGGCTGGCTTATAGGTTTAATTTGAAATTATGTCAACGAGGATAACTGATCATCAAGTTAAGCATTGGGTTTTGCATTGAGTATTCTCCTCAATGGAGCCTAGCTCATAATTGATTTGATTTCTAGACTTCAAAAATATGCTCGCTGTTTGTTGCAGTTTTCTGATTGAGGTGTATAAATAGTCAATCTACCTTGAAAGAACTATGTTTCACTTCTAGAAAATGAGCTAGAAACCCATTAAGGTTGTACCTTTCATTGATAACACCTAGGCATTCGGTATATATGAACCTGCAATTTACTTTGTACTTTTTGACAAGTTAATTTAAAATACCGAGAGATTTTGTACCACTAGAATAAGTTATCACTTTTCTATATTTATTATTTGTCTCTGTTGAAGCGCATTTTCAAGCTAATACTAAGGAATTCCTACTTTCCAATATATTAAGATAGATCTTGTAGGTTATGTTAGGGCTCCAGAAAACTCTCCTAGGTTGTAGCTCAGAGATGCCTAGTAACATATAATTTTCAATATGGTTCTAGGAACTTATTGGGATGGGTGATGGTTTGGTTCAAGCCAGATAACCACTTCTACTCTGTTTTCACTCCAGACATGCATGAACACCCTCAAACTACAAGGCTTTAGACCACCAATGCTCAACAGTTTGTAGATTAAGTGAATGAATGAAGAATACTAACCACACCAGCAGATGCATACAGAATGTATGATGGCTAGCTGCAACTAGTAAAGAAACTTACAAATCTACTCTATCAATGCAGAGATAAGATGACAGTTATCTTGCATTAGATACAGAAGAAACCTGAGTGACCTACTCAATGATACATTCAATTTACTAATACAGAGATAAGATGACAGTTATCTAGCATTAGGCATAGAAGATATCATGAATAAAACATTCCAGGTACAAGTTTAGAACATAGGAGAAATGGGCATTGAGCAATTAACAACAAAAGAAGCTTGCATTGCTGAAAATGAAGATGAGACACTGCAAGTTACAGAGTATCTACAGTCTCCAGAAGTTGAACCAAAACACAATTGCCAACTTTCATTACATCTATCTTTTGGTTATTTATAATCTATCTTTACAATGGCTCTTAGCCATTTAGGGATGGAGGGATCATAATTGACCACCAACTACCATTAACTGTCTGATAGCGTCTTTGAAAGTAGTTGCTTTCTCCACTACGAAAACCTGGTCAGTTCTGGTACTGTGCTGTCCTTCAGGTGGTTGGATTGATCATGGCAGTGGAGTTCCATGACTGTTTAATTCGGTTGTTGGGTCGTGCTATGTCCTTTCATCCTTCGGCCATGCTCTTCCTTTAATTCAGTTTCATGGTCAGACTGTCGCCAGACTGACAGAGTCGGCCATCTTCTCCTTTGGGTAATAGACAGGACGTGGGGTGTGGAGTGCATGGGCAGATGAACGGTGGGAGTGATCGTGAATGGTGGCCGTCGGATCAATGGAGATGTGTGGCGGAGATCGCTTTGCGGAAGCTAGTGGTTGTGGTGGGAGTGGGACATGTTCGGGCCGTTAGATCTTCAGGTGAACAGATTGGACAGTTATCAGGCGGCGAAGATGTGCGGGTGATAATGCGCAGGGCGGTTTGATTTGGGTGGTAATGGTATAAGTGTCAGAACTCGCGCGATGCCATTCAGTGGATGACACGTAGCGGCGGAGGAGAGAGGAAAACCGCCCTCATCGCGCAGGTACTTGTCGCGCTTGTTGTCTGCGCGGTATGGGTGCTGACCGTTAGATCTAGCGGAGGTGATCTGACGGCTGGAAATGATCGGGCAGGTTGCCTTTATCGGAAGGAATGTGGGCCGTTGGATCGGCCAGAAAAGATCAACGTCGTAGATGCGGTGAAATGACGAGACGCCCTCGGGAGCTGTGCTGAAGGCACGTATGGTGAATGGGTAAGGTTTTATGGGTACTTTGGCTTTTGCGCTTGGGGCTAAGGCCAAAGGGGAGTTTCGTCGAGATTAGAAGGTTTAGTTAGGAAACGGGGCGGGTAGAGTGTGAGCGGGGTAAGAGAAGGAGGGGAATAATGGCCCATGTGGGACCCCTTTAGGAACAACGAAGCAAGCCAAGCCTTTCCGTTAACCTTCAAAAAGTCAGCGCTGCACCTCAGGGCTAACAGGGTAAACCAAGAAAGCAATACCTTTGCTAAGAGATGTTGTTGTTCCTTCATATTGTGCAATTGTGCAGCTGCACTTTGATTGTATTATTAGAGATTGTCTTTTGATGAAATGGCCTTAAAATGATAGTCCTGATGTGAACCTCCATCCATTTATACATGACTCATATAACAATTTTAATCCATATGACATTCATTGTTCTGGCTGGTAAAAGCTTAAAATGCTCTCCTTAATTCTATGCCATGATTTACACATATATCCTTTATATCCTTTGACACGGATGAAACATGTTTTCAAGCTAAAGCTAAACAAGAAATTCCTGAGTTACAATATATGAAGATAGATGTTTTGGATTAACCAAGAATGCAGTGTGGTCATTTCTGTTGCTGCTGATTGCATGTGGATCAATTTGCAGCTGTAATTGTGAGTGTAGATAACAGATTGGGCCTTTTTGATGGATTGATCTTAAAAAGATGAAACAGTAGTCCTGATCAGAGAGTGCACCCATTTGTATTCATTCATGCATTTATTGACTTTGACACAAATGGCTTTGATTTTGGGGCTCGTAAAAGCTCGAAAATGGGTCATTTCAATGATTATTATCAAATGTTTATTGATTTTCTTAAGCTTTTGATTACCCAAATGTATATTAATGACAATCATGCGAGATTTATTCCTCTCCATTCTTTGGGGTTATGGCTGTTCTCAGTGCCTAAATTTCTTGTTGAAAATTTCCTAAAGGTTTTTGAAATTTGGCTGAATTTCTCTCAAATTTGAATTCGATTCTTTCTGGAAATTGTCCATCAATTTTTCCCGTGTGACGATCATTGAACCTTTAATATCTATTCATCCAATATAACATTATTCATTAATCATCTGTTGTGAATCTGTGATGCACATTTTTATGAATAGTTAAATCATGAAACATGGCGGTATTGACTGTTGTTTTAAAGAAAACGACACATACATTATGGGAGATGCATGTTCACTTTTTTTGGAATTGCATTTGTTTATATAATATATATAAACAAAATTGTTTCTTCTCTGAAATAGTTTAAAGACAACTGCAGAATCAGTGAGAGAAAATGTTCAAGTTGAAACAAGGAATTTAAGCTTTAACTGTGTTGGCACTGGTCTTATTAAAACCTGACTGCAAAAGTGGATTGAACTGATAATGGATTGTGCGAGTGTTTCCTTATTATTTTTGTGGGGGCCATAAGCTCTATTGGTGAATGATTGTGAAAGGCATGCTACTAATTGCACAGAAGGAAAAAGCACGTTAACGAGCATACATTCAATTGAGTTAGTGCTTAAGGGAGCCTGAAGGGTTGTAGTTCTCTGACAGTAATTGTCTTGTCGGTTTCTTGAATTTAGTGAAAACATTTATCCTTCAATTTGAAATTCTGTGTACGCATTCACTGAAATAGAAAATTATCATTTGGTTCCATGAAAATGGGGTAATGTGATACTAAAAAAGGTACAGCATTTGTACTTTACCCAAAAGGGTGCTGGTAATCAGACCTTTTAAATTTGACTTTGTACTTGCCTTGCCATCTATTTGCTTAAATATACCTTTTTGAATGTTTCTGCTTGTTTCATTCAAATTTCAAATGTTTGTACCTAGTTTCTTCTTAGCCAATCTTCGTACTTGAGATTTAATCTCCCATTATTCAATTTTGCCACTGATTATGCAGGTTGCATGGGAACAACTCCATTATACAAAGAATAGTTTTCCAGCGTTTGGAATGTTGCATGACCTAGAATTCTTTGAGAAATTTGTGCCCATGGTCTTTTGAAGTAGACATGACATGCTAATATGAATTTATGAAATAATATGGTTGGGCAGAGATAATGGGGCGGTGCTGGTAAATCTAATGGGAGGCACAAGTCAGGTTGTGAAACCCTTTCAAATTAATTGGGACAGCAAAGCCTGATTATAAGCATCCCAATCTTATAATACCTTAGTATTATGTATTAAATTGCAATATGTAACAGCGTTAAGAAATGACCTAATGTACTTCACCACTTTTGGGAGAAAGGTAGTATGCATGTGCCACATTTAATCCACCAAATAATATATAATTAGTAATTACAAAAGAAAATTAAACCATTAAACTGTTTTGAAGTTTGATACAATTCAAGATTTTAAACAAGTAATGTCATCTCAATTTGATAGTTTTCTTTATCATAAATGATAAAATACTAAAAGTCAATTTCACCTATGAAATTGGGCCCATCTTAAACTACTGGGATTGAAGACACTGAAATCTGTTGATCTTAATCTGTTTTCTTTTCATTTCATTAGGTGAACGTTGTGTTTCTTCAGCATTCATATTTAGGTTAGAACAGAAATGATTTGCACCTTACTAATATCATTTATTAGCTATTTTTCAAAAATTAAAACTAAAAATATCCCCAGGTTTAATAAGATACGAGCACAACCATTTCATTTCATATTTCTGTTCTTCACGTTGTGGCAATATTGAACCTTTCTCATATATGGATGTAAAAATTGAGAATTTCATCAGACATTGAACACGAGAACAACCTAAAGGTTTCTGTGAGAAACAACTATATTTTTACACTGCTCAACCAGTGAAAGGTTGTATACAATTTACACTAGTAACACTTCCATTTCATTTCACATTTCTTTTCTTCATGTTGTGGCAATACTGAAGCTTTCTCATATATAGATGCGAAAATTGAGAACTTCATCAGTCATTGAACACACAAACAACCTGAAGATTTCCGTGTGAAACAACTATATTTTCACTGCTCAACCAGGCAAAAAATGTATACAATTTACACTAGTAACAATTTGTGATGTTCCATTGCCTAACATTTCAAGCCAAAAGCCAAAAGTTTCTTTGCTTGCGGCTGTTAATTACATACCCACCAATTCTCTTGCTCTGCTTTCTGACAGCTAGTGTCAGACAGTCAGCATTATCAATACAGTATTGTACTAATCCTCCTTTCTTTCTTCCAAAAATCCTGCACCATTATTGCAATGTATCAGCATGTTCTTCTAACTGTGCAAGGATTGGCGTAATAATATTTGTACATACCTCTCAAGCAATGAAGGCCTTGTTTGCCCCAACACCAACAGAGATGCTTCTAATTTCTTGGTGAGCCGGACAATGGTAGTTGCCCTCTCTCCTTGTGTTACCAGTACTTCAACATTAACCTGAATAAATCATAACAAGCTATTTAAGATTTATGTGAAGTTGAAAACATTTAGTGACTTATTTCACATATCGAGATTAGACTAACGACAGTACGCTGAGGCTAAATGGATTTTACTTTCTTTGCCTGATTAATATCTATAAAGCTCAAATCTTTAGCTGCACGGACAGTTATAAAAGCTTGCAACCCTTTTTTTGTGAGCTCACATCATGACCTCCAATGTGGATCTTGCAATAAACATTGTTATAATCTCACAATATTGTTTCAAAAATAAATAAAATTATTCAACACTAGTGGGCCACTAGAATGTACCACTATTTTCATAAATATAATAGACAAAATTCATAATAAACTCAGGTCTGTAAAGGGGTTTTTGTTCATTTGTAAGGTTAACAGTGTTAAGTTGTCCAATAGGCTTTCAGCCACCCAAATGGGATGCCAAGAAGGGATGAGTCTGGATGCAAATCTGAAGTATAGATACCTATCCAAACCCAGCATGGCTGAATGTACCATTGTTTTCATAAATATAATAGACAAAATTCATAATAAACTCAGGTCTGTAAAGGGGTTTTTGTTCATTTGTAAGGTTAACAGTGTTAAGTTGTCCAATAGGCTTTCAGCCACCCAAATGGGATGCCAAGAGGGGATGAGTCTGTATGCAAATCTGAAGTATAGATACCTATCCAAACCCAGCATGGCTGAAGGAAATCCATTCTATAGGGCGTAATTCCAGATTTCAAAACATCTTTCCTTAAACACTTTCCATATTATAATCACAATAATAACAAAAAAAATGAGCCCCATAGAGACCTTGGCTGATTTGTGAGGTTGACAAAGTACTAAGCCTTCCACCAGTTTCCCCTGCTGTGGTCAAGCCAACCATAGCCATCTTATTACAGTGGTGGATATTTATGTTCAGATTTTATTTCACATTAACACTCCACTCTCACTCTCCCTGCATGGCATGTCAAAAGGGAATGAAGTTGGGTGTAACTGCTAAGTGAATTTGGTGGAATAGATAGATAAGGCACAGTCTAATTAATCAATGTTTTTTGCCTTTTTAGCCAGAATCCCGCAATATAATTTTTTTATGAGATTGTAAATTTTTGTCGTTTAAAATGCATTTTTTTTTGCACAAATGGATTCAGCGCGATGAATAAGCGATGTAATATTTTTATGAGATTATAAATTTTTGTCCTTTAAAATGCATTTTTTTTTGGCATGAAACCCTCGGATTGTAAAGATTGCAGAGCTCAAACTTACCATTCCAAAAACATCGCTGCCGGATTTCAGGCAAAATCAACCAGAAAATATAAATGGAAAAGGTCAACAACGTCGGTTAGTTAGACTACGCTAATAGATAATCCTGGGCTTGACATTGAATAGGTGCAGTCATTGAATAAAAAGTCCTCAGACCTGGCACCTCGTTGAATAAAAAGTCCTCAAACCTGGCACCGCATTGAATAGGTACTGCTAATAGATAATCCTAGGCTTGACATTGAATAGGTACACTTATTAGACCTGGCACCACGTTGAATAGGTACTTCTCAGACCTGGCACCTAGACTCGATGTTTAATATATACTCCTCAGACCTGGCACCTAAAACGAAAATCACCACGTTGAATAGGTACTTCTCAGACCTGGCATCTAGACTCGATGTTTAATATATACTCCTCGATGTTTAATATATACTCCTCAGACCTCCCACCGAAAACGAAAATATGATATGCATTGCAAGTCTTGACCTCGTTGTGTCTTGGTTGATTAGATGCCACTATCCTTGACTTCAAAGAGCATGTTGTGGGAAATGAGGCAGCTCCCCCCCCCAAAAACCTAATGGCTTGTGATTCAATCCGGAGGAATGGATGTGCTTACCATTTCTCTTTGTGGGCAGTTCACCTGCTAGAGAATGCTGAATTGTGGTTGCTCCTCATGGACTATTTCGGCCCAGTAAAAGGGGCCACGGGTGATACTTCCCTTTAACCAAGTGTAAGTTTATTTAAAACTAAAAAACAAAATAACCAGTTACAACATTTAATCCGGAAGAAGATCCCCCTGTCCTTGACTTACTGTACGTACTATTTGTATACAGAGAAAAGGGAAGAGGCCACCTTTTAATATAGGAGTTGTCTATAATGCGACTTTTTGAGATTCCGGTGACGGAATCCGGCGGAAGAAATTGAGATGAAATCATGATTTGTTGCAGTTAAAATGGTTTTTTAACTGCATATTCGGATTCAGCACCCTGAAAAACCCCTGGGACGCTTTCATTGTGCAGAAACTAGTTATCAAACTTCGATTTCAATAAATCACTGCCGGATTTTCACCGGAAAAAATCGCCGGAAAGGCTTTCAAAAAGTCGCGTTAAAGACTACGGCTTTAATATAAATCTCTGCTTTCTTTTAGGCACAAACTCTACCAATATTCAAAATCAGAAAAGCCATGTCATATATACCTCTGGCCTGTGTGCTTTGCAGAGACGTTTGAAAGATGTAACCAACTCATATTCTTTTGCATTAACCAGCCTCTTTGTTTGAGAATGATCAATCACATCAGAAAACCCATCTGGCAAGTTCAAAACAATTAAAAGAAAATAAAAAATCTTAAAACACATTTAAATGCCCACAATTACATCTAGATGACCAACAGGAGTTACAGAGAGATTCAATCCATAGATAATAGGCACCTATGCACATAAAGTTGGGGTTATTTTGGTTATCAATGACGTTCAAGAGAGTGACCGTATCAAAGGCATTCACGACATGCGAGAGCGCCCACAAGAGAGCGTGCTTGGCTTCTCTCGACCCGTTCACTGCAACAATCACCCTCTTCCTGGAAGTCGAACCCGCCTTCTCCCACTCCTTTTCAGAAAAGTTCGCCGAACCCTTGCTGGCACTCAGCTGTCGCAGGATCGAACCCCCGCCTCGCATTTTTGAAACCCCCTCTGACTCTTGCACTTCTCCACCATCTCGCGAGCTGGGTCTTCGGGGATTTGTATGAAGGAAGAAGCATGAAGAGACAACATGGTGCCAGAGCTGTCACGGGTGCGGAATCTGTGTCAGCAGAAATCCAGATGTTTTGAACATGATGAGGGGCGGTAGGAATTTGAAATCATTTGGACTTTTGGAGTATATGGTGGCCTTATCTCCGAAATCTGCGTATACACCTAACGTGTATATGTTCATCGTCACGGGCGTCCGTACGCGTATTTTGACCAGGGGTTGGAGGTGGAGAAAGGTGACAGGATAGTGTTGTTCTTTTCAGTCCCATTCTCCAATCAATCACGACGAAGGCATATCCAGTGCTATTATGAAGTAGTTTATCTGTTTTGAGTTTTTTGGGCTTATTATCTGGTTTAATTTGCCTATGATTCTGTAAGGATGGGTTTAAGTTGTGAAATCTCTACCATCCATCCAAGTGGTGTAGGGTTATCTGCATTGAATCTATATATGCAATAAAAAATTGATTTGTTATTATTTTAAACCATAAAAAATTGATTTTATTATATGTAATAAAAAATTGATTTTGTTATTATTTTAAACAATAAAAATCAAGACTTCACTACGAATAAAATGCTATTAATTATCTTTTATCATAACATATTTTTTTAAAGATAAATACAAAAAGATTTTTGGTCTATATTAAATAGAATTTGATAAAAATTGTTAGAATCACAAATTTAAGTTGTAAACTCTTTCCAATCTATATCTGCTAAAATTTTTCATAATACTAAATCCATATATACTTTCGTTATTATTTAAACAACAAAAATCAAAATTTCCCTAAAATATAATACTATTAATTATTCTTTTCATACTTCTCTCACATAAATACACTTTCTGCTGCCGTGTATTTAGGTACAGTGTATTTTGGAAATATTTAGGTACAGTGGGGCGCTAATTTTGTCTACTCCTGCTAGTACTTTGTCATGCTAGTGGTACTAATTCCATTCCATTGATAGCATCGTTTACATTGCTGTGATGTCGGTAGTGGTATGGCTGGTAGTTGATAGTAGTTGTGACCGTAGTAATCTAGAAGGATTTGAATTTGTAAATGCACTACTAGATTCTTTGATATATTCACAGGGGGCTTTAATTTCATACCACCGTCAACATTTCTGTGTCATGCTGATGACAAGATTGTTAGCAAGAAATGTGTCCTTTGACATATTCACAGGGGCCTTTAATTTCATACCACCCTTAAACACTTTTGTGTCATGCTGATGACAAGATTGTTCATGACAAGATTGTTAACAACAAATGTGTCATGTCAATAGTGGTATAATAGTCAATTGCGATGAGAGTTATAATAGCAATAATTTGGAAGAATCGAACTTGATTCTGTGATTTGTGATCTTAGTTATAATTATTTATTTTTTTGGTGATAGAAGAATGATTATTATCTTTCTATTTAAATATAACATTGGATTTTGTGATTTTGTTGTTGATTAATATTATATATATGAAAATATATACGTTTTTGATAAGTTTTAGATCAGTAAAAAGAGATAGAATATACTATTCTAATTTAAAACACGGAAGACTTTAGTGGCCTTATGTTTTATTTTCCTTTTGTTTTATAGTTGGGAAGTGTCTGGTACTTGATCGTACAATTTAAAACTTTACAAAATATGAAAATAGAGAAAATTAAAAAGAAAAAAAATTGTAGGATTGTTTCCATAGATTTTAGTTTGGTTTTGTTATTGAATTCATAGATGCCAAGTGAAGTTGTTGGAAGAGAGAGCGCTTCCTTAGATAGAGCATGGCTTCTTCATTCAGTTTGCACAAATTGTGATAGTAAAATATCGATTCAAAAAAGTCCACATGTAATATTCCTTTTATTTACTTAGCTAAAAAGACTAATGCAACACAAAAGACTAATGCAACACAAATCCATAAGAAAACTTAATATTGTTTAATAATATTTCTGAGAAAGTGATTACATCAAAAACCCGAAAACAATTTGATTTTCAATAACTCAATACACTAACTCGACCCTCTTAAAATATAATAATTCAGCCCTGTGAAACACAGTAGCTTGGTCCACTCTCTGGATGAATAATTAACTCCTCACTGAACCAACTTGAATTTCTTGGAAGATAAATGGTTAGCTAGGGTGACTTTACAACTACCAAAACCACTGTCATAAGCCAGGGCGTTTATTTCAACATCGGAATTGAGAAATATGAGTTCTCCCTCCCACCGTAAGCTACTAGAACACGGGTGAGACTGCTAGTAAATTGATTCTAAACACCAAGGACCATTAACCAAAATATTAGTACTCATTCATGCCTGAAAATAAAGGCGTTGTCTACCGAGGCAGAGGAATTGCTTGGATGGTCAAAAGTGGCTGAAATTCTTTCAATTTTTTCCAAGAAATCTCGCAGTAGCAGTGTTTGAATCATGTTTTTGATGGTGGAAATAGATTCAACACCATCAAAAACCTATGGGACACCCAAAATCTTGAAGTTTGATAACTATAACCTGGATTTACTAAAATCCTTGTCGATTTTATCAAAATCTTATCAGAATTTCCATAATTTTCAGGTTGGTTAGACTACGGCGAAAATGAACTCTCATCCTATTTTTCATAAATTTTCTCCTCTGAATGCCATGGGAGAATACCATGGGTATCAACACTGATTCATGCCCTAAAATGAACTCTCATGTGTACTCGAAAAGGGACATTACACGGTAGCCTGTCGAATGCAGAGGCTCTAAACCAATGTAGTCTACAACCACTCTCCTATTAGCCTAGTCTATGACTAACTTGAAGTCTCCTAGCTTGCTTATATTTGCAAGAAATTTTTCTTTCTTGCAATTTCAAGCAAGAACTATAAAGCAATGAATTCTGCCGTATTATTCGATCCTCTTTCAAGTAAGTATCCACATTAAAAAGAAATGTGTATGACTGAAATATAAAACAACACCCATCAAAATAATCCCGGGGGATGTCATAGTCCAACTTAGGGAGTCGAGTGATCAAGAGGAAGTTTTGGATAAACTTGGATTTTTTTGGGCAAAATACATGATTTTTGTTACTGTGTTAAAAATAAAGTCATATTCCTAGCTCACCATAAACAATTAATTAGAATGCATAATAAACTTGAAAATGACTTGACTGATTATACTTCCAATAAAATGCATAATAAACTTGAAAATGACTTCACTGATTATACTTCCAATAAAATTAGACGACACCCAATTTGATTTTGGATTGAATTCCTTCCCAATTAAAAAGATATCCTGATTAAGAAAACTACATATAATTAAGAAAACTACATAGAACAAATATATGTAAGTGAGATTCTTCCATGTAATAATTTGGAAAAAATATATAAAAGTTCTAAATAATCTATAATGTAAACCTTATTTATTATAATAGTAATATTATAATTATTCTATATTATAATTTATTTTTAATATTTATATAGTATGTAATTATAAGTATAAAACAATCTCTCACATTATAATTATAAAAATTATTTTAAAATTTTAATCTGAAAATTAATATTTAATTGTGTTTATTTTGAAATAGGATTTATAAAATTTTAATTTAATGATTAATAATCATTAGATAGATGGTAGAGATTTTATCTTTCTAGAATATTTTAGAGTATTCATAGTAGTGTACACAAATCAAATGTTGAGATTTTTTTTTAATTTTTTTTAATTTTTTTTTTTTTTTCCGAAGAAAAAATCGTAACTTTTTATTAAAAAGATAATGAAAAGTTACATCTGCTGAAACAATGAAGCATGCTGTGACCTGCCACAAGGGCTCGGGTGCTTTCGCACCCCACGCAGCGTTAGAAGACTAACGTGCAAAAAGAAATAAGAAAAAGAGAAGATGGAAGAGATGATGAAAAGAGGCAAAAAGGCTGAAAATTCCGACATTTCAAGTTTTTCGCCCCTTTTTCTTTTCGACCTTACGCCACTCTCCTTGGGTGGCCTCGGTCGAAACAATGGCTAGCTGTGTTTCTGCATTCTGTGAGCCATTTTCTTTGTCTGAATCTGAAGTATCTGAGAGATGATGTCGCTTGGTACCCCCTATACTGTGGTCCGCGTTTGTCATCTCTGCCTTGTTTTCTGGTGTGGTTCCTTTCTGTTTCTCCATTTCTTGAGTTGCCTCGGTCTTCTCTACAGGGACCTCTTCCTCCTCTGCTTCTGATTCTTCGTCCTCTGAAGCTGGGGGTGAGAATTGCCATCCTTTCCTCTGCTTCCCTTTCTGCTTCTTTTTGCTTTTGGCTTCTGGGCATGCACTTTGTAAGTGTCCTGTCTGCCTGCAGAGTCTACATCTGAAGGCGGTATTTTCATAATCTAGCACTTGCAGCCAGTTTTGTTGTTTGTAGATCAGCCTTATATTATCCGACAACCCTTTACTTAAATCTACTTCCACACAGATACGTGCAAAAGTGTAGATCCTTTCATCAATCCTTTCCAGATCTGTTTTGATATATTTCCCTATGCTGTTCCCGATGCCTTCCAGGACTCGTTCATTCCAAAAATGCAGAGGTAGATTGTATAGTCTAACCCAAACCGGCATTTTGGTTACAGTCATTTTGTTTGGGTCAAAATCTGGAAACCATGGGGTCATAAACAGCCCCGCTGTTCCCCAAAACCATGGTCCTGTGTTGATGACTGTATCTCTGACTTCCTTGGATGTAAATTTAACTATGAAAAACCCCTTTGAGCAGAGATGAATATCACATTCCATAGTCCAGCTAGTGAAGATCCAATGGAATAGATCCAGGGGTTTTGGCCAAAAACTATTGAAACGGCAAATGAGGGCTTGCGTTTCATAGGACTTTACAAAATCGTCCAACCCAGAAGAATCTAGGTTTAAGGCTGGGGTTTGCTCTGCCTGATCTACTATGTATGGCCTGGGTATATGGCCACCTTGATCTGGAGAGGACCCTGAATCTCTGCTGCCCTGCAAAATATTTTTGTAGGATAACCCTCCCTTGGGTTGATGCTGGGGAACAGGTTTTTTTCCCTTGTCTCCGCTTTGCTGTCCCGTAGGCGGAGCCCCTCCTCTCAATCTGAGATTTAGAGAAATGATTGACCCTGGCCCAATCTCATAGCTTTCCATCGATCTACAGTCCTGTAGAGACCGCCTTCCACTGACCAGATGTTGGATCTGGACTGGATATCCCATACTAACCGAGTTTTCCCTTGTGGGGGTTTAATCAAAATCTGAAAACACTTGTTTGTTACCTGCTCTGGCTGAAGGCCATACTCCAGATCTGGCCCTGACCTATTGGAGCTATCGCTCATTTGCATGGCAAAATCTTCGAACCCTCTGTTGTAAGGCTGCGTCGATGTGGTAAGAGCCCGGATCTGCGCTGCAGAGAACATTGGAGCCTCCAAACACCGCGACCCCAGGGCCCTTCTTCCACCCCATACCTGATCTGACGCTTTTCCATTTAAGATCCGCCCTAGATTGGCAGATCGAGTCCACGGGATGCCACAATGGGGCATGTAATCTGGCAAAACCCTCTTTCCTCCATGGACGCAAGCAGATTTGCCATATCTGTGCCTAAAGTTCTCGTACGATGGCGTAACGAAACGAGACAAAGTGCAGACCATTTGTTTTTGGGTGTAAAACTCCGGCCATGAGATTTCTGGTGCCGCCGTGAAAGAATCTCTCTGCACCCTGACGGAGGAGAAGCTCAGTTTGCTTTGGTTCGATTCGTTAAAATCTTTGTCATCGGCAGGTTCAATCCAGGACCCAAAAGGGGCAGCGTGCTCATAATATCCATCGGCCAGGCGTCTAGCCGAACCACAACAGAGCAGATCCTTTGGGACCGCGGCGGCGCTGAGAAAAACTTCTGAAACCCTAAGCCCAGAATACGCCTCCATCGCTCTCCCTCTTCCCCCGTGGGATCACTTACTTAGATGAATAGATGAATGTCTATTTTTCCATCAAATGTTGAGATTTATCTCCAAAGTTTTTCCTTTTTAATGAAATTGATTAATTAAAAAAATGTGATATGAACCAGTATCATATAAAGTGACTTATGGTTTTTTAAGTATATGCTATTGATAAATGATGTTATTGGCCCATGGTATTTTTACAAAGAAGTGAGTTATGGTATTGTAACAAAGCTTATTTACAAAGTGGGAATCTCCATAGTTAAAAATATTTTTTTAATTGTAACTTATATATTATTTTATTATTATTATTATTATTTAATAATAATAATAATTTAAAATAGAGTTATAATTTAGTTAGTTTTATGATTTTTTAATATGTTGTATCATATAGTACGTGTTTTTATGTTTATTGGTGTTTACCAACCATTTAATTTATGACTGCTAATTATATAAACCAACTTAGATCCATCTTAACTCCTGATTTATCAAGTCTCCAGAAGGATCAAATATCTCCGGGTGCAAAAAAAATTTGCACTTTGAGAAATTTGATCACTCTAGGTATTTGATAGACTGAGAATTAAGATAGTAATTAATAATAATAATAATTAATTTTATTTTATTTTTATGTAATTTGACAAAATCAAATTATTTAACATAACATAACTTTACAACATCTCTTTCATACTAAATTGAAAATCATCTCTCAAATTAATAATATTTTTTATATATTAATTTATAATATAACTAAATATTTTATTATTAATAAAAATTTCTTTGCTTTCCCTTTTACATTTTCTTTTTTTCCACTGGAAAAATCGTAATTCTTTTTACATTTCCTTTTTTTCAACTAGAAAAATCGTAATTTTATTCGTAGTTGTCTATAACGCGACTTTTTGAAAGCCTTTCCGGCCATTTTTTCCGGTGAAAATCCGGCAGCAATTTATTGGAATCGCAAGTTTGATAGCTAGTTTCTGCACAATCAAAGCGTCCCAGGGGTTTTTCAGGGTGCTGAATCCGAATATGCAGTTAAAAAACCATTTTAACTGCAACAAATCATGATTTCATCTCAATTTCTTCCGCCGGATTCCGTCACCGGAATCTCAAAAAGTCCCATTATAGACAACTCCATTTTATTCAATATAGAGTAAAATTATGTTGTAGATTCCCTTTTACATTTCCTATAACTTTTTTTAGTTATTTAAATAATATATATTTAAATAAAATTATGTTGTAGATTCCTTTTTACATTTATTTAAATAATATATATTTAAATATAATTATAATTTCGTGAAAAGAAAGTGATCCCTTTTTATTATAAATTATTTTAAGATCAATATTATGATTACCTTACCATTTACATATTTTATAACTCCTTTTTATTCATCATATAATATATATATATATATTCGTGGAAAGGAAGCAATCTTTTTTATTATTAATTATTTTAAAGTAACTTTTAGTTGCCAGTGCTATGATATCCATAAGAATGCCTTGATATTATGATTCTCATGCTTTGTACAGCCTCAGTAACTTATTACATTTTATATGAATATCTATGATTACAAGTCTAAATCATTTAGAAAAGAAATTATGCCTCCTTGAATGGACACTCTATTCAACACTTAGTACATCTGCTGGACACTCTATCCAAGAATGTTTGGAGCAATGTTGCAAATCTCAATGCAGGCACTTTGTTCAGTAATGAAAAGGGAATTGCCATTGTTTAATTTTAATTTTGTATATTAATATAATTTTTTATTAGTCTTTAAATTAATCAAATTTCAAAGATAATGCGCAATAAAATATAAAATTATTTCTATTATGAAGAATTGCATTTGATATAATAGTTCACTAAGTATATAGCACAAATTTAACACCATTAATTTCAACTACTCAAAATACTTTGCTAACTAAACCCATGATATTATATATTTATTAATTTATTATTATTATTAATTATATATACTTTGCTAACTAAACCCATGATATTATATATTTATTAATTTATTATTATTATTAATTATATATAACATGATATTATATATTTATTAATTTATTATTATTATTAATTATATTTATATATATTATGTATAAGATTTTGTTTATTTTAATTGAAAATAAATTGAGTTAGGTAATAGAATTAGTTTAAATATATTTTAATTTTAGATTTATTAAGTATTGGAAGGGATCAAATTTCTCGAGGTGTATTTATATTTTTAGTGTACATTTGAGGAAAGGTTTGCACTTTGAAAGATTTGATCCCTCTTGATGCTTGATAGATCCAAAGTTAAGATGGATCTAGGTTGGTTTTAGTCGTGCATGACCACACAAAATTTGTTGAATATATGATTAAATTTAATAATTATAAATATGCTAAATTTGTCTAAGATTAATCTGATTAGTTCCTTCTCTTCTACATTTCATGCACATTGGACATGTATTTACCTAAATTTCAACATATGACTCCTCACACACATGACACATTTGAACTTGAGTTAATCAATAAATCTTATTGTTGACACCTATTCCTCTGAGATTGAGAAAGTATTTGTAAATATTTAAATACACAATAAGAATATGAATCCCAAGGGTCTCTCCTATGTGTATATTGATGTTTGTGTTAATAGAAAAATACATTCGGGAGTTACCATCCATCTTGGCCTAACATGGTAATAGAGAACAAGTCCCTCATTTTTGTCTTGCCCAATAACTCCTTTACCATTTTCCCAACTAGTCTGCTCTAGAATACACTATGATTATTTTTCTGTATACTGAACGCTCCATTTCTTTGAATTACGTCAACAACGTTCAGGCAACAAAGAGCTCGCCAATGACTATTGCATTCTACATTTTGTCGTACGGTCAATCTCCTATCTGTGTACTTTAGTGCTATATTGTAACACATTGTGCGCTGCGTACTTTAGTTTCATATTGTTGCATTATTGTTGTAATGTATTATTGTTAATGGGTACTTGTCCTTGGCTATGGACTTTTGGTTTCCACTTGGGTTGTGAACAATGACAAGGTATGTCTACTCTAATATCTCTATTCGCTAGTTTCCTCATTCTTGTGGCTCTTGCTCTTCTTCACCGTCGCCACACCCGCTCACTTCCTCTTCACCAAAATTGCTTTGCTTCGACTTTGCTTGGTTTTTTGTTTCTGCTAGTGTCTACAACAACTTTCCAACACTATACATGCATATAGCCTTCAACAATTTTGATCCTCACTATGTGTTACACAATCGACTCTTCTCTTTCTATCTTGATTAATGAATGTGGCCCCACGACTATAGGTTCGAGCCATCTTGTTTCGTCGACCACTCAACTGGCATCTACATCCTACGAGCAACCACCTACCTCTGTGTAGCTGAGCCACAACTTTTCATTCAACTTCAATTGCCATCATTCCACATTGACTCATGGTTGATGCCTGTAATAGTCCAATCTTTGTTAGCCTAGCCAATGTGCAAGGCATCAAGCCTGTGTGCTCTCGACACTTATCGAGTTTGCGACATCAGTCACAGCTAAGCTTCGACTTGGCTCCTCCGCGGCCAAACCTTTTTATGCTTTCCACTGGACAAGAAGAGATAAACGAGCTATTTCTCTATTCACAACAAACATAAGAAAATGGCGACCCCTAGTGGCATGCAAGGGAAGGGGTATCAAGTATGTTGTTGAGATAATAACAAAAAAGGAAGAGAGTACGACTTTGGTTCTATGTCAATATTTTTTATTACTTTTGAAAATGAAAGCTTCTTTTCTAGCTAAAGCTTGGATGTTGGAACCATTTCCATTTACAAGAATTGTTAGTAGATAGTTTTTTTGAAAATGCATTCTCTTATCTCCATTGTTGGATTAGTTCTAATTGGCAAAGAGAACTACCATGAATGGTCCAGAAAGATAAGGCACACCCCCATCTTCAATGACCTATGGTAAGGTGTATGTGAAGGAGAAGATGAAAATTCACTCGTAAAGCCCACATTAGACAAAGAAATCGCCATATGGGAGAACAAGAACAACAAGGCATATGCCCTGATTACTGCATCTGTAAATGAAGAGGTGAGTCGACATATAACTCCAATTACTAATGCTTTTGATGCTTTAAAAAAGTTGAAGGATTTATGTGACTCACACTTATAGCACGAGATAGTCTAGTGGATGATCAAACTCTTCAACTTGGAGTTGAAGGATGATGATCCCCTAGCCCCAACCTTTGAAATTAGAGCTATCATGCATGATATAGAAGCCACCAAAGTTAAAATGGACATTCCTCTCGTAACTTTCGTCAAGGTATTATATCCCACATATTATCACTATCTTGAATCCTTACATGCTAGTGCCCAACTTAAGAATATTACATTTAACACTCTTGTGGAGAAGTTTGCTAAAAGAGAGAAAGCTTTTGGGAAGAGGAAGACAATTGCTTAGTCTTTTGAAGAAGATGTGTGTCTTGCACCAAAAAATAAGAATTATACACAAGACGCTTCTAGAGGAAGAGGTGGCAGAAGAGGATGCAGAAAGAAGAATAACGGAGGTAGGGGTAAACATTATCAAGGAGGAAGACTTAATCTCCATTGCATTCGCTACAATAGAAATGGACATTATGCATGCACATGCAAATTATCTTGGGATATAATCTAGTAAGAAAGAAATGAAGAGAAGGGTAAAACACCAGATCTAGGGAAAGATAAAGCACCTAAATATGCTCATTATATTGTGGCACATCACAATATTGGAGTAACTAAAGACTTGTTTAATACTTCATTTTCTTCATGGAAAGATGCATGGTTGCTTGATACAGGTGCAACATGCCACATTAACTTCTGGAAATATTTCTTTGAAATTTCAGTGACAATGTGGATAGAGCAGTCTACTTTGCAGACAAGTCAAGACTCAAGCCATCCAGACTTGGCAACATCAAGCTCAAAATACTTGGATTCCATGATTTCTTCTGCATGGTGTTCTCTACCTCCTAGAGTTGCGAAGAAACTTGTTGTCCCTGATTCACAATAAGCCAACATGGAAACTCCATTCATATATTTGATGGCAAAGTTGAGGTGAGAAAAGCATCAGACAACTCACTTGTCATGACGATAATAGAAGAACAAATACTTTTGAAGCTGCAAGGAACGTCTGCTCATGCACAAAAATATGCATACGGTTCTTAATATAATGAAGGTACACTATCATCTAGTTTTTATGGCATGCAATATTTGGACATCTGAAATATGACAATATTTGTTATTGAAGAGAAATGGTGTTATCGGTTTGCAAACCATTCCTAGGAAGCTGAAGCAATGTGAAGCTTGTATCTTAGGAAAACATAACAAACAACCATTTCATGATTATGTATCCAGAGCGTGTAGAAAGATTGAACTGATTCATTCTGATTTATGTTGCCCTATGCTTGTTCCTCCTGCAAATGGAAATAAATATATGATGAATTTTATTGATGAATACACCATAATGTGTTGGGTATATCTATTGAAGAATAAATCTGAAGCTTTTAAACTTTCAAAAACTTTCATGCATGGATTGAAAATGATGCACAATCTCATATTGGATCTATTAGTACTGATAATGGAAAAGAATATACTTCAAATGAGTTTGAAAACTATCTTCACTAACATGGGATTCAACATCAAACAACTATGCCATATAATCCTCAACGGGATGGTGTAGCTGAAAGAATGAACATGGAAATCTTAAATATCATTCAATCAATGATGTTCTTCAAAAATGTAATGCTGATGTTATGGGTTGATACAATTCTATGTGCAATATATATTAAAAACAAATGTCCATCTCATGCTCTTAGAAAGAAGACTCCTTATGAAATGTGGTATGGCCACATTCCTTTGGTAAGGCATCTGAGGATCTTTGGTTCCACCTACTATACCTTGATGACTAAGGAACAAAGAAACAAAATCGGTGCAAGGAGTCGAAGTGTATCTTCTTGGGGTACTCAGATACCTCCAAATCATATCATATCTACGATAAAGTAAATAAGAAGTTTATATTGTCTATAAATGTCATTTTTCTTGAATCTCCCAACACTGACAATGTTGTTGAGTGACAACTTGATCACTTGGACATATTTAGGCATGAAAAATATTTTAATGAATTTGATAGTAAGATTCTACTTTTTGAAGGGGGGGTCCCTATCCTGGACCAATATGTGAAATCTCCTTTTGAAGCACTCCCCCCCCCTCATGTGGCTCCAACCACTTCTTCATATCAAGAAGACACTTTGAGTGATGTGATTGAGAGAATTGGAATGATAAATCTTGATTCATCCCCATCTTAGTCAATAAAACAAATTGGACATTCTTAGAAAGGTCCTCCAAAATGGCTCACTAAGACATTTGAAAGTGTTCATCACGATGAGGTTGGATAGACAGGAACTAGAAGTTCCATTAGAAAAAAATGAAGGTGATGTAGATGATTCTGATTCAACTGTTGATATGGATGTTTCTTATGATTGTGAATTAAATTTGTCTACTAATTTTGAACCAACTTCCTTTAAAGAAGTTTTTTCTCATGATGAATGGAAAGAAGCAATGCAGAGAGAGTATGGTACTCTTATAAAGAATGTAACCTAGAAGTTGGTGAACCCTACATTTAGGACAAAACAAATTGGCTACAAGTGGGTCTTCAAGAACAAGTATAAATTAGATGGTTCACTTGAAAAGCACAAAGCAAGGCTCATGGAAAAATTATTTGCATAGAAAGAAGGGGTCGATTATGAGGATACATTTCCCCCCATAATAAAATGGACAACCATCTATACTCTCTTTGCCTTGGAAACCTAGAATGGATGGAAAGTCCATCAAATGGATGTAAAAACTGCTTTCTTGAATGGAGATATAAAAAAATGTTTTTATGTCTCAACCATAATCTTTTGTTGTGAAGGGACAAGATCATAAAGTATGTAAACTCATCAAATCCTTGTATGGCCTAAAACAAGTACCATGAGCTTGTTATGAAAAATCGACTGAGAATCTTTTGAAACTAAATTTCAAACACTTTAATCTTGATTGCACAATTTTGTTTGTCAAAAAAATTGGCAAAACTTTTGGCTATCTTGTAGTATATGTTGATGTTCTGTTGATGATAAGGAACAATGAAAATTATATTGCATCCATAACGAAAGAATTGAAGAAAGGATTTGAGATGAAATTTTTGGGATATGTTCACTACTATTTGGGAATAGAAGTAATCCAACATCAGAAATTTATATTCCTCTCTCAAAAGAAGTACACTGGATATTTGTTGAACAAATTTGGTATGTCTGAATGCAATCCTTTTGCCACTCCAATGGAACAAATTTTAAAACTCACATCTAAAGAGGGAAATGAATTCGAGGACGCAACTAAGTATAGACAACTTGTAGGAAGTCTTATATACCTCACCACTACTATAAAATACATTCCATTTGTTATTGGAATCCTTTTTAGGTTCATGCAAAAGCCTTGCAAGGGTCATTGGTCTACTGCAAAAATAGTTCTAAAGTACTTGAAGGGAACTCAAGACTTTGGAATCAAATATACACAGGTGGATGACTTCAACTTGATTAGATATTTTGATTCATACTTTGATGGAGATAAGGAAAATGGAGTATCTACTTTAGGTTATGTTATGAGTCTTGGATCGGGAGTTGTCTCCCGGAGGTCACACAAATAACTAGTTCCAGTAGATTCCACAACAAAGGCAGAATATGTGGTAGCTGAAGAATCAATTAAATAGATTGTGTGGCTCAGGAAAATTCTTGAAGATTTGCAAGAGAAACAAGTGAACTCTACTCCTCTTTTAATTGAGAATAATTCTGCAATTAAATTGGCCAAGCATCCAAAGTTCCATGATTGAACCAAGCATATCAATACAAAGTATCATTTGTTTTGATATCATGTTGAGATCAAGACTATTCACCTATGCCATTGTTCCACAAATGAGAAAATTGCAGACACCTTCACGAAAGCGTCCGAAAGAGAAAAGTTTGAAAGATTCATAATGATGCTTGTACTTACAAACAATCCTTCTGATTAAGGGGGGAATGTTGACACCTAATCCTCCAAGATTTGGAAAATATTTGTAAACTTTTAACATACACAATAAGAATATGAAGAGACATTGGAATATGAATCTCAAGGGTCTCTCTCCTATTTGTATATATTGATGTTCATCTTAATAGAAAAATATATTCGAGAGTTACCATCCATTTTGGCCTAAAACCTATCACAAAATTACAATGTGCAATATGCATCTAAGCAGAGTTATAGGTTGAGATTGGGCATAAATATATTTTAAACATTTTTTTTCATAGAATTTTATTCGACATCTTGTACTATGCTTAAGTTGGTTGAATGTTGTTTTCTTTGTTGTCCAACTTTTCATTTCCTTTGTTCTTTATGCTCTTCAATTCTAACTTCTTCTTCATTTTTTTTTTATTGATTTCCTCTTCATTGTGAATTTTCTTGTATTCTTTTCTCTTGACACTATTTAGTGGTTATTTGTTATGCCCACCCTTGTTTTTATTCTCTTTGGTATTCATGCTCTTTGTCATTTAGTTTTTTATTTCATATGTTCTTGTTGTTGTTTAGTTTTCATTTGTTGTGATTTCCTTTGTTGATCTTCTATGTCCTTTCCTGTTTTTTGTTGACACTCAAAGTTGTCATTTCTTGTGCCTTTCTCTGTTAAATTTCTCTTTGTTGTTCATTTCTATTTAAGATGGATCTAGGCTCTTTGTTGTTCATTCTAATTTGAAATGGATCTAGGATGATTATTGTTAGAAAATCAGAGAGGCATAAATATTTTCTTATATAAATAATTACTTGTGAGCCTTTTATCTTTATGTTTTATTTCATCAAGCAATTACCAAAACAATAACACAAGGACAGCATATGTAGGCGGACAGCCAGTGAAAAACCCATATATAGGGGAAAACCCAGTTAACAATTCTTCCTTCAATAGTTTCTCAAGATAATCCAAGACTCTAGACCTAGACAAAGTTCCCCTCCACGCCAAGTTAGCCCTCAATCCTTCTTGTAGATGACAACCCTTCACAATCAACTTCGACCTATCAGCATCAACAACAACTTCGACCCAACAACAGTAGTAGCAACAACTTTGACCAAACTTTGATAATTTCAATCTCTCTGTGAGACTTGTCCTAGAATTTTGATCTTGAGGCCTCTTATCCTTCTCCAGAAACTCCACTTCCTTTTAGTTCCTTTTCTAGCCCTAAGACAATTTCACACTTTTCCAACTTCCAGCTTCAAAGATAAAACTATGAGAGAGAGGATGAGATACTCCAAATGAATTCGAACTCCTTGTATTTATAGCCCTTATGTGAGGTTGAATTACTTGTCTTGAGGCCGACTTAGTGTAGAGGAGACTAATTTTTTTTTGACTAAAAACAAATTCTTTTTACATGATCTGAAAGCCCAAGAAGGGTCTCTTTAAATGTACAATGACTTTAATGACTCATAATAAATCCTAGAATTCCTCAATGGGGACTTTGACCTACAACATGATGACCCAAGCATGAAACCCATGCTTTAATAATAGTAATACAAATATTTTCTTCATTCTTTTTTTTTGTAAGCTTAGGTAGATCCTCCTTTTCTATTTATATATAAACAAACTGAAACCACATACAGGGCCTCAACTTGCCCAGTGGGAAACCAAGTCTGTTGGCCACCAATGCATATTGTAAGCCATCCAAAAATGATAAGTTATCAGTCTTTCTACCCAAGCAATATATACATAACTATTTAAGAACTAGTCTATAGTCTTAGATACCATAAGCATGCATGTAAAAGAAAGCTAGCCACTAAAAAACAAAAAAAACCTTAGCTATCATTGTGCTCAGCTATTCTTTGAGGTCTTCCGGTTCTGACTCAACTGTCGTTGGATCTTTAGCTGAATCTCCAGGTGCTGGTGTCATTTCGATAATGCATGGAATGTGTCGTTGGATACGATCCAGTCTAATGTCCTGCTTGCAGAGCTGGAACTGGATAGTTTGCAGGTCCTTTTTGTAGTCTGGCATGTCTCTAATGATCAGAGCCATCCCCATGGACACCTGTTCCATTGCTTTTCCTACCAATCTTTTCATGAGCCAATACAGATGCAAGGTCTGTTTGAATTGGGATAGTCTCCCTCTGGTGTTCCCAGGATCTGGAATGTGTTCTTTCCATTCCTCCATTTCGTCCTCAGAGTCCTCTTCCATAATTTGGTCCTCCATTTCTTCTATAATTTTGTGGATCCCTGCATCTGTTCCTTCCTTATATGCTTTCATTGCCTCCTTGACAGTCTCATCTATGGGTCTTCTCCCTTTCCTCTGTTCCGAGGTTCCTGGGTCCTTTGGACGAGGACCAGATTTTCCTCGTCCTCCACGGCCTCTTCCTCTGGCTGGACGTGCCATGGCACAGTTGTCTACTACCTGTTCACAATGATCACAATTCAATGTCAGGATAATAGAACCATTACCAGTACAAATGCTGATTGCCTCGTGGAGTTCCTGATCTCCATCACTGACTCCCCTCTGCTCGCACTCTGTTGCTCCTAGGCATTCAGGTGAAACAGGGGCAGGTTTCACCTTCTCCCTACTCAACTCGTCCTACCCCTCGGTCAGACCCAGCATGGTCTCGGTCACTCCTCCACTATCCCTTCCTCCCGCATTGAGGTCCCTTAGGCTAACCCATTCCCTGTTCGACCCCGGTAAAGCGTGCAAAGGGAGCTTCGCGCTGAGACTCTCCTCCCTCCCCCTGCCTTGCATGCCATCACCACTCCCTACCCTCGCAGTGCTACCGCCTCTGCATGCCACCCATTCCTTGCTTAGCTTCCTGCCCAGTTGCCCCTCCCAGGCTTGCTCTTCTCTGCTGCCATATCTCCCCCTATCTACCCAGAAATTCAGCCTGAAGAACTTCACCGGACCCTCAATCCTCCATTCTACCCAGATAAAATCCTCTCTAGCCTCGCTAGCCTTTTCCCTGAGCAAAATGCGCCACTCCCTATTAGCTTCTATGCCCTCAAGCCTGACCAACAGCGACGTAGAGCTAAAGGGCCACTCTTCCTCATTGTTTCTGCTCTTTCTGCTCAACATAATCCCTCCTCGTGGTATTTCCTTCCTGACAGGGCACAATTCTCTTCCCCCACCCGACATGTTGGATTTTCCTTTACTAATTACAAAAAGGAAACAGTTAACGTACCCGTGGTTTCTATGCCTGCTTGCTGAATGCGAGTATGGTTGGTCCTCCGCTCTCGTTCTCCCGCTACCCTACAATCTATCCATCCTCCCTTCTCTACGCTCCCTCTCATACTTTGCCTTACCTACCTGCCGTCCCATCCACCTTACGTAGCCGTCCTTACCACCTCTTACCAGCGTACCAAATCTCCCTTCCGACGTCGCTGCAGACATGCAGGGCGCCACCACTCCTTGTGGTATAAGCGTGTGGGCAGTGGTAGGCAGTCCTCTCACCTCCTGGCCCCTGACATCCATTATTTCTTTGATTACCCACTCCGTCACCCCGATTGGGGGTATTTTCTTCATTCTTTTGATAAGTACTTCTAAAATACATTAGTGAAGGCTGAACCTAGTTACAAATTTCAACACTCCCTTTTAATTAGGGAGGTATTCGTCAATAGAAGTACAAGGAATATCTCATAACACATGAACCATGAATAATTTTAGGCACCACAATGCCATGGACTAGATTCCTAACCAGGGCAATCTATCCAAGGTCCTTCAACAGTTTAGGCACCAGAATGCCATGGACTAATTTCCTGACTAGGGAAATATATCCAGGTGGGACTAAGATGGACTAAATCTTTAAGCCTCTCTAGGTACCATAAGGCTTACTCACTAACCATCAACCCAAAGATCTAGGTGCGTATATGAAGTTAGAGCTGCATGACCAACTCCACCCTCCCTACTTCGGGAAACTAGACATCAACACAAAATTCCAGCCAGATGTCCTCCCATGCAATGCCTTACTCATTAGCCTTAACTTCCCGATTGGTAATAAATCCTTCCCGATCGAATAGATTGACAAAAAATCTCTCCCCAAATGATCAACAACACTTAAGCATACGAAAATATGCTATCAAACTTCTGAGAGATTTATGTGTACAAACACAACCCCAATTAGTAACAAACTTTAAAATGTACATAAATATATACAAATCTCAGGGGTATTCTAGACAACTTGATGTTGCTTCTCAACTTTCCACAATAGGACTTGAGCTTTCCCAATGAATTTTGACAAAAGATTCCTTCAACCATGCAACTTACTTTCCTACTTCTCATTCAAAAACATATTCCATAAATTGATCTAGATTTTCTTATCTCAACAGACCTTCAAAATATATTCTCCAATTTCTTCTATCAAGGTGTCCATCATGACTATGATATGACCTCCCTCTCAACTAGGGAGATTCCTTTCATCCGAGCTCCCTCTCAATCTAGGGAGATTTCATTCATTCAAGCTCCCTCTTAATCTAGGGAGATTTCTTTCAATCAAGCTCCCTCTTAACCTAGGGAGATTTCTTCCAGGCTCCCTCTTAACTTAGGGAGTTATACTTCTTCTTTACGACATTAGAGAATCTTTCATGGCTTCCATCCTTCTTATTAGAGTTATTCACATCATGCTTATCACATCAATTTTTCTTTACGAACATCTTCACTATCTTGAAGATCATGTACCTGCACAAATTATATAGCAAGTACAACCAAATATATAGAAGCATGAAGTTAACCATATCAAAATCACGGAAGGATTCAAATTTATATATCAGATGCCCAAACTTAATTACAAACAAGAGGCATATACTCTTCAACTTCTTGCTAGGGTTTTTGTCATAAAACCTAAACTATATCATCAAGACTTATTTCATAATAACTTTCATTACATCTAGGATTTCAATGTTTTTTCCAAAGGTATGACATACCCTGCTACAACATATAGAAAACCCTAGAAACAATTCGAACAAATATAGATCTACAAAGTATTTAACAACTTTCGGAATTCATATATTAGACTTTCTATTAGGATTTCATACATGAGATTTAACAATAAAAAACCAATCACATTTCAATCAACAACATGACTAGCATCCACTAGGGTTTGTTGCAAACCATAGATTTTCTCAATCAAACATGAGTCATGACTAGAACTCAAATTTTCTCAATCAAACAAATCTCAAATTATTATAGTGTCATCTGATGCAGGAGCATCTAGACCTAGCGAGCAATGTGATGGAGTGGTCACATGTTGTGGCTAATGAAAGGTTGGAGGAAGAATTGGTTAATTAAATTGTATTAATTTCAATTATGTAAGTGGTTAATTTGTTGCCTAATTCTGAACAAAATTGGGAATAAATGGCAAATGATCCTCCTTGCGTGGAGATCAAGCCAAGTAGTCTAGTTTGTTTAGATTAGGATAGGAGTTGAATTATAAATGTATAATTTATTCCTCCAATTGTGGAGGAGATGGTTAACTTAGCATATATTCATTTTCCTTTGTTTTCTGAAGGGGAGCGAGAGGAGAGACAGGGAGGGAGAGGACACGAGAGCACTATAAGCCTACGGGCCGTGAAGAAGAAAGAGGCCATTAACTAGATTAATCAAGCCAGAGAAGGGAGAGAGCCCCAAATATATTTTGTATTTATGTTTGTATACAGAGGATTGATTGGAGTGATAGAACTGTGTGATTGAATGCATTTCTTTTGGGACAGAGGGCTTACCTGTGTGATCAGGCCGAAGGGCGAAGCTCTATTATTTTTTTATTGTGAATAATCAGTGTGCATGCATAATCACATAACCGACCTGTGGAGGCTTGAATGCTTGTTTTTCTATCTATTTTTGAATGCTCTTGATGCCGGACTGTGTTTTTCATATGTTTTAATGGAATTACTGTGTTAAAGGATCGTTTGGCGGGCGCATTCCATTGAACTGGTTTTGAAGGCAGAAAACCCAAATACATTAAGTATCGGGCGTAAAACACAGTTGGATTGAGAATCCGGATCTCAAATCCTTTAGACAGAGATTTTGAACGTTATCGGGTCCGTAGAACCCCTATAGCATCGCCCTATGTATATTTCCTTATCGCATCACCGAAAGCCATTTACCGAGGAAAATCACGCTAACGCTTAGCGGATTCAAGAAAACGGACGTGAAAACTTATGCGTGGGAGCTTTGAGTCATATCAGGTCTAGCTTATCTATCACATCGCGCAATTGTACGGGCGCATGGCCAAAGCTTGTCCCCAAACCCTTTGCGATTGCGATTGCCGACGTAAATCACATTGACATATCAGAGCGGGAGTTATATATTGTAAAGCAGGCTATTACCATCGCCGATAGCGATATGATATCGCATCGGACCTCCGATAAGGGGAGCGCCGATAGTTGTTGACCATTGAGACCTCCGATCGCCGATTTAGCGATTGAATCTGAGCCGTTTGATCGGCCAGATCTCGATCCGCGACAATAACAAATATGACTGTGTAAAAAGGCAGAAAAGCCTTGTTTCGGCATTTTGGAGAGTATTCGGTCCCGAAAAGGAAAAGGCATGGTTTAAGCTTTTTGAATGCTTTCCACTCCCGATAGAGTAAAGGGCCTGTATTTTGTGGAGCAAGGGTGTAAAGCGAGTGATTATTGGGTCATTTTCGATCCATTTGGGATGTTTAAGGCTGAATGCATATCAATGCTTCCGATATATATATATATATATATATATATATATATATATATATATATATAGATATATATATAAATGTGGGGTGAAGCTTTAAAAATCTATTAAGGGGAGATTAAGTCCCGATAAGGTATATTGATTGTGCAGCCTTAGGGTTGCACCATCATCATACATAAGAGATTTTCACTTCTACTAAGGTTTAACTCCAAAACCCTAGAACTCACAAATGATATCATCTTAGAGAAACAAACTTCGACTAGGGATTAGCTCCAAACCCTAGGACTCGTTACCATCAACAATTAGGCCAACTCACACATCTAGAATTCCATCATCATGCACAAGCATATCACAACATGTGTTAGTCAAGCCCAACTGAAAATATCAATAAGAGTTAGACATATAGCATACATGATGAGACTAGGGTTACACATCCCAAGGAAATCATCTTGAAGAATTTATAAGGGTCTTGCTTATACATTCTACCAAACCCTAATGATTTAGAGATTCAACACAAAATATAACAAACCCTAAATTGTTAATACTTCAAAGGTTCGAGATTTCAAGCATTACCATTCAACCCTAACAAGTTAGGGTTTCCATAACCATAACAAAACCCTAAACATGACATCATCAAAGAACCAGCCAGTTACTTTAGACTTCATCAAAACATCAAACATTTTCTTTCAACAATAACCCTAAGAATATCAGGGTTTTACACATAATCATCGACATACCCTTAAGTTAGGGTTTTTCACAATGAACCTTTATAGGGTTCCACAAAAGCAATCAAAGGTATGAGGAGGGTAAATTTATCTAATGATGAATCACCCAATCAAGAATCTTTTAAGATTAAGGAAAGGTAGACACAAAGATGTTAGTAATATCTTATCATGAATGAATACAAAGAAAGAAAAACAATTATAATTCAAAACATATCTCATGTCTCTTAACAAACATTGTACTTCCAATGATTTGTTTTGTGATAACTTCTTCCTTGAGTCTTTAACAAGTTTTCCTAGACAAGGAAATAAGAGGAGAAATGTGATTAATATTTTATGCAAACAAAACCAGATAAGTAAGGAAGACTAAAAATGAAAATGGTACTAGGATACTTGTCTTTGGAGGTTGATGAGGGCTCCCAACAAGCTTGAGGGATACCTATAACCTTAAGAACAAATAAAAAAAGTTTTTTTTTTTCCAAAATATGTTAAACCTAAAAACTAGAAATCAAAATGAAATAACAAAAACTTAGATCAAAGGAATTTAGTAGTGTAAGTCCCTTAAATCCAATTCTTCGGGCTTAGCCTTCTTTGGAGATCATTCTTCAGCCACATTGGACTGATCCCTATTTCTCTTCTTGTTCTTCGGATTGTTGGAGTAGTCACTTCTATAGTGACCATATTTTGGCATTGGTAGCATTATATCTTGGACATATCAACCTTCTTTCTTGGTCCTCTTGCCTCCTTGGAGTGTCCTTTATTGTGAGAGGCAAACTAAGCATTTGACACAATTCCTTATCCGTTGTTGGATACTAATGAAATCCTCATTTCTTCTTGGGTGTAGGCATTCCACAATTGTTCAAAGGTTGGAGCTTCTTTCCAACTATTGAGACCTGAAGCAAAAGAGCTCCAAGTAGGTGGTAGTCTCAACAATGCAGTGATTACTAGCTCCTTCTCTGGCACTATTTCATCTATGGCTTGAAGTTCATCTCCGATCCTTGATATCCTTACAAATAAGGAAGCCACAATATCATCCTTAGTCATATTTACATTTCTCAACTCATTCTTAAAGCTTGTTACTTGACCTATGTTCTTGATAGTGAATAATTTTGTTAATTCTTCATACATTTCTTGAGCATGGTCTATATTGGAAATGTATGGGACAAGTGTAATGTCCCTTAATAATAAATAATAAATAATAAATAATAAAAATAATAAAAATAATAAATAAATAATATAATATTAAATAAATAATAAACAATAAATAAAAAATAGTAATAGTAAATAAATAATAAATAATAATAAATTAATAAATTAATTACATGCTCTAAATAAATATAAATAAGAATAAACAGAAAAATAGTAAAAATCAGTAAAGCTATCAGAAAGTAAAAACAAAAGAATAAAACAAGAAAGCAATAAAGTTGCATGTTGACACATGGAGTGTGTGCATGTGGTTCCCCTTCCAATGTTTGCTCTATTTAATAGATGGTGAGGAAGATGAGAGGCATTCCATCATTCCATGATCCCATTATCCATTCTCTTGGGAGAATAGTGTTGTGAGACAAAGGATTCCCTGGCAGTAATACGTTGATTGAGGGCTCGGGGTGGCCAGTTGTAGCAAGATTTTGTGCAATTGAGCCTACGGTTGGGTGGAGATTCGTCCCCAAGACTTTGCTGCAGGTAGCAGAATTTAACTAGCATTCAACTAGCATTCCACAGGTAAGATGTCTCTCTCCACTCATATTTTTGTAATTTAATGTTAACTAGTTGATAAATTGCTTGTTGATTATAAATTGCTTGATTAATCTAATTAATTATGTGTCGTTATTTCGGGGCTGTTACAACAAGATTGTCCTTAATGCTTTCAACCATCAGATTCATAGCCAATATTTCTAGTTCCCCATATTTCACCTTGTATGCATCACTAGATTCTTCGGTAGGTTTCTTCACTTTCCCTCCGACGACATCCAAGACCTTGTTCTTTTCAAGAATGAGGTCAATCCTCTTTTTCCGAGATCTGTAGTTTGATCTTCTTCCAACTTGTTCTCACTCTTTAATGTGTTAGACATTGTCCTTGAAGATAGAGTGCATCTCGTATTATAAGAGCTCCTTATATTATTCCTAGATCAATCCTTTAGATCCTTCTAGTAGATACTCAAGACTACTTTTTTCTTCCTTTACCAAAGCTCCAATACCATGTTAGAAAATCAGAAAGGTAGAAAGATTTTCTTATATAAATAATTACTTGTGATTCTTTTATATTTATGTTCTTCTTTATCTTTTATTTCATCAAGAAATTACCAAAACAATAATGTAAGGACAACATATATAGGCGGACAACTAGGGCAAAACCCCTATCTAGGGGAAAACCTAGTCAACAATTCTTCCTTCAATAGTTTCTCGAGATAATCCAAGACTTTAGACCCATACATAGTTTCCCTCCACACCAAGTCGACCCTCAATCCTTCTTACAATGACAACCCTTGACAAGCAACTTTGACCTGGCATCATCAACAACAACTTCGACCTAGTAGTAACTTCGACCCAGTAGTAGTAACAACAATAGGTTCAACCAAACTTTGAGAACTTCGATCTCCCTTTATACACCTCATAATGGAGTGAGAATTGTCCCAGAATTTCAATCTCGAGGCCTTTTATCCTTCTCCAGAAACTCACTCTTCATTTTAGCTCCTTTTCTAGCCCTTAGACAATTTTGCACATTTTCAGCTTCCATCTTCAAAGATCAAACTATGAGAGAGAGAATGAGATACTCCAAATGAATTTGAACTCCTTGTATTTATAACCCTCATGCAAGGTCGAATTACTTGTCTTGAGGCCGACTTGGTGTGGAGGAGACCAAATTCATTTTTGACTAAAAAATAATTCTTTTTACATGATCGAAAGCCCAAGAAGGGTCTCTTTAAATGTACAATGACTCTAATGACTCAGAATAAATCCTAGAAGTCCTCAATGGGGACTTTGACCTAAAACATGATAACCCAAGTATGAAACCCATGCTTTAATAAGTCATAATAATAAAATAAAAATATTTTCTTCATTCTTTTGATAAGTACTTCTCAAATACATTAATGAAGACCGAACCTAGTTACAAATTTCAACAATTATTAAGATAGATCGAGGCTCTTTGTTGTTCATTTCTATTTAATATGGATAGACTAGGCTGACAATTACTATAACACATAAATCAACGCACATAGTCAATAATTACTTTGTGCATAAATTGAAATCAATGCACACTATTAATCTAATTATTTTGAAAGCAATGCACATCATTCATCTAGTTACATCAGATCAAGAATTAACATTTATTCTCAAATCAATGCATCTAGTGCAAACAATCAAATATGAATAGAAATCAACATTTACATTGAAACCAATGCATCAAGTGTAATAAATCAAATAGGATTAGAAATCAACATTTACATCGAAATCAATGCATCAAGTGCAATCAAACAAGATTAGAAATCAACATCTATATTAAAATCAATGCATAAAGTGCAATCAATCAAACATGATTAGAAATTAATATCTACATTGAAACCAAAGCAACTATTTTAGCAAAAAAGAAAAATATTAATATCAAAATAATCTAAAATCTAGCTAGAACCTTACATATGCATTTACTCTAATTTAGTGAAATTTCAATAATATTTAGTATCTTGCTTCTAATCTAATTTTTAGACTTTTATGACTTTCTAAATCCAACTTCTTTGATCTCTTGTAAAATCCTTACTTCCACTTATTTTATGGTTAATAGTGTTAAATATTGTATAATATTTTATTTTTAAACATTATAATGTTATAAAATCATGTTTAATATATTATTATAATATACTAAACCTAATAATATTAATATAATAATATATTTCTACTAATATTAAACCTAATATCAACCCCAAGGTTAGATAAATTGGTCAAGTTATTGTCATTAAAACACCTTGCTAATGGGAGGTCACGCGGTTAATTCTCCTCAACACTCTTGGGGTTAGGGTTTGCTAATGAGTCAATGGGATGTGATCCCTTCAGGCGGATTTTCCTGGATAGTTTCCATGGACGTAGCAGCCACCGATCTCTAGTGTCTGTGAACCACACATGAACATATATTAAACCTAATATTGTATTAAAAATCTTTATATTATTTAGATACTTGAACTTGCCACCATCTCTCAAGTTACAGTAAGGACAAATTGGATATAATTGTCTGAATTGGTATGTGATGGAAACTTTCACCTCCTTTTTTATTGTTTTGAAGTTTATTCCTGACAAACTCTTCATCAATTCCATTATAAAAACATATTTTTTTGTGTTGTAAATTGCAGTTGTATATTTCTATTAATGGAAAAAAGAAGATTACATAGATAAACATTGATATCCATATTGACTGAGAAAAAGAATGTGAGACTGTCTTGGAGGCAAAAAGAAACTGACTCAGAAAAAGATTGTGAGACAATCATGGAGGCAAAAAGAAACTAACTGTAGAAACCTTAGAGTGTCATCTAAAAAACAAAACTATAACTGCCAATCCCAAGAAAGGTAACCTGGGGCATTAAGATGGTTTCATAGATGAGAAGTATCTAGTGGAAACAAAAAAAAAAAATCAGTGGATAGCCACCAACACCTATTAAGTACATCATAAGTATAATATACAAAAAGACAGAGAAACATAGTGGACATTTTAGTCCAAAATTATGATTAGAGAAAGTGGAGGAGAGTGTTCATTTGCCAAGTGTTCAGAGGTGGAACACTGTTTTAAAGAGGAGCGTTGATGACTGTGTTGTTCTCTTGAAGGTCATTTGATTCCATCCCTGAGTTAGAAAACATAATTTTTTCCACGCGATTTAATCTGACCACTATATCATTAAGGTCATATCTAATGTCCCTCATAATCCTCTTTATATTTTATTTTCCAACAAAAAACTTGTAATTGTTAACTTGTTTGTCCCAAATAACCATGTTGAGCAAAGTTTCCATCTTCCGATGAGTAGTGATGGAGTGGAGAAAATGAAATATTCTTTTCCTGAACTTTCCAAGACCATGAACCCAATCAATGAGCTACTGCCAATTTCGAAATCAGAGTGATATATCTAGTCCCCAAACTCCCTTGCTTCCAATTGTAGAATCTCCTTATGAACTTCTAGAGGAACTGCATAAAAAAACATGGTTACCGCTTTCCATCCAAATATTCATCAGTGCCTGGAGAAGGATCTCCCTAAAGAGCCACCCTGACGATAGGGAAGCCTTTGCCATGGAGCCATCTCCATCGAGAACTTGCCAAGAAAACATAGGACTAAGACTTGAAGCAAGTGGTAGAGGACCCAACTACATGCCTCATTAGTAAGACAAAGCTTATGAAATAAGTGCGACTTAAAGAGATTTTAAACATTGGACCCTGCAGAAAAATACCACTGTAAGCCAAATGCCCCAACATTTTGAGAACTGACAAGTGACACGATGTTTTGAAGGAAGGACTGCCTTCTTGCTGGTAGACTAGTCGGAGGAGGGAGAGCTACTTCCAGTAAGAGAAGACCAACTGAGTTCGAAATGAAAAACACACACAACCGAATATGCCCATTAAGTCCCATGGAATGAGGTAACTAGAGTTAAATGAGACGATAGTGCCTAGATAAAATAGAGGGTGAGAGAGGAAAACGTGTCTATCAAAACCAGACCGAGAAAGTGCCTTGAAACCATACCCCACTAACCAATACTGGAAAATTAAAAGAAATGTTTGTCAGATCAGAATTCTGGGAGGTCGCTGAAGGAAGAACTGCAACCAGTTCGAAACAGGGCCCTGACCCATAACTATGTAGAAATAGTACAAAAAACATGGACACCATAGATGAAGCAAATTATGAAACTAATGTAGACTCCCACAGTAAACAATCAAGGGAATTAGGATTACCTAAGTATGTAAGGAGAATTCCAAAATAAAGAGTGAGGTGGACAAAGGGGTCAAAGACACAAATTATCCAATAGGTTTGCCACTGCAACCTTTTGAATATGGAACCATAACCATGCACCTACCCTTTGCGTCAAAAGAACGTCAAAACCATAATACTTAGTATTCTGCTACCCTGGGACAACACAAAATTGCATATAAATAACGGGTTGCATAAGTTCACAATCAACATAATTAAAACATGGATCCATTATCTGTAGCTATAGCCAGGTGTAACGCATACTCCACATTTTTAACATCCCAAAAAAATGAACCATAATGAGGCATAAATGAACATTCCCTCAATGCCAGTACGAAGGCTTGCGATAACCAATCCACCATGGGGACGGAGCTCCATGCTTGCACAAGCGAGGGATATTTTGTTAACGGAACATTAGATCTAGAGAACTACCTTAACCTTATGCATGCAACATTTATTGTGACTGATCCTAGGTTGGTGGCCCCCATGGTGAGAGCTCTCAGCGTGCCACGTGTGACCCATGTAGGGCCATGTTGAGAGGCCAACTATCTCCCTAAGGACTGTGTTAGGTCCCTATACTACTAGTGTAACCCCTTATTGTTATTAGTCCAACCCCCTTATTATATTGTTGTGCCCATGTAGTCCCCATATTGTTATTATTGTGCCCTTACATTATTATTGTTATGTCGGCTCTGATTATATTATGACCCCTTAGACTCCTATATATAGAAAGGAGGTCTTGTCATTTGTATCATCTAAGAATTATTCATTTGTGTAATGTAAAGGAGGTTGCTCCCTCGAAGAGGCTGAATTATAAGGCGTTGATCTATCTTTTCTATCTCTTTGTGAGCTGGTTTCATAACATTTGGTATCAGAGCTTTGGAATCTAGGGTTTTCGCTACTCCAAATAAGTCATCGTGGCATTTTCACTATAACTTTTTTTTGCTTCGTTTCAAAAGCTGAAAATAAAACCCATTTGAGACGAAATCTCGTTGAACCTCGGGTCCGAATTTCAGAGCTTGTATCGCTATATTTTCGGAGATATGATTTAAGGAAGTTATAGTTTTTGCAAGCTCCAGAATTTCATCTAAAACAGGTCATCGTGGAATTTTTGCTATAACGTTTTCGCTACAAAGTTTCAAAAGCTAAAAAAAACCCATTTGAGAAGAAATTAGTTTGAACTTCAGGTCTAAATTTTAGATCTTGTCTCGCTATATTTTTGGATATATGATCTGAGGAAGTTAGTGTTTTTGCAGACTCCCGAATTACATATTAAACAAGTGACCTTGTGAAAATCGTCATAACTTTCTCTCTGAGCATCAGATTGAAATTTTGTAAGAAGTTACAGAGAGAGAACGGACTGTAGTTTTTTGTATGTATTTTTTAGATCTGAAGGTCAAAACAGTGACACATGGCACGTCATAAAAGTTCGCTATTCTGAAAAGGTATATAATTAGGTCATCTTGGGAGATTGTGCATAACTCTTTCTTGGAGAATCCAATTTCGATCAGACTGGTGGCATTGGAAAGAGGATGCAGAGGGCTACTGCAGGTCATGATTTTAGAACTAGAAGATCTAAAATTACAGAGTTACAGTCGTTTCAAGATCGAGCTCCTAAAATCAAGAAAAAGTGAGATGAGGAAGTTTGATGGCAAGGATCCAGTAAATTGGATACTACAAATGGAGAAATATTTTGATCTACATGGTGTACCACTGTTACAAAAGGTATGTATTGCATCTAATTATTTAGAACCGAATCAATTTTTATGGTATAAAGGGCTTTGTTCTCGTAAACCACTTGTCACGTGGTCAATTTTCACGGAGGAAATGATAGCACATTATGACGATACAAAGAGAAACACCTTCTTTAGCCAATTGATAAATCTCAAACAAAAGTGTTCAATGGCAGAGCACATTGAGGACTTTCAAAAATTGAATATAAGGGAAAATGATATTTGATCCGGATTTAAACAGGAACGCAAAAAATTACAGAGATAACCATATACACAAAGATGCAGCGGAAATAATACTTCATTTCATTAATGGAAAATACTAAAATATGCTTACAACCAGAAATGGAAATAAACTAGCTAGGGCGATGGTAGCTTATCTTTGAGAAGAGATGTGGTGGCTACATGCCTTTGAACTGTTCTGAACTGTGTTACAATGAGGCTCGAAGGCCTATTTATTGTTGAGAAACAATGGAAAACCCTTCACATTCTAAAACCTAACCCTAGAAGATGAAACGCCAAATTGTGGGCCCCGTTTTTGGGTAAGTTGGTATATCAACTTCCCCGGGTCGCGAATTGGTCGTATTATCTCTGTTTGACGCGCATGATAGCCCGTTGGAAATATCTCTCCGAGGAATATGACAGAAAAGACGATTTTTTGTCAAAAAAATCGCTAGTGGTAGATTTCCCAAAAAACGTCGTTTAGGGCCCCAAAACGGCTCCGGAAGTTTAGGACCCGAAAAACTGCTAAAAATAGTAAACTGCGCTATAATTAGAAAAACTAAAAGGGACAGTTGTGGGGGTCTAGATGGGATAGGTGGGTGGCCACCAACATCCACCTGGATCAGATATTCCAGAGAAGCAGAGGATTGATGTCTCCATAGGGACTTTAAATGATAACATTCAACATGAGGTTTGTCTTTGGGAACCTGATTCATTGGAGAAGGCATTCAGGTTGGCAAGAAAAGTGGAAAGAAAAATTATGACAAGAAGGAATTCTACCCCTCACAACTATAAACATGGAAGTGTTGTTTCTCCTAGCCTTCCACAACCTACAAGAGTGACACCACAAAAATTGGAAGAAAGAAGAGCAAAAGGACTTTGTTACAATTGTGATAACAAATACATTAAAGGTCATAAGTGTGCTGAGAAGAAATTATTTTACATTGATTGTGAAGAGGAGGAAGAAAAGGATCAATAAACGTCAAAAGAAGAGGATATACACCAAGAACCAACCCCAGAGAAAGAAGAAATCAATCCGACCATATCTTGTAAAGCATTGGCAAGAATTACCACTCCTCAAACTCTTGAGATAGAAGGACATATCAAGAAGAAAAAGGTTCAAGAAGTGAAAGATCACATCGAGAAAGAAGAAATGAATCCGACCATATGTTGTAATGCATTGGCTGGAATTACCACTCCTCAAATTATCAAGATAGAAGGACATATCAAGAAGAAAAATGTTCAAGAAGTGAAAGATCACATCGAGCATCAAGAAATGAATCGGACCATATCTTGTAATGCATTGGAAGAAATTACCACTCCTCAAACTCTCAAGATAGAAGGACATATCAAAAAGAAAAAGATTCAAGAAGTGAAGGATCACATTGAGAATCAACAACAAGTTCTCCAACTTTTCAAGGATAACGCCACTTTGGTGCAGAATCGAATGAAACAACAGGCAAATCAACATCGCAGTGAAAGAAGTTTTGATGTAGGCGATTGGGTATGTTTACGACTACATCTCAAGCAAGCTATTTATGAGAAGGAAATGTTGGCAATACTACATGCACTTAAGAAATGACGACCTTACCTAATGGGAAGACACTTTAAGGTAAAAATGGATCATGATAGTCTTAAATACTTTTTAGAACAAAGATTATCTTTAGAAGAGCATAAAAAATGGGTCACAAATATGTTGGGTAATGACTTTGAAATCATCTACAAAAAAGGGAAGAAAAATGTTGTTGCATATGCACTCTCAAGAAAGGATGAGGATGTGGAAGCATTGTTTGTGCTATTTCTATTATCCAATCATATTGGATAAACGAAGCAAGGGATGAATGGAAGAAGGACGAAGAAGTGTGGCCACTCATTCAAAAGTTGCAGAAGATCCCAGTTCAAGCAATATTGCCAAAACTTGACGAGGAAGGAAAAATCATATTGGAACCTGGAGCAATAACAAAAACAAGAACCCGACAGCTACGAAATCAATCAATTTCAGAGTATCTCATCAAGCGGAAGAACTTACTTGCTGAAGATTCCACATGGGAGGACAAGAATTTTATACAAAAGCATCAAGAACTACTCAAGCATTGAGGACAACACTTTTTGAAGGAGAGGGGCATGTTAGGTCCCTATACTACTAGTGTAACACCTTATTGTTATTAGTACAACCCCCTTATTATATTGTTGTGCCCATGTAGTCTCCATATTGTTATTATTGTGCCCTTACATAATTATTATTATGCCAACGCTGATTATATTATGACCCCTTGGACTCCTATATATGGAAAGGAGGTCTTGTCATTTGTATCATCCAAGAATTATTCATTTGTGTAATGTAAAGGGGGTTACCCCCTCGAAGAGGCTGAATTCTAAGGCGTTGATCTATTTTTTTTATCTTTATGTGAGTTGGTTTCATAACAGACTGCCACTTCCCACCCCATACTAAATCCTTGCATGCTAATGATAACTTCTGCCAGAAAATAGTTATCGAAGAAACATGCCATGCTGATAATACCCTCCCGTTCCATGCTATCACAAAGTCCCTGAAACATCCCATCTAGAATCCATTATAAAAAATCACCTTCATCTTCCATTCTCGGGATACACCAATCTTATCTCACTTAAAAGCTTCATAAGACGTAAAAAACTTAATTGAATGTAAAATATATGATATATAATTTATAAACTTTTACATTTTTAATATTGAGAAAACCTTGTGCATTTTTAATAATATCTAAATTATTTCATGACACTCGAGTTTAATGTCTTCATGTGACATGTCTAACTTATTAACTTTGAGTCTTATTTATCAAAAAATTAATAAACAAAATAAATATTACTTTGACAATTCTATCTGCTAATACCTAAAGTGATGACCTTCTTCGTAATCTGCTAATATACCTAATGTTATAATTCCTGTCCACTCATATCTTATGTAGTTTCTATACTCTAACCTATATTAATATATTGAAAAGATATCCGATATAATTTATATTTCTTCATATCTTTGGATTATGGTCCCTTCTTTTACCTTAGGACTAAAATACTTACTTTAGGTTAACTTAATATTAAATATAATAACATAATATCAAATACAAAATTATTACTATTAATATCAAATTAAATGTAAACATGAACCAATTATTAGTGTACACATTAAACAATGTATTAAACTCACCAAACTTATTATTATCAAACTAAAAACAAATTTATTATTAATAATATCAAACTAAACTTAAACTTATTATTTATGATTTTAAATGAGTTATATTCGTTTACAAAATATATATATATATAGATAAGTTAGATTTCCACTTGTTAAACAATGTTGTTTAATATGCTCATTTTCCAAAATTAAACTCAAATTTATACTTTTTAAACACATGAAACTTCACAGAGTGTATATTCCATAGCTATTTATATTCAAATAAACTTAAATTTATATGTTTTTAAACACACTAAATTTGACAAAGTGTATATTTCTATAATTATTCATATTAAGAGAAATTATCTAGATGATACTATGTGAAGGATCTTTAATCTTGTCCAACATTTTTGGTGGACACTCCACCCATGTCAACATAAGTGAATTGTTATTTATATTGAGAGAAATATTCTAGATGAAACTATATGGAGGATCTTTAATCTTGTCCAACATTTTGGGTGGATAGTCCACCCACGTCAAGGACTAGAGAATTCTGAGAATTGAATGATCACAAATGAGTGCTGTGAATTATTTTATAGAAGGAAGTTTCGAAATAGTTGTTAATGAATAATAATAAAATAATAAAATCAGCGTTAGATAATAAAATATTAATATGGACTATATTAATAATTAAAAGGAAAGGAGGACTATATTGAGATATAATACTTAAGAGTTAAGAACAAGGGTTAATCCCATGTATTTAAAGAGATGATTAATTAATTAAAGGGGAAGATGATAATTAAAATAAAATTGAGGATAATAATAATAATTAAGAGACGAGAGAGAACGTACTCAGAATATATCCCCTGAAGCCATTGATAAATTGATCCCTTGGGCTTTTCTTGATGGACCAACACAAAATATAGGATGTGGTGGAGGTGCTATTCTATATCTATCTGAGGACCATTTTTTTAAACTAAATATGGGTTATGGCAGGGGCACTAATAATTTCACTGAACTTAATAGTCTTAGACTTCTCCTTATATTTGCACTTGAGAAACAATGTCGTTGACTTCAGATATTTGGAGACTCCAAACTTGTTATCAATTGGTTCAATATACAGTCTCAATGTCACGTGCACACACTCAGAGGTCTATTGGATGAGATTATCACTTTAAAGGCTCAATTTGACTTCATTGCATGTCATCATATTTACAGGGAAAGGAACCAGATTTTTGACAGTCTTTCCAAGGAAGCCGCACAACAACCTCATGGTCAATGGATGATATAGGAACAACAGGGACATAATGTTTACTAGTATTATCACATGCCTTTTATAGAGCAGCAACAACTTGCAGATGAGACATCATGACACATATAATCTTTTTGACAACCTCCTTTTTTTCTACTTATATTTTGCCTAGCAGACTTACACTTTGTTCATACTATGTCCATTTTTGATACTTTATATGAACACTCATGTTATGTATTTATGTTATCAGACATTACACTGTATTGTTGTTATGACCACAATTTTGGCATATGATAGGTATGCAACAACTACAAGTAATTTTCAATAATCTATATAATGGAAATTACGATGTTTTCCTTGGAAAAGAAAAAAAGAACGAGAGAGAATCACATCAACGATGCCGAAAAATGAAGGAAAATAAACGAAGAAGGAGAAATATTTGAAATTGAAAATTTTTAAAATCAAAAACGTTTTTTTATAATGAATTATAGACAACAAAGCAAATTAAATATATGATAATTTTAACTAAAGGTAATTAAACTAATGAGTCAGCTAGTAGTTAATGGTTGCCAAGAATGGCTTAATTGATATACATCTTCTAGATTAGCTATATTATCATATGCATTAAGCTTATTAAATGTTAACTTATTAATAAGTGTGGAGAGTGCAAACAAAAAAAAAGTGATGAAGCTTAGTAACTATAACCAAAACAATTCATACCTAAAAATGTTAGGGTCACTACCTTCCTTAGGGTATCTCGACCTTCGTAATTCCCTCACTTGAAATTGTTTGTGGACATTTTAATTGTTTGCAGACATTTTGAATATATATGTGTGTGTGTGTATTATTAATTTTAATTTAGCTGACATTATTTTTATTTGTTTATTTTTAATTTAATTTGAAATCTAAAGATCTAACATGACATCTCCCTTATATTGGGTTGTAGAGTGCCTCTCAACAATTTTTTAAGTCGTTATTTAAAAAAATGGAGCATTATAATAAAATTATTAATACTATGATTAATTGATTACACTTTTTTTATATGTTTTTCCCCTACTTTCTTCAAATATCTATTGATTTTTTGTTTGTTTGTAATCTCCACATTAAAATTATATTCCATCTAAATCTTAGGGAAAAAAACATATATTTGGCTACTTGTATGTTACTGGGGAAACCAAACTAGTAACAAAGGTGCATTGAATTTATCCAAACATTCAGAGGTAACACAATAAAGTTGAATCATAAGTCTGATAATGTATGGGATTTTACTACCCCACCTATACTTATAATTAAATCGATAAATATATTTAATGCTGATTAGCTAGAGGGTAAGTCCACTTATTCTATCACTAGATGATCTTCTTCTTCACAAGAATCAGAGAGTTCTAGCTTGGAAATATTCTTTGCAATTTGGGAGGCCTTCTAATCCATTTTTTTCCCTTGAACTTGGACAACATCTATGCATAGATTAATTTCTTACTAAGCCTCACTCCTTTCCACGAGTGCTTTGCCATGATGTTTTTCACCTAATAATATAGATTCACTATCTAAAGGTATTTGTTGTATCTCCATCTACTAGTTCCAGTGTCAGGGATCCATTGACCCACATTTTATTCTATTCCTTAATCCTACATCAATTGTCTTTACCCTTGCTTCTACCTCTATAATATTAATTTCATTAATAGATGTCAGAGGCATATTTTCGACCCTAGAATTGGGTGCACCTTTAATCGAGGTGCATGACATGGGTGACATATCCATCAAATTATTTGTAATGAAAATATCGCAAGAAATCTGAAGAAAAAGGATGTTGGGTGAGGGCATGCCAACACGAGGTGTCAAAAAATCGACACTTGGGATTTCCATTGGGTGCATGTGGGTATCTTGGTGGCATGATGGATGTGAGTGACCTAACACTCAACTTGGCCAAATGATGGGAAAAAATTCCCAAGACGAGCCCATGATAGGCAGTGTGAGAGCCTTAAGGTGTGAGCTAAAGGACCCCTAGACGGAGAATTGAACGATGGGAGGAGGTTGACCCAGGGCATGCTATATCGAGAGGAGGGCACCGTGATGGAATGGGTGGTGGGTTGAGACCCCTAAATGAGAAACTGATACAAACTAAGTGTTAGAAGGACCAACCAAAGTCAGGTCAGCGAAGTGGAGTGGAACGACATGGTGGATGAGTAGGCACGATGTGTGGGTGAGTTATGTGAGCACTTGGGTGGAACGATGAGTCTACCTGACTTAAAGCACATGAATTGAATGGATGAGATGGCTTGTCATGAAAGGTGGAGAATCACACGAAGTGAGGTGACAAACTATATAAGTAGAGGGAACGACACGATGAAATGAGAGGAGCATCCAAGCAAGCATCAAAACAATCATTTGAGCATTTAATAAGATTTGAATAAGAGATGTAGTTGAAGTTTGGAATGGTACGAAGGAATAAGGGAAGGAGAAAATGAGTCGATATAGGTGACTTGGACCTATGGTGGTACAGGATCTAATGTAACAACCTTGGTGAAAATTGCATGTAATAAGAGTTAATAAAGGAAAAATAATAACCACGGTTGATGGGACACTTATTCCAAGTTGAATAGTGGGAAGAAAAATCCTAGTGGGTGTTCATTCGGTTTATTATGGCTTAGGAAATTGGCACAGGCAATGACTATAGATTTGGAAAGGTAAAATGGATTTTTTGGCACATTTATTTATGAAAATAATGGAAATTAGGAGAAAAGGAATGTGAAATGTCACAGGTTTCACGTGAGGAGGAAAATGAAGGAAAATAATGGAAAATGAAGAAAATAGAGGCCTCATTGATAAAACGGCTTATGAGGATTAGTTTGTAGCCTTTTGTCAGTTCAGTTTTGGAGCTCTCTCATTATTCTTTCTCTCTCTCACTCTTGGACACTTGGAGTTTTCTTGGAGCACTTTGATATTAGATCAAGAAAGACAAAGAGGAAGGAGAGATCAAGTAAGGAAGAACAAGATCAAGCAACTACAAATGGATTATTTGCAAGTATCAATTTTCATGTGTGATTTCCTTACTAGATTTGGCATGCAAGGTATTGCATGTGGTTCTTTGCTGTCATGGCACGGATTTTGACAGGTGTGGCAGTGTTTTCAACCTAGCCTTTCCATTTTCAGATAGCCATGATGTGATGGGGTTCTCATTTTTTAGTTGTTATGGATTGCTGGATGGATTCAAATTTGAGTGAGGTGGATCTCTAAAAAGAATAACACATGGCCTAGTGATCTCTGGATCAGATTGTGGATTGCGGTGAAGCCACTGGCCTAGTGACCCCTGAACTATACTGTGGGTTGCGGTAAATCCAACTATTGTGTACCTCAGTGGGCCTAGGAATCCTTGCCAGTGAATGGTGGGATATACGGTAAATCCTAGAGGTGGTTTCCCTTGATTAGGCCTAGGAATCCTTTTCGATGAATGGCGGGATATACGGTAAAGCCTAGAGGGTGGAGTCTCGGTTTAGGGCCTAGTGATCCCTGGATCAGACTATGGATTGTGGTAAAGCTTGAGAGACTAGGAGATAGGAAAATTCCTCACGGTGTAGGTGGAGAAATCTGGTGGCATCCATGCTTGTTTTGGCCTAGTGATCTGGTGGAGATCATGGTAAATCATGTTATTACATGTTTATTATGTTGGCCTAGTGATCTAATGTGGATTGCAGTAAAGCCTGGTTTCTATTGATGAGGGTGAGGTGGTTTAGCCTTGGGATGCCCTAGTTGGTTATTTTGGTTTGAGTCCCACATTCATGATTGGAATATGGCACGGGGGTGAATGGATGAAGAGAGAAATGGCTCAACCATTCTATGGTTGGGTGGAACGTGGTAGTCCCATCTCGGTTCAGATTTTGCATTCATTAATAAGAGGTTCTTTCCTTGAAATATTATTTGTGAATGTACTAGTTTATATGTGGATTCTATGTCTGATGTATCCTTGATATTTTTGTTGTTATTGTGCTGGTTATAAGCATGTTTTATGACAGTGATGATGTATGGCTCTCCTCATGTTTTTATTTGTAAATGAATGAACAATGTATCTATGACCTAATAGATGATAATGAAATTAATGATATAAGGGAACAATGCTTCTTAGTGATTCTCAGATAAGTATGAGACCCCTATGCTCAAATATGTTGTTTACTCCTATAGATTACATATTTGTGATATGTTTGACGAAATGCCTATCATGGCTAGTAGGGGTCCATTCAAGCCCTTGTTCAAGTAATTGCATTTGTATCATCATTACCTTATTATCTTTATGTTCTGAAGGTGTCATTTAGTTCTGGGCAGTGACCTGGGCTCTGGGCCTGAAAAAGTGGCTCAAATCTCGGGGACACTGGCACAACACTGACCAAAATAGTCCTTGGACGCTAGCACACCATGCTATGAGAGCATCTAGAGCCTTATGGACGCATGCATGCCCATATCATAGGAGCATCTGGGGGTTACTTGGTCTAAAAACTCAGTGGGACCCAGTGGCTAGTTACCTGAGTGGTTGGGATGGTTCCTGGGAATCCTGTAGCTGATGTGGAAGGTTTGTATGTTGTGTTTTCGTGATTCCACTTCTGTGAATCCTATCATAGTAGCCTCTCGTCACATGTTTACCTCGGTTGGACAGTTACTTGGGTAGATGTGGGAGGAGGGTGTTATAGAGTGGTATTAGAGCATGGCTCACCCCTCTAACTGGATGGACAATGTGTTGGTCATGCATTCATGTCGATTGCATATGTGTTCCTTATTCTTGTAGTCCATGTTCTTGTTGCATTTCCATGGTATTGATCATGGTTTTAGTGATGTCGCCATGTGAAGGTTGATGGTGATGTTGTGGAATGTGTCGTCATGAGTGTATGGTTGTATATGCATTTGTTATGCATGTTAGTGTCTATATGTTGTTATGCATGCATTTTCATGGTTAGGGTTATGCATGTATGGTAGGACAAACATGCATTGTGAAGTCATTGTATGCTCTTAGGTCATCATGACGATATTGGTATATTATGATGCTAATTATGTGTTGGTTGAGATAGAGCATAGATGCAGAACATCAAAGTGAAGATCACATTTAGGCTTCTGTGATCCATATCTAGTTTCTAAGAAATTCTTTCGGTGATAATCACATCAAGATTCATTTGTCGACACATTTTGAGCCAACTATTGTGGTTCATTGTCAGGACAAGATGAAGAATCATATCATGGCAATGGGTTAAATAGAGATTCATATCATTCCAACGACTATAATGAAATGAATACTCCTGACTGGGTCAAAAATTAGGTGAAGGATTATTTTCTTATTAATTTAAATAATTAAATAAAATAAATATATACAAAATGAAGTTTCAACATTGGATCTCGAGGCAAGAGCATGTCTTCATACATGTTTGTATGTTGGGCATGCAGGTATGCAGGTTAAGGATTGTTATATGCATTAGGTTTATGTACATGTCTATTGATGTTATGGTTACATACAATATGATAGTTGCTAGTTGATTAGTATAGTCATATGCACATGTGCCAGATAGTCATGAATGATAGTAACCTATGGTTGTATGCATTGCTAGTGTTGTTTTATGTTAGATAACTTGATGATTATGTTACGTGTTGTTGATGAGTATGTTATAGGTTAACTTGTTATGATTATGTTATATGTTATATGTTGCTGTTGAGTATGTTATATGTTAACTTATTGTTGTTATATGTTAGTTAACTTGATGATTAGGGTTATAGCATTAATATCTTAATGCTATATGTATCCTGCTAAATTGGATTGGTATATGCAAATGGTTAGGGTTATGAGATTCAGGTATGAGTTAATACTAATCTAGATTGATTGTGCAGACAAGATAACCTCCCCTGAGATATATTAAGGTATGAGTTTTCTTATGTCGTCTACTTGGTGCTTAAATGTTTGATTATGTCGTCTATTTGGTGTTTGAGTGTTTGGTGTCTATTATGCCATCTACCTAGTGTTTGAAAGTTGATTAATTACATGATATGAGTATGTGTCTATAAGATTGTATGAAGAAATGATCTTGTTTTAAGATGGTTGTACTAATACATATGTGTTGAGACAACTGATATGTACTTGAGTTTGCAGGGAAACATGCCTGGTATTATCTTGACAGGGTAATAATTGACGTGTTTATATAACTAATAGTTGGACAATGTGACAGTGCATAGTAAGACTCAATTGCAGCAAGGAAAAGGTAAAAGAAAGGAATTGGGTGAAAATTCCTTTGACTATGTTTGGAAACCACAATTCCAAACAAATGAGTGCTTTGCATACAGGAAGTATTCTTAACCTTGAATTTGTCTAACATTATGAGGATAGGTGTTATATTGTTGGCTTGTTGGGGCCTGGCCCAGGTTCGGAGTTAATTAGCCAAACAAATCCTTGTACTACTAGCGCTTCCAAGAATAGTCCGCGGAGCGCGGACTGAGGTCTCACCCAAAGTAGTATGAGGGGGTGCTGGAACCAGGTTCCGCACCCTTGAGATGTATGAGGGGTTGATTCGGTCCAACTGCTAGTCCCTGCGCGCAGGTTGCTTCGCGCACTTCCCTGGCCTTCATGCAGCCCTAACCAGGGGCTGTGGGGCTTCCGCGCTGCTGGAGCAGCGCTCTACATTATTCCCCTAAGTCACACCCGAGATCTTACTTATCTTCTTACACCTGTTAGTTATCTTCGCATAAATGGATGCCTTACGTTATATTTATTTATACAACACATTCATATGAGTTCGCGCAACAAATAAAAAGTAAACTTGCAATTCATACCCAATAATACATAAAAAAGGAAAAGGTACACAGAAATATGATATAACTTCTCTTTATTAATTCTTCCAATGGTTACAGACTCGACCCACCCTGCGTACTTAGCTGCAGGGGTCCGCGCACTCAGCTGTGAACTACTAGGCCTCTGTGCACACAGTTGCAGAGCCTTCTCCTACTCTACGACCCAAAGACCCAACTTACACTTCGACTCAATCAATTCCTTAGACTCATCATGCTTAGATTTGATTAACTGTTTTCTACACTTAGAGCCTCGCTCTATTTATACAATCCCATGGTCTGCGGACCATGGGTAGATCTTTCAAACCGACATTACATTACAAAAACAAGGGCGGAGGACCATATGACTCTATTATGACTTTATGCTCTGCGCCGAAAAATTGTGGAGTCTTTACAATAGACTTGGTAAAAACTTGGGCTTTAAACCCCAAAACATGCCTTGGGGGGATTCCATGCCCAATAGGCCCCCAACACAAACATCATGACTTGCCCTCGAGTCACTCTACCGGTGTGGAGATCTTCGTGCAAAGTCCCTCCAATCCTGCTCGAACCGCTGCAAGGTCGGCATCGCACTGAGCAGTTGCCTGCTGAATCTCCTGTACCCGTTGTTCGAGACCGTGGTGTCGGAACTGCTCCCTTGGATCTGTTCCTGCATCCCCTACATTTGTTTAGAGTCCCACACCTTCTTTCGGCTACGTGGAGTGCAAACACTGTATTTCTTTCGGTTAGTCAGATAGTCAGGCCACCCGTGTATGGCTTCAATCTACTGCCATTCACTTTGCCTTGGAAAGGTTCTCCATTTAGCTTTACCAGCTGCACCGTGCCTCCATCTGTGATCTCCTTAACAACATACGGTGCCAATCAATGAACTTTCCCGGGAATTTATCAAACTTACTATCATACAGTAACACTAAATTGTTTACCTTGAAGGTGCACAACTTAATGTGGCAATCGTGCAAGGCCTTTTCGCATTGCCTTTGTACGCACTGATGGAAGCCGGCTAGGAACCGTTCCTCTTTCAGTTCTTCTAACTGCATTAGCCTTTCTTCCAGGGCTCCGCGGTCCATCATACATGTGAGCACTGCAATGTGCAGACTAGGCACAATATACTCCATTGGCATGACAACTTCCACACCATAGACCAATCGGAAAGGTGTCTGTCCCATCAGTTTCTTGCACGTTGTCCTATAAGCCCATAATACTGTAGGAACGCACAGGTCCCAATCACTTTGTTGCACGTTGTAGACTTTGGTCAGTGCAGTCTCCAGTATTTTGTTGAATTCTTCTACTGTCCCATTGGCTTGTGGGTGATACAATGTAATTTTCTGATGATACTCTTGAAACTCTTCTGTTAGCGTGTTGATTGTTTCGTTCAGGAAATGTGTACCGCGATCGCTTATCAAGATCTTCGGACATCCAAATTGAGTTAATACGTGTTTGAACATAAACTTTTCAGTCGTGGCGGCTGTCCAACCTTTGACCGACTGCGCTTCTGCCCAACGAGTCAGGTACTCTGTCGCGGTGATAATGTATCTCGTGCCCGTATTTCCTTGAGGTTTGATAGGTCCTACAAATTCGATTGCCCTAGGAATCCATGAGTTTCGAAGGAAGAGTGGTTAGAGCGCTACTTATATACGGAAATCCATGAAATTTTATTTGCGTCCTTCCCCTCTGAGTTGTACGCATGGATTTCGAAGTTAGCAGACAGTCAAGGAAGGTGTAGGCTCGACAAACCTATTGTGTGGACTCTAGAGTTGGTGCGTAGACTAGAAGCATAAGAAAATAAGATCGCACGTGCTGTGGACCATTGGCTCGATCGAATTATAGGAGGGTTTATCATGGAGTTCACTGTAGGCACTTCAGTCAGCTACAGCGAGGCGGAACGACGCTTCCTCAAAGGACCACGAGGTAAGTACGTTAAATATTTGAACACTTGGATTAAGATGCTACTGTGTGAAAAGCGGGTTATGCAAATAAATTGATGTTTTGGGCTACGCGAAGTGGGAGGATCTATAGAAACGAAGGTAGCGCAGAGATAGAAACGAGCCCCTTGATTTCACCTCGACGAGAAAGCGAGGAAGAGCTCACAAAAGTTTCACCAAGAAGCGCGATCAGTCTGATAAGGCAGTGAATTCCGCGCATACCACCCCCACCTACACCACCACCAGTTTCACCATCTTCACCCCCATCTCCGCCCACACCACCTCTACCACCACCACAGTTCAATATGGTGAGCACAATAAAGTTTCCGGTGTTCAAAGGAGTAGGGAATGAAGATCCAGACCAATTTTGGTTCGTGGTAAAGGCTGTATGGGAAGCGCAAGGGGTCACGGATGACAACATAAAGAAAGAAACACTGGTCAACGCCTTGCAGGATCGCACACTAACATGGTACATTAAGCATTCCAATGACAATCCAAATGCAGGAATCGTGGATATCCAAGCTGCACTAAACAAGGAATTTAGCAGGCCAAAATCAGAGACACAGTCGATTATCGAGTTTAAGGAAATCGTGATGCTTCCAGGTGAGACCCCCTAGGAGCTAGATCAAAGACTGAAGGGTATGATTCGTGAAGCCAATATGACCTTAACGGATGGGCAACACCGTGCATGGTTCGTAGCGTCATTAACGCCGCATCTAAGGACCGCGCTGTCACAACAGAAGCTATCCACTCAGGCTAAAGTGTTGGAGATCGCAATGAGACTACACAAGACCCCAATACAAGATCCTAACTTGGGAGTCCAACAGATCCACGCGCAGTTTAATAACTTGTGTCTAGAGATGTAGATCTTGAAACAAGACAGGACAACCTACCGAGAAGCATGCGAGGAGGTATGGTGCATAAAGTGCAAAGGCTAAGGACATGACAAGGACCATTGTCCAGTCTTCGCGAACTACCTGGCGGGAGGAGGGCCGATGCCATTGAGACCAAAGGCACAAGCAGGACTGAGCGCGGTGCCTGCATTATGGTGCGTGATTTGTCAGATAGGAGGGAAGCATGCTACAGATAACTGCCACCTATTACAGAAGTATACGCAAACGTCCCAACAATTGTTCTGTAATTTCTGCAGGTTAGTAGGCCATGATGAGTGCACTTGTAGAAGTTATGAATTGATGATGGATTGGACTCCTACCTACAGAGTTCAGATTGAAACACGAGCCCTTGATCAAAATGCAGGGATGGCGTGCACTGGATTTCAGGGGCGCGAACGAGGTCGAGGCGGAATGGGACCAGGAAGGGGTCGCGGACAGTTGATTTGTTACAATTGCGGAGGGCCAGGGAATTACGCCCGCGATTGTACAAATCCGACGAGAGCATCATGTTTATATTGTACCCAGTTTTATCATGAGATGGAGGACTTCCCCACACTGATAGCCAGGTTGTGTGATAAAGGAACACTCTAGCCTCCCCCGACTCAGAACCTACAAATGATGAGGTCTGAGCCGCGCAAGGAGGACCCAAATGTAAACATCGTGCTCCGAAGCGGTATCACGACAGGAGATGACAAGGGAAAGCAACCCAAAGAAAGTGCCTGGGTTCGCAAGGCTCCAACAAAGGAACCAGAGTTCGATTTGGAGCGCACGAAGGAGACATTCATGGAAGCTAAGAAGAGCTTCATGGAGGCCTCCACTTCAGGTAGTAAAGACAAACTAGAACCGGAGATGGACCCATCAATGCTCACTACCTTTCTGGAGACATGCATGAAGCTGTTGCGCAACAACAAAGCGGTGAAAGGGCTGCAAGAACTCATCACTAGATGTGTTGGATCAAGGGAACCACACGTAGTCCGGAAGCTCGGGAAACACACAACGTGAACAGGAAGGGAGATGAGATTGACTGTGCAAATTGGAGAATATGAAATGGATCAAGTGATTTTGGATCTAGGATCGGACGTGAACGTCCTACCAAAGCAGACATGGGAGCGCATGGGCAGGCCTGCGTTGCAATGGTCTCCTATTCAATTGCGAATGGCGAACCAGCAAAAGATCCTATCGATGGGAAGATTGCAGGGAATAACGGTAGATATTGAAGGTGTGAGTGCGCTTGCAGATTTCGAAGTGATAGAGATTGTTGATAACAACAATCCATATCCTACGCTACTAGGAATAGATTGGGCCAGTGACATGAATGGAGTAATAAATCTAAAGAAGCACAAGATTATTTTTGAGAAAAAGTCACTACGCGTATTGGTACCTTTAGACGCTGCGGAAGGATCACGCTACACAGAGCCAGTGCGCGATGACGAGAGTGACGATGATCTAGAAGATATCTACAAGATAACCACTCAGGAACATGATTGGGTGAATCCTACAGCGGATGGAAGGATTTCGTGGGAGCGCGAAAGCTCCTGCACCTCCGATTCGGACGAGGAAATAGAACAATGGTAGAACCGGTTAGATGAGGTAACCACACTCACTACAACATGATGATAAGGTCGCTGCACTACATGACAATAGAGGTAAGAGATCTGCCTATGTATGACGGGATGATAGCAGTGGATGATTTCCTGAACAAGTTTGAGAGAGAAGTGCCAGAACAGCAGTGTTTCGACGCTCTAAAATGGGTACTGCGTGCTACGCCCACAAAGTGGTGGGGTACGCACTAGCAGAATTTTGAGGACTGGTGGGAATGCAGAAGGATGATGCTCATGCGGTTTGGAAAGCCTCAGATGCAGATGAAAGCCGGGTATGATGGACGAAACAGCCTGCGTGCCCACCTCTCTAGATGGGTACAGGCGTATGGTACACAACCTGCACGAACGCACACCATCCTCGCGATAGGAAATGGGACCGACAAGCAAGAGCGGGCAAGACGATGGCACGAACGACGAAGTATGATAAGACCAAGCGTGCCAAAGATTATCTGTGTGGAAGCCTTTGACAAAGTGTGCGAAGTACTGAACACGGTCCACCATGTGAGACGCGCTGACTGGGACTTGCGCGTACCAACAGTTCTATGGGCTTATAGGACCATATGAAAAACCCTGACCATGCGGGCACTTCCGACGGTGAAGTATGAAGCAGATACTGTAATCCCTATGGAGCATGCAACGCCTGGTCCGTGCATGGTAGCACCCATAGATACGACGGTTCGCGAAGCCTAGAAAGAAGGAATCACATAGCCGCCAGAGACAAAACACATGAGACTTGAGGAAGAAATCCAACAGGGAAACCTTAGACTTCGCGAACTTGAAAAAGAAAGGGTACGGTTAAGAGAGAAAAGTGCTTTGATGGATGCGGAGGTCAAGAAGCTGGAAGACGAGATAAAGGAAGAGTTTCTTACCGAAAAAACTAGGATGGTAAGGCAAGGTGCATATGATCATACTGCCAAGTTTGAGAACTATCGCCGTGAATTGGTTAGTCTGATGCCTTGGCTTGGACCACATATTGCTAAGCATAGGGACTAGGGTAGCACGTTGCAAATGAGGAAGTGCGCAACCATAGAGGGTGGGGATTCTCCAAGAACCGTGATGGAGGACAGGATGGAGCCCCACACGGGTGGTGTGACCACCTGACTAGCCAGGAGAAGGACAGTCTTAGCGCTCCAGGCAGTTGGAAGGGAGCGCGAGACTATAATATATCCTGCCTGGGAGTTGTGCAATGTTGGAGATGCGCGCAGAAGCATAAAATCACAAGGTTCGTGATCGCGCACGAGGGACTACACTGCCGCGCGGATTGGCCAAAAAGTGACCATTGACGTCACTGTTCACATTGGGATGATCGACTTGAGGCCAAATGGAGCGGATGGCAGACATTTAAGACGCGATTTATGGGAAATATTTGGGAAAATCTGCGCCAAGAAAGCAATAATGAACCGGAATTGGGGGGAGCGGTCGAATTCGAATTCAAAAGGTGCTATAAAACACAAAGGGCTTCCCAGCAAACAACACTTAGTCATTTGAGAATTGAGCGATTGAACAGAGCCCTAAGCATTGTGATTCGAGCGTTAATTAAGCCCCTGAATTTGCGAGTGATAGATTACAACCTAGGTACAATGACAACGACTAAGGATGGTTTAGGAATAGAAGAGGTAACCGCCAGCGAGACCGCGCAAGCCCCAACTGTGGAGGATGTTCTAGAAGGTGCCAGGGTTGTGGCAGAGATCTCCAAATCACTGCATACACCAATACCCAAGAAGGATAAGCAAGTAATGGCTCTTTACGCATGTCCCCGAGGAACCCGCTGCGCAACAAACTATCAATGGAAGAGAAGGGGAAAGCTATCACAATAGACACAGATTAGGAAGAAGAATATTTGCAGGCCCTTATCATCGCAGAGGAAGAAGACAAAGGCATGGAGGAGGATATTTGACCTACACACTCTACGACAAAACTTCCCGCATATGTCCCCCCGCGAAAAGGGAAGGCCAAAGTGCCCAAGGACCTGGACGAAACCAAGAGTTCACTCTAGACCTCGCTCCTCCCAGTCAGCATTGTGTTTGAAGGCACGCACCTGCACTGCGTGCCAATCATGAAGTTTGAATATTGGGACCTCACTGACGGCTAGAAGTTCCCTCACCTAGAGACGGGGAACCTCATGAAGCAGAGCACCGTGGGGGTGGTGACAATGTTAGAGCCGCGGAAATGGATACGCGGAGTGGAAAAGGCTGGGCTACTGAACCTACTATGGGTGCCGCATTTCCACCGCGCCCCAATAGCCATTTTCATCATCACGCAGCTGCTCTGCCTGGTGCATGATGGGTAACTATGGCTGGAGGAGCCTATCCCCATCATGACAGACCTAATTCATTGCATTTCTCGGCTACCATACAAAGGAAAGGACCCCGCTACCTTATCGGAAGGGAAGGGTAGTGATTTGGCCCTCGCGGAGGCCATGAAGACGAAGTACAAGATGGAGAAGAAGAAGCGGGGCTATGCCATTTCCAGCATCAAGGAAAATGCGGTACGCATAGCAACCAAAATCCTGGTAAGCAAAGTTATGCGACAGTGTCGCGCAGACGAGGTACCAACCCTGGTAATCGCACTGGCCTAGCAATATGCGGAGGGGGTCCAATTTAATTTGGCTGAATTCCTTTGCACGGAATTCTTGAAGAATTGTCGCGAAGCCTAGGAGCAGGGTAAAACCTTCCACTATGATTGGTTGTTGCTATCCATAGTGCTCGTAGCAGGGGAACTGCTGGAGGACAGTCAATTCCCCACAATTGACAAAGATTTACTAGAGGCCGTGAAGTATGCTTCGCTCTAGGCCACGAAGGATGCGAAAAGGATATGCGATAGTAAGATCTTCTGGGTGTTCATGGAGATGAACATTCGAATGTGGATCAACTGGAAGCCGCGCTTGTCGCCCACGGTGTACAACAGTCTGCAGAGTTTTGTAGAATTTAAGGCAGACATGCACAACATCTTTATTAGAGTGCGAAAGGACCCGACGAAGCAGTGGAAAAAGCTACCTTTTATAGCCACTGATGACGCCATTTTCACTGTCTTGGAGACATGGCCTCTGGAATGGCGCACCCTAGATCTTGCAAAACTCGAGAGGGTGGCAGCACAAAAAGCCACGGAGTAGAAACAGGCCGCAGAAGTAGCCGCAGCAGCACAGGAAGCCACCGCGAAGGCGGGCGAGGGCCAAGCAATGCCCTCGCAGGAGTAGGAGGCAGAGGAAGCAGAAACAATAGAAGGGAGTGTGGATCCAGGGACCACATCCACACAGTTGAAGTGCCCACACACGACAGAGAGAGCAGGACCAAGGAAGAAGGTTAAGGCCTCGAAATTGGCCTTTGACCCGATCACCCTAACCAAGGGTGATCTACATGACATTGGTGAGACAGTGTGCGATGTCACCAATGAGGCTCTTCAGGATTTTATGCAGGAGCACTAGACTATGTTGGGGGCCCTCAAAGCACAGTTGCAGGAGTTACAGGTGCACCCCCCTCAGGTGGGTACCCTTTCAACCCACCTCGCAGCAGGATCCTCGACAGCAGAGCAGATGTTGTGTGCATGGATGGAAAACACAATAGTGTTTCCAAAAGGGGCCCTAGTGACATTGAATGAGGCTGATCGATTTTCGGTTAGCATGATGAAAGGCCTTGGCCTTAATCTGGCTGCCCTTCCACGTGAGACACTATATCTGTTATAGGATGGGATAACAACAGAGCTACGCGCTAGGGAGAGCCGCGCGATCCAAATCCTTAGCGAACAAAAGATAAACATGGAACAAATCAGCTTGCAGCACGACAAATTGGTGTCACAAAATCAGCAATTGGTACAAGTGGTAGGCGACGCTTGCTGCAGTGTCCCGGAGCTGGCCATCCCAGCAGATCTACCAGTGGAGGTGTGGATCCACAGGTTAGCAGCAAGAGTCCGCGAGGCCAGGGAAGAAACAACAAAGGTTCAGCTGGAGCTGAATCTTCAGATCGCCAAGTTGCGGTTAAAGGCACAGCCATCCACTCCCCCAGAAGTTAGAGAACAACATGCTAGCGCTATCACAGTGGGACTGGAGGAAATCGGAGGTGTAGTGCGAGACTGTACCAGCATGTTGGAACAAGCACTTGAGGTCCTCACGACTCTACAGGAGGACCCCAACATCCAGCGCTTGGAAATAGAAGCGCGAGAACTCCAACAACAATACGACAATGTCTGAGGAACTACGCAGATAGTAGTCCTCACCCAGAGGCTTGCGAGGATGCAGCAAGCCAAAGCACTGAAGGAGTAGGTGGACGTGGCACGACACAAGGAGGTAGTTCTCAAAGCGCGCGTTCAACCTTGGATCGACGAGGCCTTCACTATCATGACAAACATCAAAGGAAAGCTGGCGCACATACAAGGGATGCACACATTGATGCAGAGAAGCACCCCAGACACAGAGGTCTCAGAACAACGGATGCAGCAGATTCAACAAGTAGCAGCTCAGTGCACTGCGGACCTCAACACAGTTTGAGAACAGTTGGAGGGACTCCGCGCCAAGATCACCATGCCGACCGAGTGACTCGAGGGTAAGTCACGATGTTTGTGTTGGGGGCCTGTTGGGCATGGAATCCCCCCAAGGCATGTTTTGGGGCTCAAAGCCCAAGTTTTGACCCGATATTGTTGTAAAGACTCTGCGAATTACGGGCGCAGAGCACGAAATGTATGATAGAGTCACAGGGTTGTCCGCCCTAGTTTTGTAATGTAATGTCGGCCTAGCCATGGTCCGCGGACCATGGGATTATATAAATAAAGCGAGGCTCTAAGTGTAAAAGAAGAGGAAGGAGAGCGAAGTAGAAGCGAAGAGAAAGAGTCTAAGTGTCTAAGGGTGTCTTGGGTCGTAGGGTAGGAGAAGGCTCTGCAGCTGAGTGCGCAGAGGCCTAGTAGTCCGCAGCTGAGTGTGCGGACCCCTGCAGCTGAGTGCACAGGGTAGAGTCGAGTCTGTAACAGAGGAAGAAAATAATAAAGAGAAGTTTGTATTAATTCTGTGTATCTGTTCTTGGGTTATTGCATGTTGATATAAATTGCAGATATATTGTTTATTTATTGCGCACACCTGTATGAATGGTTTATATTATTAAGTATAACTTAAAGCATGCAAATAGACTAAGATAATCAACTAACATTGGAATATCAGTAAGGACTTGGGTAATAACAGTGTTCGGCCCCCGAGTAGGGCTGCACAAAGGTAGCATCTTAGGCTGCAAGGTACGGGAAAGTGTGCGTAGCGACATGCGCGCAGGGTCAAACTGCGGACCACTTGAACTCATCAGACATCTCTAGGGTGCAGAACCCTAGTTTTAGCACCCACCCATACTACTTCGAGTGAGACCTCAGTCCACGCTCCACAGACTATTGCCAGAAGGGCCAGCAGTACCGGGATTTGTTTGGCTAAATCACCTCTGAACCCGGGTAAGGCCCCAACAAGCCAACACCCTGCATAGTGTCCTCCTGCAGTGCCCCCATGCACTTCCACGAAGATATGACTTCATTCGAATTCAGGTACATACCTTCACAGTATCTCACTATTTCCCATCTTATATAGGTGCCCCGCGATGACAAAAACATCTGTCGCGCGCACCACCAGTTCCTTCTTCTGCTGGACGGAGTATTATGGCGGTGCAGTTCCCATCGTCAAAAACTGGATATATCTTCAAAGCGTCCATCTGTTATGCACACAACAAAGAGTTGTGCATCAGGTAATCCTTCCTCCAAACTAGTAGGTTCCTCTCCCATCTCAATGCGTGACAAGTGATCTGGTCTTGCGTTCAGGCATCCAAGCTTCACAACGACCTCAAAATCATATTCTTGGAACAATAAGAGCCACCTGCATATTCGCCCCCCCAACACAGGCTTATTGACCAAGTATTTTAGCATGGAATGGTCTGTATACATCTTGAAGTGTCCCCCTATCAAATAGTGCTGGTATTTTTGGAGCATGTACACCATAGCCAATCCCTCGCATTCAATTGTGGAATAATTCTTTTATGCTTTAGACAACCTGCGAATCGTGAATGCGATAGGGTGATCCAAGCCTTCTTCACCCTCTTGTGTTAGTACCACTCCCAGCGCTATACACAACATGTCAACATGGACATGAAACTCCACATCCCATTTTGGGAAGACTAGGATCGTTGATGAAAGGAGATTTTGGGGTGTACCATTTTCCCTTTCTTTATAAATTTTGATCCTGAGGCATGTGGGTTATGGCCCAAAAACCTATCGGAAGCATTCATCGTCTTTAAACCTTTAAAACTCGGGACTTCACATCCTTCCGAAAATACATGGATGCACACGGAAATACACAGAAACTCCGCTCTAAACCCTTTGACCAGACTTCAAATACATTATGGCCCCAACTATAAAACGTCGGGTCCGCTCCTCTAATATTTCCAACAGCGCTCCTCTGATATCTGATCGGCCCGATCTCTGATCAGCCGGTGCTTCATCGCACTATCACAATATTGGCCATCGGTTATCGGCGTATCGCAATATCGCTATCGACACTCCACTGTCCACTGTCATTTGACTTTCCGATTTGCGATCAACGATTAGATCGCGACCGTCGATCCTGACTCTTGATCCGACGGTTGACGATTAATCGCAAGATCGCAATCACACTGTTTCAAGGGCCGGTTCCGATAACTCCAGAAGGTTTCCGCCGATGCGATAAAGTGCGATCACTCATCGCGATTGGATATGGACCGTTGGTCTCTGAGATCCAACGGATCCTGTGCATCACTCTTCACTTCTCGTTCTATTGATGGACTCTGCGCTTTAATACAATTCCTCTGCCATATTCCATTTCACACGACATTCATATAATCATTGGATCGCCATCGATCCTACAGTGATCGATGGTTGATCAACAATCTCGCAACACAGGACTAATTCTATATATGAAATACACACAGTTTATCTATACAGTAAAACACAGGCGCATAAATCAAAACTTAAACACACTTTATATTATACACGGCATAGTTACAGATCTAAGGCATTTTAGCCTTAGGAACAAGTTCCCTATCGATTACATTTTACTCACTCGGCTTACAACTCTCTATCTATTACTATCTGTTTCATCTCTCTCCTGAACACGTAGGTTTGTCATATATATATATATATATATATATATATAGATAGATATAAGGAAACATTTGATCAGATCACTGTGAAGGATCTGATCACATCCTTTCCTCAAGTCTCTCAACTAAACGCATACATGGCAAATTATATTTAATTAAGTCCATCTAATTAGCTCTGTTTTAAACAGATTTTCCCGGTTTTGCTTCGATGGTCCACATCCTCTCGTTCTCCGCTTTGGATTCCTCCTTTGATTAAGGGGAGGGTCAGATGCTCCTGCATCAATCGGCGCAGAGGCCAATTTCTCTTTTAAAACATCCAGGCTCTTCGCGCAATCATCATTCCACAGAACGTGACATCCTTTTTCAACAACTCCTCCATCGATGTGGTGATCTGGGCATAGCTTTTGATGAACTTTCTGTAATACCTTATATGTCCTAGGGTAGCGCGCATCTTTTTGACACTTTGCGACTTTTCCAAATTCAGAATCACTGCAATCTTCACGAGGTCTACCATTAGTCCCTATTTGCAAACCACATGTCCCAACAGGTTCCCAAACGGAACGAGGAACGTACAAGTCTTGAGGTTCAACATGATTTGGTCTCATCAGTAGGTATCCAACATCAAGTGTAAGCTTGCTACTTGGTGCTTAACCAATCTAAATATAGTCCAATCATCCAGATAAACCTCCAGGAACTTGTGGATATATTCTTTGAATGCTGCAACCACTATGCGCGAAAAGATGGCCGACGCATCCTTTAACCCAAATGAAATAACGGTGTATTGAAAGCAGCCCCATTCAGTTGCGAAGGTCGTCTTACTCCTATCTTTCGGCGCGATTTTAATCTGGTAGTACCCTGAGAATCCGTCAGTGAAAGAATATGCTTCCTACCCCTCGACATTTTCTAGTACTTCATCTGAGAACGGAGTTGGGAATGGGTCATGCACACATGCGTCTTTCAATTTTCTGAGGTCCACGCATATTCTTATCTTTCCCTTCTGCTTCTTTTCCTGCACTACCATAGGGCTTACCCAATTTGATTCTTCCATCGACTCAATGATTCCAGCTGCGAGCATCTTGTCTAGTTCTATTCAGACCTTCTCCTTGTACTTTGGATTCAAGCGGTAAGGCCTCTGCTTAACTGGCTTTGCGTCGGGCTTTAATGTGATCCACATCATTCCTAAATCTCCGACGATTCCTTTTAAGTCTGTGATCTTGGTGGGGAACAGGTCCTGGTACTCACAGAGTAACTCAGCGACTTTATCCACCGTCGCGTCATCCCAGTAGTCGCCGAGCATTGCGTACTTAGGTTCGGCTTCCGTACCAATGTTCACCTGCTTTATTTTTACCGATGCGGTTATGTCAGGGTCTTTAATCAGTGGCCCTTGAACCTCGTGATAGCCTTCAATTTTTGGAATGTTAACTTTTCGCGGATCCTCATCATATTCTTCAATTTTGATGTTATAACACTCCAACGCGCAGTCAGCTAAGTCGTCCATTCAGGCTGAATCGGTTCTATTGGCTCCTGGGGTATTTTAAAGATAGCTACTTTTATTGCTTGTAGTGTGTCATTAGTAGTATCCCACAAATGATCCTCAAACATAAAGGTTAACAAGAACCCTTCACGCAAGATATCCCAATCGCTCGTCCCATGGCAGAGCTCCATCTCTATATACCAGTTCATGGGTATAATATCCAGGGTATGACAAAACAGGTGCACCCACTCAGGTTGTGGCTCTTCCCCATAGACCTTTGTCATTTGGTGAGGTGTGCGCGCAAATCATCCCGTCCATCATACTTGTCTTTTAATTGCATTTGAGGCTTCCCAAACCATATGCGCATCATTCTCTTGCATTCACGCCAGTCCTCGAAACTTCCTTGGTGCGTACCCCACCACCTCGCGGGCATAGCATGTAATACCCATTTCAAAGCTTTGAAATGTTGCTATTTTGGCACCTATCTTTCAAATAAGTTTAGGAAGTCATCCACCTCACTTAACCCATCATACGTAGGCAGATCCCTTACCTCCTTTGATACGCAGCGCAACGATCTCGTCATCATGTTACAATGCAGCGTGGTTACCTCGTGTAACCGGTTCTGCCATCATTCTATCTCCTCGTTGGAATCTAATGTGCAGGAGCTTTCACGCTCCCATGAGATTCATCCATCCGTGTTTGGATTTACCCAGTCTTGCTCTCACGTGGTTATCTTGTAGATGTAGTCCAAGTCGTCGTCGCTTTCATAGTCGCACACTGGCTCTATGTAGCGCAATCCTTCTGCAGGGTCCAAATGTACAACAACGTGCAGAGAATTTTTCTGAAAAACCATCTTGTGCTTCTTCAGATTTATCACCCCATTCATGTCAGTGGCCCAGTCTATTCCTAATAGCATGGGGTAGGGATTGCTGTGATCAACAATCTCTATAACTTCGAAATATGCTAGCGCGCTTACTCCTTCAATATCCACTGTGATTCCCTGCAATCTTCCCATAGGTAGGATCTTTTGTTGGTTCGACATTCGTAGTTAGATAGGAGACCATTGCAGCATAGGCCTTCCCATGCACTCCCATGTCTGCTTTGGCAGAACGTTCGCATCCGATCCTAGGTCTAGAATCACTTGGTCCATCTCGTATTCCCCAATCTGCACGGTCAATCTCATCTCCCTTCCTATCCTCGTCTCGTGCTTTCCGATATTTTGGACTATGCGTGGTTCTCCTAGCGTGGTCCCAGTGCATCTATTTATGAGTTACTGTAGCCCCTTTACAGCCTTGTTGTCGCGTAACAACTTCATGCATGTTTCCAGGAATGTCATGAGCATCGATGGGTCCATTTCCGGCTTCGGTCTGTCTTTGCTTTCTGAAGTGGAGGCATCAACGAAGCTCTTCCTGGCTTCCATGAAGGTAGTATGGAAATGACATGGCAGTACGGAGGACACGTGGCATTCAAATTCAACATGTTCAGGGGTCCTATGGGGACATTTCCAGTTGACATGTGTCACCAATAGCAAGGTGACATGTGGCAATAATGACATCACTCCCGCATATTGGCGATAAGCGGTCGCACAGGTTAAAGCGCTGCTTCACCTCAATCTCTCCCAACCTTCGATTGTGATAAGCGGGGATCCTCCTAGATGCAATATATTATGTGATCGGGCCTATCAAGCTCCTGCGTCCGGACAGGCGGCCAGTGCTGAGAAAGAAGGTAAAAGGTCCCCCTCTCCAGTGTTGCGATTGTGATACTTCCGGTGGGCCCAACCCCGCAAATCAGTGATCGCAGGGTTCATGGGAAAATAACAGTGGCAACCCTCGGAAAGCGTCGAAGTGCGGGATTTCATATAACAAAGGAAAAAGTCCCTGGACGGGATCCTAAAGGCCTTACACTCGAGGACTCAGCACTTGGTCGCAGCCCCTAGTCATATGAAGGAAATAGCGGAAAGGGGCTAAACCAAAGGGGGCTAAGGTGCATCTACGCTCGTTGTTCCATAATATTTTTAAAAGAGAAAAATCTTTCTACCATAAAGCCTCATAGCATGACACGGAACTTTAAAGGTAGAAGGGTCAGCAGTTGAAGCAGTGAATGAAGTATGGTGCGGCAGTAGATCAGTATGGGGGAACTCAAGAAGATTTAATGGCTTGTCATGGAGCCTCACTCCTCTACACAATGAAGGACCACCGAAATAGGCACTTATAGTCGACCCACTCCATACTCCATAGAACAAGGCATTCGAGTAGTAAAGGCAGAAGCGATGAGGTCAGTTGAGCAGCACAGGAGGCCATATCGTGAGAAAATTACAGCCTAAGGCAGAGGTGATCACAGGATGGGCACAAAGACTTTTCATTTACTTTTTTGTCTAGTTGTTTACTTATTTTTGTCTTATAACATGCCTTCCTTCAATATGGTCATTAATTCCGTAATATTTTTGGGCCACAGAGCCATCCCGGCCGAGACAGCTAGTCAACCTAACAGTTGAGACTCGGCCGAAGATATTTTTTTTAATGAATGTCCATGCGCCCCTCTCCAGAATAAATAGGAGGAAGCAAGACTTCATTCAGGTTCAGAAATTCTAAAGAAAATTCTACATGTAATTTTCAGACTGTATAACTTCAGGATACATATCTTTCAGAATATGAAGAAATGGTGGTGATTCCCCCTTCAAGTATTACAGTATGTTATCCCTCTGTTAAAACCCATTATGTTCATGTTTCTTCTCTGATTTAATTCAATCATAGTTGTTAGAAATATTTCAAGACTTCCTCATAGATTCGTTGGTATCAAAATGTTATGCATGTGCCTGTAAGTTCCTCACAAATTCATTTGTATCGACATTGTTAATGCTAGTTCCTATATGGATTATTGAAATTATGTCTTTAAAGGTTTCTCTTCATGAATCATAGCGAACAAATTCTATTATGCCCATTATATCTACTTCTAACTCGTATAAGTAAAGGAATTATTAAAGATGCAAGATCTATGTGTTAAAGCATAGAATTCTTGATGTTTTAAGCTCCATATGATGAGTTACTCCTCCTTATCCTCTATCATTGCTCTACAAAATCTTATTAAATTATAAGTCCTTGGACTACTCGGCCTCAATTGTTTTATGCCTATTTCTGAGATTTGTATATGGGAAGTGTTAGCGCTCGAATCTTCCTCAGGCTGAGGAAGGCGAAACTCAAGGCAACATCAAACCAAGCTCAGCCTCGTAGCTAGCCCTACGAGGAAAGGAGAGGGCTCTCTCCGGGTCTATCTCGGCAAGAGGTCTTCAAAGGGGCTGAGATGACCGATATGAATACTGATTTTAGGCTAGTAAATTGATAAGATAGTTTGATTTAAGATTTTTAGGGTTTTGTTGGAAAACAGGGAAAGGCAATTTTGGGTGCGGGGATGTGACACAGTTTTTGCAGAGGTCTTTTTGGGGCAAGGTAGGCAATCGTCCTGATGTATTTAAAGGAATTGAATGGATAGAAATGACTGGTGAGGAGCTAAGGAGAGCGAGAAAATTTTAGGAGTTCTCCTTAAACAGATGAAAACATAGATATTAAACAAACTTAAAGGCAGAGCATACAAGATTATGAATTCTACCTTAACACTTCATTTGTTTAATTTGCAGAAGAGAATAGTAGGAAAATGATACACATAACAAACTTACAAGTACATGAGAGAAACACACCATCAACACAAATAACCACAGGAATCCCAAATAGTGCTGCAAAACCCTGGTCTTTCCTTTGCCAAAATTGCTGAGATACAATGTGTAATACAGTCCAAGCTTATCCCCCCAAGAGTCCAACCATGAAAATGACTAATAAGATACATAATATAAGCAAGCTAACACATTTCCTTGCCTTTAGGGGTCGAGCTCATCATCCTAGGAGCTTTTTCAACCAATTCTAAACAAAGCACTACAATCTAGGCAATCAAAACAACTTGCCTCTATAAGCTAGGAAACCAATTCATTCATTAATTTTTTGCTATTTTATGAATGAATCTTCTAGAATAGGTAAATAAGTGTCATGTCAACATGAAAATACATTAATTACATCAAAGAGGGTGAAAAATCCCATCAAAAGTCAAAACTGGTCAAATAGCTGCGTTTTCCTGAGCTGAAGATGAAAAACTTGGAAAATACCCTGATGCGTAGCGCACCAAACCCCTACGCGTAGCGCGCCTTTCAGCCCACTTTTGGGGCACTTCTCGGCATCCAAATTAAGCTTAGGTGTGCTTGTTGGAAAGGTCTAGATGTATACTTTGCAACCCAAGTAGAATTTTTCAATTTGGTGCCTATTTGCCCCTCCAAAAGTGCATTCTCCCAAGACTGCTTCCTGTGTGTCCAAAAAGGGGCAGTGAGGTTATTTTTTGCATGTTTTTTGACCTTTTGGGGACCCAAACCTTGATGAAATGCCTTGGAAGTGGCTGAGCAGGTGTATTTCATCATGAAAAATCCAAAAATGCAAACCTTTCGTGAATTGGACCTCCCCATCTTCAGGGTAGCGCGCGGCGCGCTACGCGTTGAGCCCAAAAACCTGTTATTTACCCAAAAATTTCAAAATTGACAAAATTTTCTCCAAATTTCTTGAAATTTGAGCTGGGGGTCCTTAATCAAGTACCGTGCTCAGTCAAAGAGGCTTCGGCCAAAATCTGAAGCTGATCAAGCTCCTTTTGTCGTTTTTGCTTCTTGACCATTTTTCTCAATTTTGCCTTAAGACTCCTAATTCGCTCCTTGCAAACCAGGTTCCGGACCTTGTAATGCATAACCATGTGTTTCAATAATGCATGATCTCTATCGGCCCTTTTCAGCCGTTCCTCCAAGTAGATGTTGACCCTCTCGAGATTAGCCTCTCGATCCTCATTTACCTGTTGCTCTAGAGAGGTGAACTCAATTTGCCTATGTTGGGCAGCTTGGCGATTCTTACAGATGTTCTGTAGCTCTATGATCATGTGCTGGTCCTCAAGCTGTTTATTCCGCTACTCTAGATACCTGATATATTGGGTCTTCTCTGATTCTGAAGATGTTTCATCATGAATAGTAACAAAACCGGATGGCTCACCTGAAGGTCCCTCCTCATGCTTGTGACAAGGTGAAATTTACTCCAGCAAGGTTTACATGACCATCCTGCAAATGTAGAACAAATAAACGGACTAGTTCCCGATGATGCTGGATTTGTGAGATCCGCTCACAGTATTCAAAACATGACTGATACCGAAAACAGTCCATTGCAAGTGGACAAGCTTGCAATTGAGCCAAAGAAGTAGGCTCCTCCCTGACATGCCGACCACCTTTGCCACCCTTGTGATGCCTCCTTGGCACTTCTATCTCTGGTGTTGAATCACTGTCATAACTCTGCTCATAATCTGATTCGGTTTCTGACATAGTTTTGAAGACAAGATGGCTGAAATGTATATGCTGACTGTGCACACAATTGATTGCTGTTTGACTTTTTCAAATGCTGTTACCAAGGGGACATAAATACAAGGGAATTGTTAGGGAAAGGGAAACATGAGGGAATTAGGGGCAATGAAAATAAACAAGGAATTTATGGAAGGGAAAGGGCATAGGAAATTATGATATTGTAGGGTTTTGGGGTGAAGTAGGTTTTGGGATTAAGTAGGGTTTGGGATTAAGTAGGGTTTGGGATTTTGTGGAGGGAAATTATAGAATTTTATGGGAAATTTGAAGGGAAATGCTGGTGAATATGGGAGGAAAAAGAAGGATCAAAATGGGAAAATCCTGGGCAGCATATCACTTTGAAACCCTAGCAAACTTGGCCTTTAAATTCACACAGCAACTTAGGGTTTTTTGCTTTTAATTTTCATGGCATATTTATCATATTTCTTTCACATTCATCTTGCAAAAACAAAACCAACCATGGAAAAGGAGCTTACTTGTATTTTGCTTGAGTTAAGAGAGGATTTGTGTGCTTGCTGGCAAGTTACAGGGCGAAAAACCCAACGCGTAGTGCACCTTGCCCAACACGTAGCGCGCCCCTGGTGCGTAGCGCACGAGTAAATTTACACTGAGAAAAGTGTGCTGATGCGTAGCGCGCCCCTGGTGCGTAGCGCACCCAACCTGATGCGTAGCGCGCACCCAGCTACATAGTGCATTTTGCAAAAGGCTTTTGGAGGCCTTCCTAGTGTCGAAATTGGGCGCAGGATAGCTCGTTGGAAAGGTATTTGAGTCTACTTTCCAACACAACTAGAATGTTTCAATTTTGAGTTCATTTTCCATGTAAAAGATCAAATATCCCAAGACTAGTCAAAATGTGCCAAATGAGGCTGCCTCAAGGCAGAGTGCTGTTGCAGTCAACTTTTGAATGCCTTCCTCAACTCAAAATTGAGCTCATGATAGCTCATTGGAAATATATTTTTGTCTAGTTATCCTTTGACTCATCAAGAAAGTTATTTGGCCAACCAAGCTAGGATAAAACTTGATTTTCCCAAGGTCACTTTAGAGGTGCATTCGATTCTCCTGAGGCAACGGTATTTTTGACATTTCTCTAAAACCATGACACCTGTGTAAAAAGTGAAGGAGGTTTTTCTTCTTTGGCATGCTTTGGACAAAAGCCTCTCTCAGTTTTTCAAAATTCATCTTTGATTGCTCTGAAAATCTTTTTAATAAAACTTATCCCGATGTGTGAAACTAGGAAGTTTGTGGAAATGAAGCGAAATGAAGGGGATGAGGGGCTTGTAAATTCTTGGGGAAATTTTGGGGAGTAGGGAGGAATGTTAGGAAGCAGGGGAAAGTGGAATCTCAGATATTGAGTGAGGGGAAGGGGTCCAAAAGGGAAAAACACAGGCCAAACCTAGAAAATTGCCAGGTTGTAGCAAGAAACTAGGGTTTGTGCGAAAATGAGGAATTTGGGGGATCTCAGTGATGGGAAGTGTTTGATAAGGTACTTTAATGATAGGGGAAGGTGTACGAACATCTGGATACAAATTTTACCGATGATTTGACCGTCCAAGAGAAATTGTCTCCAAAACCCTAGGAGAGGGAAATGGACCTTACCAAGGCACAACTGAAACATGGATAAGCTGTAAAATGACCCTATGGAACTTGACATGATGATGACAACCCTCTGAATGATGATACACTCAACTGAATGATGACATGGACTGAATTTTGGACAACTTTAGAAGGAGTGAAAGCAAACCCTAGACCTAATGCCTAGTGACCAAGTTTTGCTTGAAGACTCTTTGAAATGACAAAATTTGACCTTAACACCTTAAAATCACTTTGTAAGAGCACGTTTGATCACCGGAGGAAGGTTGGAAAGACTGACACTAACATTGGCTCCAATGGGGATGGTAGCTCCTTGGAGGTGCCAAGAACAACAGATCTTTGGGAGAGCAGACAGTGCCTTCGTCCATTGGGCAATGGAGTCAAAAACTCAAACTAAAATGCATGACTGAAAACTGATGACTCGGATGACACAAATTGACTCTCACTCAACTAAAAACTGACTCAATACTTAAACACAACTGACAAACTGGAAATGATGCTCAAAGTGGAGCTTATTCATCAAAACCTACTCTAACAGTTTCATTCATCACCTGATCAAGTGAAATGAAACAACCAATGCAACCAGGTAAGTATTCCATCTGCTGTTCGAATTCTCCGCAAGTGCTCACTTATGAGCAACAAGAGAGAACTAATGAACGACAACTCCCATGATAACTTAGAAACAGATCCGTAGAATGATATGAATTCTCTATCCACCTCCAAAAACACTGCATAATGATCTTGAAATTCAAGCACACTGGAACTTAGCTCATCCAATGGGTTACTTCTCATTTCCTCATACCATGAATGCAAATATTTATCTGAGCCTTGTGACGAGACCTCTGCTGAAAATGACAAAGAAACCGGCTGCCGAATCAAATTCATATCAGCACATGTTTCAAGCTCACATGTAGTCAATGGAGAAAGACTTTGACTGCAAACCTCATCCAAAACATCAGCTATTGAATCATAAAAAACTTGAAAAGACTGTTGTAATGTATCCATTGAAAATGTATGACATCCTTCTAGCTGTTCATCTTTTTCTTGAGAGATTTTATGAAGATTCTGCCTTATAAATTGAAATGCTTCGAAACAAAAGGGTATAGAATCTTCCTGCATCATCAAATCATGTATTTCGTCTTCCACAGCTTCATCTGTAATCTACCCTTCAATTTCATTTGGTGGCTGCAAATCTGATGCTACAGGCTGCTCAAGAATTTTGTTATTTGTCTCATCCTCAACATTAACACTGAGAGATTGCTGATTTGTGATAGGCTGTTCATTTGAAGATTTACTATGCAATCTACCCTTCAAAAATTGAAATGATTCAAAACAGAATGGTACGGAGTCACCTTGAATCATTAAATAATGTGTGTCCACTTCCAAGTCTTCAGCTGCAGCTTGACAATCAATGGCTTTCGGGGGTTGCAAATCTGAATATGAGAAGTCTTGAACAAAATTTTCATTGCTCTCAAGATGATTCAAATCAAGACTTGTTGACATTTGATTTCTGATTGCATGGTAGTTATCTCTGATGAACTGAAACGAATCAAAAAAAAAGGCAAAGATCCTTCACTTACTTCAAACTTTGATGCACTTTCCTCATCATTGTCATAGCTGATATGCATCGCTTGATCACTGTATTCGAGCTGCTGTAAGTGAACTTCCTCCTCCCACAAACTAGCTGCTGATTTGTCTACAAGATTAGCTTCTGTTTGGAGAACATAATCATCATCATACTGAACAAACTGAGGCAAATCATTGGTATAAATCATATCATCAAGCATGCAGGTCATATCAACAGTGCTTTCTTCGCCAAGGTGATCTACAAAACAATCATTATCAGATCTATGACAACTAGGATAAGAAACAAAATGTTTTGGATCAGCAACTTGTTCTTCTTCAATCAGCGAGCCATGGACTTGAACATCATAATCATTTCTTGTGGTGACCTTCTGCATCATCTCTTCTACTGCACTGACCAAAATGTCAAGCTTTACCTCTAGAGATGTCAATTTTTCCGGATCTATGTTTTTCATTTCTTCTTCCTTCAACCTTGCCCTTCGGATCAGCAGATGAGCCTCTACATTTACTGCACTGTTTTGCATCTCGTGAAGTGTTGCAATATTCCTTTCTCTCAGCTGAAACTCCATTTCCGGATCAAAGGCACCCGGATAGTGCAAGAGAGCCGATCTAGGAGTAGGCCTTATATCAACTGGCATCGAATAGTAAACTTGGTTAAATCTGGTTGAAAACTGTTGTACTATCTCCCCTGGCAATCTTTTCAGCTGGTTATACTCTTCTACAATCAAGAAAAGGTCCTGCCCGATCATCCACCTGTCGAGAAAAACTTTGACGAACTGCTGGAAATCTGAGATGCTCGCATCAGGCAGGGCTTTGAACCAACTTTTCACTTTAGCTTGCAAAGAAAGAGCAAAAAGACTAATACTAACATCCTCTTCATCAACTTCAAAAAGGTCAAGAAAAGACTCAAAATTCTGCACATGTTGCTCAGCGTTGACATTCTTACGTTCACCGTCAAACCTCGGCAAGTATAGATCATAGTTTTTGGGGAAAGCATGGAGGACAGAAGGTAAAACAAGAGGTTTATACTGATCTGGAATTTTACAAGGTGTAGGGGTATGTACAACAAGTATAGAATCGGTCTTGGTCTTCTGAGGTTCATCAATCTGTAGATGGTCATCACAAAACTTAGAAGAAAGGTCTTGATCAAGCTCAAAGGTATGCAAATCTTTGGTATTTACAATCTTCAAAGGGAAAGAATCAACTGCAGGCCTGGGATCTTTTCTCAAGCATAGTATACTTTGCAAAGCCTTCTTGACATTCTTGGGAAAAGAGAAGAAATAATTTATGACAAAGAACAAAATGTCTTGGATGAAATTCCAACTTGAGTACCTGATCTGTCCATGTTGTCCTTTCATGTTTCTGCTGGTCGGGATCATCCTCCAGTGGAGTCTTTGGATCTGATCTCAAAACTAATTTAGAGTCGCCAGGTGAATGATTTCAGCCTTGCCAGTGTCTGATCATTGTCCACCATCAACAATCAGATCTGAACTTGATACATGTACTGGGGCAATTAACAAGTTAGATGTCACAATTACAAGCTAGACCGGAGATTGACTGAAGCAGCGTTTATCTACTTCCGCTAATGCAAAGCAAAAGCGTTTCGAAGGCTACCTGGCATAACTTCAGGCTCCGTCTGTAGCTTATAAAACAAATGACATCAACCAGCAAACCATTTGTTCTTCCCCAGTATGGTCGCCACTATGTTAGCGCTCGAATTTGCCTCAGGCTGAGGAAGGCGAAACTCAAGGCAACATCAAACCAAGCTCAGCCTCGTAGCTAGCCCTACGAGGACAGGAGAGGGCTCTCTCCGGGTCTATCTCGGCAAGAGGTCTTCAAAGGGGCTGAGATGACCGATATGAATACTGATTTTAGGCTAGTAAATTGATAAGATAGTTTGATTTAAGATTTTTAGGGTTTTGTTGGAAAACAGGGAAAGGCAATTTTGGGTGCGGGGATGTGACACAGTTTTTGCAGAGGTCTTTTTGGGGCAAGGTAGGCAATCATCCTGATGACTTTAAAGGAATTGAATGGATAGAAATTATTGGTGAGGAGCTACGGAGAGCGAGAAAATTTCAGGAGTTCTCCTTAAACAGATGAAAACATAGATATTAAACAAAATTAAAGGCAGAGCATACAAGATTATGAATTCTACCTTAACACTTCATTTGTTTAATTTGCAGAAGAGAATAGTAGGAAAATGATACACATAACAAACTTACAAGTACATGAGAGAAACACACCATCAACACAAATAACCACAGGAATCCCAAATAGTGCTGCAAAACCCTGGTCTTTCCTTTGCCAAAATTGCTGAGATACAATGTGTAATACAGTCTAAGCTTATCCCCCCAAGAGTCCAACCATGAAAATGACTAAGAAGATACATAATATAGGAAAGCTAACACATTTCCTTGCCTTTAGGGGTCGAGCTCATCATCCTAGGAGCTTTTTCAACTAATTCTAAACAAAGCACTACAATCTAGGCAATCAAAACAACTTGCCTCTATAAGCTAGGAAACCAATTCATTCATTAATTTTTTGCTATTTTATGAATGAATCTTCTAGAATAGGTAAATAAGTGTCATGTCAACATGAAAATACATTAATTACATCAAAGAGGGTGAAAAATCCCATCAAAAGTCAAAACTGGTCAAATAGCTGCGTTTTCCTGAGCTGAAGATGAAAAACTTGGAAAATACCCTGATGCGTAGCGCGCCAAACCCCTACGCGTAGCGCGCCTTTCAGCCCACTTTTGGGGCACTTCCCGGCATCCAAATTAAGCTCAGGTGGGCTTGTTGGAAAGTTCTGGATGTCTACTTTCCAACCCAAGTGGAATTTTTTAATTTGGTGCCTATTTGCCCCTCCAAAAGTGCATTCTCCCAAGACTGCTTCCTGTGTGTCCAAAAAGGGGCAGTGAGGTCATTTTTTGCATGTTTTTTGACCTTTTGGGGACCCAAACCTTGATGAAATGCCTTGGCAGTGGCTGAGCAGGTGTATTTCATCATGAAAAATCCAAAAATGCAAACCTTTCGTGAATTGGACCTCCCAATCTTCAGGGTAGCGCGCGGCGCGCTACGCGTTGAGCCCAAAAACCTGTTATTTACCCAAAAATTTCAAAATTGACAAAATTTTCTCCAAATTTCTTGAAATTTGAGCTGGGGGTCCTTAATCAAGTACCGTGCTCAGTCAAAGAGGCTTCGGCCAAAATCTGAAGATGATCAAGCTCCTTTTGTCGTTTTTGCTTCTTGACCATTTTTCTCAATTTTGCCTTAAGACTCCTAATTCGCGCCTTGCAAACTAGGTTCCGGACCTTGTAATGCATAACCATGTGTTTCAATAATGCATGATCTCTATCGGCCCTTTTCAGCCGTTCCTCCAAGTAGATGTTGACCCTCTCGAGATTAGCCTCTTGATCCTCATTTACCTGTTGCTCTAGAGAGGTGAACTCAATTTGCCTATGTTGGGCAGCTTGGCGATTCTCACGGATGTTCTGTAGCTCTATGATCATGTGCTGGTCCTCAAGCTGTGTATTCCGCTGCTCTAGATACCTGATATATTGGGTCTTCTCTAATTCTGAAGATGTTTCATCATGAATAGTAACAAAACCGGATGGCTCACTTGAAGGTCCCTCCTCATGCTTGTGACAAGGTGAAATTTACTCCAGCAAGGTTTACATGACCATCCTGCAAATGTAGAACAAATAAACGGTCTAGTTCCCGATGATGCTGGATTTGTGAGATCCGCTCACAGTATTCAAAACATGACTGATACCGAAAACAGTCCATTGCAAGTGGACAAGCTTGCAATTGAGCCAAAGAAGTAGGCTCCTCCCTGACATGCCGACCACCTTTGCCACCCTTGTGATGCCTCCTTGGCACTTCTATCTCTGGTGTTGAATCACTGTCATAACTCTGCTCATAATCTGATTCGGTTTCTGACATAGTTTTGAAGACAAGATGGCTGAAATGTATATGCTGACTGTGCACACAATTGATTGCTGTTTGACTTTTTCAAATGCTGTTACCGAGGGGACATAAATACAAGGGAATTGTTAGGGAAAGGGAAACATGAGGGAATTAGGGGCAATGAAAATAAACAAGGAATTTATGGAAGGGAAAGGGCATAGGAAATTATGATATTGTAGGGTTTTGGGGTGAAGTAGGTTTTGGGATTAAGTAGGGTTTGGGATTAAGTAGGGTTTGGGATTTTGTGGAGGGAAATTATAGAATTTTTTGGGAAATTTGAAGGGAAATGCTGGTGAATATGGGGGGAAAAAGATGGATCAAAATGGGAAAACCTTGGGCAGCATATCACTTTGAAACCCTAGCAAACTTGGCCTTTAAATTCACACAGCAAATTAGGGTTTTTTTCTTTTAATTTTCATGGCATATTTATCATATTTCTTTCACATTCATCTTGCAAAAACAAAACCAGCCATGGAAAAGGAGCTTACTTGTATTTTGCTTGAGTTAAGAGAGGATTTGTGTGCTTGCTGGCAAGTTACAGGGCGAAAAACCCAACGCGTAGCGCACCTTTCCCAATGCGTAGCGCGCCCCTGGTGCGTAGCGCACGAGTAAATTTACACTGAGAAAAGTGTGCTGATGCGTAGCGCGCCCAACCTGATGCGTAGCGCGCACCCAGCTACATAGTGCATTTTGCAGGAGGCTTTTGGAGGCCTTCCCGGTGTCGAAATTGGGCGCAGGATAGCTCGTTGGAAAGGTCTTTGAGTCTTGGAGTTCATTTGCCCTGTCAAAAATCAAATCTCCCAAGACTAGTCAAAATGTGCCAAATGAGGCTGCCTCAAGGCAGAGTTCTGTTGCAGTCAACTTTTGAAGGCCTTCCTCAACTCCAAATTGAGCTCATGATAACTCATTGGAAAGATATTTTTGTCTAGTTATCATTTGACTCATCAAGAAAGTTATTTGGCCAACTAATCTAGGAGAAAACTTGATTTTCCCAAGGTCACTTTAGAGGTGCATTCGATTCTCCTGAGGCAACGGTATTTTTGACATTTCTCTAAAACCATGACATTTGTGTAAAAAGTGAAGGAGGTTGTTCTTATTTGGCATGTTGTGGACAAAAACCTCTCTCCATTTTTCAAAGTTCATCTTTGATTGCTCTGAAACATCTTTTGAATAAAACTTATCCTGATGTGTGAAACTAGGAATTTTGTGGAAATGAAGCGAAATGAAGGGGATGAGGGGCTTGTAAATTCTTGGGGAAATTTTGGGGAGTAGGGAGGAATGTTAGGAAGCATGGGAAAGTGGAATCTCAGATATTGAGTGAGGGGAAGGGGTCCAAAAGGGCAAAACACAGGCCAAACCTAGAAAATTGCCAGGTTGTAGCAAGAAACTAGGGTTTGTGCGAAAATGAGGAATTTGGGGGATCTTAGTGATGGGAAGTGTTTGATAAGGTACTTTAATGATAGGGGAAGGTGTATGAACATCTGGATACAAATTTTTCCGATGATTTGACCGTCCAAGAGAAATTGTCTCCAAAACCCTAGGAGAGGGAAATGGACCTTACCAAGGCACAACTGAAACATGGATAAGCTGTAAAATGACCCTATGGAACTTGACATGATGATGAAAACCCTCTGAATGATGATACACTCAGCTGAATGATGACATGGACCGACATTTGGACAACTTTAGAAGGAGTGAAAGCAAACCCTAGACCTAATGCCTAGTGACCAAGTTTTGCTTGAAGACTCTTTGAAATGACAAAATTTGACCTTGACACCTTAAAATCACTTTGTAAGAGCACGTTTGATCACCGGAGGAAGGCTGGAAAGACTGACACTAACAGGAAGAAGTACCAAGAAATTCATGTCTTACTCCTTAGGTGAATGAACTAACCCATTATATATATATATATATATATATATATATACACACACACACTATATGTGATGTCTCCATTTCTAGATAATCATATGAGATACACAAAATCTAGATGTTCCCAAGCACTGATCTTGTAAGCGATCCTAGGTTGTCTCTAGTAGCTACAACACTATACATAAGTATTTTGGAAAAAAGAGATAAACATATTGTTTGAAATCCATATAGAAATAGCTAAAAACCAAGTCGACTCTAGAGTCTATCATTCAATTGGAGACCATCTCATTACACTTAGGATCATTGTGGAGGAGTATCACAATATACTAAAACCAATCTCCTTTTCTATTCGTTGATTTAAAATCTTTTGACATAGTGCCCAAGACTAACCTCCTTCTAAGTTCAGAGTTGTTGCAATAAGTCTATAGGAGAGTGTTGTTGCCAAGTTTCAAAACATTAAGGGATGGCTAGAAGAAATTAATGGTAATATAGGAGTTAAGCAAGGTTGTTCCCTACCCCTTACCCTCTTTGGCCTATATACCCTAATAAGTTAGAATATTGGTTAGAAGATGTTGGTTGTACTGGCCAGACTCTTGTTGGTATAATGATCATCCTTCTCTATGTTATTGTTCTTAAGGGAAGGAATCCGTATGATCTATGTAAGCATCTAAAAATCCTCAAGAAATTTGGCTCTAGTATGCGTTTGACTATGAACATTAAAAAAATAAATGTTATGACAATTGAATCCAAAAATATCACTTATGAAACTTCCATATATGACAACAATAGCTTGCAAGATGTGCTTCCACACATATATCTTAGAACCAATACGCATCAAAAACTCAATTGGAACTATAGTGTTGAAAAAAAGATAAATGGGGGGTGGAAATATTATTATGGAATTGAAAGCAAATGTAAATTGGTGGGCCTTTGGCTATGGGATTAAAAAAAAAAGACTTTTATAGTCTCATCACTCTAGATTATCTTATATGGAAGTGAAGTTTGGGGTTGCAGTCTTTATAGAGTCATGAAGGAAGATAAATCAAATACAAAAGTTTTTTATAACTTACGATCTGAAAGTTAAAGATAATACACTCAATCTTATCTTCCTCATAGAAACGAACCTTTCCCCCATTGAATGCGCAACAAAGATTAGGTATTGTTGAAAAGTGTAACTAGGTTCGGTCTTCATAATGACATGTGTAATTATGATTTTATTTAATTGAAGTAAAGAAGAAAAATAAATTATTTTTGTAATGCTTGAATCATGGCTTTCATGATTAAGGAATTTTATTTTTAGTTAAGGCTCCCATTGTGATCCTTTAGAATGAGTCATCATGTCATAAAAGTCTATTGAGTCAATGTTAAGTATGAAAGACCCTTATTGGGAATGTTACCTATGTAAATGAGTCATTAAGAAATCCTCCAAGACTAAGCTCAAGCACCTCCTTCAATTCGACCTAAATATATCTCTAGAAAAGCATGTCGGCCTTGGCTCTAGGAGCTGTTGGTTTAATTGATGGGGAGATCAATGTAAATAAGGTAGCTCGGCTTTCATTTGGATACCATAATTTCGGTCAAGGCAATCTGAGTGAGAAAAGGTGCAAAGAAGTTCTATCAAAGGGTCAATAGAATCCTTATATCCAAGCAAATGAGAGAGATCAAGATCGAAGGGAAAATCTATGATATTGCAAGTTTGTTTTGGGAAAAGTCTGTCGCATGTGCCAGGAAGGGTTAGGCACACACATATTGCTGAGAAGCCGAATTACAGAAATTCGAGAGTCTGAATTAATGCAAGAAACTTATCTATACTTCATGCCAATTTAACATAGATATCATCTATAGTTAAGTGAAGAAATAAAGGAAAAATTTTACCCTAAATCTGTCACAGATGCGAGAAGAATAGTCCACTATAGAAGGACGAAGATTACAGTCAAGGAGGCCAAAAAGTTCAGATCTGTGTTGCAAGAGTGAAGGATAGACATTGAAGAATAACTTGTAGTTGAATCATCAAAGAATTAACTTTGACTTGAAGTAATTTGACTTGGTCTTGGATAGGTTATTGATTCAAGGGTCTTGGTCTTGGTATTCCTTAATTGAAGTCTTTATAAGAAGAAAAATTCGTTCGGGTTTTCCTCTCAAGTTGGAGAGGTTTTGACCCTGGCCGATCGCCTACATTTTGTGTCTCTTGTCTCTTTATTGTTTATGCATTGATATCTATTTGATGAAAAAGAATTCAATAATAATCTAAGTAAAGAGAAGATCTTAATCTAAAGAAGTAAAAATCACTCGCCAGCAGTTATCATAGAAGAGAAATCATCTAATCTTGATGCCCTATATTTCTCAACATGGTTTCAGAGCTAAGGTGACATAGTCAAGGAAGGGCATCTTATCAAAGGACACTCGAGAATCAAAACTCGAGAAAGACATCAAAGAAAATCTAAGAAGATCATCTTGGAGTCAAGATCCACAAATAAATCTCAAAACCCTAGATCATAGAAGAAGTCTACACTAGCAAGTCTTGGGATCCTCAAGTCATCATCAAAATACCTCTAAGGCCCTACTCAAGTGGAAGAGATCTACAAATCAAAGTCACTTGAAGATTATGCATCCAAGAAAAGAAAGATCAAGGATGTTGTCGTTATCATCAAAAGGCAAATATCCCTCTCACTGAAGTAAGGGTTTCATCCTTGAAGAATATCATCCAAGAAGCATCAAGACATCATCATCATCAACAAGGAAAATGCCATCAAAGGATATAAAGTGATATCCCTTTTTTTAAGTCAAAGATCACTCTTGAAGAGATCTGTGTTCATTAAGGAGAAGTTCTTCATCATCTATATTATCATCAAATCAAGGAGGTAGTAAGTGGAAGAAGCATATTCACAAGGAAGTATATTTATGTTTGAATCTGTCAAAATGTATTTTTGCAATGAAAGCAACAAATTGGTTGGGGCTTCAAACTATTTTGCATGGAAGAAGAGGACAGATTGGAATCTCATTGAAAATGAGGTTACGGATCATGTCAAAGGATATATCTCCAAAAAAGCGATAGAAGATGCTCAAGCACTTGCAAATTTTATTAAAGGGTAAGTGGGGCTCAAAGAATTCTCATAAAATCCATCAAGGATCCCCTCATTCCATATGTATCTAAACTCGACACCTCAAAAGAAATATATGACAAATTGGTAGAGTTGTTTTCTATAAGCACTACAGGAGAAGTTATCCCTATAAGGCAAGAACTCTACAAGCTAAGGATATGAAAAGAAGGGATAGCCTCATACTTTATGAGGATGTCTGAAATAAGGGATCAACTTCAAGATTTGGGAGAAATAATGTTTAACAAGGAGATGATCATTGTAGTACTAAATGCACTACCAGAAGCCACTCCAAGTATTTATGAGAAGAAAGAAGCCACTCCATTCCAAGATATATGGTCACTATGCAAGATTGAATAAACCAGACTGAAGGAAAAATTTGATGTAGGATCAAGTGAACAAAATCAAGCATACGTTGTTATGGAAAAGAGAAGAGGAAAGTCTAGAAAATTTGGTCCTCAGAAAAATAAGAATCTGGCTAAGGTTCAATGCTATGGATGTTAAGAATATGGGCATTACAAAAGAGATTGTCCTAAGCTCAAGAAGGACAATAAAAAAAGAGGTAGAGAAGAAGACCATACCACCAAATAAGTGGAGGAAGCTGAAAAGAATAAGTCCAAGAAAGAGGAAGTAAGAGATCTCTACTATGATTGAGATAGTCTTCCTCACTTATTTTTTTTCAAGTTCTTGTTTTAAAGTTTTATGTTGTAAGATATTGCTATCATGAATCACTAAGGAAAATGATAGGATGTATCATGGCATCATAGAAGCATTAAAAGCAAGAGCTCGTGACATCATAGAGAAACATGAAAAATGGTTGAAATAGTTGTCTATGGAAGTCATCGATGGAAGGATATAGCTCTCAGCAACCTCATTAGAAGCATAAGTGGCACTTATTGGAAAAAGAAGAAAATTTTTCATTTAGTACCAATCTCATCATACATTATTCAAAAGGAAACATCTACTGGATGAGGATAGTCAAGATCCTCTATTGGAATATTCATCGAAAAGTTCACCAATCAAAAATTAGCAAGTGTTTCATCAAGAATTCCAACTTGTGAGAATTCATGGGATGATGGTATGATGACAAAATAGGTAAAGCAGATCAAGGGATTGAAGTTCTTTCAATCAAGGAAGTTGTTGAAGGAAATTTGGATGACATAAAGGGAAAAAGAGGTTTGTATGATTGTATTCGATATTGTAGAGTCATGTCATATGGTTGCAGGTAACATAAATAAATGCTCTATCTCGAGAGCATGATCAAAAGAAAGGATCTCCTCCCTTGAAAGGATGCAGGAAGGTATGGGTCACACATAGTCTAGATGAAATCAACATAATATGTTCTCATATGAAATATGAGGTGGTTGACAAAATTGAAGGAACTATGACTAGAAGTTCCTAGAAGAAAATGTGTGAAGAAAGAAGTAAGAGATCTTGAAATATACAACTATGGAAAAGGAAATAAAAATCTGAGGACTAAGAGATTTGACTAGGCTATCTCCATGAAAGATATGAAGACTTTGATGAACTCTGAAAAGGAAAGAGACCCTTGACAATATATATCTGTTGGAGATTTGTCATTGTGTATGTAGGATGTTGATGCGAACTAGAAGATGTCATGATAAAATACCATCACAAAGGTAACTTTGATTTAATTTCCATTCCTTATTTTTGAATGATATCTAGATGGACTATGCAGGGATACCAAGGGAAGAGATATGGATATCTTCCACCATTGATTCCCATGTAGTAGGATGAAAGATCCTTAAAGAAACATGGCATGAAGAAGGCAGTGTCGCATGAAGGAAGGCCAGATATGAATTGATGGATCACTTTCCAATGAAAGGAATAATTACATGATTGACTCATGGATGAAAGTGATGGATGGTCTGTGCCCTACAAAGAAGTCCCAAAACATGAAGACTCATGAACAAAGAAAAGAATTTCATGACATCATGAAGAAAAGTTCTTCAAGCAGCTCATTGTCCCATCATCTCCACCTAAAGAGCTCTTGGAAACAAGTTTCTAACTTGGTAGAAACTTGGAAGAAAATTCCTATGCCAAGAGGGAGATTAGGTACATTCCTTCTGTAGGAATGAGGACATTCCTTCATTGGAATAGGAATATCCTCCCTAATTAAGAGGGAGAGATAGACACATCATTCTTTTCTTCACTTGGGAAGACATAATGGACGATTGGGTAAACATATGGCATTCGATGCTCTTTGAGGATGAGTTAGGGCATCCAATAAAAGAGTATTCGTAGAGGATCGATATTATTTGAGCACTTGGGAATCCAAGATAAGAATATTACTCGTGGAACAAAATCTAAGAGAACCTGGTTGGGGTATGTTCCGAGAGAGACAATGATGAGGGTGTTTATACATCATTGGTCTCGCCAGCATTGAGCTCAGATCTTATGGAGAGATAGAGTTGTTAGTCAAGGCCTTACTATGTGACAATGCTGGTTGATATGATTTTATACAGATGGGTTACCAATCCGACTCTTCTTATGAGAATTCTTCATATTGAGAATCTCCAAGTACCTTGTATGGATTATGAATATCTCACTAGTTAAGCGGGAGTGTTGAAAATTTTAACTAGGTTCGGTCTTCATAATGCCATGTGTAATTATGATTTTATGTAATCGATGTAAAGAAGAAAAATAAAATTATTTTTGTAATGCTTGAATCATGGGTTTCATGATCAAGGAATTTTATTTTTAGTGAAGGCTCCCATTGTGAGCCTTTAGGATGAGTTATCATGTCATAAAAGTCTCTTGAGCCAATGTCATGTATGGAAGACCCTTATTGGGCATGTTACCTATGTAAATGAGGCATTAAGAAACCATCCAAGACCAAGCTCAAGCACATCCTTCAATTAGGCCTAAAGAAATCTCTAGAAAGGCATGTTGACCTTCGCTCTAGGAGATGTCAGCTTAATTGATGGGCATATCACTATAAATAAGGTAGCCCGACTTTCATTTGGATATCACAATTTTGGTCAAGGAAATCTGAGTGAGAAAAGGTTCAAATAAGTTCGATCAAAGGGTCAATAAAAGCCTTATATCCAACCGAAGGAGAGAGATCATGATTGAAGGGAAAATCAAAGAAATTGCAAGTCTGTTTTGGGAAAAGTTTGTCACACATGCGAGGAAGGGTTAGGGCACACACATTGTAGAGAAGTTGAATTGCAGAATTTCGAGAGTCTGAGTTAAGGCAAGAAACATATCTATACTTCATGCCAATTTAATGTATATATCCTCTCTAGTTAAGCAAAGAAATAAAGAACAAAATTTACCCTAAATCTGCCACATGTGCAAGAAGAATAGTCCACTACAGAAGGCCAAAGATTACAGTCAAGGACGCCGAAAATTTCAGATATGTGCTTGAGGAGTGAAGGCATCAAGACATCATCAAGAAGTCATCATTGATCATCATCAACAAGGAAAACACCATCAAAGGATCTAAAGTGATATCCCTTTTTGTGGTGTCAAGGATCACTCTTGAAGAGATCTATATTCATCAAGGAGAATTCCTCTATCATATATATTATCATAAAATTCAAGGAGGCAACAAGTGGAAGAAGCATCTTCACAAGTATATTTATGTCTGAATCTGTCAAAATATATTTTTGCAAGGAAAAAAAAAAATTGGTTGGGAATTGAAACTATCTTGCATGAAAGAAGAGGAAATATCTAAATCTCATTGAAAATGAGGTTATGGATCATGTCAAAGGATCTATCTCCAAATCAACAATAGAATATTCTCAAGCACTTACAAATTTTATGAAAGGGGAAGTGAGGGCTCAAATGATTCTCATAGAATCCATCAAGGATCACCTCATTCCATATGTATCTAAACTCGACGCATCAAAATCAATATATGATAAATTGGTAGAGTTGTTTTATGTAAGCACTGCACGAGAAGTTATCTCTCTATGGAAAGAACTCTACAAGCTAAGGATATCAAAAGAAGAAGGGATAGTTTCATACTTTATGAGGATGTCTGAAATAAGAGATCAACTTTAAGATCTGGGAAAAATAATGTCTGACAAGGAGATGACCACTGTAGTACTAAATGCACTACCAAAGGAGTGCGGTAACTTTACTTCAAGTATTTATGGGAAGAAAGAAGCTACTCCATTCCAGGATATATGGTCATTATGCAAGGTTGAAGAAACCAAACTGAAGGCAATAATTAATGTAGGATCTAGTGAGAAAAATCAAGCAGATGTTGTTATAGCAAAGAGAAGAGGAAAGTATGGAAAATTTGGTCCTTAGAAAAAGAAGAACTTGGCTAAGGTTCAATGCAATGGATGTCAAGAATATGGGCATTACAAGAGAGATTGTCTTAAGCTCAAGAAGGACAATAAAAAAAAGAGGTAGAGAAGAAGCCCATATCACCGAAGAAGTGGAGGAAGCTGAAAAGAAGAAGTCCAAGAAAGAGGAAGTAAGAGATCTCTATTATGATTGAGATAGTCTTCCACACCTAGTTCTTTTCAAATTCTTGTTTTAAATTTTTTTGTTGTAAGATATGGTTATCATGAATCACTAAGGAAAATGATAGGATGCATCATGGCATCATAGAAGGACTGAAAGCAAGAACTCGTGATTGTGGAAGGATATAGCTCTTGCCAACCTCAGTAAAAGCATAAGTGGCACTTATGGGAAAAAGAAAAGAAAAAATTCATCTAGTACCAAGCTCATCATACATCAATCAAAAGGAAACATATGTTGGATGAGGATACTCAAGATCCTCTATTTGAATCTTCATTGGAAGGTTTACCAATCAAAAGGAAGAAAGTGTTTCATAAAGAATTCCAACTTGTGAGAATTCATGGGATGATCGTATGATGACAAAATAGGTAAAACAGAACAAGGGATTGAAGTTCTTTCAATCAAGGAAGTTGTTGGAGGAAGTCTGGATGACATAAGGGAAAAATGAGGCATGTGTGCTTCTATTCGATATTGTAGAGTCATGTCATATGGTTGCAGGTAACATGGATAAATTCTCTATCTCAAGAGCATGATCAAAAGAAAGGATCTCCTCCCTTGAAAGGATGCAGGAAGGAATGGGTCACACATTTTCTAGATCAAATAAACATAATATGTACTCATATGAAATATGAGGTGGTTGAAAAAATTGGAGGAACTATGACCAAAAGTTCCTCGAAGAAAATGTGTGAAGAAAGAAAGGAAGAGATCATGAAATATGAAACTATGGAAAAGGCAATCAACATCTGAGGATTGAGAAATTTGACTAGGATATCTCCATGAAAGATATGAAGACTTTGATGAACTCTAAAAGATAAAGAGATCCTTGACAGTATATATCTTTTGGAGATGTGTCAATATGTATGCAAGTATTGATGCGAACTAAAAGATGTCATGATGAAATACCATCATAAAGGTAACTTTGATTTAATGTTCATTCCTTATTTTTAAATGATATCTAGATGGGCTTGTGCAGGGCTACCAAGGGAAGAGCTATGGATATCTTCCACCACTGTTGTCCATGTAGTAGAATAAAAGATCCTTAAAGAAACATGGAATGAAGAAGGTAACATGGCATGAAGGAAGGTCAGATATGAACTGATGGATCACTTTCTGATGAAAGGAATAATGACATGAATGACTCATGGATGAAAGTGATGGATGGTCTTTGCCCTACAAAGTTCCAAAACATGAAGACTCTTGAATAAAGAAATGAAGTTCACGATATCGTAAGGAGGAATTCTTCAAGCAATTTCTTGTCCCATCATCTCCACCTAAAGAGTTGTTGTAGGTCCCTAATTAAGAGGGAGTCTGGAAACAAGTTTCTAACTTGGTAGAAACTTGGAAGCAAATTCCTAATCCAAGAGGGAGCTTAGGTACATTCCTTCATTTGAATAGGTATATCCTCCCTAATTAAGAGGGAGAGATAGAAACATCATTCTTGTCTTCACTTGGGAAGACATAATGGATGATTGGGTAAACATCTAGCATTTGATGGTTTGAGGATGAGTTAGAGCACCCAAGATAAGAGTAGTTGTAGAGGACCGATATTCTTTGAGGACTTGGAATACAAAATAAGAATAGTCCTGGTAGAACATACTCTAAGATAACCTCGGTTTTATATGTTCCAAGAGAGACAATGATGAGGGTGTCTATACATCATTGGTCTCGCCAGAATTGAGATTAGATCTTGTGGAGAGATAGAGTTGTTATTCAAGGCTTTGCTATGTGACAATGTTGGTTGATATGATGTTATACATATGGGTTACCAATCCGACTCTTCTCATGAGAATTATTCAGATTGAGAATGTCCAAATACCTTGTATGGATTATGAATACCTCCCTAGTTAAAAGGGAGATTGAAAAGTGTAACTAGGTTCGTACTTAATAATGACATGTGTAATTATGATTTTATGTAATTGATGTAAAGAAGAAAAATAAAATTATTTTTGTAATGTTTGAATCATGGGTTTTATGATCAAGGAATTTTATTTTTAGTTAAGGCTCCCATTGTGAGCTTTTAGGATGAGTCATCATGTTATAAAAGTCTATTGAGTCAATGTCATGTATGGAAGACCCTTATTGGGCATGTTACCTATGTAAATGAGTCATTAAGAAACTCTCCAAGACCAAGCTCAAGCACGGACCAAGCTCAAGCACCTCCTTCAATTTGGCCTAAATATATATCTAGAAAGACATGTCGGCCTTGGCTCTAGGGGATGTCGGCTTAATTAATGGACATATCACTACAAATAAGGCAACTCGACATTCATTTGGATATCAGTCAAGGAAATCTTAGTGAGAAAAGGTGCGAAGAAGTTCGATCAAATGGTTAATAAAGGCCTTGTATCTAAGCGAAGGAGAGAGATCAAGATCGAAGGTGTTGTCGCTCCCAGAGACAGCTTTGGATTGCTTACAAGACCAATGCCTGGGCACATCTAATTTCCGTGTGTCTCAAATGATTCGCAGTTAAATGGAGACATCATGATCCAGGTGGATATTGGTGGCCACCCACCAAGTCCACTTGGACCCCCACCATTGTTTCTTTCATATTTTTAGTTTCCTTAATTGTAGCATAGTTTACTATTTTTAGCAGTTTTTTGGGTCCTGAACTTATGAAGCCATTTTGAGGCCCTAAGCGACGTTTTTGGGAAAACTGGGAGCAACATGGGTCCATGGACCAATGAACCAATGTTGTTCTTCCTGAAGTTGTAGTTCTTGGATAGATCTTTCTAACGAGATAGTGTGCGCGTCAAACGGAGATCATATGCCAAAGTTATGACCCCGGGAAGTTGATGTACCAATTTACCCAAACGGGGCCCACAGTTTGGTGTATCATATTCTAGAGTTAGGTTTTTGGATGTTTAGGGTTTTCCATTGTTTCTCAACAATAAATAGGCCTTCGAGCCTCATTGTAACATAGTTCAGAGACATGTAGCCGCCACATCTCTTCTCAGAGATAAGCTACCATTGCCCTCACTAGTTTATTTCCATTTTTGTTTGTAAGCATATTCCAGTATTTTACAGTAATGAAATGAAGTATTATTTCTATTGCATCTCTATATGTATGGTTATATCTATAATTTGTTGCGTTCCTGTTTAAATCCGGATCAGTGGTATCAGAGCGGTATACTCTTTCTTTGTCTTTCTTTGCATGCCCCCAACGAGGTCAGGATATATGGAGTTAGGGCTTGAACTAGTCGAACCTTTGCAAGACCAGCCTCACAAATCTCGACGACCTCCCATGGCGGATGAAAAGAAAGACGAGGGGGCAGGAGATCCTATCAAAATCTTGCTCGAAGAGGCCCTTGAGCGACAAAGGAATGCGATGATGGACAACTTTTCCCAGATCCTTCAGCGGCTGGCTACCCAGGGGCGACACATCTACTTCCAGCAGCTACTCTGGAAGTGTCACACCCTTCAAGGTACAAATTAACTTTGACATTCCCATATTTGAGGGTCAAATAGATGCAGACGTCGTAGATAAATGGTTAAATCTGCTAGAAGGGTATTTTTCTGTTCATGATTTTTCCGGCAGGAAAAGATTACTTTCACTCTTCTCAAAGCCCCCCCCTACGTCAAGGACTGATGGGAAACCTACTGCGAGCAGAAGGATGAGAGTATGGCCTCACTGTTTTCAGCTGCACCCACTTGGAATTCATTCCGGACTACCATCAAGGAGCAATACTACCCTGTCGGAAGCTATCAGGATCAATACATAAAGTTGACCACGCTGCGGCAGGGAAGGGACCAAGATGTGCCAGAGTTTACCAATATTTTCCATACCCTTCGCACAAAGTTGGGTATCAAGGATTTGGAACAACATTTGGTACTCAAATACCGTGGCTGCTTGCACAGGTATATCCAGGAAGAAATAGAATTCCGGAACATCTCCTCGCTTGGCACAGCATACCGATATGCCGTCAAGATCGAGAAAAAGTTTAAACAGAAGAAGCGAGACTTTGGATTTGCAAATCCGAAGCAAGGGAAAGGTGTCCCCAAACTGTAAAACAAAGGACAAAGCCAAGGTGGGGAGGCCCAAGATAACCCACCAAAGCTGTAAGCAAAGAACAACGTCGCGAAGCCAAAAAAGGACATGGAAAAGTGGCGTGAGTTCCATAAGAGCTCCACTCACAACACAAGTGAGTGTCGGGCCAAGTAGTCACTGGTGGACAAGCTAAATGTTTCAGAATCAGATGCATGTTCCAACTCGGAGTCAGAACCTGACAAGGGGAATGACAAAGGGAAGCAGATTATCGATGCGGAGCCCAATGCCACCATTGCCACCACGGAGATCCTTCTATCCAGAAGGAGGGACCCGAAGATCCAGAGGAGGAGGAGCGTCTATTCTGTTATCACTTAAGAAAAATTTCAAAATTCTGAGCATCAGTTTGATTTCAAAGATTGGTGTCAGTCTTGGTTTGGTCTTTCCTTAGTTGTTTTAGAGTCTAAGATTTTGAATAGAGACTTGTTGGTATGTTCAAATAGGGTTAATATTCTGTTCTTGCCTATCACTAGTCCCACATCACGCATAAATTCCATCTGTCAAACTTGTTTCAAGGTTCTATTGCGCTACGAAACTGTCTAGGAGTTTTCGTAGCGCAAAACCCAGTCTAGGAGTTTTCGTAGCGCAAAACCTAGAATTTGCATTGGCTGCGCTACGAAATTAGGGATTCATGCAGATCTATGGCAAATCTCATCCAGCTATCAAATCCATTAAAATCTGTTATTTTTACATCATCAGTTGTCAGCCCATACACTTTTCCTATCACATTCAACTGCTTATTCTCATCATTAGGGTCGTTAGGTGTCTTGGTATGCTCAGGTTGCAAGTTTCAAAAAGAAGCCAAGTATTCACAGTCATGATTATGTTTGGGTTCATGCATAAGGAGAAAATTGACAGGCGTTCAATTAGAATTCTTTGAAGATCAAGCGAGGCAGTTTTCCTTATCCAGTTCAAGCGAGGCAGTGATCGAGATTAAGACGGTGAGGGTTTTTCTCAATCTTTACTTCGCAGGAATTCCATGGAGGAGTCTACAGAAAGGAAAGATCATAGGTCAGGCAGGTGTCTGAGAAATGAACCAGAAGGTTTAGATATTATCCTAAAGAACCATGAAGTTGAACGAGCCTTCAAACAGGTTGGCTGTTGGAGATTTTGTGAAAAACTTCAAGGAGGCCATATGCAAGTCACCAGAGAATTTGCTTTAAATTTCACAGGATTGAATTCAAAAGTTGGGGTGCTCGAATTACCAATCTCTCCAGAGGTTATATCTGCAGTCACTGAAATTCCAAGGGGACAGGAAAGATGGTTTAAAAACTTCAAATTTGATATGACTCCCTGCAAGGAATTTTTGAAGCCAGAGTTCATTGATTCAGACTTAAACAAGTCAGTGCCCAGGAGTTTTGTCAAAGATTCATATGCCAACTTACTTTCCTGCATACAGAGATATTTCACCTATGAGGGGAGGTATCATAAGGTGTATTCTTATCACTTCAAGCTTCTGCTTCATTTCACTGGAAAGATATCTCTCGATTTGCCTTTCTATTTGTTTCAGAGCCTAAGAAAAATGTGTGACAAGGTTCAGTTGAAGACAAAAGCCTGTGAGACCTCATTGTTTCATCACGGCTTAGTCAAACTGATTATTTTGCATGAGCTCCAGAAAATAGATAAGGAATGGTCCATGTTCGTGTTTATGTCTGGTTTTAAGAATGAAACTGGTCTCAGTCCTCAGGCTACGAAGAGTTCTCCACCAGCAGTTAGTCATCGTGCAGAAACAAGATCAAGGAGATTCGTGAAATTGAAGGCTAGGAAACAGGTAAAGGAGCCCACAAGACCACTAGTAATCCAAGACACACCTCAACAGTCACAAAAAGGGAAAGGTCAGATCACAGAGGGGGTACAGGAACAATCTACAGGTGAAACGGTCCAAAGAAGAGTAACCAGGAGCCAGTTAGCTAAAGAAAAGGGCAAGACAGTGGTTACTGAGGCAAGCCCAGTTTCAAAAGGAAGTCTGAATGATTTGCTTCAAGCAATTGACATTGAAGAATCTCCTCTGGTTCGAGCAGACTTGATAGAAACAGGTAAAGGCAAAACAAAAAAGGCCAAAACCTCTAAAAAGCTCAAATTTGATGATCAGGTTTCTAAATTTGTTTTTAAACCAAGAAGACCTGTGACAAGGCACTCAAAGGAGATACAAGAGACGCTGCCAGAAGCAAGTGAAACAGGGGAGGTAACAAAATCTCATGAAGGACCTGTGGCTTCATCAGAAACATCATCACAACTGCATAAAAATGATAGAGGTAAGGCAATTATCTCTCAAGAGGAATGTAGTTTTGAAGATTTGAAAAAGAAATTGAAGTTAGCAAATCTTGAAATTGCCAAACTAAGGAAAACCTCAAGGAAACATGCAATCAAGGAAGCTTATTTTAATAAAATGGAGGCTCTGTGGGAAGACAAAACTATTTCAATACCTTAAGTGGTCAACTGTCATGCTCAATACTACATCTGGACAGTCCCTGCAAAAAGGAAGCAAGATACATCAAGAAAGTCAATACAAAACTGAGAGCTGGAATTAGAATTATGAAGAGGCAAATCAAAGATCTGAAGATACAACTAAGCCAGCATGAAGGACGTCCTTAACTAAGAGAAAACCCATAGCAAGTAAAGCTAAGTCCTAAATTTTTGATAGATTACCTTTTGAAGTTTACCTTGAAGAATGGTGTCTATGTATTCAATTTTGAACAGCTTCATGATAGATGGAAAAGCCATTTCAAGGAAAATAAATCTCAAGAAAGTCAAATTTTGGCCTTAAACTATGTTTTTGAAATTACACAACAGTTTCATAGCGTGCTACGAAACTACTGTAGGTGATGCCTAATGCACAGCAATTTCGTAGCGTGCTACGAAACTGCTGTAGCTGCTTATTATGTTTCGGTTGACCAATTTTGAGAGACAAAGGGGAAATCTTTTTGAAGAGGAGTTTTGAAAAGAGCCATTTGCAAAGTGTAAGCATCCAACAAAGGCAAATCAAGTAAAGGAAGGACATCTATGAACTCTAAGCTATATGTTATATGAGTGATCATTATTTCATAGCTAGTATTGTTCATAAGGCTTCAGGCAGCATTAAAGAAGTTTTGTTTCTCACGTGTATATGGGCAAGGTCTACAGTACATGGAAAACAAGATAGTCCAATACATTTTTGTGTAATTAAGAAGAACAACAGGCATAATTGATTTCGAAGATCCTTGTGGAGACCAAAAGCAGAAAAACAGGAGCAGTTTCCTAGTTTCCAGGAGCAGTAAAGAGATGAGGCATCAAGGGCCAGCAAGGATTTTCAAATCTCCACCAAAGCTAAACTGAAGAGGGCCATTTGTCAGAGAATGAGTTTGGATTGTAATAAATGCTACTATCAACATGATGAGGAGTTATACTCCTAATTGTTTTAGGTCTCTAGAACTGCCAGTCAACAGTTAGTTACATTAAATAGTTAGTTTTGAGTATCAATAGGTGTCATAGTAGGAAGAATTCGAATTCCCCTCATGTTGGAGGAGGAATCTCAGTTATGTAAAGAGCTCTATATATAGGAGAAAATCCAATGTACCAGGGGTTGGAAAATTTCAGAGAAACTTGGTTATTGTGCTTTGTGTAAGACTCTGTCTTTAGTAATACAGTATTTGGCTTTACTTCTCAGGAATCAGAAGGAATTCAATGTTCAGAATGTCTTGTATTGTTCTCTTCTCATTATCTACAGTGGTATGAATGTATGTTTACTTAGAAATCACTGATTGTGCTCTAACTTCCTTCATACATTTATAGACTATGTTGTCCTATATTTTTCTGATGTGTTCTCCATGTGTTGAATTCTAGATGCCCTGACTTCCATGTAAGGCTAACATTATTGTCATACTGAAACATGTTTGACTCCATAAGCCCAATGAATATTTTCTAATTGTGTTTCAACCATTTACACTTCTTCATTTGTTTCATAGAGTTAGCCATCTTATTCATTATCAAAATCTTTAGTCTTGTGAGAGAGCCCTCTCAGGTTGAGGAGGCTAAGCCTCAGCCAAAAGTAGGTTTGAAATAGTTACTCAAGGTCTACCTGATCAGCAGCCTTTCAGGGGGTTGATTTTGAGATAACATCTTCCACTCCCAGTTGTGGGTAAAGGGCTCCCCGCTACAGTTCATTGTCGACAGCGGGAGCCAAAAGAACCTCATTTCGGCAGAGGTCGTGAAGAGGATGGGCTTACCGACCATAGCACATCCACAACCGTACACTAACGGGTGGCTTCACCAAGGACGAGATCTTCGCGTGAGCCAACAGTGTCGCCTTCCATACAACATCAAGCCCTTCACGGATGAGGTATTGTGTGACGTTGCTCCCTTTGATGTTTGTGATGTATTATTAGGACAACCATACTTGTGGAAGCGACATGCTGTGTATGAATCAAGGACCCGTGTTGTTATTGTTACTTTGAGAAATAAGTTGTACAGGGTACCGGAGGTAGCATGACCTACCGCCATCTCTTTGGTTACCGCAAAACAATGTAGTAAGCTCATTTCCAAAATCAGGAAATTTGTTTTCCTGATGATATGCCCTCAAGGAAAGAAGAAGACAATGGCCACGACCTCCAGACAGGGCCCCTCCGCACAACAACTATAGATGGAAAAGTTCATGGAGAAGTACGAGGACATCTTCATCTCCCCCACAGGGGTTCCTATACACTGTCAGGTCAAGCACTCCATCGATCTCACCCCAGGTGCACCGTTGCCAAATGGACCAATCTGTAGAAATTCTCACTATAGATCAACAGATTATGCAATATACTAAAGCAAAATACAAGATCTACTTCTACAACAAACTTGCGGAAGCTTAATCGAATATGAGCAAGATTAAATAGAACACATATAACCGAGAATGAGAAATCAATCACACATGAACACAGAAGAATACTCTGGGGAAAGCTTCAGCATAAAACTCCTATCTCTATATTATCATACAAGTGGAAATATGTTTAGATTACACAAAGAATCAACTTCACAAGCTATCCTATTCTCAGTACAATCCAACAATACAACTCACAGGCTGAATAGACACAAGATATGCCTTCCCTCTATCCTCCAAGCCTCCTATTTCCTTTCACAGTTTCTCTTGGGGTCCAATGCTGCCACTTGTGTGAATTAGCCTCATCACACACTCACCAATCCAAAAATAGCTGCGGAATCTCCAAGGAATGAATTCCTTCTGCATGCAAGAGATATCCTCCAAGGAATATTCCTACAACTGATAGTACATTGTCCCATCATCTGATCTCAACTAGGTCTCTGTCTGAACTGACATGCATGAGTTATTTATGAGAGAATATTCAGTTATCTGAAGTGCAGTAGTTACATGCATGCATGCATTAACTAACTAAACTCACAATTAGTTCAACAAACTATTTGAACTAATCTAACTGGACTTAACTCAGTTAACTGAGCTAACTAATTACAACTCAAATTACAACTCATCCTTATCTCTTTAACTAAGGGATAAATTCCTCAATCAATGGGATAATTGTTGCATGTCCTCACATAGACTTCATGTTTGATTTTCTCCAACTAATTAACTTAAGATGAATTAATTAATTATTAATCAAACAATTGCTAAGAACAAATTCAAATTTTACTTCTCTATTTTAGTTCAAGGACTAACTAAAATAGGAAGGTATCCCAAAATGCTATTTATGGCAGTGCTATTTTTAGCACTTCTATATTTAGAATTTCTTGTTGCTATTTTCAACACTCCCTCTCAACAAGAAAGGGATTATCAGTAACCCCAATCTTGTCTCTGTGGAACTCGAACTTGCATTTTGATAATGCCTTAGTCAAAATATCTGCATCATGTTCCTCAGTCGAAACATACAACAACAACATGATCCTCTTGACCACACAGTCTCGAAGATGGTGATACCAGATATCAATGTGCTTGGACCTGTCATGAAAAAATGGATTCTCAGAGAGTTTGATACAACTCTGATTATCGCAGTAGATCACAGTTGGATCCATCCTCTGACCAAACAATCCCACTAGAATCTTCCGCATCCAAATGGCCTCACATGTAGCCTGACTAGCAACCATGTATTCAGCCTCTACTGAGCTAAGTGCAACTGATCTTTGTTTCCTGTTGTACCAGGAAACTGCAGCTGAACCAAGGTTGAAGATTCCTCTAGAAGTGCTCTTCCGGTCTGATGGACTCCCTGCCCAATCCGCATCTGTGAAGCCCTGAAGCTTCACTCCCTCTATCCGTCTGTACCACAATCCATACTGAGATGTGCCTCTGAGGTATCTCAGCACATGCTTTGCTGCCTTCCAAAATAGCTTGGTAGGCTGAACCATAGCTTGACTCAGCTGGTTCACCGCAAAGCATAAGTCTGGTCATGTGTTCACCAGATACATAAGTGAACCCACAAGCTGTCGATAAACAGTAGCAGCTACTACCTCACCTGAAGTAGCATCCTCCTTCCTCCAGTTCCTAGCTAGAGGAGTCTGCATGGGCTTGCACTTCTCCATGTGAAAGCACCTAAGTATCTCATTGGAATACTTGCCTTGAGACACAAATACTTCCCCATATTTCTGCCACACCTCTATGCCTAGAATGTAGTGCATAAGACCCATGTCCTTCATTTCGAACTCTCTTGCAAGGTCCTCCTTGCAAGATTGGATCAGCTGATCATCACTTGTCAAAATCAGATCATCGACATAAAGAACAATGATCAATGACTTACCTTCTACCATGATGTGGTAAAGGTTCACATCTGCTTCACTCTTGGTGAAGTCCAACCCGGTGAAATAGTTGTCGATCCTGGTGTACCAAGCACAGGGTGCTTGCTTCAGCCCATACAAAGCCCTCTTGAGTTGGCACACATGCGACTCTCGATCGAAGGTCTCGAAACCTTCTAGCTGCTCAATGTACACCTCCTCCTCAATCTTCCCATTGAGGAATGTTGTCTTCACGTCCATTTGATGGATCTTCCAACCCATCTAAGCTGATAATGCCAACATCGATATGATAGATGAGTACTTTGCTACAAGAGCAAAGGTCTCATCATAGTCGATCCCCTCGACTTGTGAGAAACCATGGGCAACAAACCTTGCCTTATGTTTCTCAACACTGCCATCAGCTGCCTGCTTTACTTTGTAAAGCCATTTGGAACTCACCACTGACTTGTCCTGAGGTCTTAGGACAACATCCCAAACACAGTTCCGAACGATGGAGTCGTACTCCTCCACCATTGCATCAACCCAGATTGGTTGTTGCACTGCCTCCTCAAATGAAGAAGGCTTAGACTCTACACACTCCCCAACCAGGGCCATGTAACCAGTGTACCGCTCGGGCGACCTCCTCTGTCTGCACTAAGAAGATGGTTGTCCCACATTCTCCCACGCATCCAACATCAACTTGTCAGCTTCCCTTGAGCGTTTCCGCCCATCTCTGGAAGACTCAACATGAGTGGATATCTCCACTCCCATATCCTTTGCATGCAGCTGCTTCACATCAATCTGAGGCTCCTCCTCCTTAGGAACTTAAAGTTACTCCTCTGCATGCAACTTGAGCTCCCTTGTCATGCGGAAAAAGTCAATTTTGCGGACAAAACCGACCTCCCTAGAAAACAAGGCTTTTCTAGTGACAAACAAAACAATCAAGCATTATCTTTCCCTAAATATGCATTTAAAATAAAAGCAACCAGGTGTTTAAGGCTTACCTTTAGTCCAACGCTGTTTGTAGTAGCCAAGCGTCTTCGATCCAGATGAGCTCCTTCTCCTTGAAGCTTGCATACACAAGCAAGCAAACGATTACATAGCACCTGAATAACTCATATAATAAAACATATTCATCATAAAGACCAAGGAGTTTATGAAACAAATTATATATAACAACTTGTTGAGAAAAATGAACTTAATTGTATTAATTGGAAACAAAGGAAACCTTACAACCAGTGCCTTGGTGTTGTGAAGGTCCCTCCCAGGGTCCAGCAAGAGTTCTCCTCTACTTTGATCAACTCACCCACTTCCAAATGAAGCTAAGAAAGGAATGGGATCTCTCCTCTCAAGCTCTATAAGGGAGTCCTAATTTCAGCAGCATCTACCCTTAGGAATGTTCAGCTTTCAACCTCTCTTGCCTCTGGCCCAATGCTTGTATTTATAATGCTTTTGAGGAAGTTAAACAGGTCCACCATTAATGGGATAAGCCCCTCTTTCAAAGGGATAGTTCCCCTCTTCATGGGATAAGTTCCTCTTTCATTGGGATGCATGAACCATCTGGAGGCACTCAATCCACGTCAAACCATCTTCTAGAATGCTCTAGAATGGACCGCAAGTAAGTTTTTTGAAGTAAAACTTGTGCCTTTTGACTTTTACAGGGGTACACACCCACCCGTTTACAGACAAAGCGTACAAGTACGCAGGCATTATGTACTTGAGGTGCGTGCACGCAGGTAAGAGTAAGAGAAAGTGCGGAACCAGAGTTATATTGATTTTTTAAAGACTTTCTCTCTTTTTTGGAGTTTGACATAAGGAGCAGAGGTATAAGACTTGCCAAGGAGGACAGTATGGTTATTGATGGAGCCATACTGACTGCAAATAGTCATGGTGACAAATTTTAGTGTAACAGATTGCCCCCTAAAGTGCGAGGTCTGTAGTAGATTAGGGTTTTATATCACCTAGGAAGGGTGAAGCACTTTATCATTTCGAGGATTATCTTGTGGAGAGCCCAGTTGGAACCTGCAAATATTCAACAAAAAATACATATACGAGATCATATCATCGCTGAGGTAGGCATTCCCATACTCAAATAAAAAACTTAACTAACAAACTAACTACTGCTCTGACATAGGAATGATTTCGCAATACATCATAATCATAGACACATGTAGACACAGTATGGACGCAACCATCTGTTTATAATTAGTCTACTGTATAATGAATACAAAACTCCTCGCAGCCTGGATGGCGGAAACTAGATCCAGGGTCTTATTTTCTGCTTCCCGAAATAGTACGATTCTATCCATGCGAATAAATGAGTTGATGTCGAAGATGGTAGAAACCACTTGATTACCAGTCAATGATGTAAACTGTTAACAAGTGTGAGAGAGACCACCAGTGATGTCAATGGCTCTCAAAGTACCCAGTACAATCCATGAGATGTGAGTAGATGTGTTGATGTCGAACATGTCACGGAATCCTTCGATCGAAAGTCAATGATGTAAACTGTCGTCAAAGGCGAGAAACCTGCCATTGAGGCATGTAGATTTCAAGGTACTGATGATTCCTAGATCATCTTTCTAGATAATGTGCTGATGTCGATAGAAAGCGATCCGTCGTAGGCAAGCGCACAACACGAAATCATAGATCAAGTTGAAGAAATTTAGTTGCAAGGACTGACTCAGGGATGGTGAAGATGGATGACAGATATTTTGCAGATGAATGGCTTATTTGCAGTGACCTCTTGAACACATAACGACACAACAGATGGTTTGGTAACAATTGACCCAAAGTTAATACCCAAAAACCGGCTGAAGACTTTCAATGTGGTTTGATCAACTGTTAGGCAAAGGATTTCCCAACCCAGGTGAAAGAAAAGTGTCGTGTTCAAGAGTGGTGATAAGGTTTTTCCGAGACAAAGTGTAACAAATAGGCTCATTTTCCTCTCTTTTCCCCCACCATTTCTGGCAAGTACCTCTTTATTGTTTACAAGCTTGAGGAGGATAACATTTGCTTGATTATAAGCTCATCCTTCGGATGAGTCCAACTTAGTTTAGATTCGAACCCTAAGAAGGAGTGGTCCGTTCCTGTTTGTAATCGAACAGGTCCTTTACTGTGAAATTTTAACGAGTCCAATATAGGAGAAATTCGGTGTTTTTCAATTTTAGAGAGTCTGAAAAACTTAAGAAGACTCCAGGGTTGACCTTTTTCGTAAATTTGTGTCTCCCAAGCCCGAAAAAGTGTAAAATAATACTTGAAAGAACCGCTTGATCTTTACGACCAAGGAATACTTTCATGATTAGTCTCTCTAACCTGAAAAGTAAAAAGCGATTAAGGACACGTCGTTTTATTTCCAATATCGAATTTGAAACGACAAAAATCCGGCAATCTTTTCATGTTTTTACGGTCAGAAAAGGGCTGTAAGAGGACCGTCCTTTTAATTCCGTTTTAACGAGCTAAAAAGAAAACTCGGCAATCTTTTCACATTTTAGGAGTCAGAAAAGAGCTTAAAGATGACTCTGATGTTTTTGTTTGTAAAAAATGACAATTTTCCCTTAAAATCCTTTATCCTGCACAAAAACCAACACATTACTCATACCTGTTGAAGATAGATAAAAATACTTTGAAAAATACCTTTTCATGGTGAAAAATAAACAAATTTACCATTTATTTACCCAAAAAACCTATAAAAAGGGCTTTTACCAATTCATTTTTACCATTTTACCATTTGAGGAGAGAAAAAGGGCTTTTGGCAAGAAACTTCCCGTGGACATTGCGGAGAATCCGACCGTCGAAATCGAACGCCGTCTCTTCCAGGTAATCTACAACATCCTCCTCTTCAATTTCATCCGTTTAGAATTCTTTTTTAGGCCCCAGATTTCATTTTTGGGAGGTTTTGTGGTTTCAAAAACCGCCTCTCGGCGTACGCAGGCACCACACTAGGGACCCGTGTACCTCGACATTTTCTCAGTTGGAAAAATGTCAGGGGTACGCACCTTGCCTTCAGGGACCCTGCGTACCCACGCTCTGTTCCTAAAGGCGGGGTGCGTACCCCGCGCAACGAGTTTTTAAAACCTAAATTCTCCAAAATGGACCAATTTTTTTTGATTTTATGGAATCTAATGGATGTTTTTTGGCATGTAGATTGTTCACCATGCTTGATTGGCGCGAGAGAGAGCACGAAGATGTTGATTTGGCCGCCATTAATCATCAACCGTCAATTGATGCTTTGAAGGCATGCGGCCTTTATAAATACTGGGCCATACCTGGCATGAGGGCCCAAGTGAGCTTTCTAGAGTGGCTGGTAGAAAGATGGAACGTTCAGGACCAGTGTTTTTATATTGGAGGGCACCAGCTTGAGATGGAGCCGACAGATATCTACTTTCTCACTGGTTTTCCCAAGAGAGGCGAACACTTGACTCTGTTCGGGACTAGGCCAGGTGGCCAGTCTGTTGCTAGTCTCCGACTAGAGTGGTGTAACACTCAGTCTCAGGAGAAGGGGATAGAAATCAAAACTATATCCCGTCCTGAACTTATGGTGATTGCCTTTACAGTTACCAGACTTTGCGGGGCTGCCGCTTTACACATTGCCACTGGATCCCAGATGCGGATGGCGATTGATTGCTATCGAGGTACCATTTTCAACTGGTGTGATGCTGTGTTGGCCAATGTAAAAGGCCAACTGACTAGAGCCAAAAACGGACAGCTAAAGACCTTTGGTTATGGGGCTTTAGTTGTGAGTTTTGGCTTAGAGAGGGTTCCGATGCTGATTCCACAGCAACTCACTGTTGAGGTCGGGCTTCCTCGAGAGCCCAAATTGATGCGATGGGTTGCGGTTATGGCCCGTCATCCTGATGAGGGAATGGAGGTTGTCTGATTTACTCCGGAGTACTTTCACTGGTTAGAAGACCAAGTCTTTTCTATATAGGATTTTCCTTATGCCGGAGTTGATTTTCGTGGAGATCCGGACATGGTTCTTCCACCCGGAGAACAATGGGATGATACAGGTAATTCATTTTTCACAAGTTTTTTAAACTATCTATTATTTTTGTTTGTTTTATATCGTCTCAAAACTGATAGTAATAATTTTCAAAATGCAGATGTAGGCCCACGACGTCCAGCCAATCTCCGGCCTTACGAGAGGAGACTACCAGTTACAGCGGCACTGGCCCCACAGGACGAGGCCACAGAGACTTTGGCTGAGTTGGAAAGTGACCTGGAGCGTCTTACAGCAGATATACCGGAGACTACTATAGATGACATTCCAATCAGGCTTCAACGCTATGTAGTCGGGGTCCCAGGACCTTTTAGGAGGTTCTTATGTAGGGTGGCCCGTGCAGTGGTGTCATATAGAGATCATCACCAGTGATTGGATGGTCGTTTTGTAGACACATGTGACATTTTGGTTTTTTGTACTTATCATTTTTGCCGATCATAAGGTGTTTTTCAACCTATGATTGAAGACGATGTATTTTTTGACACACTCCTATATATATATATATATCATTATTACCGGCTTATCTTGTAAATCATGTTATGGAATGGTTTTAAATTTACATGTATGATTATTGCAAATGTCTATTTAACATTCGAGAAGCAATTGCATCTGCTAATGTATTTAAAGACCTTGGAATATGCTGATATTCAATATAATCAAACTCATGTTCCAAGAGACGCACTCTCAAAAATAACCTTAATAACACTGGATTTCTAATGGCATACACTCTATTAAGCTGTAATACAACGAGTTCAGAATCTAACCTCACTATCAAACTCCGAATCCCAAATGAAATAGATTCAGACAATAACTCAATCACTGCACTGTATTCGGCAATGTTGTTTGTTGTTTGACCGAGGCTCACCCCATGCATAGATACTAACTCGTCAGAGGGCGAATAGATAACCCAAGCTGCGGAAGAGATATTCCGTGTACTACGACAAGCACCATCAGCAAAACCAATGTATGTTTGGAGAGGCATCGACATCTGCAATATCAAGAGTAAAACCAAGATAAGCCAGAATAATGACGAAAACACACTCTCTAAGCTAAGCACACTGTCTAAACTAACAAACACACCAGCTAGAAAGAAAAACTAACCTAACTAAAAATCTCCATACCCATTCTTTTAAGCATAATACCTCTTCAAGTAAAGACCATTTCTGGGTTTACCTAAAGAGTCCCCGTCAAAGTCTACCAACTCATAGGCCCCTTTTGCTAGCTTTCGCTTGACAATATAGGGCCCATGCCACATAGGAACGAATTTTCCAGCACCTAATTTATCATTAGCTTGATCATACAATAACACTAGGTCTCCTTCCGAAAAATTTCGAGGGGTCACATTTCGATCATACTGAGCTTTCATACGTTTTGCGTGAGTCTCGATCGCCAATGCAGCATCACGTTGATTCTCATCTAATTGAGCTAAGTATAATAAACGTTTTTCCTCTTCGGAAGTAGCTGGAAGTAACTCGATGGCCATTTGCAGTGACGGGATTTCGCATTCAATGGGTAGCACAACTTCCAAACCATAAACTAGTTGGAAAGGAGTGAACCCTGTTGATGTTTTCACTGAGGTTCGGTACACCCAAAGCGCTGAAAATAACATGTTGTGCCAATTCGACCGATGAATACCAATGATTCGTTGGATCATGATAACTAAAACTTTGCTGATGGACTCAACCAGACCATTTGCTTGTGGATAATAAGGAGTTGATCTATCGTGACGCAAACCAAGCTGGCCTGTAAGTTCTGTCATCATAACGTTTCGAAAATGGCGCCCATGGTCAGTGATTATCGCTTGTGGGACACCAAACCTAGCAATTATATGATTGAACACAAAAATTGCAGCTGTCTTGCCGTCTGCCTCGAATGTAGGCATCGTCTCGGCCCACTTAGTAAAATAATCTACCGCAAGGATGATATACGCATGGCCCCCGGCCGAGTGAGGGTTACATGTAATAAAATCGATACCCCATTTGGCAAAAGGACCAACGACAATTATAGGGTGGAGAGGAGCAGGTGGAGCGCGCATCTTTCGATCAAACACTTGACAGTTGTGGCATTTTCGGACCACAATAATACAATCTTTAAACAAGGACGACCAGAAGTAGCCAGCGCGCAATATCTTTTGGGTTGTGGCATACCCAGACATATGACCGCCACACGCTCCAGAGTGACAGTCATTTAAAACCCTTTCAGCTTCCTCATGTGTTAAGCAACATCGAAAAACCAAGTCCGCCCCACGGCGATAAAGAGTATCTCCAATAATTTTGTATTGTTGGGACTGGAATCGAATTTTCCGACGTTCCGACTTTGAAATTTCGGGCCGAAAGGATTGGGTCTGGAGATAGACGATGATATTCCCATACCACGGATCTAAAGTGCTGATTAGAAACAAAGATTCGTCCGCAATGGGCTCCTCTGCCACAGTTTCCGTGTCAGCATACGGGAAGTCACACATTAACTCTGCAAAAACTAAAGATTTCTTAGACTTAGATTTCTCAAACTCCAAGTCGAACTCCTACAGGATAACAATCCATTTAGAGTACTTGTCCCCTAGCAATTGTTTGGTCAAAATGTAGATCATAGGGTTGCAATCCGAAATGACTGTAGTTTTACGTAGTAAAATGTAGTGACAAAAACGTTGGACAGCTTGAACGGTTGCCAATGCCAATTTCTTCACATGTGAGTATTTTAGCTCAGTTGGATTTAACGTCCGGCTAAGGTAATATATCACATATTCCGTTCCGAATTCATCTTCCTGAACTAAGACCATTCCAATGGTGGAATGGGAGGCGGCGAGATACAAAAAGTAATCTTGGTTGTAGTTGGGAGGATGCAGCAACGATGCATGGGTCAACGCGTGCTTGAGTGCATCAAAAGATTTCTGAGCTATCTCATCCCAAGAGAATTGAGTGTTTTGTTTCAACAACCATGTAAAACCCTTTGTAACCTCAGCGTAGTTAGGAATGAATCGTCGTAAAAATTTTGCTTTCCCCTACAAACTTTGGAGTTGGTGAAGACTCGAAGGAGGAGGCAATTTGATGATAGCTTCGACCTTCGAGGGATCAACGCGAATGCCGGCTTTTGAAACTACAAACCCCAGCAATCGACCTGTTTCTATACAGAAGACACATTTGTGTGGGTTCAACCGAATTCGATAATGCCTACACCTCATAAAGATTGCTCGTAAATGGACAAGGTGATCAGCTCGATGTAATGAATGAGCAGGCAAATCATCGAGATAGGGTTGCACAATGTGTTTGATGTCATGAAACGCATAAGACATCGCCCTTTGAAAAGTTGCTCCGGCATTCTTGAGCCCAAAAGGTAATTTGCAATAAGCAAATGTCCCCCATGGACAAATGAAAGCCGTTTTCGGTTGATCGGCAGGTAGAATATTGATTTGATTGTATCCGGAAAAACCGTCCATAAAGGAAAATATTTCACTGCCGGCACAATCATCAATGATTTGATCGATATAGGGTGTTGGGTAGTTGTCCTTTGGACAAGCTCGATTAATGTCCCTATAATCGATGCATATTCTTATTGTTCCCTGTTTTTTGTTAACCGAAACAATATTTGATACCCAATCCGTTAACGGGATTGGATAAATGAAACCTGCTTTCAACAGTTTTTCAACTTCTGCTTTAATTGCAGCAGCTTTTCTTGGGTGAATCTGACGCAAACGTTGCCGGACGGGTTTAGCGTCCGGGTAAGTCTTGATCTCATGGACAACAATCGTGGGATCAATTCCTGGCATTTCCTCATAGGACCAGGCAAACACGTCGCGGAATTCTTGAAATAGGGCCTTGTATGTCTGAATTTCGTCATCTGTACACGAGGCACCTATATGAATGTTCTCAACAATTCCAGGCTTAACCGAAATGTCAATGGGAATAGTTCGAGAGATATTTCCCAAATTCAGCTCTGAATCAGGATGTTTCATGGGATTCTGAGCTTCCTTGACATATTCAGCTGTAAAGATTGATGATGCAGCCCAGGCCACTCCCAGGCCACTACTACCAGGATCTTTCTCCCATCAAGCATATAAAGCTTGATTCATGGCTTGTAATCTCATGATTAAACACAACCCGAGCTTGAATTTAACTCACGCGCTCTTCATAAAACTCTTAAAAGGAACACCACACTGAGAATGGTCATGCGCATCCAAAATATATATGCACTCATTTGTGGTACCGAATTATCGTGGACAGGCTCATATATATATGGCTCTCGAGGGAAATTAAAGGAAATACCTCACACAACATCTATATCCACTTTATCTATATATCTACTCACGGCATGATCACCAAAGACAAGGCTCGTATGCATATATTGCACTTACCATATGTAAGTCTCGTTATCTATACAACTGTTCTCTTCTTTTTCTGTGATTTAGATCCGCTGAATTCATAACTCCATGGTTCGCTATTCGATACAGTTGGTAATGTTATCCATGCGATGCCGGATTCCCCCCCGAATTATATAAACACAATTTATATTGTTCGGTTCCAAATTGGAACTCGCCCTTTTATTACGCTATCCTCTTGTCCGCCACAGGTCCTTATAAACAGAGCACTATGCCGGCATATATCATAACCACGAGGTTGCGGCTTATGGTCATAGACCTTTTCTTCGCTAAACCATCAAATGTAAATCGCCAGAACAATTACGATATCAACCATATGTGCCATTGAAGAATCAAGACCGCTTTAAAATTGTAAATCCATTAAAGCCACAAGAATTCCAAGTGTAGACAGAGACATACATGCAACCGGAGTTCAAGCCTATAATAACATAAAAGAAAGGGAATCGATTGCTATAATTGATACACACAGCAACTGCGCATTAGAAAAATAGAACCATCAGCGCCTCATTCAAATTCAAGTTGTATAACATCAATTTCTGCCATTATACACAGAACCATCTCAGCATTCATTAAGGCAAACAAGTTCATTCATGACTGAATTCAACATATTCATATTTACATAAACAAGTATACACATATATGGCCAGATATGCAAATCTATGGCCCTCTTACAAACTGCCCGAAGGCTGAGAACACTTCCTTACTTCTCACACTCACTCCTCACACTTTCTCTGCCTTCAATGCCTTTGAGGCTCCCTAATTTATTAAACTCAGCATGATAAGAAAATCCTAAAATCACTCAACTAAAGCTCATGCAATGCATACATATGGCAAAAGCATCTTTTTAGCTTTATTCTGTCTTTTTCCTATTCTAAAATAGAAAAGCTTTCCTTATCACTTAAAGTCCATATCCACTCCTTTATGCCTAAAAGCTCTCCTAGTTTTATTTATTTTGAGAATATCTAATTAACTTGGAATTTAGGAAACTAATGCATGACCCCTATTTCTATTATTTACAATAATTTCCTTTTTGGCTGGATGCTCCCGCATCAGATGAGAAATCATTTTCAAAACGATCATCCTCAGGTAAAAACGAAGATCTGTGATGGAGATCTTTCCATGGTAAATCATCTACACATAGTATTTCACGAATTTTCTCATCAGAAAGAACAAATTCAGGAAACATAGTTAAATCCGAGGTTGATGTGAAAAGTGATTCCTCACAGACCACATTCATTAAGTCTTTTTCGGTTGAACGCGGGTCGGTAAAAGACTGCACGGCTTCATAGGCAATTTCATATGGACTCAAAGGCATAGCATCACCAAATGAGTCTATCTCAGATTCAGAAGGGACGATCCAAGGATCATCATAAAAAATGGTGTCTGATGTAATCATATGAATGGATGCAAACGTAGATAATGCGTTGATTGGAGGAAAAGGAAAATTTCCCAGTAAATCGGCATCTTTAACTAATCCTACTCCAACATCCTTATATGGGATAGTCGTTTTACCGACATGCTGAATACTCTCTGAAGAGGCTGGATCGGATGAAAAGTAAGCCAGCTGATCTATTGTTACGATCTTTCCATTATGTGGGAACTTTATTACTTGAAAGACCGATGAAACGACCGCTGTCATAGCATAAGACCAACTTCGACCAAGAGAAGGTTGTAGTCTAGAGGGGCATCAACCACCTCCACATCTAGACTAACGGTTTTTCCTTCAACCCCTATAGGCAACTCCTGTAGAATGCCAAAAGGATGAAACCCACGGCCATCAAAGGCCTTAAGGATTGTCGGGGATTGATTTAGTGAAGGAGAACCAAGCCATCTCCAACACTGTATCGACATAATACACGCGGAAGCTCCCTCATCAATCACAGTCCGATGAATAGGCCTGTTTTTGACTATCACTGGGATCTGGAAAGCCATTTGATGAGGCAAACACGGTGTACTATTTTCTAGATCAAATATTATTAGGTTCGAGTCCTAAACATCAACAGCTCCTATAGCCGACAAAAGTAATTTACGTTGTGTTGGGCATGATTGCAGCACTTCCAAAGCTGACATTGCTGAGGGTGAAACAGCTAAGTCCTCAACAATGTTATAATTCTGGGCCGCTCTCGCATGTGGATTGAAAGCAGACTTTCGAAGTATACCCTTGGCGGGCGGTTTGATTACTAAGTCCGGGTTAGGTTTCTCGATCTGTAGTCGATCGGAACCGGGAGCTGAGGTTGATGGATTAGAATGAGAAGATTCTGCTTCTTTGCTATCAATAGGACTTTTACCACCATAATCTTGCGATCGAGTCGCAATCCTTACATGGGACATCATCAATATGGGTTCTTCATTGGCATTCGAGGAAGAACCTATCATCTTGCTATCTTGATTTGGAAATGGATCCCTCAAAATAGCAGGAGTTTGGGAACCTTTGACAATCTTCGCAACCTCTGCTCGATGAGGGCAGTCTCTTGTAAAGTGTTCCTCTTCACAAATAAGACATGGATAACGAGGTTTGCATTTTCCGTCATTGGTTTCCGATTTTTCAATTTTCTCCTTTGAAGTTTTGTCTGCTTTATTCTTCTTCTTTCCTTTCTTCTTTCCACCGGATTTTGATTTAGCTATAGATTACTCTACAACGTGAACATTGGCGGAAACCTCTGCAAAAGAATCTCCTGTCGGGGAATCAGGCAAGGTTATGATAGGAGAAGAATTCTTGGAGGATTTCTTCTTGCTTTTAATGTTCAGCGTACCAATCATGCCATCAGCAGCATGAGACCCTGATGGAGCAGCAGCTATTTGATTTGACTTGGGAAGATCGGGGATCTTTTCGTGTAACATACCTGACTGAGTATAAACTAAGTCAAGGTACTGTGCTTGAGCAATCACTTGCTCCTCAGTAACTACTCCGGCCTTAGCTACGTCTTCAGTAATCTTCGGTAACAATGATTTAACAAACCATTCAGCTAAGATCTGGTCCGGGATAAAAACTTTCACTAACCGCCTTCGACGTCTCCATTCATGAATATGATCGGAAATATAAGTGGACGTCAGTTGCTTTAATGAAGTTAGTAACTCCATGCCATTATCATATCTGACCGGCAACTGAAAATGAGTTAAAAACGAGGTAGCTAACTGGCTAAAATTATAAAAAGAGGCCCGTGGTAACTCAATATACCACTTGGCCGCAAGACCAATGAGAGTGCGCTGGAAAAGACGTAAGCGGATCGAATCATCCGAGATGGAATTAGAGGCACACCAGAGGTGGTAAGTCATCACATGATTCGACGGGTCCTCTCCAGATTTACCTTCGAACTTGGGAATGTCACTGGGCAACTTGTTCGGCATTGGCGGCCAAAACGGAAGATAATTAATTGGATCGTTCGTTAGGCGCGACAAGTCTGGTAAGTCCAAAGTTGCGATAAACGGTAACTGCCGATTAGGATCCCTAAAACTCTGGGTCACGAGACCAGCCCCAGGAGGAGGATATCCGGGATAACTTGGAATAGGAATTGCGTTCGGGATATTGTATCCTCCCGGAAAACCAGGATTAACCAGACCGTACTGGGGTTGTTGTGGTTGTTGATAAGTGTACCCAGGATACGGTTGATACTGATAAACTGGCTGCTGGACAGCAGGACCGAATTGGTACTGTCCCTGGTACGGTTGATAAGTGAATTGTGGTTGACTTGTGACAACCGTACTTAAACCAGGTTGTCCTACAGGCATCTGAACCGTAGTTTGAATCGTGGATCCAGACGATGGTAAAGATGTCTGAGGAGTAGATACAGGAACAGTAGAAACCGGAGCTGTCGATACTCCAGAAGTAGGTGGGGTAGATTGAACAGATGTTGCGGCAGTTGCAGCAGTCGTTTGAGATGGAGTACTAGGTGCAATAGGCCCAGACTGAGAAACTACCGAAGGTACAGAAGTTTGAATATTAGACTGGACTGGTTGCTGGGGTGAACCAGAAACTAAGGGTTGTCCAGTTTGAGATGACAACTGTACATTTGGCTGCAACACCTGTTGAATTTGCGATGGATCCCACACTATGTTCATTCCGGGGTACTGACCCATAACAGGTTGAGGATATGGGGGACCATAACCAGGTTGAGGGTAGGATTGATAATTGAAAGGTACATTTCCCGTTCCTTGAACATAAGATTGACCTTGGGGTGGTTGGAAACCTTGGTTCGAGTACTGACCTTGGGGTAGATACCCTTGAGGCATGTACTGATACTGGGGTTGACCTTGAGGTATAAATTGATACTGAGGTTGACCTTGGGGTACATATTGAGGCTGGGGTTGACCTTGAGGAATGTACTGCACCATGGGTACATACTGTCCTTGAGGTTGCCCCCCAAGCGTCAATTGAGGCTGCCCCCCAAGCGGTAACTGGCCACCTTGAGGTTGAGAATTGGGAATAGAACCTGACATCATAAGAATGTCTTCTACGCTCAACGATTTATTACCATTGTTTCAAGTTAATAACCCATGTTCAATGGGTTGAGGAGATGCTCCCGCAAAAGTACCAGAAAGTGACTAATACCCAGAGGGAACAGAAGGACCGCCGTACAAAAAGGATTCAGGCGATTGAGTAAACATGGATGACTGACCAGACATATTTACAAGAGTATAAAGACCTCTAGGTGGATAAGGAGCACGAGGTGGTGAAAAACTTAACACTGGGTTTTCCAAATAATTAGTTAAAGAAAGATACCAAGTAGTACTTCTAGGTGGACTGTAAAAAATTGATTCACGCTCCCTTAGATCAATAACAGGTTGATTTTCAGGGATAGGGATGCCTATTTCTTCTTCTGGAGCAAGTTCTTCAATAGCTATCAAACCAGAAAGAAGATTCTCGGTGATTACTCTTTCTACCCTAGGTGAATTAGGAGCACTAGAAGTTGGAGAGAAAAACCCCGATGTTGGAGTAACAGGTTCAGATATCTCAGGTTCTTCGCCTATATCACTAGTAGATGAAAAGCTACCAGCAAGTTCGGAAACCGAAATAGCTTCAGGATTATAACCTGTTTCTAGAGTTTGGTAATCAGGATGAACAACCAACGAAGACTCTCCTTCTTCAGGTGACCCTACTTTACTGCCACTAGGAGTTACGAGGACTTTCAAACCTTCGTAATGACCCGGGACTTCTTCAGGAGGTTGGCCCCGAAGTCTACGGGACTTCCTCAACAAATCAGCCACGGTTACAACCTCAGGAGACTGGCCCCGAAGTCTACGGGACTATCTTGGTAATTCAGCCACAGCTAAAAACTTTTAACTACTGCACACGCAAACAAAGTAAAATCTCAAAGAAAACTGCCTAAAGTCTCTAAAGAACCAAACAAATTCGAATCACATGCCTAAAGAATCTAGGGCGTCAAACCACACACAAACAGTAACTTTCCGGACCGAAAACACTAGTTGGTGATGAAATCCAACATCGTAGAATTCAGTACAGAATGGCGGGTGGAACAGTTACCCCGGCAACCTGCTTAATGAATAGACTGGCACAAGTTCCTCCACTTTAACCGTCTCGAGTGAAGTGAAACCCAAGAAAATCCAAGTGAGTCTAGCCGACGTCTGCTCCAGGTACAGTGGGATCTTCCCTCCACCGTCACCTTAGGAAGAATCCTAAAGATAATAGTCACTAAGGTCACCAACAACAACAAATATACCTGGGGGAACAGTCTACGATCCGATACGCACGCAAGGGCAGAGTAACAAGCTCAATCCCCTTGCCGGCTCCTTGACAATAATCCAAGGTTTACCGACAAGTGACCCCAGGCTCCTCGACAATGGTTAATCCGAGGTTTACCGTTTGTAGTACGTGCATATCTGGCGTCGTTCCCAATGAAGGAGGATTGATCCCCTCACTGGTTCGGACACGATCTCGTGCTTCTCCTTTAAGAGGAGCTTTCCCAGAGCATAAATGTAACAATTGGATTTATCCTACCGCAAGATAAGCTACTTGTTTGTTTTTACTGTCTTGGAGAGTTAATTACTCTCCTACTCCAAGACACTAGCCTGATCTATGTTGGTGTATCAGAGCCCTAGTAAATAAAAAGTTACTAAGTTAATTTTACTTTAAGCGTTAATTTTTATGGCTTTTCTTTAGGACAAAAGGTAGCGGAGATGAAACTTATGATGTGTAGACTCGACTCAAATCCACTAAAAAGATGCACCTAGGATGAAAAAACAATCTTTCCTTTTCAATGAATTCCCTAGCTAAGAGAGTTGGAGAATGCAAAATTTATAAAGACAACTTTCTTAACAATGAAAATCAAAGAAAAATCTCTTTATCTTTTCCAAAGCACACAACACAAGACCACTAATTATTTCACGAAAACTTCCTTTCTCTTTTCAAAGACTTCAAACGCTACTAAAACAAACTTTCTTCAAAAGAGATTTTGTATTTTTCCTATTTTAACAAAGCATGTAAAACTACTTAACAAAAATCAATTTTAAGATCTATGAAAATCTAGGAGAAATTTACCTAAAAACAAATCCAATGAGGTAAAAGCCTACAAAATATAATTCCAGGTTGTTTTACTCAGTTACAATTCAACCAAGGACTAATTCATGCAGAATCATAAATCAGTCAAAAACAAAAATAAAAAACTCTTGTTCTTTTTCTTAAGAATGAAATTCACAGCTTAACAAACAAGCCTTCTCGAAATTCCGCAAAGAGACAACACAACAGTAGGTTTCTCAAACAAAGGTGGATTTTACGAATGGTCTAACTCCTAAGAAGACTGAAAAGACCAGGGATATCCAAGGTTTTTACAACTTCTAAATCCAGAGTCACTACAAGACCAATACAAAAATCAAACCTAGGGCTAGAATTTCTATGAACTTCACTAAAACCCTTGATGCTAATGAAACAAGCCTAGATGAAAACTTCTGACAGGTAACCAGTGGATCTGGGCAGCAACAAATAAGCTATAAACAAAATCTAATAGGTAAAAAGGGAAAAAATTGAAATTTTCTAAACTTTTGACAGGGTACGCAGGCAGCCTGTTTGCACAGGTGCGGCCACGCTCTGTGTACAAAGCAGAAGTGCGTACAGGTACGCACTGTGCTTAACGCAGAGGGTGCGTACTGCTCTCAAAAACAAGAAAAATAAAAACTAACTCAATCCTAAGCTATTCCACCCAAATTCACAGTCAATCAGTCAAAAACTAGAAAGAAATCAACGTTTCTCAAATCAAAGTATCAATCAAAAGAGAAATCAATCAAATCCATGGATTCCCCAGCGGAGTCGCCATTTTGTCATGCGGAAAGAGTCAATTTTGCGGACAAAACTGACCTCCCTAGAAAAACAAGGCTTTTCTAGTGACAAGCAAAACAATCAAGCACTATCTTTCCCTAAATATGCATTTAAAATAAAAGCAACCAGGTGTTTAAGGCTTACCTTTAGTCCAACACTGTTTGTAGTAGCCAAGCCTCTTCGATCCAGATGAGCTCCTTCTCCTTGAAGCCTGCATACACAAAAAGCAAACGATTACATAGCACCTGAATAGCTCATATAATAAAACATATTCATCATAAAGACCAAGGAGTTTATGAAACAAATTATATATAACAACTTGTTGAGAAAAATGAACTTAATTGTATTAATTGGAAACAAAGGAAACCTTACAACCAGTGCCTTGGTGTTGTGCAGGTCCCTCCCAGGGTCCAGCAAGAGTTCTCCTCTACTTTGATCAGTGCACCCACTTCCAAATGAAGCTAAGAAAGGAATGGGATCTCTCCTCTCAAGCTCTATAAGGGAGTCCTAATTTCAGCAGCATCTACCCTTAGGAATGTTCATCTTTCAACCTCTCTTACCTCTGGCCCAATGCCTGTATTTATAATGCTTTGGAGGAAGTTAAACAGGTCCACCATCAATGGGATAAGCCCCTCTTTCAAAAGGATAGTTCCCATCTTCATGGGATAAGTTCCTCTTTCATTGGGATGCATGAACCATCTGGAGGCGCTCAATCCACGTCAAACCATCTTCTAGAATGCTCTAGAATCGACCGCAAGTAAGTTTTTTGAAGTAAAACTTGCGCCTTTTGAATTTTACAGGGGTACGCACCCACCCCTTTACAGACAGAGCGTACAAGTACGCAGGTATTATGTACTTGAGGTGTGTGCACGCAGGTAAGAGTAAGAGAAAGTGCGGAACCAGAGTTATATTGATTTTTTAAAGGGTTTCTCTCTTTTTTGGAGTTTGACATGAGGAGTAGAGGTATAAAACTTGCCAAGGAGGACAGTATGGTTATTGATGGAGCCATACTGACTGCAAATAGTCATGGTGACAAATTTTAGTGTAACATCCTTCTCAAGTGATACTCACATGGATTTCTGCTCGTCGAACTTCAGATCTCTCCGTACCATTGTCCTCTGACTAGTAGGCAGGAACACCCGATAGTTGTGAGGTGTATTTGTGTATCCCACAAGTATTTCCAACTCAGCTGTTGGATCTAGCTTCTTCCAGACATCTTTGGTCACATGGCAATAAACCGATGATCCAAAGATTCAGAAGTGACTCACATATGGTCGCTTCCCGAAAAAGGCCTCCATAGGTGTCTTCATTCCCAGTATACGATGTGGGCTTTTGTTCTGCAAGTATACTGCTGTATTGCATGCCTCAACCCACAAATGCAATGGTAGGCTTTAGTCATGCAACATCGCTCGAGCTTCTCCCATAATTGATCTGTTCTTCCTTTCGACCACCCCATTCTGCTGTGGGTTATGGGGTGCCGTCAACTCCCGTTTAATTCCTTCTACAGTGCAGAAGTCCTTAAATTGTTGGGAGACATACTCTCCACCATTGTCGCTACACAAGGCTTTTATTTTCTTTCCATACTCTTTCTCTGCCAAGGCTTTAAACTCACAAAACCTCAAAAAGATCTAATCCTTCTTTTGCATACAGTAGATCCAACATCTACGAGAAAAATCATCAATAAAAATAACAAGTACCTTTGTTTAGCTATGGAGGCTGTAGAGAATGGTCCAAAAACATATGTGTGAACTCGCTCCAGGATTGCTCCAGCTCTACTGTCTTGATTCGGAAAGGAATATTTCGCATACTTACCCAAGGTACAACCTTTGCATGTATTCGTCTGCTCCAGTTTTCCCTTGGGAAGTCTAGTATAAATCTGCTGCATGATTTTCAGGGCTCCATGGTGCAAGTGGCCCAATATTCTATGCCATAACTCGCCAACATCTTGGCTCTGCACCATCTCAACTTTGGAACTCAATGCAGCACAATCGTCTACCTCCATCTTGTAGAGATTCTTTACTCGAATCCCAATTCGCTTGGTCTGTCCAGTGCCGATATGCCTCAGGAATACCTTTCCTTTACTAAAGACTACATCATAGCCTTTATCTTCTAGCATAACAACGGACACAAGATTCTTCTTCAAACCTGGTACATACTTTACATCAGTGAGGGTGAGGGGAGCTCTGTGCTCCCTTTGAAACACAACCGTACCTTCACCTGAAACACGGTACTTTCCATCATCGCCCATCTCGATCCGCATCTGGAGATCCTTCTCCTCCAAGGTACTGAAAAGATTCTTGTCACCTGACATGTGGAATGAAGCTCCACTGTCCAGGTACCAAACACATCCCACCATGGATGAAACCATGCATGCGATAAGAGAGAAATCCAACTCAAACTGTGAGGCCAGTGCCTCACCATCAGATCCCTTCGAGGATCCCTTCTTGGATTTCTTCTGTGGAAAGTTCGTAGCATAATGGCCCATTTCATGACAATGAAAGCATCGCACTTTTGATTTGTAAAACTTCTTCCACCATCGGAAGAACTGGATTTGGAATGGGACACCTTCCCTTTCCCCTTCCTCACCTTACTCGCTAATACTAGATTTTCTTCATCATCTTTTTTTGATGAAGATCCATCTCTGGTGCTTCTTCTTATCTCCTCCTGCATCAGATCCGACCAAAGTCGTTCTCAATCTGGCAGTTTCTCTCTTCCATTAACCGAGTCTTGGTAGCTATGCCAACTCTTAGGAAGACCAAGGAGTGCAAGACTCACCATGTCTTCATCAGCTGTCGTGATCCCTACACTTCCAAGCTCATCGTTGCGGGTGGTGAGCTTGTTCAGATATGTAGAGATCCTGTCGCCCTTTTCACACTTGATTTTTCGAAGCTTGTCTTTCAGCGTCAACTTCCTCTGATCACTGTTGTTCTGATATAGATATTTCAATGTTTTCCACATCGAAAACGGTGTCTCCTTCCCATGGAGACTGGAGACTGTGGTTTTGAACTCCCTCCAGAAGGATTCTCCTTGCTCTAGCCACACATTTCTTCCATTCTTCCAACTCTATAGCATCAGCCGCTGCCGGCTTGGGGAATTTTTTATCAATGAAGTCCTTTAGACTGTTATCCTCTAATACTGCTTCCATGTGATCCTTCTAAGCTATATAATTTGAGCTACCATCAAGGGCATACTCGAGTCTTAAACTGTTGAATGCCATTGGTGAAATGGAGATGTGATAAGAACTCGATTTTTATATTCATGAACCTCAAACTTTGAACTTCTCTCTTCTTGTATACTGTTCTTCGCTTTGATCACCTTTGCTCTGATACCATGTATAAATTCTCACTGTAGATCAACAGATTAAGCAATATACTAAAGCAAAATACAATATCTACTTCTACAACAAACTTGCGGAAGCTTAATCGAATATGAGCAAGATCAAATAGAACACATATAACTGAGAATGAGAAATCAATCACACATGAACACAGAAGAATACTCTGGGGAAAGCCTCAGCCTAAAACCCCTATCTCTGTATTATCATACAAGTGGAAATATGTTCAAATTACACAAAGAATCAGCTTCACAAGCTATCTTGTTCTAAGTACAATCCAACAATACAACTCACAGGCTAAATAGACACAAGATATGTCTTCCCTCTGCCCTCCAAGCCTGCTATTTCCTTACGCAGTTTCTCTTGGGGTCTAATGCTGCCACCTGTGTGAATTGGCCTCATCACACACTCACCAAACCCAAAAATAACTGCGCAATCTCCAAGGAATGAATTCCTTGTGCATGCAAGAGATACCCTCCAAGGAATATTCCTACAATTGATAGTACATTGTCCCATCATCTGATCTCAACTGGGTCTCTGTCTGAATTGACATGCATGAGTTATTTATGAGAGAATATTCAGTTATCTGAAATGCAGTGGTTACATACATGCATGCATTAACTAACTGAACTCATAATTAGTTCAACAAACTATTTGAACTAATCTAACTGGACTTAACTCAGTTAACTGAGCTAACTAATTACAACTCAAATTACAACTCATCCTTATCTCTTTAACTAAGGGATAAATTCCTTAATCAATGGGATAATTGTTGCATTTCCTCACGTAGACTTCATGTTTGATTTTCTCCAACTAATTAACTCAAGATGAATTAATTAATTATTAATCAAACAACTGTTAAGAAAAAATTCGAATTTTACTTCTCTATTTTAGTTCAAGGACTAACTAAAATAGGAAGGTATCCCGAAATGATATTTATGGTAGTGCTATATTTAGCATTTCTTGTTGCTATTTTCAACACAATCTATTGGAGCTTCATTCTGGAGAACAATGAAATCAAGAGGCAGATTCAGGAGCTACTGCAGAAAGGTCATATCCTTCCAAGTTCATCGCCCTGTGGGAGTCCAATCGTGTTGGTACAAAAGAAGGATGGGACTTGGAGACTCCATATTGACTATCGGGTGCTGACAATATCACTGTCCATAATAGGTACACGATCCCACGGATTGATGACCTCTTGGACCAATTGAAGGGGGCAAAATATTTCAACAAGATCGATTTGAAGTTAGGATATCCCTATGTTACACAGTAATTTGTCACTGTCCTCATCTCTGTCCCTCTGTTGTGTCATGTGTCAAATAAACATGTTCATATCTTCCCAACGTTGTAAGAAGATTAAGCAAATGCTCTCTGATGCTGCAAGTTGAACCTCATTTGATAAGTTTCTACCTCGTCACGAGTAAACCCTTAATATACGCGACAGTCCCTGTCATAAATGGTCTCATCGCGACCTCGTCGTAGGTGTACACCTGTTTCCCGCGACGGTCAAATTTCAAAAGCCCGGCGCGAGGCTATTAACTATTTATCACGACCTCTAGTCTGCATGCATTGCCTCTTCGCGATGCTGTCGCGGAGACTTAGTTTATGTCTAGCGACGATCCAGATTGGGCGAATTTGCTCTAACAGTCGGCCTTCTGGATGTCTCTAGACCTGGTTGTTGGGTGAGTTTGGGTCGCCCTTCCTCCTCTGGTATTGTGTAGTTCCGTCTTTTGTGCTACCTTCCTTGAGGATAAGCTCCCTCTCCATCATTTCATGGAGACTCATTCTCCTATAAAATCACTCACCATTGCTATGATCTACTAGTTCTTTTGGTTGGGTAGTGCTTCTAGTGCTTTTGAGTTTGGTATATAGCTTTGGTGTGAGTGACAAGTGTGGGATTGCTAATAGTTTGTAGGGGCTTGTGGAGTGCCCTTAACTTTGTATTAAAGCTTGTGAGTGAGAGAGAGATATTGTTTATTTGGGAAACCCATCTTTGAGAGTGAATGCTTGAAGAAACATACTGGCTGGACCCTCCGAGAAGGCTTGCGATGTCAAGACTTGGTTGTAAGATTTGCTTTTGATTCATTATTAATACAATCAATGATGATTTCCTATGTCTTGTATGTAATTTACTTGATAGCTTATGATTTCTTGACTTTATGAGTAAATAGATCATTGTTGTTCTCGGTTACATGCTTTGTTGTTTTCTTGTGGTGTTTCAGGTTGATTGCTCATTGAGGAGAAGAAACAGAAGCTGGAGCAGCGCAACAGAACTTCATCAACCACCGGTTTGAGGTAGGCCTCCAATGATGACTATTTAAGGGAATCAATTGTTGTTTTGTCTTTGTTGTGACTAGACCCACTCTAGGGCTAGAGGGGTTGCCTCTGTCCGCAGAGGGAACACTTTCCTACTTCACAAGTTGGCGACTCCACAAGTTGGCGAGTAGTCACTTTCGTTCCTTTTCGAACTCCTTAAAAGAAAAGGTTCATCTGAGCACTTGTCCTTTTAGGCTCATTAAACCTCAAAAGAGATAGAGTCACATTTTCATCCTTTTATCGACTCTTGAAACATGAAAAGGTCCAGTTTTGCTCTTACGTCATAAAATTTACTACCCACGAAATATTCGTGGTAATAGTTCGAGTTCTTGATTACAGTGCAAGTGCTTTTCAGGTTCGTTTCTGATGGCCACATTCCCTGAGTCTACCGGCGAAGGTCTTCCCCCAGATGGAACACCTGGTCCGTTTCCTCCTTTTGGAAACGCTGGTGCTTTGTATATCGCAACATTGTCCTTGCATGGGTTAACCTTCGGTTTGCCCATTTGGCTATTTTCAACCTCGGTGGTTCCGAGTGTGATGACTCCTATCCCACTGTCTCCTTCGTTTGAATCACGACACGATGATTCCAAGGTTGAGCCTACACCTTCTTCCCTTGTTTCTTCCTCCTCCTCTCCTCCTTCGCCTGGTGAAAGTTCTACATCTAGTAACCAGGAGGATAAGAAGAAGAAGAGGAAGACGAAGAAGAAGAAGAAGTTGGATAAGCATCTAGCCACCCATCCAGCTCATGTTCCAAGTACATCACATGTCATGCCACCTTCTGCTCCTCCGCGGAAGGTTAAATTTCCTTGTAAATTGTGCAAGGGCAACCATCTTCTTCATGATTGTCCTGGCATTCCCAGGATCTTAGAAGTTTGGTCTCATGATCTGGCTCGCCCCTCATCATCCTCTGAAGCTCATGACAATGTTATCCTATCAACTGGCAGTGATAAGAAGAAAGGGAAGATTCGATTCCCCAGTAGACTGTGTGAAGACAACCATCTCCTTCACCTTTGTCCGCTCATGGATAAAGCTTCTGCTGTTTTGGAAAGTCTTACAGCTTCTTCACCCCGACTTCCCATTGGTTATCAGAGGCTCTCTTCGGGCCCTCTCTCCGTTGACAAAGAGATTGACTTAGATTCTTCTCTTGTCTGTCCTCCTCTTTCCGAGCCTGGCTGTGCTAACCCTGTTCCAGACCAACCATTGGTCGGAGAGAGTGTTGACTTTGGTTCACCACCCGTTGATCACTCTGTTTCAGAAGAGCGTCATGCTCATGTTCTTCTCGTCTCGTCAGATTCTCCTGAGTCCGAAAACGACCCTCCTATCCCTGCTGATCAAGAGAGTCCTTCTTCGGTTCCTGTAGAGCATGGGGGCAATCATATGATACCCCCACCAAGTAGTTCAGTCATTTCCTTCGACTGGAGTCACTTGATTGCTTTCCGCCTTCCATCCTATGTGCCTTTCCAGATTACAGTACATGCCTATGATAAGGCAGTACCTAGCACTATCTTGGATGAAGGTGCATCGGTTAGCCTCATGCCTTTCACTACTTGGCAAGATTTGGGCTCCCCACAGCTTGTGCCGGTCACACAAAATCTATTGGCATTTGACGGAGGAACCAGTCAACCTTTAGGGATCCTTCCGAAGTTCCCTGTTACTTTGGGAGGCAAAACCGTCTATATCGACGTGATGGTTGTCCAAGGTGCTTTAGATTTCAGTCTTCTCCTTGGTCGTGACTATATCTATGCCATGGAGGCTCTTGTTTTTTCACTTTTCGTGTGGTTTGTTTTCCACACGATGGAAGAATGGTGACTATTGATCAATTGTCGTTCTTTAGTCACCCAGTGCCTCCTATACCACCGTCATCCCCCATCGGTTCTTATCCGCAAGTAGTACCTTCTTTGCCATAGGTCAATTATGTGGCTACCCGTTCCGTCTCCGCCTCTACTGATGATTATGCAGATGGTCTCGTACATCATGTACTGGGGACATTGGAACCTGATCTGTCATTGGTGTCTAATGACATGTGTTCCTCCCAGAGTGTGATTCTTCCATCCAGTGAAGATCTCTTGGGAGTCATGTTTGCATATGACCCATGAACAGGATCTGAGGATAGTTCGTTCCCTGTGTCAACCTCATTAAAAAATGAAAACAAGGAGTGCCGAGCATAGTTCTTTGTCTTGTGTCAAGCTCGTTAAAAAATGAAACAAGGAGTTCCGAGGATAGTTCTTATCTTGTGTCAACCTCATTAAAAAATGAAACAAGGAGTCCAAGGATAGTTTGATCTTGTGTCAACCTCGTTAAAAAATGAAACAAGGATCATCGAGCATAGTTCCTTGTCTTGTGTCAAGCTTGTTAAAAAATGAAACAAGGGTTATGAGGATAGTTCTTTTACGGTGTCAACCTCATTAAAAAATGAACCCACTCCCTTTTTCAAATCGAGTCTTTGATTAAGATCTCGTAAAGTTTGAGTCGAGTCTTTCCAAGATCTTGAAAGTGAACCTTCATTCCATCTACCTCATTGAATGCAATGAAGCTTGGGGGGCATGGACCTCGATTTGCGTCATTATGTTGGGGGCATGCAAACTTATAACAAGCATATTTTTTCGTTTCAAGCTTGTGTAAACATGAAACCGAATCCACGCAGAGTTCCATGGTTCAACCTTGTGTAAAAATGAACCCATACTCGATTTACATTTTGTGATTGTCGTATTTTTGTCTGCTAAATTCTGCTAGATGAGCCTTGGTTCTTTCATTCCATTGCCACCATCTCTTTGGCCGATCATATGGTTTCACTTAGCTTGTTTTTCCTCTCCTGAGGAACCGCAGTGATGAGTGGTTTTATTAGCCAGCCTCTTAACCATTACATGTTTTGAGCAGTTCCACCATTGTCGAAACCAGTTGCTACCCTTTATACCACTCGTTCCTCTAGGATGAGTCTCCTTTTAGCTCTTTTCTGACTCGTAAAAAAATGAAAAGATTGCCGAGTTTTTCCTTTTTGACTTGTTAAACAGAATAAAAAGGCGGTCCACTTTCAGCTCTTTTCCGACCGTATAAATGTGAAAAGATCGCTGGACTTTTGTCGTTTCAAGTTCGATTGTGGTTATGAAACGACGTGTCTTCGATCGCTTTTTTACTTTTTCGGATCGGGGCCACTAATTACGAAAAGTACTCCTTAATCGTAATGGTCAAGCGTTTCTCTAGAGTATTATTTTATACTTTTTCGGGCTCGAGGGACACAAATTTACGAAAAAGGACCCCCCAAGAGTTTTCTTTTCTGTGTCTTTTTCAAACTCTCTAAACATGAAAAAGACTCTGAGTTTCCCCTATATCAGACTCGTTAAATCCTGACGACATTGGACTCGTCACCATGACGAGACTCGAGCTTCTCCTCCCTAAGGCTCATTAAACTATTACTAGGTTGGATTCGTCTAAAGGTCGAACTTATATTACAAGCATATGCTATCCCCTTCAAGCTTGTTTCAAAAAATAATTAGAGTACTCGCCAGCAATGGTGGGGGAAAATTTGGAAGTCATCATTGGTTACCTACGGCAGCTAGTCACTCTTGAACATCGACACTTTTGCTTCTCGTCGGGTTGGGATATCCTCACATCGTCATTGGCCTTCTCAGGTTTTTTGGGTTGCCATTTTGCCTCATTCCATCTGGTCCATGTTGTCTCCATCAGACCTCCGATTACTTGGTACCAAAATTTTGTCACCTTCCGGAGTCGTGTCGTCGATATGTTCAAGAGTATAATCCTTCTGCAGTTCACACCCTTACCTCCTCCTCTGATACTCTATTTCACCATCTACCACTTGTTCCTTATCTCGTGTCGTTGATGGGGGAAACATTATGGCCCTCCTGCGACGGATCGTCTCCTGTTGACGCCAGCTCATTATCCAGGAGATTGATCTAGAGATTCCCTTCGGTACCTTGGAGCTTGCATGCCTCAATGGCAAGTTCTTCGTGCCTGACGACAGACTTTCATCATTGGTCTTCGATTGGGTGATTCCACGAGTGTTCGACTTCAGCTCATTTTTTCACACTTAGTGGATTGTATTGGACAGTACCTTAAGAGCCATTGGAATTATTGGTGGTTTCTCTCGCGTTTGTTAATGATTCCCATCATTGATCGATAATCAAGCGACTTTCTATCATGCTCGACTTCAGCGCATCTATTCGCATGCTAGAATTTGTACTATGATTGGTTTGGTTTCAAGACCCCGGACTAAGATTACATATGTTCGGGCTGCGTGGATTGGTTTGTGATTACATACATGACTCTTTGATGGATGGCTGTGACCATACCTGAGTCTTCATGGATGGCTGCAACCATACCTTTATCATTATCATGGTCTTATCAGCTGGGTGGCTGCGTCCATACCACAGACCAAGTTTCATATGTCTTTTGGATGGCTGCACCCATGCCTAGACTACATGTATTTCACTATCAGAGATATCAGTTGTACTTGCGCCTACAGGTTCTTCAAGGTGGTGTTCTAGTTCAGACAGTTTCGTAAAGCATTTCACCCTCCCACTCTCTCGGGCTTCATGCTTTAGGGGGCATCTGTTACATAGTAATTTGTCACTGTCCTCATCTCAGTCCCTCTGCTGTGTCATGTGTCAAATAAACATGTTCATATCTTCCCACCGATGTAAGAAGATTAAGCAAATGCTCTCTAATGCTGCAAGTTGACCCTCATTCCCTAAGTTTTTGCCTCGTCGCGAGTAAACCCTTAATATACGCGACGATCCCCTGTCATAAATGGTCTCATCGCGACCCCATCGTAGGTGTACACATGTTTCCTGCGACGGTCGAATTTCAAAAGCCCGCCCGAGGCTATTAACTATTTATCGTGACGACAGGTCTGCATGCATTGCCTCCTCGCAATGTCGTTGCAAAGACTTAGTTTATGGCTAGCGACGATCCAGATTGGGCAAATTTGTTCCAATAGTCGAACTTCTGGATGTTTCTTGACCTGGTTGTTGGGTCAGTTTGGGTCACCCTTCCTCCTCTGGGATGGTAGTTCCGTCTTTTGTGCTACCTTCTTTTAGGATAATCTCTCTCTCCCTCATTTCATGGAGACTCATTCTCCTATAAAATCACTCACCATTGCTATGATCTGCTAGTTCTTTTGGTTGGGCAGTGCTGCTAGTGCTTTTGAGTTTGGTAGATAGCTTTGGTGTGAGTGTGACAAGTGTGGGATTGCTAATAGTTTGTAAGAGGTTGTGGAGTGCCCTTAACTTTGTATTAAATCTTGTGAGTGAGAGAGAGATATTGTTTGTTTGGGAAACCCATCTTTGAGAGTGAATGCTTGAAGAAACATACTGGCTGGACCTTCGGAGAAGGCTTGCGACGTCAAGACTTGATTGTAAGCTTTCCTTTTGATTCATTATCAATATAATCAATGATGATTTCCTATGTCTTGTATGTAATTTACTTGATAGCTCATGATTTCTTGACTTTATGAGTAAATAGATCATTGTTGTTCTCGGTTATGTGCTCTGTTGTTTTCTTGTGGTGTTTCAAGTTGATTGCTCATTGAGGAGAAGAAACGGAAGCTGGAGCAGCGCAACGGAACTTCATCAACCACCGATTTGAGGTAGGCCTCCAACGATGACTATTTAAGGGAATCAATTGTTGTTTTGTCTTCGCTGTGACTAGACCCACTCTAGGGCTAGAGGGGTTGCTTCTGTCCACAAAGGGAACACTTTCATACTTCACACCCTAGGTACCAATCGAACCCTCCGATGTGTGGAACACTGCCTTCAAAGTGAAGGAGGGCCTTTTCGAATGGTTGATTATGCCTTTCAGATTGACGAATGCTCCTGATACCTTCATGAGGCTAATAAATGACATCTTGCGGCCATTCACCAACTCATTTGTAGTGGTATACTTGGATGACACCCTGATCTTCAGCTAGAGTTGGGAAAAGCACCTCCACCACATCAGACAGGTTTCCAAACACTCTAGCAACACAAGTTATGTGCCAATTTGGAGAAATGCACTTTTAGCATGACCCAGGTTCAGTATCTGGGATATATTATTGATGAACGAGGGGTGCATGTGGATCCAGCCAAGATCCAAGTCATTCAGGATTGGCCATCTCCAACCACTCTAACAGAGCTTTGCAACTTTCTAGGTCTTGCCAACTTCTACCGCAGGTTCATGTTGGGATTTTCTCATATCACTTGGCCCTTGAGTCAAGTCACCAAGGGAGGAGCGAAAGCAAAATTATTTTGGTCTGAATCTCAACAGAAGGCATTCACAGAGTTGAAAGATCATCTTTGTTCGGCACCAGTGCTCGCATTACCAAATTTACAACAACCAATTGAGGTTGAGACAGATGCCTCTGACTATGCTATTGGGGTAATCCTTACTCAACATGGGCATCTAGTGGCATATCACAGTGAGACACTTTCAGACACAGTTCGGAAGTATCCCACTTATGACAGAGATGTATTCCATTGTGCAGCCTTGCTGACAATGGAAGCATTACATTTTGGGGAAGGAAATGGTCATCCACACAGAACATTGACCCCTGCAGTTCATACAGACCCAAGGGAAATTTCAGAATGATCCAGAAGTTGTCTACATACCTACAACAGATCCATTTGAATATCAAGTATAAGAAGGGCAACACCAGTAATGTTGCAGATTGCCTCAGTCAACCACCAATCATGGCGTTAACCACCGTGCTCAAATATTGTGGGCACGAGACTTCTGATTGGCCACTTCTATACAAAAGTGACTCAGAATTCGGCCACACATACCAGACCCTCTTGGAGGGTCAGCATGTTCCAGATTTTCACCTCCAGGATGCCCTGTTATGCCACCTAGGTCACTTTTGTGTTCCTTCAAGCGAGTGTGCCAAGATGATTTGGGAAGCACACTATAGTCGGGCTACTGGGCATTTCGGGGTCGAGAAAATGGTGGCAGTACTGCAAAAGTATTTCTATTGGCCGAATCTTCGACAGGATGTCGGGAAGTACATCAGATCATGCATTGCTTGCACCATTTCCAAACCGACCATCAAGAAGCAAGGCCTCTATACCCCGCTGCCTACCCTAGTCGACCTTGGGAATCTAGCTTCATGGATTACATGTCGGGTCTTCCTTCTACTAAGCATGGAAACGACTGTGCTTTTGTGGTTGTCGACAGGTTCTCGAAGATGGCCATTATGGAGGCCTGCAAGAAGAATATCACAGCAGAAACCACTGCTAAAATCTTCTTTGAACGAGTATGGGTACACTTTGGGATCCCACAGTCTATTATCTCAGGTCGGGATAGCGGGTTCCTAAGTACATTTTGGTCCAGTCTCTGATCGATGTTGGACACCAAACTCACTAAGTCCACAACCTTCCATCCTCAAACTGATGACCAGACAAAGGTTGTCAACATGATGATCGTACACATTCTACGCATGTACAATTCAAAGCATCCACGCACATACATGGGATGAGAGCCTCCCCTATGTTCAACACATTTACAACCGGGTTCTCCACAACTCGACTGGCCACAGCCCTTTTCAGGTGGGCTTGGATTCCAGCCACTATGTCCCATTAATGTGGTCATGCCATTTGCAACTACTCCGCAGATTCAGCTCATGTCCAGTCCGAAACAGATAAGGGAAACAATTTCATTGAGCACATCCAACATATTCGCTAGCAGGTCCACAACATTCTGGAGAAATCAAATGCCAAGTACAAGCAGTGACATGATCAATATCGGGTGCCACACAAGTTTCAGGGGGCGACAAAGTCTGGTTGCATTTGCGAAAGGAACGCCTTACCGAAACCTATAAAAAACTCAGACCATTCTGATATGGTCCTTACACCATTACCAAGGTTGTGGGAGACAATGCATTTGAGCTCAGCATTCCCCCATTCCTTATCCTACACTCAGTGTTGAATGTGGACCGCCTTCTGTTATGAAACCAGCTCACAAAAAGATAGAAAAAGATAGATCAATGCCTTAGAATTTAGTCTCTTCGAGGGGCAATCTCCTTTACATTAAACAAATGAACAATTCTTCGATGATACAAATTACAAGACCTTATTTCTATACATAGGAGTCTAAGGGGTCATAATATAATTAGAGCCGACATAACAATAATAATGTAAGGGCACAATAATAACAATAGTGGGCTTCTATGGGACACCATAATAACCATATGAGGAGTACATGGGCACAAAAATATAATGACGGGGTTGTACTAATAACAATAAGAGGTTACAATAGTAGTATAGGGACCTAACATGCCCCTCTCCTTCAAAAAGTGTTGTCTTCAAAGCTTGAGTAGTTCTTAATGCTTTTATATAAAATTCTTGTCCTCCCATGTGGAATCTTCAGCGGGTAAGTTCTTCCACTTGATGAGATACTCTGAAATTGATTAATTTCGTAGCTGTCGGGTTCTTGTTTCTGTGACTGCTCCAGGTTCCAATATGATTTTTCCTTCCTCATCAAGTTCTGGCAATATTGTTTGAATTGGGATCTTCTGCAACTTTTGAATGAGTGGCCACACTTATTCGTCCTTATTCCATTCATCCCTTGCTTCATTTACCCAATCTGGTTGGATAATAGAAATAGCACAAAACAATGCTTCCACATCTTCATTCTTTCTTGAGAGTGCATCTACAACAAAAATTTTCTTCCCTTTCTGTAGATGATGTCAAAGTCATAACCCAACATATTTGTGACCCTTTTTTTTCAGTTCTTTTAAAGATAATATTTGTTCTAAAATGTATTTAAGACTATCATGATCCATTTTTACTTTAAAGTGTCTTCCCCTTGGGTAAGGTCGTCGTTTCTTAAGTACATATAGTATTGCCAACATTTCCTTCTCATAAATAGCTTGCTTGAGATGTAGTCGTAAAAATACCAATCACCTACATCAAAACTTTTTTCACTGCGATGTTGATCTACATGTTGATTCATTCGATTATGCACCAAAGGGGCGTTATCCTTTAAAAGTTGAAGAACTTGTTGTTGACGCTCGATGTGATCTTTCATTGCTTGAATCTTTTTCTTCTTGATATGTCCTTCCATCTTGAGAGTTTGAGGAGTCGTAATTTCTTCCAATGCATTACAAGATATTGTTGGATTCATTTTTTGATGCTCAATATGATCTTTCACTTTTTCAACATTTTTCTTGTTGATATGTCTTTCTATCTTGATAGTTTGAGGAGTGGTAATTTCAGCCAATGCATTACAAGATATGGTTGGATTCATTTCTTCTTTCTTGATGTGATCTTTCACTTCTTGCACCTTTTTTCTTCTTGATATGTCCTTCTCTCTTGAGAGTTTGAAGAGTGGTAATTCTTGCCAATTCTTTACAAGATATGGTCGGATTCATTTCTTCTTTCTCTTGGGTTGGGTCTTGGCATATATCCTCTTCTTTTGATGTTTCTTGATCATTTTCTTCCTCCTCTTCATACTCTATGTAAAATAATTTCTTCTCAGCACACTTATGACCTTTAATGTATTTGTTATCACAATTGTAACAAAGCCCTTTTTCTTTTTTTTCTTCCAATTGTTGTGGTGTCCCTTGTAGGTTGTGGAAGGCTAGGGGAAACAACACTTCCATCTTTATAGTTGTGAGGGGTAGACTTCCTTGTTGCCATAATTTTGCTTTCCACTTTGTAACAAAGCCTTTTTGCTCTTTTTTCTTCCAATTGTTATGGTGTTGCTCTAAAGAAGGTGTTGCTCTTTGTATCCTCATAATGTGCTATCATTTCCTCCGTGAAAATTGACCACGTAACAACTTGTTTACGAGAACAAAGCCCTTTATACCATAAAAATTGATCTTGTTCTAGATATGAAGATGCAATACATACCTTTTGTAATAGTGGTACACCATGTAAACCAAAATATTTCTCTATCTGTAGTATCCAATTTACCGGATCCTTTCCATCAAATTTCTTCATATTGTCTTTTTTGATTTCAAGAGCTCGATCTTGAAATGACTGTAACTCTGTACTTTCAAATCTCAAAGTTCTGAAATTGTCTCCTGCAGTAGCCCTCTAAGTCCTCTTTCTAACCCCGCAACTCTGATCAGAATTGGATTCTCCAAGAGAGTTATGCACAATCTCCCAAAATGACCTGATTATATACTTTTTCAGAAGAGCGAACTTGTATGAAGTGCCAGTGTCACTATTTTGACCTTAGGATCTGAAAAATAGACACAGGGAACTATAGTCCGTCCTCTTTTTGCAACTTATGAAATTTCAATCTGATGCTCAAAACAAAAGTTATGACTATTTTCCCCAGGTCACTTGTTTGGAATGTAATTCGTGAGTCTGCAAAAAAGCCAACTTTCTCAGATCATATCTCCGCAAATATAGTGTGAAAAGCTCTGAAATTTGGCCCTGAGGTTCAAAACGATTTTACCCAAATGGGTTTTCTTTGTAGCATTTAAAACGTCGTAGAAAAAAATTATAGCGCAAATGCCACGATGACCTGTTTGGAGCAGCGAAACCCTAAAATCCAAAGCTCTGATACCAAATGTTATGGAACCAGCTCACAAAAAGATAGAAAAGATAGATCAATACCTTAGAATTCAGCGTTTTCGAAGGGGCAACCTCCTTTACATTAAACAAATAAACAATTCTTTGATGATACAAATGACAAGACCTCATT